>JAWUZG010000034.1:8947500-9547500 GCA_036785705.1 Acanthornis magna
GAAAGTGCATATTAATGTTTACTTTAAAGAATGTGTAAATGGTGCTATCAAGAAATCTGATCAATTTTATCCCAGTCTTTTTGTGTACCACTTCGAATGTATGAGATTTATTTTTCTATTGGAAAAAAAAATAAACAGTCTGAAAGCATTACAATTGGTAGATTTTAGTATTGAATCCCTATGTCATAGTATCATAAAAAAATTTAAGGATGGGTCATGCAAGTTACTATATGCTTATTGATAATGCTCACACATTTCTGTCTGGACGCTCTTTAGTCCATCTGCTGACTCCTAAATGTCTGTTTCACTTGAGACAAGATGTCTGCATACTCCAAATTTTAAACGATTTGATGTGGATTTGGGGTGGATTGAGGGCTATTGTTTACCACAGATTCACAAACTGAGACTGGTTTATTCTATAAGTGATAGAGATTCAAATGGTATTTTTTAAATGCAAGAGTAACATGGTTTAGCGTGTCCCTATCTGGTGCAATGCAGTCCCTGTACATATAATATGCTGCATCTCTAATAAAAAATGGTTGAAAAATCTTTAATGAAAAGAAAACAATATACTCTATTATAGTTCTATAAGTATGTTTGCTTCCAGAAGTTTTGCATCTTTGTTTTTTCCTCAAAAATTTAATAGTCTATAACAATTTCTTGCAATTATATGTTGATGCCTTTTGTTCAAAGGGTAAGTACTGTGCTGCTTTAACTGGTTCTTGGCAGGCAATTTTACACACAGCACGTTCTGCTTGTAGCTGTATTCATATATTTTTCTCTTAAAATTGTACTTATTATAGGGTAATTAATTTAGAATTTATTATTATTTTAAAAGTATTTTTTCTATATAGATTAATACGATAACATCTATATTATATAAGCAAAAGATATGCAGAAAGGTTTACATTACAAATAAACATATACTGCTATTTGTAAATGAAACTTTTTTTGTGATTAAATTAAAAAGTATTATAATTTCAGGTTTATAATGCAAATATTGTTTAAACTGAAAACATTCAATATTTTGCCTACAATATATTTTTAGGGATAATCTAAAATGTGTAGCTTTAAAGAAAAAAAGTTTTACAGAATTATAGTGGGTAAGCAGCTGTTTCCACATTGTTAGGGCACAGAAGTTCCAATTGCCACATTAATCAAAGTATTGAGACAACGAAATCCATTTCATTTAATCTCATTATTGAATAAACAGCTCTGTAGTGATGCCTATTTGTACTTGTTTCTCTAATAAAAATGCAACTGTAGCTCTCAACACAAATTAGTTTTAATTATTTAAATTATATGAATTTGTCAAACATAAATAATCTAACACCTGGTTTGCCTTTTCATTTTCTGAAAAAATGTGTTTAATGAAAACTAGTAGAGGATGGTAATGGGGAATAACAAAGGTAGGTCTATGTATTTATTCCAATTCTATTAATTTTTAAAAAATGCAAATGTGAGTTGATTACAGTCTAGCAGGGTGAAAAAGTAGTCTGTTTTATTGCTATAGAAGGACACAACAGAATACAGCGAAGCAGAAGGATGTCTCACATACACTGGTTCTATGCAATTCACTTGTCCTGTGCTCATGTCTGAGAATTGGTGACAGTGATTTACAGTTTAGCAATTCTTCTTCTGAATACAAGGATAACATTACAAAGCAATAAGTGGTGTAGGTTTTAAGACGCTTAATCAAGATGCCAAAATCTGCCATAACAGTCACCGATATATGTGAAACAAACCTTCTCAGGCAAAAGAAAAGGCTGAATTTCCCTGTTCTGTCTTTGTTTTAGTAACTTCATTTCAGGAGACCTGCCTGACCGTACAAGAGGAGTACCCTAAGTGTCAGAAGGGTATAATATCATATAAAAGCCAATTGGTAGCTAACTCTGAAAATGGAGATCCATTTGTTTTCTCCACAGGATAGTATAATTATGTCTGCTGTTTCTGTTTCATGCTACATTTTGTTTTAAAGTATTTGCTATTTAAAATTCTGGATGTCCTAACACACTACCCTGAAATCATTTATGATTTAGTTGAGGAAATATATCATCCAGTTGTGGTTGTTGGTGGTGGCGTCATATGGCACTTCAAGCAGTGATAATTTGTATGACTTTCTGTATATTAAACCATTCTTTAATATTGATTCAGTTTGTGGTGTATTAACTGTTATCCTTTCTTGGTAAAGGAAGTGTGCTAAGCAGATAGTTACTGTCCTAAATCAACAAGGCAATTTTAGAGTCACATGAAGCTGTTGAAACCTACCACTCAGTAGTTTGTCTGCCAGATTAATCATCTTTATTGTTCCTTCTGGAGATGTGTCTCTTCCTTTGTGCAAAATATTTCCAGCAGGCAGGCTTATAGTGAAAACTTATGACACTCCAAGGGTATGATTATGTGACCATCACAGTTATTATTTTGCCCTACATATTAGTAACATAGTCCAGGGTTTCAGAACTTTTTTTTTAAATGCAAATCACAGATCATTTTTTCTTAAGCATTTTGTATTTCAGGGTGTCTTTTCTCTCAAAATGTTCCTGTAATTATTTTGTATTAGTAGTCCCTTCTCAGTGCTGTTAATTTAAAATTCTTATACTCAATTTTTGATATACTCATATCAGCTCAGTTTTTAGATCCTTTGCAATATTTAATTATTGTTAAATAATCAGTAAATATAGTACAGGAAAGGTACAGTGGGACTACTGAGTTAGTGTTGATGTCATTGGAATTCAACTAAATGTCAGTAGTAAGAATAAAATCAAAGATCTATGGTATGCAGCTACTCAACAAGAATGAGAATTTTATTTAGTTCTCTTTATTTTTATTATAATTTTATAAAATTATAACTTGAAACTATACCAAGATAAACTCAGAAAAAGCATATGCAAGAAAACAGGATGTTTTCAAAGCTCTCACTACATTTCATATGACCGTAGCTTGTAATCTAGATACATAAATTAATATAAGTAAAATGATAATGTTATCTTTGCTGATGTTGCATTCGATGCTGCAAAGTGTATCAGGTAACCTTTTTGTTACTGAAGATATTACGATGATAAAAATATCTTTAAACAAAAATATCAGGATAATCGGGTTTAATATTTGTATCTTTGAAACAGTATGAAGTTTTTCAATATATTTCCCTAAATAAATGGAGTTCTTTGTTACTTAATATGACTGTTAGTAAAGTGGGGGGATGGGAATGAACACTAATATTTTTACTCTAATATATTGATACAAAGTAAACATCACTTTAAAATCTGTTGCTTGTTTTCTCTTCTAAAAGCTCACTTGGCAGTGTGTCACATTTCAGAGTTTTTTGAAAACCAGTGAAATTTTATAATTGCCTTACCTGGCAGCAGCTATTCTTGGCACAATACATTATTCCTCTTTCAGTACCTAGAGGATGTAACACACATCATTGAAACATTTCAATTTCTCCTGTGCTTGCTAATTTTAAATTCAGATTGGAACTTTGAGAACTTTGAGCTTGAAAACATAAAATGTAAACAGAAAAAGGCCATAGTTGTGAACCTCTTACATGACAGTTGATGGAAACATCAGCGATATTGTTGCTAGCCTTCATGACTGTTTATGTCAACATTTTAATTGTACACATATCTGCAAGCCAATATAGCTAGGAGTACTAAATAATTTGCATCCGATTTGTATCAAATTATCTAATTTGCAATTTTCCTTCATTTGAGCTGAAAGAGCTGGTGTCCTGATGTATTGTCTTCAAACTTAATATTACCACACAAACACATCTAAGCATGAGAAGTTGCAGAGAGTGAGATGTAGAGGATAAGATTGAAGAAGTAGTAACTGGTTTTACAGAAGCCACAGGACTCCAAAAGTATATCATATAGATAGGTTTACAAAAAGAAGAAAATATTTTACTTTTGATTATAATGCTTCAAAGAACAAGTGTATTTTCACTGAATTCTTAGTCGTGCCCTGTCAATAAACTCAAACCTCACAGAAATTTATTCTGGTTTAAAAAAAAAAGTGTTTTCAGGTGTCTTGTTATAATTAATTTGCCCTCTGAAATTCAGTTCATTTTTCCCCCTAATCAAAAGGCATCATTTGCTGTATAGTGAAAAGAAGGGGAAATTTTGAAACAAAGGCTGTTCGTAATCAGACTGCATTACTTACTGGGAGCCAATTTGATTGCATGTGACTAATGCACTAATTTTATCATTATTGTAGGTCATCAAGACAAGTAATGAAGTGTCATCACTATGTATAATTTTAAGTGAGAAATTGGATTATTTTTTGCTCGCAGCATCATTGGGCCTAGTATAGTTCCTAGCATCCATGGGTTTAAATGTCTACCCTTTTGCTATATGCATTTGTCTACATTATGTTGAAGCAGAACTCCTGATGAAAAACACTAATTCTAATTTTAAATCAATATGCATATTTCTGTATACAAATATAAAAAAAAATATTTAATTCATGTGTTTAAGCAAAGTTCAGATGGGTATAAAAAAGAACATGGCAGTGAATGAGCAGTCCAGATTTGCTCTCATGTAGGCAAGTATATCACTTCTATCTGCAGATTTGTATGTCAGTCAATAATATTACTCATGGGCAAACCATAAAGTTCACAGAAGCTTGGTGTGGCTTGGTGGAGAATTTGTTTTGAAGGTACTAAACTGCTCTGTAATGGTGACCAAAATTAATGTAGAAACCAGTAACAATGGAAGTGATGGATTCCAGCCTAAGTGAGCAACTCTATAAATATAAAAACTAAAAGACATATTTATGGTGTTCTTATTTTCTCAGACTGAAGACTTAGAGAAGAAAAATCTATTACAGAAAACCTGTCAAAGGGAGCTAAGGGTGTCTAAAGTTTCCAGCTTTGGCTTTATTTGAATTCCAGTGAAATCAAGGGAGATTTTTGTACAAGTGAAAGCACTGGCAAGAAAACTATGACTTCTAGGAACACTGAGGGGTAATTCTGTTAAATTGAAATGGTGTGACAGAAGTTCAGTCTACTTTCATCAATAAAGTGGGGGGTACTAATTTGGAATTAGTCACTAATTGGAATTATTCATCGTGTCAACCAATTCTACTCAAAGTTCAATGCTAGTAGATGAACATTCCTCACTGGGGTAAACTTTAGATAGAGATACCAAGGACAAGACTTGAAAAGAGTTTACTTTTTTTGTGTAGGAGGGCATGCTCCAGAAAATAAACATTTTCCAGAATCACACAGTATTTTAATAAATTAACAATATGATTACTAATGTTTTTGTTAAAAGCAATTAAGAGTTGCCCTTTCAGTTTAGACTTATTTATCCTAAATGCTGTACATATAAAAATCACTGACCAATCCCTGATGATTTTTCTCCTGTAAAACTCCTCTTACAACTCCTCCAAAGATAGTCTTAATTAATTCTTCAACAGCAATAAAGGACACTTGCAGTCATGTTTTTAATATGAATTCTCCTACTAAGCGTTTTTCCAGTACTGCATTTAATAATTTCTTTCTTCAAAATAAAGAAATATTAATATGGGCGAACCCTAAAAATGCTTCTATAATTATTGTTAAACGTTGAATGCATACGGCATATGTAGTCCTAATATGGCATTGTCCTGGAATGGCATCGTCCACAATTTTCTCGCCTTTAACAAAAGATAAACTTATTGATCTAATTTTGTTTTCCACTTCAAGTATTGGTAACAGAAAACAAAAGGATGTTCTTTAATAAAAAGAAGGTGAGTTTGCAAGGTTGCATCATTTATAAGACTGTTTTGCAGGACAGGAAATGACCTGATTGGCTAATATTTACCTTTTTATTTTAAGAAATACAGCTGTGTGTCTTCAAACTACCTGTCCATTTCCACACTCCCAAAATACATTTGCTTGATTTCAAAGTGGGTATAAAGGGATAAAGTAAATAGAAAATCAAGTATATCCTCTATTACTAAATTTTGATAGATTTAACTATCTTATCTGATAGATAGAGCAGGAACCCAGCACAGTAAAATACCACACAGGTTTCTGAGCTGTAGAGTAGGTAAAACAAAGGCAGTATATATTTCCAGTGTGTATATATATATATGTGTATGTTTATGAGTTTTGCACAGAACACATTCCTGGACTGCATGTCATTATATTAAAGCCAAAATGTTGTGTTTCCCCTGCACAAATATTTCAAACTTAATGAATTGTAATTTTGACACAGTTTTGTTTCATCAGAATTTTTCTGTCCAGCTCACTTGAAATAAGAATGCAATTTCTACAGAAGTATTCAGAAAACTGGAACTGTCTTAGGAGGGTAAGTTAACATCTCCCGTATCCTCCCTCAAGAAGGCAGCAAAGAGATAATTTTGGCTACACAGACTCTGGCCTTTTTTTAGAAATGTAAGACCAACTGTAAATAATTTTAATTTCAGTGTTTTCTGAAAATAATTGAATAATACTTCAGTTGAAAGATGCATTGCCACCTGAGACATCTTTTTAAAAGTTGCAACATGTTGTAACCCCTGATTTTTACAAATGATCCTAACCCCTGAAGCACTTGGTGCAGTGTATTGCTGTGTCATAGCTGTGCTGTTTAGCGTAGGGACAGGCAAAGTCAAGCAAGTCAGCCTATGCCCATTGTGTCTGAGAAATCATTCTATCTGCACGAAAAGAAAACAAAACAAAGGCTCATATCACTGACACTTGCAAGTCCAGCAATTTATTCATGCTTGGATTCTTCCTCATAATTCTTTTCCAGATGGATTAAAAGACAAGTTTCCTCAGCTCAAGTTCCAAGAGTGAGGCTATGACTACACAGTGTAGGGCATATATGTTTTAGAAACTTATTTTACAATACTTGAAACTAATGCCCACTTTGGCATATGTCTCTTAGTTAGCAAGCACAAACCTCTCAGAAGCACAGTGTTAGTATATTGTCAGCTTAGCTTTTACAGTTGTTTTCTCTTGACCTGCTTCAAAAGAGAGTACATGCATGAAAAGCTTTCTCCTATGTTACCAGAGATTAGTCTGAACCCTGGCATTCATTGTGGCAAAACTTCAACTGTTTAGGACAAAATGCTTATTGTATCACAGTCTACACAAACCTATTAATATATCAAATTTTAGGCATGAAGTTGAAATAGTTCTGGAAAGGTTAAGAAAGATGAGGAAATTTGAAAATGCAAGTGCTCTATGAAAGAAGGTGTAAGTCAATCATGACATTACTAATAAAATGTTAGAGAATACCATCGTCGTTACACAGCAGCTCTTCACTATAACAGAGTGTTTGCAGCAATGAAGCAATTGGTAATCACCTTCTTTGTAAATGGTGTGGCTTTGGAGGAAACAAAATTTCTGAAGAAAATAAAGTACCTCCATGGATAAGTCCCTCCTTGAAGTACATGAAGCTATTCTCACTGTTCAAGCCAATCTCCTTTTCCCAGGTAATGTTATTATTGTATAGACTCTAATGAAATTAATATTAATGGATTGAAAGACATACCTTGGTAAGTTATTTAGTGTTAAAAAAAAAAAAAGCCTGTATTTTGTTTCATCAGTATTTTAAGTCTGAAAATCACTGTTCTCCATGCAGTGCTACTGAGGTTAAAAAGGCCTCTGTGTAAAAATCAGTATAATTTGGTCCTAGGCAAGGAAAACATAATAAAATTGAAAGTGTTATCACTTTGATTACTGGTTTTGCAGTAGTGCCCATGTTGTATAATATGTTCTACCCACAGATAAGGCATTGTAGGCTGGCACTTGTCTCAATGAGGTGAGTGGAATTTGCAATTCAGTGAGAATTTTTAGAGATCAAAACAAAGGACAAAGGCATGTGTAAAGAGACATATGAAAGAAAATATCACTGAGTGCCACATTATTCCTTCTGGGCCCTATTCCATAATCAATTTGAATAAGTTAATTGATGTAGATACAGTTCAGCCTGGCAGAGATGATAATCTTAATTAGGAAAAATGGTCACACTGCAGGGATATAGACTGCAACTAGAGGTGCACTTGAAATAAAGATCTGATGTTATCAGTTGCGGAAATTGTTTCTAGCTCCTGTATATAAGGCTCATTTATCAAAACCCCAAATGTTCTGACAGTTCGCATTGTACAAGTCACCTTTAAGGCAATACTCAGATGCCTTGTTAAGGAAATATTGTTATTCTTGCCTGTATGCTTTCTTGTGTAGAAAAGTCTAGAACCCAATCCTCATACCCACCCCCAGGGTTGAGCATATAAGATGTCTTTATCAAACGTAGATAACTTAAAAGATAGGTCCCTTATGTTTAGGCACCATCACATCATTTTGTGTGACAGCCTATGACTGTTGTTTGGAAATATTAAATTTCTTTCTGAGCATCATTAGTACTCACTTTTTCATTTTTACTATGTAGCAGTGGAAATAATTCTTTGATAACATTCTTGTTCTGGTAACATTGTAGTACTCACCTTTGTCATCAGGACAGTTCCTTCCTACTCACCACATTTTTACAATAGATCTATACAACCAAAATATCACAAAGTTTTAATGATTATATGCTCCAAAATTTATCATTAGATGTCATTCATCTGACATAACACCAGTTAAAATTTTTTAAAAGACCTTACAATTTTGAGCACCTGCAATAAAGCCAGAGACTGGAAGTTACATTGCTTGGCATTTATGTAATTCTGTGTTCTAGTTTAGGGGTTTACATATATCACCACTACCACTGTCGTGGTGAAGTATGAGCACTTCTTCATTTTAGATAGATTCATAGTCATGTTGCTAAAATTCTGCTTTTAGCCCATTCCACCAAATGAAAAAATAAAAAATCTACTCACAAGGTGGTCCTATCTAGATCTGTGAGGGAGGTGGTTAGAACATTTCCACCAGAAAGTCATAATTCCAGATGCAGAGAAATCAAGGTGCAAATACAAAAGCAGAGTGAAAAACCTTATGGTTTGCTGTACTCCTAGCAGCAATCTCTGAGAGCACAGTAATACACTTAATAGCATTAATGTAGCCTAGATAATGAGTAAAACCCAGCTGTTTGTAGTTCTAGCAGAATTCTTTTAAATTAATTGAAAAAAAAGATACAACTTCAAACCAAACCAAAAAAAAAAAAAAAAAGAGAAGCAAAATCACATTTTGCTTCCAACTTGTATTTCTAAAATACATTAAGAATTTTTGCACTGTAACACAACCATCAAATTTTAAATGCTTGATGGAATAGTAATTTCTTGGGAGAGAGGTATGATGCATATTGGAGTGCAATAATGTGAAAAAAAGCTGGTCTTATTTTAGAAGAATTGAGTCAGTTTTCACTTCCATTTCGTGTCAGTAATATTATATATATTGTGGCACAGTTGCCAAGATAAAGATCTTATTCCCTGGACCTTTTAGGCTGCTGAATTTTTATCCATCTTATAGATAGGATTCTATTCAATAACTGCCTTGGATGATTTGGCTTTAGTAGGTTAACTTGCAGGTAACTAAAACCTTGGATTTCAGAACATAGAATGGAGATTTCTGTTTCTTTTCTTTGTTCTTGGACCTTAGGAATTACCAAACACATCTAGGTTTAAACTGTGTAGTTAAATTAGTAGTTGTCTATTGTGCTATTCAGTATTGCAATACTTTATGTTATGCCAATTTCAGTTAAAATAAATTAAAAACCTTCAACTTAATGAGGCTTATATAAAGATATAAAGATATAAAAATATAAAGATATAAAGATATATATAAATATATATATCTTTATATAAAGATATAAAGAGGCTTATATAAAGACTTACATAAAGATATAAAGAAGTATGCTAAAAGGCAAAATAAAATGGTTTATTCTTTGCTCTCTTGAAGAGAAAAAGTTAATTTTGAAATTCAAAAGATTTTTCAAAAATTACCTAATATTTGAGGTCTTTTGGACTTCTAACTAACTCTTTTAATGATAGAACAATTTAAATCTTTTCTTGGGCTCTATTTAAAATAGAATATATTGCGAGACAAGTTTTGGAATAGGCTGTGACAAAAGAGCCTAGACAGGCTGAAGAGTGGGACATTGCACATGTCTTGGGTTAAGTGTAATGGGTGTGACAATCTTTAAAAAAATTTTAGCTTCATAAGTTTTAATAACAAAACAAAATAAAAGTTCCTGGAGTTTTGTAAAGCCCTAGAAATCCAGTTGTCTTTGGGTGCTGCCTTGCTTTCTTTTGAATTACATTGGCCCACAGTTGTTTTTAAGATTTCCCAGTCTGATCATAGAAATTTCTGCTACAGCCACATTTATAGTGTGAAGAGGAAATATTTCTCCTGTTCCAAATACTGGTTAGCAACTGCTGTATTTGTCCAGAAAGTAGAAGGGATTCACTGTTTTTCCCCTTATCCTTGAAGAGGCTGAATGTATATCAAACTACAAGAATTATCAGACTATCACCAGGAGATTGCACTAAAGGTATATCACACCAGTAATGGAGGTAACGCTGTCACGTTGAAGAAATGGCATTCTTTGAAAAGCTAAAATTCTTCTAATTTCCATCTTCAGAACCACTAGTCAACAAAATTCTTTCATCTCCCTCATCCTCTCCATGATCACAAATTTTTTTAATTTGTGCTTTAAAAACTATTTTCCTACTCAGAGGAAGTCTGGGTGGTTCTAGAAAACATGGATTCAAACTCTTCATTTTAGTACTAGTAAAGCAGTCCACTTGTCCATTTTTTTAATGTAAAAGATGGCTATCAACTCTATTACTCCATTACATTCTCTAATTAAGTCTTTTAATGCATGAGCTTGTTAACCCTGAGGCTCTATGGTCAGGAACATGTTTCAAGGCAACAGTAGTGGCTCACTGTAAGTCTGGTAGCCTGCTTAGGTTCTCTGCTGCATTCGCTAATGCACACTTGCTGATAACTAATTTTTTTCAATTGTATTTTGCACATCTCTTAATTAACACTCCTCATGACTTGCTCTGGGAGGTTTTCCCTCAAGTCTTTTTGTCAGTCATTTTTCATGGTACCAGATCTAAATTTTCCTTGTCATTTTCATTTATCTCCTTCCAATTTTATAGCTTTTTCTCTCATTGACTACTTGATAATATGAAAGAAAGTGAACAGATGCTCTCACTAAACAATTAAAAGTGAATGCAGATTAAATTATGGAAAAAAAGAAGAAATTATCTCTTTTCTTCTTCACATTCATGAATAATTCCCGCACAACAAATGGAGTGAACTTCCATAAAATCATGTATGTGAACTGATTACAGCTCTGTTTCAGGCAAATAGCAGAAAGTCCTTCAGAGGTACGTGCATATATTTGAGAAAATAAGAATACAAACTTAATCCAAAAAGTACAAAGCCTGTGTCTCAGAATATTTTTCATTGTGCAATTCCCTGAGATTTGCTTCTGACTGAAAGGGTCTAAGTATTTCTATAACCATGTACAGCCTTATGTCTCTCCCATGATCAGTTAGGATAGATACTAGTCACTAATTTCAGTGTTAGCATAGGGAAACATCTTTGCTGGTTCACATTTATACCCAATATTGCACTGACTTCATCAAATTACATTTTTTACAAGCCAATTCAGCCAATTTAGTGAAAACTTATCTGGAAGAGGGCATGCCAAATTTTTGGTAATTTTTTCCTGATTCAGAGCAAGATTTAAGAGCGTCCACCTAAGATAGATATATATATATATATATATATATATATATATATATATATATATATATATATATTTGATAGTAATTTGATCTAAACCAAACTAAAAATTGTGTTTCTGCTTTTTTCATCCAAGGTCTACAAGTCATCTCAAGGGAAAAGAGATTTCAGATTTTCTATAAATGAGTTTAAGGCTCAGCAATAATCTGACTTGGGAACAAGAAGCGCTGCTTGTTTTGTGAGCCACATTTCACAATCTTAGGATCTAGTTTGAAAGGTATCTAGGCAATTACAGACTGAAGCAAGCTCTTCATTTTTGGAAACATCCATTAAACCCATGTTTAATGTTTTTGAGATCACACTAGGCATCTACACCTTCGGACACCTAAATACCCTTTACAAATCCAGCCTTTAGGCTGGGCTTTCATTACTCTCTCTGGTTTTGATGCAAAAGCTAAATTAGACTCCCTCTTCCTCAGGCACCAAGTCCTGCCTCTTCTCATCTGAAGTTTATAGCTTTTCCAGTCTTACAGTAAAGCTAATAAAGCTAAAGGAGGCTTTATCATTTCCAAAGTTAAATTAAAAAATTGCTAAAAAATATTCCGAATACAGTAAATAAGAAGAGCAGTGTTTTGATACAGGTTGTTTCAGTGCACAGTTTACCCTCAGACAGCTGATCACAAGTTAGGTAACAAGCTGCAGCACACATGGCAAGAGTATTTCTTGAGGCCAGATTGCTTATTCATTAGTTTTCTGTTTCTTAAAGATCCATCCAGTAACAGTTCCATAACTATTCTACAATTGCCAGATTCCTGATAATGTGATTTCCTTCTTTATTTTGTCAAAAAAATGTTATATGAGGTAGACATTTTCTGTCTATGGTATTTTTAAAATGTTTCCTTATTTGTGCATTTTATTCACTGCCTGCTTTTTTATTCGAAAGGGGCCTGATTCACACCCATAGATGTGAAGGAAATTACTCTGATGAGCTTTGGAATATCACCTTAGAAATTACATAGCACACTTTTCTTGTGCTATAATTAGTCAGTTGTCCTTCCTAGCGAGCTGTTTCAAAGTCTTTTACAGCCCTTGTCTAAGATTGTTAACCTATGATATGATCTCTTCTAAATACAGGGTAGTACATAGCTCTCTGAGGCATTTGCTCATTGTGTGCCTCTAGGGGTTAGACACTTAATACTATCCTATCAACATCAGTGAAAATAAATGCAGAATGTACCTCATCAAGTACTGAATCACAAAATCACTTTTTTTTTGAGGTTGGAAGGGAACTCTTGAGACTATGTAGTGCAATCCCACTGTTCGAGTAAGGTCAACTGAAGCCTTTACTGAACTTCAAAAGATTCCTATATGCTCTATTCTTCAGCCTGTTCATGTCCCTCTGAATGGTAGCACACCCAGATAGTATATTATAGATATTTCTCCAGGTTTTGTATCAAACCTGATCAGGATGATGATGGTGATGGGCCCTTCCCCATCACCCAGATCATCAATGAAGAAGTTAAATACTATTGGTGCCTATATTTGATCCCTGGAGAATGCTGTTAGTGACTGACCTCCAATGGGCTCCCCCTCCAACCCTCCTCCAGGCTACACAGTCCCATATGTGAAAAGTGCTCCAGTGCCTTAAACACCTCTGTAACCCTCTGCTGGGCCCTCTCCAGGAGCTCCATTTCTCCTTGGTACCGAGGAGCCCAGCACTGGACACAGATGTGTATAGGGGAAGGATCACCTCTCTCGACTTCCTGGGAACTCTCCTAATACAACCAAGGATTCCTTGGCCTGCTTTGTCATGAGGGCACATTGTTGGCTCCTACTTAACTTGTTTTCCATTAGATTCTCCAGGTCTTTTTCTACAAAACTGCTTTCCAGCCAGTTGGCCCCAAAAGTCATCGTTGCATGAGGTTATTCCTTCCCGAAGTGTAGAACTTCACATTTGTCTCTGTTGATCAAAGGGAACAGGCCAAAATCTGTGCTTCTGATGTCCATGGTGTTGATTCTGCTCCTTGCCCTAGTCCAGCCTCTTAGGATCCTGATTTCCGTTTTCCCTGGTTCCTGCAGTCCAAGGATGTCTCTGAATTCCAAATCCCTAACCACTTCTTCCCTGTTTGTACGTATCAGGTGCACCACTCATTAATTCCAGGATCACCTGTGTCAGAAGGCTGTTGTCAGCGCAGTTCAGAAACCTCCTAGTTTGCTTTTGCCTTGCCATGTTGTCTTTCTAGCAGATGTCACAGTGACATGTCAAGCATAAGAACCAGTATCTGAGAATATGAGAATTCTTCACATTGACAAAGATCGACTACTCCTTTCCTATTAGGAATGACCCATGTTGATCTGCCCACCAGTTCCCAACACAGCACCTCTCAGCTCATCACTCATCACAAGGCGGAGCTCCACGTGCTCCAGCTTGTTTCTCATACATAGGACAACTCCCTCTTGCATTCCCAGCCCGTGGTCCTTAAGGAGCCTGTGCTTGTGTTTTGCAGCACTCTGTCGTGTTATCTATCCCACCATGTCTCCGTTGTTTTATTGAGGTCATAAACCTGTAACTGCACAGACTCTTAACTCCTGTTTGTTTTTCAGACTGTGTGCATTAGTGTACAGGCATTTCAGAGGGCACTCAGCTGTGCTGGCTCCCCATGAAGAGAGTAAGAGATTCCCTAGCAAAACTGTAGCACAAGAACTTCTTTATTTACATCCCTGTGCTTCTGGTGGTCCCAATTTAGCCTTGTATCTTGATTGCTAAGTCCCTTCTGTACAGCACCTCAGATCCTTTGCCTGCCTACCCTCTCCACTTGGTATCATGAAGGAAAGGATCCTCAAAAGATTGTTATGCTCTTTTCTGGATAAATTTTAACTAGTTTAACCTCCTGTGAAAGTCAGCAGAAAATACAATTTCTAATAAGGTGGTTTGCTTTTTTATAAAGTGATTTGGCACACTTAAAACATTACTTCATTGCTCTTCATTGGCAGAAAGATTCAGGGGCTTGAACTGTTAAGTATTGCTAAAGTTGTTAATCTTGTTCTCAAATAAATCTTTTAGGAAAACCAAGGTTTTGCTAAAAATATCATGCAGTATTTGACTCACCCACACATTTTCAGTCTATTTTCGGACTTGGATTCATTTATTGGACAAATCTGATTGACGTTGTTTCTTATTAATAGATTACAAACTTTCATTCTGTATTGTTGCTTGAGTTATAGCCCTCCCAAATGCCACTGTAGTCTTTTCTTCAGTTGCATGTTGAGATAAAACTTTTAATGGTGCAGTTTTCCTCCCTAGTGTTATTTCACCTCTTAGTGTGATAATCCATCTGCTATTGTATTATCTTTTTTTGTATACATTTTGAAATATTTAAATTTGATGAGCTAAAGGCATTTAATTCTAATCATTAAGATAGGATTAATAATTGAAATTCAGTAGCAAAAATGTAATTTGAAGTGTAAAGACAAAAATCCATTTAAAATTACATTTAATATTAGATTTACTTGTTTTTCATTGGTTTGGTATAAGCAAAATTTTAAAAGGTTGACTATGTCAGTGTATAACAAAAAATCAGATTTACAAGGAAATTAGAATATTCTTGATAAGAAATTGCAGTAATAATAAGAATTATGTTAATAATTAGATTAAATGTTCATTACCTTAGCAATAATTACTGTAGAGATGTTTAGCGGTTTTGCTTATAATACAGAAAAGATGTGTTTATCATAGTCCACACTGGACTTTGTAGTTGCAAAATATTACCTGAATATTCAGTGGATTGTTTGTTTGTTTGTTTCTTTGTTTGTTTGTTTGTTTGTGGTTTTTAATTTTTTTTTTTCCTTTCAAATAAGAAACGTTAGCTTAATTTAAACTTAACCATTTTAGAGGCAGCATTCCACTATACAGGTGGCCAGCATTTACTGGAAAAGAAGCTGGAAAGAAGAACTAACTAAATACAGCTCAAATATCTTTAGAAGCTTGCATTAAAGTCCTTTGTGTGACATATAAATTGCCTGCACAATTCAAGCCACACGATACAAAGGAAGAAGCAGTCCTCTGATAGTTTAGTTGTCTACTACATGCCAATATAGCTGTCTTGGTGACTTTGACAGCCTGAAGTTGAGTATCTAGTTTCTACTTGCAGTACAAATTTAGTGATTCCAGAAAGAAATCTGCATAAACCAGCGTAAAGATTATGGGCATGTTTAGGCTGGCCAGAAAGAGAGCCCGAATGGAAGAACATCTTTTCAGTCTCACGGAACAGCATATTCTCAGTCACCTCAGTTTAGGTCTGAATGGACATGTGTCACAATTTCATCTACCTCTGGAAGCTATTCATTTGTCGTAATCTTGTCTCATAGAGCTCACAAGAAATATATCACCTACTTTCTGATACTCCCAGTTTCTAATTCAGTAACACAGGGATTACAACACCTGTTTCAGGGCCTGCTGAGATTTGAAAGTTCAACCACGTTCTAAGCAAATATCACTAAGTATCACAGTAGTAAGCATTCTAGGATAGGAACTCCCTTGCTGTATTTAGTATTTAAAGTTATTATATAAGGCATTCAATGCCACTAGTATTCAGTTCCTACTTCTCTCCCTAGTGGTTGCTTTACTTACTCTATTTTTACCTTTGACCCAGCAAGCATTTAATTATTCTGTACAAAATAGAGCAACTTCAAAAGAAATTTAGAATACCTTTCACTATTACCTTTTGCTATAGTTTGATGACTAAGAGTTGCTTAAAAAAAATTTAAAAAACAGAGTATGACACAAAACCTAGATTTTTACAACTTGGCAGAGGCTGTTAATTAACTGTTAATTTACAAAATAAGGAATAAATTTAATCTTACTTCCTGTTCTCTTTTTAGGCAGAAATAAATGCAATTTTCAAATTAGTTCCATATGTGAGATAAGGGAATATGTAACTCAGATGATAGGGGCCACACATCAGAGAGAAAGCAAGCTTCTGAGGTGTACACCTAGGTGCAAAAATAGGCACATGAGCAACTCTTGGTCAAAATCTTGATGTTTACAGAACCTAAAAAATTAAAATAAACAAAACACAGGCATCTTCAGAAATGACCAATGCTTTGTTCTCAGAAGGAAGTAAATAAGTGTTTTCAGTATTTAAACAGGTTCAGTACTAATCATCTGTACAGTGCCTATTTAAGTGGTTAGATATTTGCATGGGTTTGAGCCAACTACTGAAACACAAAGTGTTTGTAATGTTTAAAGCAAAGACATGAATGACTCTAGCCCACATGTATTAGTATTCACTTTTCTGCAAGTAGAAGTCCTAATTCTGATCTACAGTTCCACAGCAGTATGATTTAATTTTTCACTTGGTTGTAAAGTGTAAAGTCTCTCCACACTGAGATTAGATGTCCTTTCTGAACATTGATACAAATGTAGTAAGGCTGAATAGCCACTGTAAAAACTGTCTATGCTTGGTAGATGGGAAACATCTCAGTCAGGGGGAATGGTGGGAGCAGGGGACCTCTTAGGGAGTCACAAAAAGAGGATTATTATGGTGATGCATTACCTGTGGGCAGAAAACATATGACTATAGAGACAATTTCCTCAGCATGCACATGAACTTGAACAGCTTAAGGATAAACAGCAGAATGAAAACAACTTCTTTTGAAAAAAATATAAAATCAGTTTTGGGTGTTTGTAGTTTCATATTGTTGTTTGTTCCTGAGTGGACTAATCATTTCTTCAGACTTTTTAATTTCATTTTAGAAAAATACATTTATATAATTTATAGATAAAACCACAGAGTTTAGGTTATACTTCTGTTCCAAATCCTAAGTAAATGATAAACTAAATAAGGAAAACATTGAAAGAGTACACTCAGATACAACACTTACCATTATTAGCTGTACTTAATTTTTTTCAAATTTCCTCAAACCTTTAGTATTCAAGCATTAGAAATCAAGCCTAAACACAATTAAGATGAGGTTTTAAAACCTAAATTGTGGAGTGTTTTATTGGGTTTTAATTACTTTGATATGCTCCTTCCCCACAAATGCAAGGAATAAAGATGAAAGTTGAATAATGTGATTCTGGAAAATACATACTTCTGGGAGCAGACAATAAAATGGAGATACATTAATAAATTCAATGAATAACTAGATTAAGCAGAAAAGATACTTTTCGATGCACTTTTTGTGATTGCACATGAGACAGACTTTAGAAAACAATGGGAGCAAAAATATTAACTTTCCTGAAACCTAAGGTCGACCACACAAACCAGAGCTTCAAGGTAACCATCTCCTTTTGAAAGCCTATTTTTGTACATAATATGCAGCTGCTTCTTGGGTGGACAGCTAGAAGCTGGAAAGAGGTATGGGGGTTGAGAGAAACTGGTCTCCAGAAGGAATGAAGAACCAGACATTTTACTCAGATTTATGAAAGCAAAAAAAAGTGATAATTTTCAAGCTCACTTTTTTACTCTTTTTATTTTTTAATTTTCTGTTTTATTTTGATCTGAGATGAAGGAAAGATTGTAGCTGACAAGATTGTAGCTGATATTTTTAGTCTTATGGTTGTTTTTTGGGGAATAACAAGACTGAATTTGCAAAGGTTTATACTTTTCTTTGTTTTACAAATTATATCTTAGAAAGATTTCAGATATGTTTTCATAGTTTAGAGAGCATCAGAATTTGACTCAGGGATATATATGCCACTGCTGTCCCGAAAAAAATTTTAAAGAGGAGCAAGTGTGTTTTAGTGCCACAAGAAAGAGTGATGCTAATAACCATGTCCATAGAAAAGTTATTTATCTAAATCACCACCACTATTTAAAGGTTTTGAAATACAATTAAACCTGAATATTTTGCTTGTTATAAACTGGAATTCAAAGATGAGACCAACCACCACTCCAGTAATGATCCTTTTCCTTGATATTATTGCTATAGGTGATGAGCATTAAAATATCCTACATCTCAAGGCTGGCACATCAGATGCCTCTTTGTTGTGTTGAGACAATTTGTGTAAGAGTCTTTATTTAGAATGAGACAGATGTACTGTGCATAGTTTAGACTTAATACTCTATTATTGTACTGTGGAGATTTTGCATGTGCTTAGACAATATTTTTGAAAATATTTCCTTTTTCATGTATACTCCTATCATAAGCAAATGTCTGTTGTGCACAGTACAGTAAGAACATCAAGCTGAAAGCTGATCCAAATAGTTAGAGCCAGAAAATGTAAAGTCTCTCTAGGAATAAAACTATTATGTTTAATGCAAAAGAATCTAAATTGAAAAAAAAAATTAGTACTGAAAAGAGAGTCGTAAACTTATGGGAAGCAGGCCCTTAGGAACAGAATATAAGAGAGATGATATAGGCTTATGATTTTCATTAAAAGATAAATCTGATGCAGATCTAGAAACAAAGAGATGTCATCAGAACTGCAAAGCAGACTGATGAATCCTTGCCCTAATCAGCTTCCTGAAAAATGCAAGAAATGAATGACTATAGGAGTGGAGTATTGGAAATAGGATTAAATGTAACCCCAATGGTGCACAGTTAAGAGTTAAACCAAGAATTTGTCACAAACTGGAAGATCATCAGCCAGAAGTGAATGAAAAAGAAGTTAACCTTATAAGTGGATCAGAAGATGTCACAAAGGGCAGCCAACCAGCTGAGAGAAAGGTAAGCATGATTCTAGAATACGCAGGGAAATATGCTTCCAATACAATACCTGAAATATTAGTATCATTCTGCACATCACTTCTCTGGAATACAGTACACTACTCTCATCACTCATATTAGAAGGAAAAGACTTCAATCTGCATTGGTAAAGGTGAGTGCTACTGGGATAATAAAAGGAATAGAAAGTCTTAAGAATGTTATGTGTAAATACAAAAGTGAGTTAAACAGAAAAGGGGAAGAGATAAACAATATTAAACTAAAGAATAGAGGATTTCAAACTGCTCATGAATACACCAAGTCCTGACATTGAAATGCTTTCAGCTGTCAGTGTGGTATTTGAATATCGTTTCATTACAACTAGCAGAGACAAAACCCAGCTCTAAGATGGTTGCTATTTCAGTCAAGAGCAGTTAAAGTAGTTGGGGAGATTCAACGCTATCCAAAGTTTCTAATTTCTTCTGCCTTAAGACAAAATAGAGGTCTAATCCAGCCTTGTACAGATTTCTCTCTCATGTCTCTTGGCAAAGACAGAGGTCCTGATCACCGCACATCCTTCATCACTTTGATCATCTGTTTTCAGAAAACATTTCTCTTTTTTGGGCCAGAATATTTACACACTCCTTGCTAAGCTTCTCTTGAAATGACTTCCACTGTGTTATTTCAGTAACTTAATGTGCTGAGATAATAAACTTGGGTCAGCATGGTGTTCTCAGACATCAAGTACATTTATGATACTGGGGAAAGTTGTTGACCAAGTGAGGAAAATGAAAAGACATGATGGGACAGTGGAAATTTTACAGGTTCCTATGAAACTGAGAGGCCTGAGTATTCAACTAGGAAAATAAACATCCAAATTTATACTACCATGATTATAACTGGGTAGCAGAAGTGCAGCATTTATAGCAAGCACCCAGTAGTAGAAGAATTTCTATAGCAAGCATCCAGTAGAAGAAGAATATCTGAACCAAAATTATCACAGATAAAAAAGGTCTACAAATCTACAAGGTCATCTGTTTTGTAAAAATAGCTTTTGACCATGCAGATAGAAAAAAAGGCAAACAAAGAATAATGTATTTCTATTAATTTCACTTTTGAATTATGCATTTCTGACTTTTTAGCATCTCATTTAAGAGTCACATTTATAATTGATAGGAAAAGTTTGATTATTTTCCTGTGCTATGATATACTTTAAAATAATTGAGCCTAGAGGTGCAGAAGGAAGCTGCATTCTTCCTAATTGGGTTCCTCTGAACTTTTTACAATCTAGTCTGAGGAAATTTAATTGATAATTAACAGCACTTCGGTTCATCTATTCGTGAGGCTTTAAAAATACATGAAAAGCTGACAACTCATTGACTGAATGAAAAACAGTGTACACAATTAAATATAAAGAAAATCTTGATTGCCTAAATCAAAGCTTACTGTGTTAGGCAGATGAATGAAATCTGTTACATGAAGACTTCTTTTAATGTCCAAATTGGTTTTTAAATAGCAAATATATTAACTCTCAAAATATTCAGTGCCCCACCACGTCTCCCTTCCAGAGACTAAAGTGGAGCTGGCCATCCATTACAGGAGGTCAGAGGCGTTGTCTTCTGTGAATCACAGCTTTCAACTGCTGACTTCTGACTCTAGAAAGTAATAATGTTGCAACATTTAACCACACAAAGTCCAGGCAGAGCTCCTTCAAGAAATGTGCCCTTTTTTACCAGATTCACTGAACTGAGGATATCTAAGAAGTTAATGAGTTTATTTCAATGTTGATAATAATTCATGCATCTCTTGCCTACATCCTGAAGATAACAAGTCTCTGTATAGCCCCAAGAGGCAAATTTAACAGCATTTAATCTCTATTTCCTATCTAGATAATCTGAGATACAAGAAAACTGCAACACACTTGCTGCAGTCAGTATCCAAACCTGAACTAACAATAAATTTATGTTTATTTTTAGGTTAAATTTTAGCCTCAAGACCACGTATTTTCCTTATGCACAAAAAGGAAAGAAGCACATAATAGCATTGAATACATAAGGGAAATGTAATATATACAATATATACATAGGTGTGTGTATATATGTATATGTATATATATGAAGATTTGAAATTCAACTAAATTCAGCCTGTGCTCCACAGGTTCATCCATAGGGAAGATGACGATAATTTTATATGACCATGCACCACACTTACGAGGCTTTTTCAAAACATTTTCTTTTCTCTCACCATAATAAATAAACTTTAAAACTGAAAGGATACTGGGAAGAGACAGTAGCTGAACGAAAAATCCCAGCCAGCCATAGATGGAGTAAAATAATAAACACAGGTGCATACTTGACACATTTAAAAGTTTTTAGTTCAGTAGGAAAAGTTTCAACACAAGAATTCCCAAAACACACCTTTGAATACCATCAGACAAACATACAAGCAAGAAAGACATAAATCCTGTGGTGAAGAGACAGGAAGGTTCCCATATTTCTGTTAAAAGAGAATAAATATTAATTCCTGAACAAGAAAGTAAACTTGTTCATTCCAGTGGGGCTGCCAACCCATCTCTGACTCTTTGTGTGACTTCTAAATTTTTGGAAATTGAGGTAGAGCATTTGGGACAGCCACAAGGTTGGCAGGATTATCAGCCTCTCAATAAATATACCCTTGCGTGGTTGATCCCTGTTGCAAATTCTCCAGAGCAAATCAAATTGCATAAACGAAAAATGCCACTGTCATGAACAGCTTGAACAGGTCATGAACAGGCAAAGAAACCAGAAAATATTTTCTCTTCCTTCTTAGCATAATTCCACTGTATATATTTTTTAACTTGGGAAAATGTAAATCAGTTGTAAGCGCAAATAATTTATAAAAAGTACAATAAATCAGCGAATTACACAGGGAAAAATTACATATATCATGTTTAAAAAGTCTAAGTCTCATTTTTTTTTACCTGGAAGCCAATTACAGAAAGGCTAAAGGAGAAAAAACCAATCAGACTTCACCTGAGTTACACAAGGACTTCAAGGCCACTCCTACACATAAATCTCACAACCAGCATACTTTGACTTCTAAGAATATCTGGTTTGAAGATTAAGTGTGGGCAACTTCTTTAATATCAGACCCTGGTCCCACGTCTTAAGTCAATATGGAAATGTTTGGCCTGACTAATCGGGGCTTGTGGCTGCCAATGCCTCCTGTGTTCCAAACGAACAAAACAAAAAACTGAGGATGATAAAAGAATGCAAGAGACTTAGAACAGACTCTAGATTCTTTCTGTGTTTTCACCAGAGCTAGTGAGCTCTGAGTCAGATCTTTACCAAATGATAAGGTTGAATGCAATTTAAATGAAAGCTTAGGAACGCTGGTAGTCCTGAAACAAATAGTGGACTATTCAGGAACGACAACAGGAGATACAAGTATTCTTGTAAACCATTTTCACAGCAATTTCAGTGTTTGGCTATTGTTAGTAATTTTTTTTTAATGGGGATTGGCAAAAAAAAAAATCAAATAAGGGATCAAGTATATGAGGATTATTTCAGTAATGTCTTTGGTTCTTATTTTCAAGTTTCATGCTTCTGTCAGAGTGGGAAACAAGGAAAATATGCTTCCACTATTACTCATTCAAACTCTCTTTAGAACTGGAACAGTTGTTTTTGTTTGCTGTGTTCTTTTCCCTTACTTCAGGGAGATGATTTGGGTGAGAAGAAGATTAATTAGATTCCTTTTGCTGTTTATTTAACTTATTGATGTTCTCTGCCAGAGAAACCAGCTACTTCAGATACCTAGAGAAAAATCAGAGATTTTTAGAAGACTCAAGGTGAATTATTTATTCATCTTACCAAATTTCAGTGCTATGCTTTAAGTGAAGAGACTTTTGTCTCAAAATGTATTACAGAACTATGTGCTTATGCACGTGTCTCTCTCTGCTATGGATAGATAGAAGAATAAAAAATTAGAGCAATTTAAAATCAGGATTAGGGACAAAAGCAGTCTCTGCATCTCTCAACAAACCAATTAGATGGTAACTCTTTAGCACAATAACACAGTGTTTGAAATGAACAGCTCTTTCTAAAGAAGTGCAAATGTTATTCTCTCTGATTATAGACATTGTAGCTGAGTAGGGATAAGAGATGTTGTAAATCCATTAGTGAAGCGCTGCTTGCCTTCATTTCAGTTTAGCATTTCTTAAAACTATAAAATTGTATTATGTTAATGTAATGTACAGTCCAAGTGATAAAGGCAGCTAATGTGATTACCACTCACTGTGCTATAAACCTTTCAGCAAAGCTGCAGATAAATTTGTATTCAATTGTTTCTCATGATGACAGTGTTATACAGAGCAGATCACATGTTGAAAGCATCATCTGGTTGTTAGGAGGTTTTTACATGCTAGAATGTTTATGCAGATACTAGAATTGACCTTCAAAGCAGTACCTCACTTATTTGGTGGTAAGGCCTAGAAGACCAGAAATGTTTATTTAAACTATGCATGTAAACAACAAACCTAGTGTGATGTCACTATCATGATTATTCACATGCAGAAAAATTATCACACATCAGATCACAGAAATTTCAATTTTGCTGGTATTAATGCTCTCCTCGTCATCTTCCTTTCAAAATAAGCAGTAGTTTACTGAAAATGATGAAGTATCTTCCTCATTTTTTTATGATCATATAGCAGCTATTCTTTTCAGTTATTCAACTTCCACATTAAGTGAAAATTTTAACTCTCAGTTTAAATTCACATTATAAATCTATTAGCCAATTCACAATAAAATACTGGTTCTCAAACAGAAGTATTAAGTCGAGAATAGTTAGAACAAAAATCTGAATCTGTGGTCAAGGCATGAACTATTTCACTGAAGTTTGGAATTCAAAGACGGATCTTTTCTGGTAGGACAGAGTTGTACATTTACTTCCAGGAAATTGGAACTAGACAAGAAGGGACAGAAAGATTACCTTCAGAAGACAGATAGCCAAACAGTCCATTAGAAGATCCAGTAAAACCTCCATCTGACATGGCCTTTCCCTGTCATATATCTGTTGCAGTATTTACTGCAGTGACTGGCCACTATCTACATGAGAATATCAGCAGAACAGGACTAGGCAAATCACAGCACATGTTTATACCCAGCCACACTCTGTCCTTGCTCTCCAGAATGGAATCCATGCTGGGAAACATTCATCCAGTTTTCCTGAAGCCAGTAAGCTTAATGGCCAAAACAGCAGTAACTGTGGAAGGGTAAACTGGTTAAAGCTGGCTACAGCATGATGATAAAGCAGAGGAGGAGGAATTAGTTTTGTTCAGCCCAGAGAAGGGAAGGTGCCAGGTGGTACATTATGTCCTGGTGGTACCTGTGAAGAGGTTATCACAAACCCTGAGTCAGTCTCTTCACATTGGTTTATGGCAGGATTAAAAGTGGGTATAAGGGAAACATTTCTTCATCAGGATTCTCAAGTAGAGTAGCAGATTGCCCACAGCAGCTGGGAAGTTTCTGGTCTTGAAGGTTTTTAAGACCTGATGTATAAAGTGCTGGAGAACTTGGTCTGACCTTGTGACTGTTTAAACTTTGGCAGGACCTACTTAAGGTCCCTCCCAGGCTGTCATTCTATATTATTCTGATTCTATCTTTTCAGTAGGTCACAATATTGTCTAGTACTGA
This sequence comes from Acanthornis magna, assembly GCA_036785705.1. Taxonomy (NCBI): domain Eukaryota; kingdom Metazoa; phylum Chordata; class Aves; order Passeriformes; family Acanthizidae; genus Acanthornis; species Acanthornis magna. Next base: position 8,972,440 of record JAWUZG010000034.1, read on the forward strand.
GATGTCACAGAACAGCAGGGTGGTGGCAATTATAAAAAACTAGAGGAAAATAAATAGAGAGCTATGTGCAATATATTATGAAACCAGTTCTTCAGACATTTAAATCGTTATAAACTTATCTTTTACTATCCTCTGATAGGCAAATGTACCTTGGCTAAGAATTTAGGAAACATCATTAACTTGAATTCATAACTGGAAAAAAATCTGATGGAGACACTTTATGAAATTATCGTGAAAAAATTCTGTATTTTCTTTATGGAAGAAGCACATATTCACATCTCTTTCCATCATCAAGTCTTGCCCACTGTACCCCTTTATTTGTACCAGATTGCATGTGTCCAAACAAGCTTCTGCAGACACAGCTCTTTTCTGGCCTCTGACTCAAGAGAGTGGTTAAAAGCTACCAGAAAGCATACCAATTAAAAAAATTAATAACTCAAAAGAGCATGCATAATAAGTATCACTTCCAAAGAAAGATGAGAGCAAAATTCCCCAGTCTAGTTACAGATATTAGACACCTCCCAACATTTCCTAAATCCTTGCATCTAGGGGCTTAACTATGGGTTCATATCTAATGTCATACAACCCAGCATTGCATGAAAATATTAAAGGGTAAAGCATTTCAGTATCTTTCCAATGATGATTAATTCCTTTTGTATTCATTTGAGCAACGTTAAACAGAATTAATTCATTTCAAATGAATGTGGATAGACATTTAATTTCTGCTGCATTTCAGGAGAAACTATTTAAATGAATAATTGTACAAAAATGAATAGAAGAGATGAAGGAACTGAAAGTTTCCATGTCAGCCATAAATGATACGATAAATAACATTAATACATGAGTATTTATTTCTTCTACTTTAATAAGTGTCATATTCACTTTTTGTACGTATGGTATAGGAAATATATAGTCCTGTGTCATGGGAAAGATACAACATGAAGTTGGTTTATGTTTCGACATGTTATTATATTATTTCAACAGTGATACTAACAACTTCAGAGAAACATCTTAAAGAAAACTATCAGATCAGCAATTTTTTGCTTGAAATTGAGGAGTTGCTCTTTTCCCTTTTTCCACGATCATAAGAAAATGATTGCTACATAAGAAAATCTCAGTATTTTATAGCCTTCCATGACAGAGCTCTTCAGAGAATGTTTTTCTAACTATCCAGTTTTTAGGAGTTGTTGCCTGCTTTCCTTTGTCTGTATTTTTTGTCACCCACCAGACTTTGTGAGATCACCTAGAGCTGACCAACGTTTGCGACTCTGTAGCGGTTTACTTCCAAGCAAAAGCATCTTATTTTTTTAGTAAACCTCCCTGAGGTAACTTGGACTACTTTTCAAACTGTTAGCTGGAGCTGTAAAATTATGAGACTCAAACATTTGTAAACCACATCCCTGCGCCAATGTTTAGTATTACCTGGAGTTCAATGACTCAGCCACAGATTATCCAGCTCCCTAAAGTTTCAAACTACAGTTCCAGAAACTTTATGTCAAAAGCCAAGCATCTAGATTTTACCAAATTCTGAGTTTTCATTTGTGGTTTTATCTATGAGGTGAACTTGATTGTGCAGAAGCAGACTCTCATCTGTAACGCGAATAAATGATTAGGAAATCTGTTCCTTAAAAAAAATGACAATGAATAAAATGTATTTTGGTAGGGAGATCTTATATTGTAAAAAATGTAAATTGGGTGGATTTACCTCACCTAGTTGGAAGTGACTAATGACCAAATTCCTCATCTTCCCTAGAAACGATGAGGAACAGAAAACATGTAGAATATTTTCTTCTTTCTACTGACAAAAAGGCAAAAATCTTTCACGTGACTTAACTTTTTAACTTCACCTTGGAATGTTATTCAATAACTGCAGCCATGTTAGGGGTTTCCAAATTTTCATCCTAATCACATTGTATGAATTATTTTCTTAATACTGAAGCTGTATCCAATTTTTCTTTACTTTCAGCTTTGGAGGACCATCCACATCATCCATATTCTGGATCATGTAAATTTTTTCAATAAATTCAGGGCTAAGAAAACAGCAGTCAGATTAAGACTTATCTTGAGGCATATATTGTATCTGTGTTTCTGTATTTTTTAACATAGGAAAGTTAAAAAAAACCCAAATATTGTGACAGTCTTCCGGATTTAGAAAGAAGTTCTGTAATTCATGACAGCTTCTAACAAGTCACTCCAAATCTCTGCAGATTTGGAAATGTAACATTTATATTGTTGAGCCTTTCAGCATACTGCATGTATCAATTTCTTAAGACCTGGTTTCCAGTGTGATGGATTGCAAACATAAAGATATCATTAGTTCAGTTTTACTGAGCTTTTAGACAAAAAAAAATCATGTGGATTTGTAAGAAAATTAAATATCACTTTGAACTTAAGGAGTCGAAATCTCACATTTCAGTGAACAAAAAATTAGCAAATATTTTTAATCAACTGTGAACAGAAAGCTTGACCTTCTCCATGAAACACATAGCTTGGGAGAGGGAAAATCTAGTTAATACAACACATTTTATTGTATAAATTTTGCAGTACTGATGACTTACTGCAGCTCAAACATATTTCTTTGTATACTCAGAATACTGAATAATTATTAAAAAATCATAATACACTTTATTTTCTGTTCTTGTTGGTGATGCAAGGATGTGTTTGATATACGATGGAAAGAGTATAAAATCAGCAGCTCATTTACCTGGGAGAAAAGCTTAGTGTGCAGGCAAATCCTTGACTGCCCAATCAAAGAGAAGAAATGAAGCATATACTACCCTCAAATGATATCAAGAAACCGACTATGCTCATTACTGATGTATCCAACTCCTTAACAACACATCTTGTAGTTTACTCTCTCATGCAGTTTACAAATCTTTAATAATCTGACAGGGGCTGATTTCAGATTTGGTTACCAGAGCCTTGTAAATAATCTTAGTGAGTTGTGAGGGGAAAGGAAAGGGAAATTAAGGCTCTGAAGGGCAGCTTCTCACATGACAGCTTGCAATGACAGTTTGACAGATTTTCTGGTGTTGTGGAAGAATTATATGCAATAACTATTATGAATCGCTCACTTTTCTCCAAGGATTACGTATTTTTTAAAGTGTCATAAATACAAAGTTGTGGGAGCATTGCTAGGTAGGAAAATATAAAATTCTACTTTATTTCCCTTGCATCACATTTGCATAATGTAATCTGGTGGGTTATGTTTGTCAGTGGTGGGAAGACAGTTTAAACAAATGTTCAACATATGTATACCATCAGCAGCAAAAGGTCATGGTCTTAGCAGGCGGCTAAAAAAGTAAACAAAGGCCAGCATGTCTGCATTCTCCCTGCATCATATTGACAGCAAATAATAGCTCCCTAACAGAATATCTGTCAACTTGGAAACATTTACTGAGCATTTTGATCTGGCTGATATAGACTGTTCAAGTGAGTCATTATACTGGGAGGCAGCTACTGCCTTTTCAAGAAGTATCTTGAGACTACAGCAATTTCATATCTCTGTAATTCAACAGCAACTGACTACTAACTAGCTAAGTGCAGCAGACTCCATCCAGTATGACTGTTTCCATGGTAATTGGATACTCGGGCATTTTATTGAAACCTGTTTGCCAGACATTGTTAAGGACTAAGAAGGAAATCCTCAGACTTTTCCTTTCTACAAATTGACTGGTGGGCACACAGAATAACTAATTTTCATGATTTCCAGGTTCATAGTATAAACTCTTGACTATTCACATCATAAAAGTGGGTTGATAACTTATGCTCTGACTCTCTCTGTTCCTTTCATCCAGTGTCTACTGAAATATTCTGAGCTAAACCCCTCATCTCCCTACACTGTTCTACACCAGTTAAAAAACCTGTTTAACTCAATGTAAGCTGGGTCTCATACAAGGCGTTGTTTCACCTCTGATAGTGGCCAGTGCATCTATTGAAGAATTTAATGAAGAATATCAAATGCAGTGACTTCCCACAAAAATGCTCGTCTAAAATCTGGGTTATTTTTTGTTAACTCACTCTGATTTCTGGGTGTAAAACAACTGTCTGTGTGAACAATTACAAAATGAGCTACAGGCACATTGAGGATGAAACAGGGAACAAGACAAGGGAAGGAAGAAATGTACTGTCCACTCTCTGATAAACTGATAACATGTGTTAGTACAATTATTTTCTGGGCCTGTTCTTACCCAGTCTTTCTTCTAAATGATCTGCTTATGTGCCAGTAAGCAAAAAACAGGTCCTGTTTTTAATCTCATATTCCATCTGCTTCTGGAATTACTGCTAAGGGCAGGTGGCAAATGAGTTCTTTCTAATTTTCCAATCTTCTCCATGGGACAAATTCTGCCTCCTTGTTCAGGCTGAGCAGTTCTTTACCAGCCCTTGGGATAGAGTAAGGAATGGCTCAAGCTGACTACATGTGACAGAACCTGACTCAGTATGAAATGAAGGCACATATGGTTTAATGCACATGTGTGATGTGCTCAATTTATTATGAGACAATGATTTTTGGGTTTGAAGACTTCAGTACAATAAACCAGAGCATGATTTAAAGACATTTGCTTTATGACTAGACTTTTTAGTGGCATGTTTACATACAGTTGTTTCTGCACCTGTTAACATAATTTTGTTTTGCTGAATATAATGCTTTGAAAGAATTTCAAGAAAGAACAGCTTCTTTTATCATAGTCTCAGGTTCTAACCAAGGAAAGAAGTGACCAGTGACCATATAAAAGAAGTGACAGGTCAAGGCCTATATCCATCAATCTAATTTGTAAATGCCAAGATTTTACTGCCATTTCAAAGAAAATCAAAATCAGGTGTACATCTGATTAATTCCTGCATCTTCAGATACACATTAGTACATATACATTGGTATAAATACTCATATATTCATGCATATAAGCATGATGCAAGTGCATATAAAATCTCTGACAAAGAGGAGACAAGTGATTTTTAAGAGACTTTTTTAACATAATAATAATTCATTGATCTCGCTGCTTTATTGGGGCCTGATAATAGAATAGCCCAAGGGGAAGAATCCATGCCAGAATCCTGGATCAAAGGGTTTACCTCTTTGCTCACATAGGTGCTGAATCCATGGCTTATTTCCAAGTAAAAGTGCCTGCAGCAACATTTGTTAATTACAGGTTGTGTTCTGCTGTTTCCAAACAGGGTGAAAGTGACAGAAGTTTAACTGTAAATAATTACACACTTGAGTAAGTATGTGATTAGCCCTATTTGTTGTTGTTGGGACTAGAGTGACAGGACAAGAATGGAGTGATTGCATTATTTACAGCTTAATTGTAGACAAGTAATTACGTAAGCTGGTGCTGTGGGGTCAGGGAATACATGCCTGAGAACTTCTAGGATTTGAATGGAAACTTCAGGAAGTGGGTTTCCAAATGATGCAGCAGAAGCGCAAATTCTATGCATTTATCTAATTATGGAGGGAGGTCCTTGAATTAAATGTCTTGTAATGTTAAATGTCTTGTTCTCTTGAAACCAAGGATTAGATGTAATATTCAAACCAGTGCTTACAGCATAATAAATCACAAATGCCACCTAGTGGCTTTTGCTATCTAGTGAATCACTGCATACTGAAAAAAAAGAAAAAAGAAAAAAACAAGAAAAAAAATTTTAAAAACCCATGTTATTTCCATGAATGTGCATATGGTTGATGAGATTATCTGTGAACACATTTTTCCACCTAGTTCCCAGCCACATTTTATTTGCATTAGATCATTTTGTGAAAATCTTACTCATGTTGGCAAGTAGCAGTGTATAATCCCATTAAAATGTAGTTAAACTCCCATCCTTTGGAACTGTGTTTTAACTATGTGCTCTCCTTGCCAAGTAAAAGAAGGTTTTGATTTACAAAAGATGTCAAAGCAGTAATAAAGTTAGCTAAGTTTAGTTAAAATAACTAAACATTCAGTAAATTACCCTAATTTATTAATATTTGTCTAAGTCTGTCCATCCAACTAAATAAACACTGCATTTTTACTTGTGTACTCCTTTTCCAAAATGACGAAGTATTCCAAAATCAGAATCAAGTTCCATCCAGAAAAAGAAAGAAAGAAAGAAAGAAAGAAAGAAAGAAAGAAAGAAAGAAAAGAAAAGAAAATAAAAGAAAAGAAAGAAAGAAAGAAAGAAAGAACAAGCTGATTATTTTGATGGAAAATAATTTCAGTATAATGAGCCTCTTACTTGAGCCATCTGTACATTGTTAGATACATTTGAAAATCATGAAAGGAAACTTACAGGATCAGAACAAAAAGTTTATTAGTAATAATTATGGTACTCTGTGAATTGCTAGGTCTCTGTGTTTCCACGTCTTTGCAAACAACTGCATATGTTGAGCTTATTATGGATATCCACACATGAAAAATATTTTGCAAGTGTAACTTCTTTTTTTTTGAGACACCAAGGGTTTGAAAATCCCAGAAGCACTAGAAATTGAATCTTGTGAGGAGTGCAAAATATTTTTTTTTTTAAATTCTGTAATTTATAGTCTGATGCAGCAAAAACCCTTAAATTGAAACATCAAAGTTTTAAAATTTGACATGGTTATTTTGGCACAGCATCTAGGAAAAAAAGTTAGTGACTTTCAAAAACTTTTGAATACTCAATCTACTTTGACAAAATGTGAATAAAGTGCAATTGTCAAAAATTGTCAAAGCCTGGGTAAGAGTGTCAAATTAACCAGGCTTCTTATTTTTTTCTCTGCTTGGAGATATGTATACTCCCTTGATTTCAGAACTTGAAAATAATGTCAATGATAAATTGCAATTAAGTGATGTAAGTATGCATAAGCAGATACGTGAATGTTTTATGTTGTAAAACATTCAAGGATATATATTTAGGTAATTATTTCTAGGCAAGCTTAGAATTACGCATATTGCATATGAAAGTTTAGTGGTGCCTAGCTGCTCAGAGTGCTTCGCCTCCCAAAATTGAATTGAATCTGTTCAGAGATGTTCTCTCTGAAACATTAATTTACAATGGATGATAAATTTGTTTCTACTTCAGACTCTTTACTATTGCCATTTATTTGTAAAAATTTTCTTTGGAATATTCTACATTTCTTTATGGCATGACCCTACAACTTTCGTATGCCTCAATCCTCATGTGTTTTTAGTGTATGTTTATCTTCAAGCAGGAGAATAATTTAATTATTTCATGGGATTAAGTCCAGTTGTTGCAGAGATTTTAATATAACAAGAATTATTATACTTTTCAGTGTGATGGAAAGTAAGCAGAGGTTCAGGGAAGTTAAGTACCTTCCTCTCCAAAGGTCATATCACAACTCAGTGAGGGAATAGAGTGCAAAATATGACCTCTGTTCCTGATTATTTTCTTTGTGAATGCTGCAGTGGGTTTGTTTTAAAGCAGAATGCCTATAGTTATTGAATGAGATATCTAATGCATATGCTAGTAAAGGTGTTTACTTTCTTAAGCACTTAAAGCTAAAACTACATTCACATGTCTCAGTTCTATCCCTGCTTTTATTGTGACATGGAAAAAGCCCACCCCCAAAGTATTCCAAAGCCTTGCTTAGCTCATAAAGCTTTTTAAAACTAAGACATGTAACTTTTTGAATCTAAATAATTCCTCATTGGTATATTTGCTTTTATGTTCCTTTAATTTTGCTATTCTTGTGGGAACTCTGCATGGTCCTGTATAACTGCTTACGGAATAGAAAGAACCCCTCAAATCACCCATCAGAATAAATGCTAAATTGCTACCAAGTGTTATAACATAGCCTGTCCTTTAATCATGTTCTTTGAAGTTCCTTAAAATAACACATTATATAAGAAACCCCTTATTGAGCTTTAAAATTGAATCTGAGGTAATATAGTACAATTTTTAAAGTGTAAATTGTTTTAGAGATTGGCTATATACCTTTCAGAAAGAAAACAGTAGATGACAATTTTTTGTTACATAATTTAGAAAACAAAACCATTTTTTCTGGGTGGACACAATTACTTGTCATGGTATATGGGAACATATTAAGATTCCATGGCTGCAGTGGGTTATTAATGACACTACGAAAACAATAATTGGAATCTTTGTCAGTTTTCTTGACCTACTCTTGCTTACTCACGTTTTTTCTTTCTTCCCCCTCTTCTTTTCCATCATGTATGCAAATTTATTATGGAAAGTAAAATGAAAAAAGATCTGATAATAAATATTTAATTATATTAACTTTGTTTCTTACATATTTGTTCCTTTCTGCTTTATCATCTGGACATTTTAAGAAATATATACCTGATATATGTCTATACACACCCCACATATATATATATTTTTTTTGTATGTATGTGTAGGACTAGGATGTTTAGTATTATCTCATCTAATAGTGGGTTCTTATGTAGGATTTGACCTTCACCTTAGTGAAAGTCAACAGAATGGGTCCAGTGGTCATTAACTCACACTGACCACATAGTCTATGATCCCAATCCATGGCAGAGCATGCTGTATTTTCCAACTATCCAGGAAGCTTAAATTTTTATATCATGAGAAGGAATGTATGACTGCATTTCTCTTTAAAACTGCACACTAGAGAATGCATCACAATTGTCCTTCAGAGCTGATAACAAGGCATAGGCCTCTAAGACACAGATGAGAACTAGGCTTTGAGAGCTCCTAAACCATAAGCTACTTAGTGCTTATGCCACAACTCCTGAATGTCCATTACTTTGATCATAGCGTGTTTCCTAATGACCAGCACAGTCTTCAGGGAATCTGCCTTGTTTCCACTCACACACAGTAGAGAGAAGAAATAGGCCATGAGAGTGCTGGAAATCAAAACAGGAAGATACAGTGAAAATGGTGGACTCGGAGACTGACAACGGCGACTGAACGACTTCTAAAGGCACTGCAGGAAGACACAGGATAGGGCCAACCTCTACCCCAGACGCTGAACACAGCTTCTGGCTTTGGGTAGAACAGTTGCCTGAAACCAACAAAGGAGTTTTTAAGGCAAGTGGTTGGTATGCCTGCTGTTAAGGGAGATGTTAAGCATATCCCTATATGTTGAAATACATATCTAATATTAACTTTTAAAGGACATCTGAGTTCTAAAAATGTTTATAATATTCCTAAAAATATGCAGTGAAACAAAACAATTAATAGCTGGGAGAATCGCCAATATTTAAGAAGCCTTAACTCATTTCGTTTTCTGTAGTTTGAAAACAGAGGTAATTACTGGTTTAATCAGTCAATTATATTTAAAAAAATGAATTCTGTGACCAATCAAAACACAAATTGTCCAAATATATGTTCTATGAAGGACTTTGGCCTCAAATCACAGTAATTTCTTCAATTTAATAAGCAAGGAAATTCCTTTAGAAAAATATTACTGCCTCTTAATTTCTTAATTTGGCCTGCTCTTTTAATCAGTTCCCTTTCATTAATTCATAGCATCATAGACTCACAGAATATCTCTTGTTGGAAGGGACCACATGACTAAGAGCATCATCCAGATGTTTCTTGAACACTTACATTTTTTATGCCATGACCCCTTCCTTGGGGAACCTGTTCCTTGTGGAGCGAGTGACTGATCATCCTCTCAGTGATGAACCTTTTTCTAACATTTAGTCTGAACTTCCACTGACACAACTTCATTCTGTTTCCTTGTGTCCTATCATTTGTCTACAGAGAGAGGAAATAAACACCTCTTTCTCCTCCACCTCCTCTGCTGCCTGCCTTGAGGAAGTTGTAGATAGCGATGAGGTCACCCCTCAGCCTTCACTTCTCCAAGCTGAACGCACCAAATGACCTTGGCCATGCCTTGAAAGTCTTGCCTTTGAGGCCTTTCACCATCTTGGTTGCCCTCTTCTGGACATACTCTAATAGTTTGATTTTCTTATATTGAGGCACCCAAATCTACACATAGGGCTTGGGGTGGTGCCATACCAGTGCAGAGCAGAGCAGAACATTCCCCTCCCTTGCCCAGCTGGCAATGCTGTGCCTGATGAATCCCAGGACAGGGTTGGCCATCCTGGCTGCCAGCGCACTGCTGACTCATGTTAAATTTGTCATCAAGCCAAATCCATAGATCAGCTTCTGTAGGGCTGCTCTCCAGCCTTTTGTTCCCCAATTTGTATGTAAAGCCTGGATTACCCCATCCCATGGTGCCTGTTCATGCTAAATTTCACATTGTTGGTGATATCTGGATCATTCTTTAAGGCCCGTGTGCTATCAAGGATGACCAAAGCTCCTCCTAATTAGTATCACTGGCAAACTACTTTAATGTACATTCAAGTTATTTCAACCAGAAAAAAAGTTTTCATACATGAGTAACAAAAATTTAGTGAGAAGTCAAGAAACAGGAATAAAGTCTGCTTAAATACATATGATACCATTTTTTGTTAATTATGTTGATTATTGTTATGACTAGGAAATAAGAGGAAACTCCAGGTTTGCATGGCCAAACAGGGAGTAGTGGTACCTTTAGAACAGGTAGTATAAACATGCAGATGAAGTATGTGCAAGAATATAGCAATCAAGTCAACTGAATGCAAGAATATAGCAATCAAGTCAACTGAACCATACTATCAGCAAATGTCTTTCCAGGTCTTTAGTGGAGGTAGGAGCCTAGGTAGGGGGCAGACAGGTTAATTAACTAGAAAGGAATGAAAGTTCTGTGTCAGCAGCAGAGAGAGAAAGGGGAAGTAAAGAGATAAAGTGAGAAAAAAAGAGAGACTCAAAGTATGCTCTAGGCTCTTCCTTTCATTAGATCAGACACTTGTCTCTGATGGATATTACGCAGATCATAATTAATTCATGACACAATTGAAGCTGTCTTGCTGACTTAAGTTTAGAATTTAAAGCTATTCACTGCTTTAAAAACACAGAAGAGAGTAAATACTACTTAATTGCTCTGGCAATTTATTAGTCCACTTATTCAGCCAATGATGACAGTTTTCACTTCCTATCAAAAACCAATAAGACACAGTCAAACAGTCAGAAGGGATTAGCCATTACTTTTGGGGGGTATCTGATACCATCATACATTTTGGCATTCTTTTGGGAAATGGTCTTACAACCCTTCACTCACAAATACCTCTTTTACCACATAAGAATATCATTAATTTAAAATGTTAATTAATGCATATTTTTACATTTAAAAGTTATATTTGCTGCTCCCTAACTTGTGCCGCAGTCCATTACTTTTGAAATTCATAATATATCCTCTGTATTCTGTGGATCTGTTTGAGCTGAATTCTAGGTTTTGGTTTTGTGTCACTTGACACCAATACCTATATAATTCTCTTTAATATTCGGCTATGTGCTGTGGTACTATATATATTCAATTCAAATATGAAATCCAAAGCTCTTTTTCTACTGGTCTAAAGACATGGTACCTCTCCACAAGTGGAATAGTAAGAGAATAATGCATATAGGCCAGGCACAGTCTGAAATATGTTGGAAGAGAAGTGATTGTTGTCAATGACTTATCAATATTATCAGATGAGAAGGAATCAAAATGCATCTACAGAGAAGGATTGAAGTAGACAAATTTGTACTTTTTTTGCATGCCATAATGGAAACAGAACTGTAGGGGTCACATTAGGGACTTCATTCTAAAAATAAACCACTTTAATTACGGAATATTTACAAGTATCTTAGCATAAGCTTCACCCATCTGAAATCAGAGTTTTAACCTCTTCTGAAAAGGAGTTGTCAAAGTATATAGCTAATATCTATTTTATATATTACTTCTTTAGTAAATCCATTAATTTTATTTTGCTGGAGGGAGAAATTTTACTCTTCAGAGATAATTACAGACACCAACATCAATTTTTTTTTGGTGGGTTTTCTCAGAAAAGTAGCTCATAAATGTAAGAGGCATCAGACTGGAAATCAGCTTTTTACTGGTTTCCTAATGCCATTCCCAGGGTGCCATCCTTCTCATGCTTGTGGCAGTGGTTATATTTCACTCCTTGTTGCTTTTCAGTGCTAGCAGTGAATAAATGAAAATGCTTTTTCCCTGGTCATTCCCCTAAATGTGCTCACGGCCTTTGCTTATCTAGCATGTATGAGCAAGCTGACACTTTTCCCAGCATAAAGAGCATAGAAATGCTGGCAGCTACAGAGCTCTGGCACAAACAGGCAAGTTAATTTTCACAAATGGACACACAAGTGCTTAGGTCTGTGTTAGGGATTCTAAATACAAGAAAGTATGCCAAACAGCTGCTCTGCTATTGTCCCAACTTTGCCTCCACTGGGCAATGAAATGAGTACTATTTGCCTTTTGTAATCACTATTTATTTCTGTTTTGCAGTTGATATAAACATTGAAAATAGCTGGTCACAAAAGACTTCACGATCCAGCTGCCAAATGACCACATGGATGCATCTGAGGCACCTTGCAGATTACAACACGGGGCACAATAAAGACACATATGGTACACAGGAACAAGATCTAGACTGTACGTTTCAGTTAATTGAATGAAGATTGCAAATCTGGCCTTGGGATGGCATTCAAAATGTATGGAAATATCCAAATATCAAACTCAGTGAAATCTCCACAGCTGATGATGACTCAATGTGTTCTAAGCACTGGTATTGAAAAAAAAATAAATATTCAAAACTAGCAAAACTTGTAGAAGTCATTATTCTTTCTGTCTCTTCCTGCTGGCTCTGGGAAGTACATTACAAGTTATGCTTACTTTACATGTTTACCATTTTCTGATATCTCTTTTCTCTTTATTAGGAGAAGTACTTGCTGAGCCTGAGTGAAGGGTAAGAAAGTTCTAACTAGGTTATTTACTGTACTATGATAGCTACACCTTTTTTTGGCAACATAAGCTTGCACAAGTATATTATGGGCTTCATAACTGTATTTTCCCTGCTAAACGTTTCTCTGTTCAACTCTTAAATAATCTTCTGGTAAGTTTTCAGATCTCGCTTTTTAGGGACAATTCAAGTAATCTACTTTTTCAGAGATGAGGATTTTACGCAATAAAATCATGGTCTTTATTTTAACATTCCATCTTCCTACCTGGTTATTGTTTTCTCTATCTGTGTGATTCGTGGTCCTATGCTTTCTTTTTGATTGAACATATATTTCAGATTTTTCTGTTTGTTGTTCTCTCAGGCTGTCGCCAAAATATTTTTATACAACTATTAAAAAATTCTATATAATGCAAAACTAGTAAAGAACCACATGGCAAAATATTAATCCAAGATTTTTAAAAGACAGATTCCATTAATTCTTATTTATATACTTATATCTTGTCTTACCGTGAGATTAGCTCAGTTGGTTAGAGCATGGTGCTAGTAACTCCAAAATTCTAAGTTCAATTCCCTTAGGAGTTGGACTTGTTGATCCTTGTGGGTTGCTTCCAACCCAGAATATTCTGTGCATCTGTAATCTGCAGCAACAAAAAAAAAAAAAAAAAAAAAAAAAGAGACAATTCTGGAATGTTTTCTATGTTATGTGGGTACCCTCATTACTAATGTAAGATGACCCTGACATCTTTAAACACAGTCAAAGGGTGTCTGAGCCTGCTGACTGTGCAAGATTACCTGGGCACCAGGGTTCATACCTTTGGACTGGATGTGAGGTTTGCCAATTGCCCAAGTAGGATGGTCAGCAGTGGTCTTGGAGCTGAAGCACCAGTATAACCTGATCCTGGTCCTTAAAGGAACACCTGCAGATAACGGACAAGTATGTCTCAGAGGGGAAGCCAGTGTGTAATCCTCACTACAGCCTGTCAATTTTACTCTAAGTGATGTTAGAAATCTGCTTTTAAATCCCTGGTCAGTTTTAAATAGATCAACTGGACAATTTTCCTTCCTCTCCCCTATTTTTTTTTATTTTCACTGTATCTAAATGTGATACCAAACTGGAAATCTTCTGTCCTACTGTATAATTGCTTTTGCAATTCTGCAAGCACTGCAAAAATTGTACTTTCCTAAAAACAGAGGCTTTGGGGGATCTTTCATAATTAAGGACATTTGATTTATGAATTTTTTTGTGACCCTTAAATAAAGTATAATACAGGTAATAGAGGGTAGAGATGTTTTTTTTTCCCAAAGGAAATAAATTATTCCAACTCTTATTATCATCCTGGATTCGAATGACATGGCAAAGCATCAAATTATTTCCTACGCTGTAAGCTTAAAAAGCTTTCCTCTAAATAATATTCTAATTTTAATTTTTATAAGCATGCCTGCTAACATATTACAATTAAATAACAGGGGACCAACTGTCTGGGATACCCTGGACAGAGGGGTGCTGCATGCACATACATCGAGGTGCACAGGACTAACCACTGTTTGGGATATCCAGCTCTCTAGAAGCTCAGTCATAGTTATTGTCGCAATTCCATCTGGGATGTAACGGGGGTGGTGGGGTAGGGAGGAGGATTCACGAATATGACTATTGCTATTACAGGGGTTTTTTTAAATTCATCAAGCTACTGTTGGATGCCTGCTTTTTTCTACGTTTGATACAAACCTGAATACCACAGGGATTTATTATAATTCCATATGCACTATGAACTCCAAATGTGGGGTAAGCTAAATCATAGTATAATCTGCCCTAGGAGCTTTAGTCATGCATTCAGAAGGGGAACTGAACTATTTTATGGGAGATATAATTAAATCAGTGATTCTTCTCTGTAGAAAAGGTCTATGAGCCATCCTAACAAATGCTGTTATATGCTTCCTTAGGGATTAACACAGGGGCAAACAAATATTGAAACAGTCTTTATTTCATTTTGCAAATTAAAATGTCAAGAGTCAGATCTACTTACCCCAAGAAAAATATATATTTTAAATTACTTAAACCAAATTTGAATGCTGTGGTAAAATTGAAATTTCAACAGAGAAAATTTTTCATTATAAAAATTTTGAGCAGAAGTTGTCCAAAAATTCCACAAGTTTGTTTTGATGTCATTTCAAATCACTGTAAGCTATCAAGGCTTTTAGTGGACTACTCTGGTAGTAGCAATGTCAAAAAGAGTATATTAAGAGACACACTACTCTTAGGTCTCATTCTGTTCTTCATGAAATTAATGAAGTGTTACTAATGATTTTCTCCAGTTTTTACAATTAACACTGTTCCTGAAATTGGCTCAGCTTTGTAAAGACATTTCTCATATTCTATCTCCTTGGTGATGTAAACTGGTAGAAGTGGAAGCAGCATGACTTAAACATGTTGCTGTTAAATACCCAAATCTTTGGCTACAAATTAGATAGAGTTGATATGAACATCATGAAATCACTTGTCTTTTGAATTCCACTGTATTATGTTGTGGTAAGTGATTTCCACGTGGATACTGTGCATAAGGAATGTTTCCTTAATCACACTATGTCATGGAATTCCTATAATTTCTCTGAAACCACATCCATACAGTCTCTATTGCCATTGCCACACTGCAACTGCCATATACAGTATAAAATTAGTAATTGCTGAAAAGTAAGTAATTGTGTTTGGAATGCAAGAAGAGGGACTGGATTATGAGAATCGATGGAAAACGACTACAAATGAAAATGGTGGTGAAATGCAGTAACACTTAATGGACGCAGTGAAAGTAGAATCTATGCATATGCAACATCATGCAAACCTGTCCCAGCAGTGTCTCCAAATACTCAAAGTTGGGCAGCACATTGGAAAAGAGGGAATTGAGTTAGAAAGCAAAGGGGGGAAAAGAGTGAGGTATGACAGTTAAAATAGGTGAGACCTGTGTTTGAAGAAGGAAATAATCAGTAGGTCAGGCATTGAGGAAAAATTAGTTAATGAGGAGGAGATGGCTGCAGAGGACAGAATCATTGAATTCCTTACAATTCAATTATTTTTCCAAGATTTATTATTGCTTTCCTGATTTTTAAAATCTTATGCCTGTTTTCAATTCACATTGCTGCTCGCATTCTAAATAACAAGGCATTTTTATCCTTTAAAAATCAGCAGACTCTACTGTTTGTTGCACTGTACATAAGATATCATTGTGTCGGGATTATGATAAGAGGCTGACTTGATTTATGTAAAAATAATGTGAGTTTTTTTTACTCCAAGAAAGCACTAAGAAAAGCATATAGATGAGGACCCAGAAACAACAAGGTAATGAACTATTTTCTATGAGTCTTTGGCAGTTTGAGGTACACACTACTGAAATGATTTTTCATTCAGAATTCTTTGAAACTCTTGTACATTGTGCCATCTGCCCTAGAGTTCTATTTCCAGATCACTTTTGACCTTTACAAAACATCTTGTAGGATCGCTGTCTATTTGCAAATAGCAGTTTATATTTTAATTCATACTTTTGCAACAAAGTGAACTGGTTACAAGGGTATGTATACTCACATATATAGCTATTTCCTTTTAGTGGCCTCCACACCATGTGTTATTTGAAACTGTAAAGAAAAGGGACTTAAAACACATGTACAGAGATAGACATAGGTATCTCTGTCCTTAGCTTTCCTTCCCAAGTAATTAGTACAAAGATCAACAAAGTCAAACTGCAGGACATGATGGTTCTTTGCTTTCTAGCTTATAGGCTGATGGCCTTCAAGATTTTTGTATGTTTC
The DNA here is from genome assembly GCA_036785705.1 of Acanthornis magna. Lineage (NCBI taxonomy): Eukaryota > Metazoa > Chordata > Aves > Passeriformes > Acanthizidae > Acanthornis > Acanthornis magna. The sequence continues at coordinate 8,988,984 of JAWUZG010000034.1, forward strand.
TCAGCAAAATAAGTAAGGGAGAAGCATTTTGTTTGTCCCTGCATTACTCTGTGATTACTCTGTGATAGAATGTCTTTGATCTTTAGCCAGATTGGAGCTGCATATGATTACTCAGTGTTTCTTGCTGAGAGCTAAGGGCATTGGATAAAATCATCAGGCACCAGCCCAGGACAAACAAAAAGTACATTTCACATAATGCTTAACTAAACTGTAGAAATCATAAGTACAGACTGTTGTAAATGATATACCACAAGGATTCAAAAGTGATTAGATGCTCCAGTAGAAGCTGGTTTTCACAAATTCCTGGTATTCTACAGGAACAAACTTGCCCTTGATAAACCTCCTCCACTAAATATCTACTATTAGCCATTTTGGAGTCAGGAGAGAGGGCTAATAGCATTTTTTATATCAACATTTTATATCATCATTTACTCCTAATATTAAAATATGCATTCTACTAAAGTTTCAGGCATAGTTGTTTTTCACATGGAGTATCTTGCCTTTTTTTCTTTTGAAAAGCCAGCTGTCAATTTCAGATAACCCCTTTAAGTATAACAAGAATATCACAGGACTTTGAAGACTCGAAAGCATTGCTTGTTGCTGTCCTGTAAAAACCTGATCATTTCAGCACACTGACACAGCATTGTTTTACCACACATAATCTTGAACTTAATATTTGCATCATTAAATCCTTACATTCATTCAAATACATAATTTAATACAAGTTTTTTTCACATGTGTAGAGTTTCTGTTTGACTCAAAAAAACTTTAGACCTGAGAAGCAGAGTGAACATAACTTCTTGGTGGTTCAGGCCCAGGGAAACTTGATGCAATTATTTAATTTCAATTAAATTGCACTTATTTAACGTCTATCAGTAATCTGTACATGAGTTTAAAAAAATAAAAAGGGTGTCATATTCCCTGTGTTCACAGAATGACAGAGTGAGGTTGGAAGGGACCTCTGAAAGTCATCTTGTCCATCTCCCTAACTAAGCAGAGCTCAGAAGCGTGGCTTTTAAATATCTCCAAGGATGGAAGCTCCACAAACTCACCAGGCAACCTGTACCTATTCTTGCTTGCTCTCTGTTTGGACAACATCCTGAGTTTGAATTTGTTCCCACAGCATCTTGTCTTGTAATTGAGCCCCCCTGAGCAGGGATTGGCTCTGTCTTCTCTTCCTTTCCTAAATACCCTCCCTTCAGGTAGGTATTTATCGACATCAATGAGATCCCCCCTCCAAAAGTCCTGCAGGTTAAACAGTCCCAGCTCTTTCATGGCCCTGTGATAACTCCAGTCTCCAGTGACTTCAGTGCAGAGATCACCTACTTTGGCCTGTTGGCAGCACCCTCCCAATGCAGCCCACGATACCATTGGCTCCTATTGCCACGTGCCACGCTGCTCGCCTAGGTTCTACTTGTCCGCCAGAACATCCGTGTCTTTTTCTGCAAAGTTGCATTCCATCATGCAACCCCCAGCATATATTTGTACATGGGCTTTTCACTCTCTTTGTGCAGGACTTTGCACTTGCCCCTTGTTGAACTTCAAGGCTCCTCTCAGCCCATTTTTCCAGCCTGTGAAAGTCCTTCTGGATGGCAGCACTGAGGTCTCAGCCACTCCTCCTAGTTTTGTGTCATTGGCAAACTTGCTGCAAGTACATGCTGCCCCATTATTCAGATTGTTAATGAAAATACTAACCAGAATGCAACTCAGTGTTGACACCTGAGGTAAGCTGCACGTGATTGGCCTCCAATGAGATTTCAAAACACTGATCGCTCCCCTGTGAGTCTGGCCATTCAGCCAGTTTTCAATCCATCTCACTGTCTTGGTTTGCAAGCTGCAGTGTGAGCTGCAGATTGAGCTCTGGGTGACAAGAGCCTGAGGCACGATGCTGTGGCCTGCTGACTTTTGCGTAACAAAGGGCAAAGGACTTGTGGCCCAGCCAGGGACCAGACGTGGCAGGAGCTGTTGGCCCCCAGACTCTCTCTCTTGTTCAGACTGTGACAGTATAAAAACTCAAGAGTTCCTTTTTTTGGGATCCCTCCTTGGAAGAACCAGCTCAAGCTTCATTTTGTTATTTAGTTATTGAACCATGATTAAATTATTTGGAGGGTCTGGATGTCTGAGACTGCAGTGGGAAAGCTGGGATTGAACTGGTGAGGAAACCTGGTGGGGTTGTGAATGTGGAGGCTGTGGCTTTGAAGGGGCCTTGGGCCCAGCTCAGGTGATGCAAGACTGACAGTGCCAGAGGGCCCCTGGATGGTCAGACAGGAAGTTTCTTTAAGAGTTTTATCTTCACCCATAAACCATTTCTGTTCTAAATTGTTGTTAACCTATTTTGCCTTCCTTTCCCATGAAAAGGTGCTTAAGTTTATGTAGAATGCAGCAAAGAAGAGCTCATTCTAGTGCCACGAAAACTTAAAAAGGTAAGATGAGACCAAGGACTCAGAGATTTTGAAAATGTTTGCTACCATCTTAAAAGATTTTCCAATTTTGCCTGTACAAAGAAAAATAAATAGGTTGTCTCCATATTTTATCACTGAAAACTGGCAGACATGTCAATAGAAACAAGAAGAGTTTTCTAAGGCCTCTAATATTTTAATAGTATAAAGCAGAGGATGATCATATTTACACCAAATGTTTTCTTTTAGTAATTTTTCTCCTTAATACTTTTCAGTTGAAAGCATCTATGGTACTCATAGAGTAATCTGAATGTTCAGGTATGAAGTGAAACAAATAAAAACAAAGTTTAGTTTATTGTTTTTCTCATTCCTGTGTGGTCCTTTTAAAAGACTGAACCTACTTGGAAGGATGTTGAGGCATTTTCTTTCTTCATAACTGAACATTTTCCTTGAGAGTTTTCTCCCCAAGAATCTCAACATCAGGTTACCTAATAGCCCTTGCTGATCTGAATACCATGACATAATCTCCACTGTTCTTAAGTAAGAAGGCTGCACCCTTTTCCCTGAGTTTAAGTGTTGTGATATCATATTGCTCACTAATTAATTATTAGGTATTTTTCTATAGTTGACTCTATGAAGGCATGAAATCAGTGTTTGCAAAGCAATACAATTTGTTCCATGCATGGCAGTCTGCCTTAGCCACTGAAGTCTGGAATCACATTTCTTCTCATTTTGAAGTCACACTAGGAGATTTTTCAGGTGTTAGAACTGCATTTTCAGACCTCTCTGTGCTCTGGTTTAAGCTGTCTTTGGGATTATCTCTTCTTGTGAAACCCTGAGTGCTGACAACAGGTACATTCAAACGGAAGAGAAATTTCATCTTCTTCAGGAATAAATCCCGTATGTATCCAGAAGAAAGCTTTCAATCAGCAAGTCATGTAGGTGTATTCAGACACCACCAAATAAACATGATGACTTGCTCTGTGTTGAAAATGATGATGTTGAGCATTCAATATATAATGACATAAAAGTATTTGTTTGTTCTGATTTATACACACATAACCAGAATCTCTCCCAGAAAGAAAAGTGAGCTACATATTGTTTTATAGTGATAGTTAAAAATAAAATATGTATATGTCTTTTGGAAACATCTTGAAAAGCAGAGGAATTGTGGGAAAGTGAGAAACAAGCCTTGTGTTGCTTTCTTCTCATGTTAGGCTCAAAAGATATTGTAGCAAAAAACTGTAGACAGCCAGTGAATCTTCATTTAAAACAGTTAGTGGCATTTTTCCCCCTGCCTCAGTTTTGTGAGGTCTCATGGTGGCAGAGGGGGTGGTTCTTCATCAAGTTGAAAGAAAGAATGAGATCACCAAGAGTTCATAGAAACTTCAATTTAAGAAAATCATTAAAAAAAATCTTTCTTGCATTATATGGTTTTTACTGATATTTCGGTTTCCTTCGTGTTCTAGGAGAGCATTTTGTTTCTCACTGGCTTACGCACTGTTCTGAAAAGAAGACAGAAGGCCAAAAGACCACCAGAATATTTCTGCTTCTAAGGAAAAAAAGTTGTTCTGGAGTATCAGGCATGTGCACATGGCAATGCAGATGACCAATTTCTATCTCAGAAACAAAAAAATGCGCATGTGTGCATGAGTGCAGTGATATTACATCTAATAGAAACATAGAGAAAAGAGTTGATTCATTTGTGGATTAAAAGAATAGTTTCATTTTCCTTAGGTTTATCTCTTAAAGAGAATAAAAAATTGAAAAATAATAAATATCACAACATAAAACCTCTTGTTTATGGCAACATTTTGTCACTAAAATACGTGGATTGTTGTTGTTTGACATCTCTAATGACTGATGACCGTGTCCAGTGGACTACAGCCATGCTCACCCAGTGTACCATCCTATTCAAGAAGAAAGGGATACATGAAAAAACCACATACTTGAATTTTCAGGTGAGGGCATCTCGATTCCAGCAATGGAGAACTAGATTGACCATGATGCTATAGATCGTCGAAGCATAATTTTAAATCATAAGGGTCGGCATCTAGTGCCAAAAATTAGTTCTCTATAGAACTCTATTTGTTGTAGATAAAATCAACTCTTTCTTTGACTGAACTTGACTTTGACTGTTTCCTTTAACCACTGTGAGAAATGGATGTATAATTACAAACCAATTAGCTCCTGTGGGAGGGGTATGGAAAATATGAGAAAAAGCTCTCTGACTAGATATCAACACCTGAATTAAATTGCTCACAAAAAATTGGGCATTTCAATCACTAGGGTTTTTTTTGTTTGTTTGTTTGCATTTTTTTTAGGAAAGAGTTAGTTAGAGTTGAAATTATTCCCGTACAGATATTTAACTAAGCAGTACTGAATGCCATACAAATGATCCCTCACCTATTTAGAGAAGGAATGAGGTTAAGGAATATATTGCTTATATATCTTGGCTGTGAACTGTGAGCATCTGACTGAAACCAGTGACCCTATGAGCCTGACTAATTCCCAAGATTCAGAACCTCTTAGCAGTCCTCCTCTCCTTTGTCCACAGAAGAATATTTTATTTGCCTGTATCATATTACAGACGTTTCATATAACAGAGTGACTGCTGTATGGATGATACTCCCAATGTCCTACTAACCTGATGAAACTAGTACACTTAAGACATCTGTACAGATCTTCTTGGTTACACAGCTGGCCAAGCCATAGCAGAAAACTTCCATCTGAGAAAGCAAGAGAAGTGACAGAACCAGAGGTAAGCCTGGTTTTTAACCAGAGGTGAGCAGCAGAGCCTTGTGATATAAAATACTACAAGGTACCTAAGTTGTCAAAATCATAATTGAATCTTCTGTTATCTTGACATCTACAGTACAATGACAATTTTTTTTACTGAAAGAATAATTAAAAAATCATGTTAGAACACATATCTAATACAAGGGCCTTCAGATTACTAGCTCCTTCTTCTTATATATAAGGTTACACATGCCTACAGTTTAGGAAAGATACCAGGTGTTCCAAGCATTTTTTAACAGAATATTAGTGAAATAAGGAGAATAACTACACAGATAAGCAACTCACAATTTAACTTCTACTGAATGTTTTGAGGAATGTTTTTAAAAATTTGTAGTTGTTGTTTGGCTCTTTTGATGTTTTATTTTTGTATGTAATAATATGAAAATGGTAAGGCTTTTTGCTGCTGAAACAACCTTGGCAGTATACAAATACAACCTACAACATTTATCAAATGATGGTGTTTTCCATACCAAAGGTTCTGAATATATTTATATATTGGCTGAAATGTATAGAAATGTGTTTAAATTCTATAATATTCAACTTAATATTTTATTGATATGTATCTAATATTAATAAGGTTTCCTTTGAATATAGCATGTGTTTATACCTGTCAATGTAAATTTTCTCAAAATCTATTTTATTGTATAAAAAAGATATTGTAATGAAACACTTTGTCACATGATTTTATGCCTTTTTAAAAAAGAATATTAAAAAAATAAAAGTCTTTCCATATTTTGTTGATAGAGTCATCAGATAATATTTGCCATAAAAGGAATTCCTCTTAAGAGGACATAATGTAGGAAGTCTGTGTGCCATTGGTGAAGTGGATTTAACCCCATAAAACTGGTAAAGAGACACAAGAGTACATGAATGATCCCATGAGGGCTACTGGAGACCTACTTTGAATATTTTTAAACCCTGAAGCAATACTGTCATATTCTTAAAGGGAAAACTTATTTTCTGCAGATTTCTTTACTGCGCTCAACCGATAGAAAGATACCAATTTCAAAGGGGAAAGAGAAAGCTGGCAAAAAGGAAAATTCCCTTGCTTTCAAATACGAATATATCAGCTTTTGGCAATGTATTTCTGCCGTGTTGAACTTTTTTTTATTACATGTGGATATATGGGGATCAGGGAGTTTAATAGGAGGAAGAGTGGATTTTTCAGGAACAGCCAGTAAAAGGATGTATACAGGTTGACTGTAATTTCAGCTTTTTTGGCAGACTAAGATTTAAGCACCGGTCTAGAGAGAGGGCCTGTCAGAAAATGTAGTGTAAATGTAGTGACTTTCCATTTGGAGACAGCACTTTGTCCCTGAGGAAGCCTAAATAAACAGTTTGCATTGCAACAGTAGAAGAGATGAAACCTACCCTTGGATAGTTCTGACATACTGGACTCACATAGCAAGGGTGATCCTTTAGGTTGCTTAAAAATCATAGAATAGAATCGTTTTATGTTGGCTGTATTACCTAGGCTGAGGAATAGCTTCCTCTAGAGCTTTACATCCTGGCTTCTCCTTGTTTTGTGCTTATCACATACATCCCTTCCAAAAATAGATTGTTTTGACCAGCACTCATCTGAGCAAAGTGTAGGTCCCTTGCTTATGATGCACTGCATTTAGTTCAAAGCACACACTTATTTTTGTAGCAAAGGTTACACATACACACAGTGCTGCATATATGTATTAAATTCCGAATAATGTAAGCGTAATGTTTAGTGGATTTTAAAATTAGTTCTCTTTAAGTAGAATACTTTAAATAGTCATGGTTTTATTCTTGGTACCAAAATGTGGATAAATTATGTTAAAAACTATTTTGAATCCTGCTGATCATTTGCACCAATGACTGCTCACCCATGAGGTGGTAGTATTTAGGTGTCAGCTGCTACACAAAACCAAAAATTTAAAAAAAAAACCAAACCTCAAATCTTTGAATACTTCTTCTTTTAAAAATTTAGAATTTAAATTTGAAAGAAAATGGAGGTTGCTCATGGAGTTTTTACTCCTTGGCACTTCAAATGATTTTTTTTTCTATCTTTTCCCAGTCGCACAAAATATGATTGAGTCTATGTGCAGTTTTGAGATGCTGCCAATAACATTGCACTTGATAGGTTTCTCTGCTAGGCCAAGATAATGATCATGTTAATATATGAAAACAAATCACAGTCATTGTATGCTATTTGAGGCATAAGGAAAAAAAATCTTAAAATAATAATAGTGGATTTTTTGCTTTTTTTTTAAACAAACTAAGCTTGAGTGGAAGATCCCTTAAGATCAGTCATCACATTAGTGGAATGAATTCCAGTAAAAAGAACATTTATCAGCTTGTAGTCCCTCCAGATATCTGCACTGCTTAACTGTCAAAGGTTAGTCTTTCATTTTCCAGACACCCGTACCGGGGCATCCTCTGGCTTTTATTCATCAGACCTTTGTTAACATTTTCAGGAGTTTTCCTATTTAATTTGACTGGGAGTGGATGCATTATTGAATTATTAAAATGTTGCTCTTTTTTGAAGAGCAAGTTCTTGTTTGCTTTAGGTTAACATTACCCAAGAGTAATAGAGCAAAGGTAATTATTAGGTTATTAATTTAGCATATCTTTGTTTTAAAAGTAATAGCATTCAATTTTGAGAAAAAAGCTGTAGACTTCATACTTAATTTTACCATGGAAAAAACCCACCAACAAACCTCTCATAAATCACAGAAAGTATAAATGCCAATGGCTTTATAAGAGTTAACATTGTATTGTTACTAACAGTTCTAGATAAAAAGAGTTTACGGATCAATACAACTTCATAATGAAGATTAAACAGTTTTATATGCGATACGTAGCCATATCTACAGGTATGATAGACACACAGTACAGACACACTGGTTATTTGCAGTAGAAAAGGAGAGAAGGATCTGTGGATGAATTTATTCAGGGCTCCATGCTGTGACTTATACATTAATCATGAAGCATCATGCTTATGCAAATATGCAGCGGCCTAATTAGGCATACAGAGTAGAACATTTGGAATAATGTTATGAGCTATTGGGCTTCTGAAATATGTTCCTCAGCCAAATTCTCAAAACCAAAGTAGATCTGAGATGCCTTTTACTTTTGAAAACAGGTGTACAATTGTCTTCTTAGTACTTATTTCATGCCTTCAACTTTAAAATAAAGCTTGTTCCCACTTGGCATGACATTTTCCTAGTCACTGAAAAGTAGATGTGGATATTCTGAATCACTGACAAGAAAACAAAATATTCATTCAAAGCTCAAACATGTCAAGAATTTTGAGAATCCTATAATATTTTGAGAATTTTTGTTGTGTGTTTTGAGCATTCTGTCTTCTGAAAATATTGAGGTTGAATCTGGCACTTTCTATCTTCTTGCTACAACACAGGATTAATCAAAATATCCTGAGTCACACTCTGAGAATTCAATATCTTAAACATAAATATGGAAAATATTAAGCATTGCACTTTAGAATACAAGGCTTCATGACACAAATTAATTTACACTCTTATTCAAAAATTACTCTAGCAAAATTACTAGTATGTGTTTCCTACTTCCGTGAATGTTTGTCAGGTTTTCTTCACATCTGTTAAAAAGTTAAGCAGTAATTTACTTACTTCATGTAGCTGCTGTAGAGAAAATGAAATTAGTACTTACAAACCAAGACACTAGTGTCATGGTAAATAGCACAGCACTAAACAATCATAAAATAATAGTACCTTTCACAAAATAAGCTCATCTTGTGTGCTGGGGTTTTAACATTTGATCTATGCATTCTTCATTTGTTCACAGGTTAGTGTATAGTTCAAATTCCATCTATACATAATAGCAAAACACACAGTGTCCTTTATGTGTACAAGAATAATTATGCCTGACAACAAAAGCAAATGTCTGAAGACTGCCATAGAAAGAGGGAATGATGACCTTTAAACAAAGGTGCCAATTTACTTCAAAATAGCTCAAGATGCTCTCTGCTGCATTGTCTCAGGATGTGTGGAGATTCTAGCAGAAATGGGTGTTCCAGATGCAGTAGACCATCAAATGGAAGCTAAACAGTGAAAATTTTAGGTGGCAAGCAAAAGATTTGTCCTTTGTAAAAGATATGAGAAAGAGTATGAGAGTGTGAGATTTTTGTGTTTTTTTGCGGAGCATGCATCATCATCTGAATATCACATCACAGGATGATGAGGAGGCTGATAGTCTTCTTCCTGTCCAGAAGAGGATTACTGGAGCCCCTTATAAGGAAAATATTGCATATTTTGTTGTATTGTATGATCATATGAGTACTTTTCCTGAATAATCTTGTGTTCTGGGAACACATCCAGAAAATGATAAGAAATTAATAATTTATATTTATTGTTATTAATGATTAGTACATGCACTTTATAGAATGCCATAGGTTGATATTCCAAGTAGCTTCTGGATGGAGAGCTGCCAGAATGCAGACCTTGAAAAGTTAATCAGTCTTCCTCCATCCTATTGAAATAAATAAAACAGAAAGGGTGAAATTCCAGAATTTTGAAGTCTACAGAACAATTTCTGACAACTTAATTCTTTAACTTAGATATTCAATGAGTTAAAGTTTTTAAAATTGATATTTTATTTGGATAAGGTCAGCTTTTTTTTTTTTTTTGTATAAAAAGCATTTGCAATAATTAGGAAAGGGAGCTAAAAATGAATTCTGAGGTGAAGCAACCACCTTTCCTCATACTTGAGCATCAGGTTTTTCCAGTATGATTGTTGTAGGCAGGTCTAAAAAGATAAAAGCTAAAACAGCAAACAAACAAATCCTATACTTAAAAAAAAAAATTATTTTATTTTGTTTTAAAACCTTTGTCAGCATTTTTAAGCATTTGTCAACATTTCAAATAATTACCTAAATAAACACATCAAACATCCAGCTTTTCTGTTTGTTTCTTTTGTATGTCATACACTCAGCCTCTATGGAAGATTGAAATTAAGAAATATAACAAATCTAAATTTAAGAAATGTTGAAATCAGGACATCCCCAACGATGCAAACTCTTTTTTTATGTGATTTCACTTACAGTCTTCCTGTTTGGTTTGGGGAAAAAATGAAGGAAAAAAGCGAAAAAATAAAATGTTGTTGAATCTCAATACACTATATTACACGTCAGATATTTGCGCAGACAGACATATTTTTCCAGAACATTCTTTCAATAAGAGAAAAAATAGAGCTGCCACGGCTCTGCTCACTTGAGAGAAATTGCAGATAAGGGGGGAAGATACACACAGAGATGAAAATTTTAAAAGGTTTTTTACAAGTATTCACTAGTCCCTTCAGGAAATTACAAAAGCTATTTATGAAAAAATTCTTCTTATATTTGTCTTTTTTTCAGTTTATTTTCACATTTTCATAAAAAATATATATCTTAGGGAAGTGACTGTGGCTGATGGCAAACAGTGCTACTTCTTTTGGAAGAAAATCCTACTCATTTTTTTATTGAAAACACATGCTGTCATTAGGCACCATTGGTTCTACACACAGTTGTCAATAGCAACCAGACCTGAACCCATTTAATGCTTCCAGTGCTTTCTAAACATTCTGAAATCTGCTGTTTTCATTTACATCTCTTTCAATCACTATCTTCTCCCCCGACCATTACAACAGTGCCCGAAAGGTGTCACTTCACATTTTCCCATTTTAAGTTTTCAGCGAAGAAAAATGTTCCCTGGTTTCCTCTAGGGTCTGAGGGCTGCCAGTGAGTGGCAGTCAGGAACTCTGGCTCTTGGTGCAGGTCTAGATGTGATGAGAGAAGAAGCTCCTGTACAGCCAGAGGGAACAATTTATGATGACATCCCTTAAATTTCAGCTATGGGATGCTGGGAGCAGGGTGGGCTTTCAAGGGGGAGTAATGAGACAAAAAGGTGAGTTCCACAAAGACAATCATCACCTGCAAATTAGCAGAGTTATGTCTTGAATTTTCATTGTTTCAAGTAAATCATACCTTCCTCTTGACTTGGGAGAGTAAGCAATGTTGTATGTTGAAATTATCCTTTATTATTCTTAGCTGCTCTAAAAATAGAACTAAATTTTAATTTAAAAAATTAAAACAGCACAGTAAGAAAATAAGGACTAATTACAATGTTTTAAAAAACCCTTAATACTATGGCCAATCTCATGCTTTCAGAGCACAGCATAAGGATATTCTGAATTCACAGACCTGTCAGGTATCTAATAAAGTTAAAATTGAGATAAAAATCTTATGACCTAAATAATAAAATAAAAATGCTTCTTAAAAATCTTGGCTTTCTTGGGAAACATTTTTTTAATAGAAAATAAATTGAAAATATGCTATAAAATGTCTGTGTGCTCCCCCAGAAGCTCTGAAAAATACAAAAGTCTTTTTACACAGGCATAATCATTACAAAAATTTATAAATTTGGGTTTGTGAATAAAGCAAGAGTATTAAAAACAAATACCTCTTTTGAATCAACCTAATGTACTTTATTTTACTGTTAAACTGAGAAAGACACCTTTCTTCTTATCTTAGAAGAATAAACTTCAAAGCATAAACACCATTCCAAAAGGAAGAATAACAGTGGTAGGACTATTGCTAGAGGATTTAGTGCTGCTGTTAGGGCTGAGATTATTTTATTTTTACCTTAAGAGGAGTTTTGCAAGTTCCTTAAAATTCAGACTAGTTTTTCTGAGATCTACTTACCTGCCAGCCCTTTCATCCATGTCAGGATGATCTCTTTGTCTTCTCTGACTTGAAAGTGGACCGCATCACATTCTAGTAAGCTGTCTTGCATCTTGTCTGACACATTGACTTCAATCTTCCCAAGAAACATGTGCATCCAGCAGAAAGGGTATCTAAACTACTAAACTGTGCCTCCCGACACCAAAGGAGTATTTAGCTGACTGGAGACAGGATCAAAGTTCTTGAAACAATGGCACTTTGGAAATGTGGTGTTATAAGCGTCAAAACCTGTTCTCTTCTGAAATGCATGGCTGATTCCTCCTATTCATCATGTGCTCTAAAAATGCTTGTGTTCTTCTATCTGCCTTCTTCAAAAAGTATAAGGTTGGTCATATCACTTTCAAAGTGTGTTAGCCGCTTTGATTTTTGAAACTCTACTACATTTTAAACAAGGAAGTTTAAATGCCTGCATAGCAAGAAGGACTTTTCAGAAAGTTTGAGCATTATATGACAGATAACTCAGGTTTGTCTCTGTATATCATTTCAAAGGAGGTGTGTGAATTATATGGACAATAAATTCTCAGGATTTCTGAGCTCATAAAGTTTAGTTGTGCCTTATCATCTAATTTCATTTTCATCTTAATGTCTGCAACCTGCATCAGCTAATTCTTAGGTATTTCCCTTACCTTCTCAAAGACTGTGAAGGAATCAGCCCTCCTTAAACCAGCAAAATTTAGAAAACTCATAAACGAAGAAACAAACACTACAAGCTGATCAAGTGATTTCGCAGATTAAAAAGCTACCTTGCTTCTCTGAATACAATGATGGGTACTACAGGCCTCCGTAACCAGTGGACATTGATTCCTTTGATATGATCTGCATTATACCAAGCCTCATCTATATTAATAGAGAATATCATAACTCAGGATATTGAATTAACTCCACACCATCAAAATTTCATTAATTAGTTATCTGACTGAAGAAAAATTTCTTTTTTCTTACAGAGTCCAGGAGGAAAAGGACAAGGATTAGGATGCTGGCCAGGTATGACTTGGATCGTCTATGAAAAACTAGTGGCAAGGTTTACAGATTTATTTCTCAAGAGGCCTTAGACAATAACTCTGCTTATCAGGGAAACAGTGAGAGTTGTTGATTCAGAACAGGGTCTGCCTTTCTTTCAAGAAATCATTCCCTCTTTCATACAGTTTCTCAACACCAAATCCATCAGTGTCCTTTACTCTTATGAGTGTCTCTCAGCTGTAAAGAAAGTTACTGTAGAGGGACAGTCAGCTGCCTAGGATTACAAATTACAGCAGAGATCCCCCACACTAGACAGATCACTCATCATAGCCCCTGACACTGCTGTTTCTCAGAGGTCATTCCGTTTCTGTCTAGTGGCAAATGTTTGTAACAGTGGATGCATCCTTTCATGTCTGCCTCACTGCATTAACATTTCTGGTTTTGTATATATTTTATGCATTTTCATACATTGTTCCTTGAAAGACGTCAGCCTTTTCTTTCTATGTGAAAATATTAGTATTCGTATCTTACTCAAATAAGATCATTGACTGTCACTTTATTACTTTATTTTACTTTTTTATAGCCAAACCTCGAAGATTTAATTCAAACGATTCTCGTTTGGGGCCAGAGTTTTCAATTTTTATTTAGGTTACCTTGTGTCTTATCATCTCACTATCTTCCGGTGATGGAAGGAGAAAAACAAAGCTATAGAATCTTAATAGAAAGATTTGTCATAAAAAGAATTGTGACTTTTCACTTCAAGTTGTGCATAGCTATTAAAATAGTGCAAGGATTCTTCTGTATTTAAAATATTCCTGTCTGTCAATCTCTGAAGTTGTTTCTATTCCTACTAAATAAATTCAAAGATTAGCAGTAGACAATATCTTACTCCATTTGCAAAACATATGTCAAATATAATTTCGTGTTTACCTTTTCTTTGCACGCATAATAACTACCCTTTAGTTTAAATTTATTTTATGCTGGCATGTTGTGAGTTAAAGACAAACACACTTTCATAATCAAGGTATATTTGGAAGATTTAGCAACATTCTTTTATAAGAGTATTTCCATAGGTGTTCTGCATTTTAAAGTACTTTTTTTGATAACTGAAGCGGTGCAAAATCTTCCTGTGATCTTTCAAAGTTGCAACTTGCAAAGTCCCTGATAGCCATTAACACTGTTACAAATCTCCTTTGCAATTATAATGCTGTCTGCATGCACAATGCATTTGAACTAATGTCACAACTACCTCACAGTTTTCTAGAATGCCCATTAAATCAGAAATGTTCCACAGTTCTTCAATTGTTACTTAGATGTGGGTTTGGGTTTTTTTCCTCATAGTGCTAAATTAATTGATTCTTAAAATATTGATTTAGGCCCTTAGGGTTACACACTGATCTAAGATATGCTTGTTGAAAACTGAATTATAGATAAGTTTTCCCCTGTACTGGAAGAGAATAGCTTAGATGTTCAAAGAGAAGCTGGTGACCTATTCATTTTAAAATTGAAAAATTTACTTGTTGGCACTCCTAGAATTGCATAATACTTAAGGCACTCTAAGTTGGACAAAGTTAGCAACAAAAATATTTGAGCAGGCTGTGTCCTAAAAAATTCAAAATTACCTTTTATGCAAATTTTCATATAATTAGGGATTATGACCTTGGCTCAAATCAGAAAATATAGCTTGTATTTTATAAAACAAAACTGCCAGTCATGATAAAAGAGTTTATTTGTTTTTCTAAGTTTTCAGTTATTATAGCTATATTTGAAAAATACGAATAGGAAAATCTAAGAGAATGTAGTAACAGAGTATTGCTAACATTCTATTAATATTAAGTGGGTTTTTAATTTACAATGTATTTGAATGTAGTTAATATATATTTATTAATATTTTGATACCAATATTCAAATTTTTAAAATATGTTTAAGGTAAAAAACTAAAAATTTTAGTCCAAAATTATTGTATCGATAGTTGGATAACATCAACATAACACATAAGTCATCACAATGAGATGTAACTTTCTCATGTAAGGAGAAAGTTAGGAATATGAATAGGAATTATATAAAATAGGAAATGAAATTTGTATATGAAGAGAAAAAGATCCTCTGTTTCCAAAAATAAATTAGCAGGTATGCAAGGGCAAGATGTCGCATTGATTTTTGATCTGTGAATTAGAGTTTCAATTTGTCTGAAATTGCCACAGACTAATAAGAGCAGTTCCTTAGCTTGTGTTAGCTCCATGTCAGAATTCTAACAACCAAGTAATTTATTTTACATTTTGTAAAAAATCCCCAAACTATGATTCTTTGGAGAGGTTTTACTTCAAGGTATAAACTCTGAACATTAGATTGCATTGAGATAATCACTGCACAGGAAGAAATAGGTAGTTGAGGTAAGTTTCATTTTTATGTTTCCTTCTTAGCCAGATTTCTGTATATTCTTCATATCATTGTGCCATAGTTCTTCCAATAATAGAAGAATAAGGGTGGGGTTTTTTTGAAAGAAAATGCTTACTGGCTAGGGCATCTGGAATCTTGTCTTTTTTTTTTTTTTTCTTTAATCTACAGTTTAAGATATGAATAAATCTACTGCAATAGGAACAATCCCTGCAGGGTAGACAGAGAAGAGGATGATTCTGTCACTCTTAGCTTTTTCATGACCTCCAGATTAAGACTACCAGTATGCTAATTTCAACACAATTAGTACATTATATATGTACTATATATTTTAGTAGAGTTTATATGTAACAAAGATAAATCTTAACTGACCGGGACATATAGGAACTGGTGGTATAGCCAGCAGCAGTCTGGGAAACATTAAGAGGGACTACAGAGCCTCAGGAGAGGTGGGAAAGGGCTTGAGCTCAAGCAGTTATTTCATCACTCCTCCAGGTCAAAGGAGTGGGCATGGGAGGGACTCTTCAGCAGAAACTTTGGGGATAAGATAGGGAGTAACGTGTACGAATTGAAAGAGGAGAAAATTAGGCTTACAATAGAAAGAAATTCTTTATTGTGAGGGTGGTGGGATACTTGCACAGGTTGCCCAGGGAGGTTATGGGTGCTCCAACCCTGACAGTGTTCAAGGCCAGGCTGGAGAAAGCCTTGAGCAATCTGGTCTAGAGGGAAGTGTCCCTGCCCATGGCTGAGGAGGTTGTGACCAGATGATCTTTAAGGTCCCTTCCAACCTTTAACTTTCTATGACCCTATGACTGGATATGCAAATATGTGCAAATGGAAAATAATCTTGAAATTTTTTTTAAAGAAATGTGTGAAGCAATGACACGGGACAGCCCTCATACAAAACACCACATAAGTTGTATTTACACTGTGTAACAATTCTTGTGTTTCACCCCATGTAACATAATGCTAAAGCAAACTATTAAGCCATGGTAAAGAAAGTGCAGTGATGTCTTAGCACCCAGACCAATTAGCTATGCAGAGGATAACCTATTCTTAGAAGCACCATTCTATCATACTTATATTTTTTCTGGAACCCAAACATTGACCAAGTAGTTCAGAGGAAAATGAAGACATATTTTTTATTATCAAGTGCAGATATTAATTACCATATAGCATTTGCACATATTCCACTGGTGGACTATGTGCAAAATTTTCAAACATCAGATCACAATGCAAACATAAAAGGATTTATGCAAGGGCTTTCAAGAAAAGACTTAAAAGAGAACATGTGGAAACATGAAGTGTATTATGTCCACATACATCATGGTGAACTTTGGCTGACAGGCTTTTCTTCCTGCAAGCATACAAAAAAGAAAAGAGAAATCAACTTATGGGTAGCTGAGCAATAGTATCTTTATCCTGTGGCTGTCATGATCAAGGACAACATTCAGGATTTGTGCATTTTTCCACTGATCTTTGATCACAGATTCATACTTCTGCTCATGTTTTTAAGTAAAGAAATAGTGTTATTTAACTAACCTGCTATATCATGTTTTTGGGCTTCTGGTCTAAAAATTAATGAGTACCTCACGAAGGGAAATCCTCACAGACAGATCTGATAGGCTATTTTTTAAAGCCATTTTAATAAATCAGAAAAAGGATCCAGTAACTGTATATGTTTTATCTATACAAAAAAAGCTCATAAACTTTTCTCATATATATTGAATTTATTATATTTCTCCAAAGCAATTTGAAAAGCATTGAATTATACTCCCTTTCAGGTTCCAAAAGAACTTTAGTAATAAAAGGAGAAAGTTGTTGCTGAAATTCATTTTCTTATAGATTTATAGGAAAACTAAAAATTGCTTTGATGTCGTTTGCATTCCCTTGCCAATTTAAAAAAAAAAAAAAAAAGAAGGAAAAAAAGATAAAAGAACTTCTATTAAATTTAACAACACTCTTCTCTCCCCCCACTTCAAACCTCATTTATCTTTTATGAGCCCTGGGCATCTTGCCATAATAAAACTGTGCATAATACTAGAGCTCTATAATAATTTTGTGGTTTTTCTTGTATTTTTACCCTAGCTACTCACTGTGGCACTGACCCTGCCATTTAAGAATTTGGGTTGAATGGGTCAAAACTTTAAATATTACAGCATGTAGTTCAATATTCAAAGCACTGAACTTGGACAATTAAGGTACCAAATTTTCAGAGGGATCGCTAACTCCACTTGCTGCTAACAGCGCTCCTTGCAGCTTAGCATTGCCTAAAAATAGTCACTGGGATATACATTTTTTCAGGAGTTGTGGGAAGAAGAGAAAATATTAACATATATTAGAAAATGTATAAAAATGTTACACATCCTTGAATTCAAATGATTTTTTTTTTCTATTGATTTCCATTGGGTGGTTTTCTGGAATAACATTATTAACTTCTAGCTAATCAAAGAACTGGTTATATCTCAATTAAGGTTTTCTTTTTTTCAGTTTTATGAAAATATACTCTTTGTACCATCTAATCTTATTTTCTGCTCATTTAAAGACATTCCATTGTCTCTAAGAAGTAGATCCAATAAAGCTAAGGACAAAACTATTGTTGATTTTTATTAAGTTGAAGCAATATATTAAAGGGGAGGTTTTTTGTTTGGATTTTCTTTTAAAGTAGACATCTGCAATGAAAAGACCTGCATTGGAGTATCTGTTCAGACCTCTTTTAAAAAAGATGGAGAAAAAATATTCATATGGAGTGAATGATCCTAATGTAAAGAAGGAAATTATTTCCAGTGAACATTTCCCTGAAATTGACTTTTTTTTCCAGGGACTATCCCTGGAGTTAGGTTCTCATACCTGCACCATAATGTTAAATCTTAGATGTCAAAAAATCCTCCCATATTGCCAGTTTCACTTTAACACAAATGTGAGATTTTTGCTAATCATTTCAACTGACTTACAGTATAACTTGTTAAAACATTTGTAAGCAACATAAAAATCTGTATTCTAGTCAGAAATATAAATGTAGGTTATAATTGCATGCATACTGCTCAAAAGCTATTCTTCGGTTCAAAGGAAGCAAGAGCAACATCTGAAGGACATGGTGGATACTGGCCTGAGAAATTTGAGCTTTAAATGTGACCAGTAACCCAATATTGAACTCCTGCATTTATCAACTAAAGCTATACAGCATAGTTAGAAAGCATGAAAAACAATGTAATACAGAAAGAAAATTGATCACATTTCTCTTGAATATATTGTATTTATAGTTTTGTAGGTGCAATAAAGACAGTGGCCAGAAGGATTAGCTTCCATTGCCTACTTCTTTTTGAACATGTAGGTAGAGTGAAAATGCTAAATTGGAGATTGCAAAGAGAATACAGTTTGGTGCTTAAGATCACAGAGGTGGAGAAGATATAAGGGAACAAGGCTTTGGGAGGGAGTCAGATCTGTGTAGACTTCTTAAAAACATTACTCTCTGAAGAAAATACCTTCTACGCTCTAATCTTTGGACCTTGGTTTTCTGAGTCAGCCCACCAACATACACAATGAATGTGTTAATAGATGTCGTGCAACTTGATTCCAATAATGACAGAAAATATACCTTAGCACTTTAAGGCATTTTTGTTAATGTAGGGTCTTTTTGAAACTTCTTCAGTATTTAATTTCCAGAGTACCTAAAGTCTCTATTTTAAAACTGTGGAAGTTAAACCAATTAATCACAGGTTGCAATGTAACATATAATGAAAGAGAAGTGAGATTTGATATCAATCTTACTTTCTCTGTCAAAGATAGTTGTAAGTGTAACAGGTGCCCATCACAGAAACTATGTCTTCTATATTATAAATTACAAAAGAGACATACCATTCATGCGTTTCTGGCTTTTTCTTGAAAGGAAGTCAAATAATTCATCTTTCAACAGTGGATAATAAGTGACTGAAAAAAGAAGACATTTGAGGCCAAGTTCTCAGCCAAGTCTGCCAAAATGAAGTGTTGGTGATTTCTAGCAAGGAGATAATTTCAGTACAGGAGCCAATGATTGAAACTGCAAAAATCCCCAGGTTTTTTGCTTGGTTTGGTGGGCGTTTTGTTTGTTGTTTGTTTGTTTGTTTTAACAAGAGTCCTGTGGAATTTATTGGCATTCTATGAGCTTAGGGTGGCTTATATTTGCATTGTAATGCTGTCAAGCTAATTTTACTTTTTTCACACTGGGGAAATTCCTTGTGTCAGAGGGCCGCATTTAAGACTGCAATGTCTCTTGCTTGGATAGAAAATCTTTTCTGGACAGCAAGTTTGTCAAGGTAGAATAGTTGTATTTGAAAAAGCTTCAAGGGTAAAAGCAGGCTAGTGTCTGTCTTCACCACTGAGGAGCATGTAAGTTTGATAGGTAATGGTCAGATTTATTATATGAAAGAATGGTTTAGGAAAATATCAGCTTTAGGCCATTTGGAATATTTTCTGTCCAAGACTACTCACTGCTGTTTTTTCAGTGAAAGGGTTTCATCCAAGGCTGAGATGTTTATTTAGTTGTGGCATAAATCCATGATTTCAAGTGGTCCCACAGAAAGGGTAGGCCTCTCAAATCCAAACTGAAAAACGTCGAGCCTGAATTCTGGGTAGAAAAAGATCTATGAGTTTTTGGTTTTTTATCTTCTTCGTATGAGAAAAAAACCCCAAACCAAACAAATTTTTCTTTTGCTTTTCCTTTTTCTTTTCCTTTTCCTTTTCCTTTTCCTTTTCCTTTTCCTTTTCCTTTTCCTTGTGCTCATATAGAGCACATCTCTTTAAAGAAACATCAAGTTTAGGTCTCTTCAGAGCACGCCAGAAAGTACTTGGGTCATTATATCAATTGCTCTTATGTTGGTCTAGTTTTCAGGTAACCTTCTTCGTTTTATTCTCAGATCCTCTTTCTTTCATCTTCAGAACTGACTTTAAATTATTCATGTTTTCTATGAAAATTACATGATGGTAATGAGGCTTCCAAATATACATTTTCCAAATTATTTTCCTTATAATAATTAAAACATTCAAAATATTCCAAATCCTGTGTATCATTTATAATTTGAAAGTTGCCACTGCCTTTCTCTGACTAAGGAGTTGATTTCTCTACTAAGAAGAATGTAATGAGATTTTGATTTTAATCCTTTACAGTGTTGGTCATATAGCTGAGAAGGCTGGAACTGTATTCCTGATTACCACATTTCAGTTTGCAACAAGGAAGATTCTGATCTAAAAATCAAAAATCAATGCAAGAAGGGATCTATAAGATGACAATTTTACAATGAAGAATCACAATCTGGTGTAAATTGTGCTTCCTGCCATGATCTGTAAGTCACTTATAACAGCTTGGCTCTATTTAGGAAAGTGTTAAACATGGTTTCATACACCTCATGTCTTAGTTTGTACTTTAAATAATGGGAAGAATAACAGCCCTCAAAACACAGGGGTTGATTCATGAGGTAGATTATCATTTTTCTATAAGCAAGGCTAAAGAGGATGTGAATAAGCTTTAAATTACCTGAGGCAGAAGCTGATATTTCCACATGCATATATTTCCTCCTAATAACTTTCTGCTTTGTATTAAACCCACAGCTGGAATAAAACTTATTAGAACATACTGTGGTCTCCCAGGAACCTTCATCTTCTCAAGCCAGCGGATTAGTGTTACATAAATAGCTTGATATTCTTATTTAGTGAGTTTGTCCATGTCAGTTGTCTGTACATATCAGCTCTGGCCTAGTCTCCCTCCAGGCTAAACCCATTAATATATGCTGTATCTGGTTGTTGCTGGGATCCATTTTTATACTTTGTATCTTTGTGCCATATCAATGCAAAGAAAATTATGCAAGATACAGCATGCATATTCCCAAAAGGTATACAAGCAAAATGAGCTAGCCTAACTTTCCAGCTTTACTGCAGTATTGCCAACATTAGCAACTCTGCTGGAAAAAGAATATCCTGCCTTATTAAGGTAAACCTGATGAATCTGTTGGTAATCTTTATTTTTTCTCTTTTATTCCTGCACTGTGAATATGTTTTGCAGCCAAAACACTTTCATGCTGCAAACAAGTGCTTCTCTGTTTCTCACTCCGTTGCTAATCTTATTTCTTCTAAGTTCTCTAAATTTGTATGAGTTTATAAAATGCCTTTAGTCCATTTAGTATTGATTGCCTTTGTTAGTTAGGAATGATTGCAGTGCAAGGTGCCATCTGCTATCTCTTTCTGGCCTCCTTCTTTATGATGTAGCCTGAGTTAGCCCACAGTCATTGACAACCGTCAGAAACTAAGATAGCTGACCATTATTTATATGGAAAAAGTATAAATTAGAGCAGCAAAACCCAGCTCTGCTCCTTTGCTCCTGCAGCTATAAAGCTTAGTCTGCTTTTAGACTATTGACTTTGCTGTGGTGCTAGCACATTGCTTTCCTCTTCCTTGATACAAATTTTCCTGCCCCAAAGTATAGCAAAACATGGCAGAATTAGGAAAAAAAATGTGTTCAAGGCTTCCAATGCTTATTCGGTAAATATTTTGTGACCCTTTCCAGAAAACATGATGGATTTACTGCATGTAGATTTATATAAGGAAGGTTATTTTAAGCAGGATGTCTTCTTTACATTACAAGACCTTCTGCCTGTGTTGTTACTTTCTCTGCCATTCATATGCACGGGTAGTATCACGGTATTTACTAGCATATGAGTTAAAAATAATTAGTAATACTATGTAAACTGCATTTTTACCAGAATTCTTAATTATGTTGAAAAAAATGCAGCTAAACAGAACAGTGAGCTTCCAAGCAACCATTCCCTAGTCTGCCTCACAGCTATGGTGGAAGTCACCCACTGCTCATCAGTGAACCCTAAGGATCCAATCTTTCCTGAGGTTAGTGACAGAGAAATGACGCAAGCAATCATGCAAGCTGCAATTCTTCTGAAGTACCAACCTTCCTTTAGCTAATATGAATATTTTAATGAAACTGCTACTGTGCTCAGTGCTATGGGCTCGGAAGCTAGTCTGCATATGTCATAGCAAGTATGGAAAGGCAGACAAACTTATCTTTGTGACTGGGATTTTCCAAACCTACTTGATCTCCAGGATGCCCCTCAAAATGTTTTTGGTTCGTCTCACTGATTATGTTGCAATTTGCAGTACTTTAGTTTCATGCTAATGAAAGGATGCACGGATTTTTTAGCACAGGTAACAAGGCATACATGGTCAGATTCTGCATGTGAGACACAGCTTCTCTCAAGTCAGTATTTTTTGAATCCATCCACTATTTTGACAAAAAGGTTTTACAGTCTTTATAAAATTTCCTCTAACTTTTATGGAAATAGGAAGCCAGATATGTGAGAGAGACTTCATTAATGCCTTTACTAAGAGAGAATCCTTGCACAGCTAAAATTATTAAAATCAAGCTCCATTGGCTCATAGAACTACTTATTTGAAAATCTGGCTCTGAACCGCGTAAGTATCTTTTTACTCTTTGACAGATGTTCAGTGTTCTGCATGAAGATGTATCCTAGAGAAATGAAACAATAACAATGTTTTCATTTCAGTTGTTTCAATTTTGATGCTTGTTTTCATTCTCATAAGCAAATGTTTTACTCTTGTTCTTTCATAAACTGCCATGGGATAAAATAAAATAAATCTCTAAGAACAAAAAGAAAACAATAAACCTCTTAAGTGACTATTTGGTTTCTGTTCAGACTCTAAACAGCTGCTTCATTCTTCTTCACTGGTTCCAGATTTAATATGGCCATGTAAGTCTCTAAGAAAACAGCAATTAAGACATTACATCTTTTTTCTTTTTTTTTTCCTTAAATTCTTTTTTTCCAGATTCTAATATAAAATCATGTTCTCCAGCTTTCCTTTGACTATAATGCCTGAATTTCTTATTAACAATTTATAAACTTATTTTTTAGGGATAGTGAAAGTAACAAAAGGATTTCTTTTCCTTGAATAACAGCACAAAACTCCTGTCCTGCATACTGATTAGATGCAAAATAAGTAAATAAAATAAAGCAATCTTTATTCTGGTGAAATAGCTGACTTATGCAAACCAAAACTAGTTAGATAGATCAAAATCTGTTTTATTCTGATTATGTGTATCTCTATGTAAGCAGTACTGAAACATTTGAGACACTGTTGCTATATAAGTTTTCATACATTATTCCTTTCTGAACAGAAGCAAATGACTCACTCATTTTTTAGTTAAGAACTTCGCATTCATTGTTGGACTTTCTTTGGCTTTTATTTTATTGATTTAGCACAAGTATGCCACTCTCCCCGACTTTTTTCAGTTTTGTATGCCCTAACCTTCCTTGGAGATGACATTGGTCTTAACAAAGTTGATGTATTCTATGAAGGGTATCACAGAATCATGGAATAACCTGAGTTGGAAGGGACACCTTAGGATCACCAAAGTATCATCAGTCAGTGTCATGTAACTATCATCGGCAAGTGCTCTTGTTTTGCCCTTGTACTGGTGGATAGGGTTAATTTTCTTCACAGTGATGAGTGTGGCCATGTTTTAGATTTGTGCTGAAAAGAGTATTGATAATACAGGTGTGTTTTCATTCCTGCTGTGCAGGGCTTACACAGAGTCAAAGACCTTTTTACTCCTTGAACCACCCTACCAGCAAGAAGCAGTTGGGAGGGACACAACTGGGACAGTTGACCCCTGCTGACCAAAGATGTATTGTGTACAATATGGTGTAACAGCATATAAAGCTGGGGGAAGGAGTAGGAAGGGATGCAGGTTTGGAGTGAGATGGTGTTTGTTCTCCAAAGCCATTGCTAGCCATGTTGAAACTCTGCCTTACTGGGGATGGCTGAACACCTGCCTGCCTCTGGGAAGTGGTGAATTAAGGGTAAATTTTGTTCACTTACATGGATTTTGCTCTACCTATTAAACCTTCTTTACCACAACCCAATTATTTTTGTACCTTTTCTGCACCATCCCACTAGGGGAGTGAGTCAGCGGCTCAGCCACTTGAATGTACTTGAGGAGCCTTTTTTTCCCCCAAGATAGTTTATGTTCATGTGTGTGGCTGTTTCTGGTAAGGTGGGGTGTGTCAGGCGACCATTGAAACAGGAAAAATGTTTTATCTATGGACTTGAGAAGCTTTAAAGCCTTGTTTGCTTCTCTAGCAATTGACTCATTTCTGTCCTAGTTATAACAAGAGCAATGCTTCATTATATTTTCTGGCAGCTGAAAAAGCCTTCTGACAGTATTCCATCATCAGCCTCCTACTGCTAAATCTTTAATAGCATTTATAATATCACCTGTTATCAGATAGAGTTCCAATGGTAATTTGTCTTTACTAGAAGACCTTTGCTAGAAACCAGTAGAAATGCGATACACAGTTACTGAGGAAAATCTGTAGTGCCCCAAAGATACATTCTCAATAGACTAAATTATCCTCAACTTGAAAATGAAATTAAACTTCAAATTGAATTTTAGACGGTAGTGATAAAATTTTAAAGAGGAAATTGATAGTTGAAAATCTCCTTTTATTTTTAATGAAGTTTCACAGACTAGTCATCTTATTTTTCCAACATTTGCAATGCTGATTTGACATCTCCAATACTTGTTTTAGTGTTATATTTTCTTTACTAAAAGAAAATGTGTCATTCCTCACTTATATGCCTTATAGCAAAAACAGAAGTGAGAAAGACATTTGTATTCTGTAATAGATAACTGTACAGAATCTTCTCAAAATCTTAGTCTGATTTGATGGATTGTGACTGCTCACTCCATACAGTCACCAATCTGAAACTGTGCTAATTTTTGCATTAGTTAAAGCATTACTTGATTAATATAAAGTGCGAACAAGGTTTTGAGTGAGAATGTGATTAACTTTGTGAACAAAAGGTTCAGAAAACCACCTTCTGTTTTTGTCTTCTGTCTTTGAACCTCAGTCATTTCCCAGGTGCCTTAGGGGCTGGGTTGCTGGACTTTTTGAAAGACAGAATCATCAAGTTTGGGAGAAACTTGCAAGATCATCCAGTCCAATTTTCATCTTAGCACCACTATAATCACCCCTAAACCATATTTCCAAGTGCCACATCCAGGCTCCTCTTAAACTCTTCCAGAGACAGTGACTCCACCACCTCCAGGGGCAGCTTATTTGAATGTCTAACCAATTTCCAGAAAATACTTTTTTTCCTAATACCTAATCTGAACTTCCCCTGGTGCAATTTAAGGACATTTCCTCTCATCCTTTCACTTGAGACATGGCAGAAAACAGCAATCCCCATCTCACTACAATCTCCTTTTAGGTAGTTGTAGAGAGCAATGAGGTCCCCCTTGAGCCTCCTTTTTGTGCAGACTAAACAACCACAGCTGCCTCAGACACTCCTCACAAGAAATGTTTTCTAGACCATTCAAAAGCTTCATCACCCTTTTTTGGACATGCTAAATTTGAAAAACCATCAAGACTGAGGCTTGAAGGAAAATGTAATTCAGGAATAATGAATACATTCAATAAATTCTGTAAAATTAGGAAATACCAAGGCCCAGATCTTTTACACTAAAACTATTTTTGCTTCTCCTCTCCACCCTGAAATATTGGAGTATAGGCTATATACTTAGACCTCTGTTGAGTTGAATTAATGATATTCTTAGAACACTAAAGGTGTCTTGGACATTTCTTTGAATAGTAAAACCAGAAAAATCAAATCTATTTTTGCAAAGGGATCTCTCTACCATTTTAAAGAAAAATTAATGTCTTTATTCCATTTTGTTGACAGAGATTATCAAGATGTCATTGACCTCACACATTCTTTAGGGTAAAAATCTTTTTCATAAAAAGTCTACAAGGGTGATAAACAGCTATTTCATATTCAAACCCACTTGCCTACTTTATAATTTTCATCAAACCCCAGGAATTCCTCATATAAAAATTTTCTCATCAATAAAATTTCATCTTGCAGAATGGCGTCTTAGCATTTCTGTCTATGGCAATTGCCCTGCGTAGATGTAATTTTCTAATGCATTGATCTGTGATGCAGAACTCTTAGTTTCAGTGAAATATAACATTTATTTATAATGGCTAATCTTGGCTTTGGGTTCCTCTTGTTAAAAAGGTAACTGTCATCTCTGAATCATTTAAGTTTAAACCTAAACCTGGTTATGTGGGCAATTTCACATTGTAATAGGAAACATTTCTCAAGGGGAAATTAGAGAAGCCTCTCTAAATATAACAATTTGTCTCTGATAAGATTCCAAAATTTAGACCTGGACCTCTCTTTGACCTTTGCATCTTGTTAGGAATTCTTAAAATACTTCCACATTTTATGGGAAGGGGTGGGTGGGTGGGCAGGGGTGTTTGTTTCATTTAGATATTAACATTTCTAGACATAAATTAGAGGTTACAAATTTTTTTAAAAAGCTTAAATAGAGGGAGTCATTCAGTAAAGTTTTGTTCTGGAAGGCCATATTTACTTCAAGACTGGGACTGTATTCTACAGACTATTAAAGAAAGCCTGTAACTGAAAGAAATAATATTAGTTCCACTATATACCTAGTTTATGATGCTACTTTTAGGCAGACAATAAAATAAAAGGGAATTGCTTGTCAGGAATTGTCTTCCTGAAATGGTGGATATAAAACAGAAAATTGGTTTAGATATTCTTCCAGGAAAAGTACTAAATTGGATATGTTCAATGCTTCTAGTCCTGGTCAACTTACATATATTTCAAGAATTCCTTTGAAGTTTTTCACTTTCAGTCAAAAGAGGAAGTGAAAAATATACAGAAGAGAAATATGTTTGCTGTCTTTGTCGCTTATATTAAACATCATCAACAAATGGATTTTCCATGAAAATAAACAAAATATATAATCCATTGCTATGCATTTACCCAAAGCTCTTCTTTTCTGGAAGAGGCTAACAGTCCTCTATTACTATGCTATGACATTTTTCTTTGAGATTTATTGCTCTGTACATGCTGGATGTATGCTAGACTGACTTACCTGAGGCGAGATGATTAGCAAAGGTGTTAGTTTGTTTACTTTCCATATGCAGAGAGATACCTGGGAAAGTTCCTGGGGAAGGGCCCATATGTGCACCTCCACCCTTTATGGTGGAGGGAGAATTACCCACTCAGTATCGTCCACACAAGACTACATTTTTTTGCCATTTATCATTTTATCTGCTCACTGGGTCCAACGAGCTGATGCAAATAAATTACTGTTTCCATTTTCTGTCAGTGGTAAATAGAAAAGTCGCTTTTAGGAGAATTTAGGTCCTCTGATCTGAAGACCTATCCCTCTTGGTAGCAGCTTTGTTTATAGTGCAGTCCAAAGTTCGCTCTGTCACTTTCCCCTTTCATCCATAGTCAAATGTTTGGGCTTCAGGTGCTGTTTTTCCCTGTGATAGGTAAAGCAGAGTGTGGCATGAAAAACTGCCTGAAGACCGATGCCATTTAATATTCTCTGGGATACCACAGGTAAATGTAGGGGACTGCCAGCTGGGACACAGAGCTTGTTGGAGGCCCTTGCACTTCAGCAATGGCAGTTGGAGTCCAGCCAGGACATCCCATGGACCCTTTATGGACTAATGATGCTCTATTTGTCAAACGAGAATTTTCTGAAATGAAGATAGCGTTATTGAATTAGTCAAGGGTATGCTGTAACATCCATCTTGAGATTAGCACAAAATGCTTTGCTATTTTGTGATTCTTTATAATGCTAACAATTTCCATCCCAAACAGTTCCAAGAATTTACCCAAAGATGGTCTAAATGTGATTGTTCAATACACACAAAATTGGAAAAAAATTGTAATGGATTTGGAATGAAAATTGTGTTTCCTCTGGTGCAAACCCAAGGACAATCTTTAAAAACCTTTTAGAATTAGGGCACTGCAAATAATGTTCCTTTACAGGAGACATGGCATAGTGTGTGCATATCCATGTGTTCTCGTTCGTCCTTTGGTGGAATGGTCTAAGCCTCCTAAGCCAGCTTTTCATTCTTAGCAACAAAAATCCATTCCAGCGACCAGCAAGTGCTACATGGGTGTGACAGAGTAGCTGCTCATTAGAACTCAGGTATACTAACACCGTAACACTGTTAGGTTTCTTTTTATAAGAAAATGGGATAAAATCGTTCTAGCATTACTCATTCCTTATCATGTGGTAAGGAATTTTTTATAACTGATGACCCAAAATATAATCAACAGGTTTTCAGACTAAAACAGTGTGTTGTTATGAGTACAGAACAGAGAATGCTGGCTGAAATCTTTAGGCTTCTATTCTGAAAAAGAAATAATTTGACACTTCTGTTGCAGTTTCCAGTAGGTTTGGCGTTTAGCATATGTGATATATCAGTTTTGAAAACTAAGAGAAATAATTCATTGTCATCAAGGCTCTCAAAACTAGGAAGTTTAAGCATTTCAATGAACATCTGTTTTTAGTGTATTTCCTCCTTATAACTTCCAAAAATAACAACTGTCATTTCAGAAGAAATAAAATGATGCTGATCTTAGATGAAAGTAACAGGTGAATGTTCCACTGGCACATGGTATGAAAATTTAAATACCGAAGAATAAAATAAACTATGTGTTTGAATATTCAGATTTTAATAAGTAATCTTTTCCATTCCAAGAGCAATTCAGCTTATATTTGTATCCTGTAATCAGCCTCAGGGTTTTGTGTTGGCAAATAAATTTCTCTTTTAGCCTGTAGCCATGTGCTTTCTTTTTTTCTTTCATCCAACAGTTTTATTTATCCCCTTTTGCTCCTCTCTTTTATTTTCTTCTGCATACTCGCACTTTCTGATCCCCTGCCTTGTATTTCATTTTCTCAGGTCTTATCCCAGCAGATTTCTTTTCAAAATACATGCAGAGCTCTGAAAAAATGTCTTGGGAAGGAGGATCCCTGGGGAGAAGGCCTCAGGAAATGAAATAGCTCAGCTTAAACATAACAATGAGTTGATCACAGGATTGGGATGAATGCAGTTAAGTGTGCTGAGTTTGTGTTGTTTGTTTCTTGAACAGCACATAATAATCATACTTCAAACATATCTAAAAGCAAAACAACTAAAAAAAATAAAATTAAGTCATATCAGAAAGATATTTGATCTTTAGGCTAGTAATTTTTTTTATTTCACTCAATAATGAAGAGCTATTTACTGGTCATTCAGGCTAAATTTCAACCAACTTTTCACCCCCCAAAAACCTAGTCCTAGGGTATTAAAACAGCATACATTAACAGAAAGATTATGGATGACAGCTGGACTGGCTGATGATAGTTGAAGAAAAACAAGTTTTGCTAGCTGGAAAGAATATTACTGAAGGGCTCACACTAGTGAGATGGCAAAATCAAATGGAGATTGTGCCTTTAGCTGTTGGCATTCCTGTGTGCATGACTATGAAATTTACATATACAAGCTCAGGCTTCTTTTTCATTGCACTTTTTTACTCACTCTGTATATGAAAGACAAATGGTATTTTGCTTTCTTGGCACCACACCAAATAACTGCCAGGTGTTGTGTTTGTCCATTTAGTCAGTTTTTGATATAAGATGCAGTCTAAATGAAACAATGGCATGATTTTATGCAAATTGTGCTGACTCACCTGCACTAATTCTAAGTAATTGTTAAGATTTAAAAAATACATTATTTACTTTATTTACCAGTTACCAGTAATACATTATTTCAAAGCATAATTTATTTTCCAGAATCTAATATATAAAAAAGAGTTTTATGCATTATATACTGTTTTTAGCTAGTGTAGAGAACTGAGTTTGAAAACTACTATAAAGCCATCAACAGCCAGATTCTGTAGAATAATTTCAGGGACTTGGATAACACAGGGTTTTTAGCCTTTAGCCAACACTTTATAGCACAGGCTATAAATTAGGAAGGAATTTGACTTTTAGTGGCTTCATAATACTGTCTATCAGGACCATGTGGAAACAAAAGCTATTTCTATTAGCATAGTAATGAAACATTTTTTCCAAGATTGTGAATGAAATCAACAAACTAATTAGATTTTATGCATAATACTTGATGGTCAACGTAAGTCAAAAGAGATTGCAAAATCTTCCCTTTAATGTGCCCACTATTCTTATTTACATTGGACAAGTAAAAGGAACAAAAAGATAGCATAAACCACTATGAGAGCAGTGCTTTTCAGAATGAAATCATGTGCATCTCACCTTTCCACTTCCATTATACACAATTGAAAAGGAAAAAATAGTTCTTAACATAACATGATAGTCATCACTTAATTCAGAGTCATGTGCATGATTATAGAAATAGAACACACATGTACATCAGCTGTGACATACATACATACATTTGGGGAAGAAGTGTAATATTTTGTATCTAATCTTACAGACATGGAACTACCAAGGCCCAGATCTTTTGCCTGGCCCTTCTTCAAAAGGTAATGAAAAGACCTGAAATCTAGAGACGTTTTCTTCCAAAGCTCTAACTGTGTATTTTGTGTCTTGTGGCATATTTGCTGAAACTCAGTTGCCCTGGGATTCTGAGGCTGGTGAGACCAATGGCACTGCTTTAACAGAATTTGATTTCTAGCCACTTTTGTTCAGACTTTCAGGTCTAGTCAAAAAGTAAGAACATGCAGCTAGAGACCATTAATATTCTTGCATCTTTATATAAACCAATATAAAAGTAGTACTAAACTTTTTCCTAAGACCTGCTACACAGGTCTTCTGTATTCATGGCAGCAAGGTTGATTAATTCTGTCCTGTAACATGTCAAATGCATCTCTGGGATTACCAAAGAGCATATCTTATTCCTTTCTATAAAATATGTATGAGTACCTTTAGAATAATTTCTTCTTTTCTACTTTTATATTCCTTTCCTTACCTGTAGCCTTCTTCCCCTCTATATACCTACTACCTTTAATAGCTCCTTCTCTATTTCTCATGTGCTTATCATAACTCAATTATAGATGTAGATTTTCCTTCCTGCTTGCAAAATTATTGCATAATTTAGTATTTAATTAAAGGACTTTCAGATAAATCCTATATTTTCAGATAAATCCTATTTTAACATAATAAAATTCATAAAAATAATGTATAGTAGTTCACTTTATTAAATGAAGAATGAAAAAAAGAATTGTTTTATTCATAGGAGGTAACAAGGAGAGGTTGAAAAAGAAACATACTTTTAGCAGCAAAGTCTCTGATTATGCAGAAGTAGAAAGAAAAGGTAATTGACATTTACTCACTCATATAGAGACTAAATGACTACTTTCATCATATCTCTTTTGCACAGTATTTAAACTATAAGTGGAAATAGCTTTTGACAAATTGCAAGTAACTCAGCAAATATATTAATAGTAATTTATGTGAATCGCATGTAATATAATTTATGCCAAGATTGCTGAAATTTTATCAGATCATCACTCTCTGAAAGTACAGAATAATATATTGACCTCCCCAAGTTAAGAACTTTAAATACAGCTTATCTGGCACTTTTCTTTCTCATTATAAAATAAGCAGCTGCATTAACTGCTTACCAAAGATTCATAATATATTGCTTTTCTACTTTATTCAGCTCTTGAGTGGAAATGATTCCAAAACACAACCTTAGATGTAAACAGTCTCACACTGTTCATAATTCTGTTGTGTAAACAGACTTTCACCTATATAAACAGATGAAAACCAACATCAAATGCTCTCACCTTCCAGAGGATTGAACACTCTGAATTTCAATCTAAGTGTCGAACCTTCAGTGTGCTTCTTAATGTAGATGAATTGACTGAATTACGTAATTATTTTTTTGTTTGTGTGCGCACTTCATATGGTTGGCTAAGATTTCCACAGCAGAGTCAATATCTACACAGAAAAAAGTGTTACAGCTACAGAAAAACAGCGCTATGTATGCAATGTTCTAATTAATCTAATACTTAAAAAGATGACAGAAAACTTTGAAAGCTTCTTAACACAAAATGAAAAACAACCCAAATATTTATCTGGAAAAAAAATCTTCATGATTTTTTACCTTTTTCTTGTAAAACTAATACTGTCCCCATTGTATTCCCCCTTGAACACCGTAACACTCTGTTTCAATGATAATATATTAAGTTTGACATTTCATACTTTTTACACTATGGGAAATAGGGAATAATCATTCCTGTTGCAGACGCATAATGATGGAAGAAGCCGACAAGGTAAAGGGTGGCAGGAGTTTATTGACCATCTCCCCTGCACCTATGTCAGGTACAGGAGAAATGGCAGCAACGGCACTAGCTCAGCCAGTTAAATGGGGAGCAGTACAGCCAATCGGGAAAGAGGAAGAGGGCGGATACAAGCAAATACAACCAATGGTAACATAAAGGGGTGGGGTACAATTCAAAGGAACCAATAATATACATAACGGACAAGAAGGATCTGGAGGGATGGGCGGATACAGGCCCCTGGGCACGCCTAACTCCACGCCCCCAGGGTGGACCCGTCAGCCTGGGAGGCAGCTGGGCAAACCCAGCATCTCTCCCAGCCAGGCAATGCTCTCTTCCCTATGGGGTGGGAAGATAAGAAGCGTCAGCCTGGGAGGCAGAGGAGGCAGCCAACTGCCCACTCAGGCGAGGCTCTCTTCTCTAAAGGGTGAGAAGATAGAAAGCATTAGCCTGGGGGAAGAGGGGCAACCCTCCACACATTCCTACTTTTTTTATCCATGACTTTTTGTGGTTCCACAGACCTCTATCATATGCATTCTTTTATTTATTATTTATTTATGATTTTATATTTGCAAAACTTAAGAGAACCAAAGTTTCAGTCCCTTCTTCCTCAGCAGCCACTCCACACTGCTGATCATCTTCATCACCCTGAACAGGCTGTAACTGGTGACTTTTCTCCACACCTCAGGTGAACAGTACCACCTTTATAGCCTGTGGGAAAGCCAGCACATTGCTTTACAGCCTCCATACAGCCGTGGCCTTGGTAACAGAATTCTCTGTAACTATGGCTTGCTTATTGGATAGGTCCGTGTTTGCAGCTGGTTATTTTTGGCACCAGAATGTGAAAGATCATTATTTGGGAGACAGAAAGGAAAGAGCATTAGAGAAAGTCTCCCAGCAACTTATCTCTTTTTTTTCCTTCTCTTTTTTACCTGGCACTAACATTACCCTTTGGCTTGTAACTACATCTTGTATAGTATATTGGTTATATTCCACGGTATCCTGTCTGGTCTTAAGAGACCAATCGTATGTAAATAAGTAACAAAGCTTTTTTTCTCTATAGTGTTGGTTTTCAGGTTTTTTTTCCGGTTTGGTTTTGTTGGGTGTTTTTGCGTAGTTTTTTTGGTGGTTTTTTTAATGCAGTTATTGAAAATTCATAGAAAATTAAAGTTTGCAATGATATTTGTCATCCATTCTCCCAGAGGTATTGTGTGAGATGTAGCCCTTTAATTCAGGTCAGTGCAGATTTAAGTTGGATTGATGAAGAGAAACTACTAATTAAAATATGCAGATTCCACCAGGGACTAGTGTATTTTGAGGACACAAAATGTAATTTTCAAACAGAGATGGCTGCAATCTCAAAAGACTTTTTGTTTACTTTTGCCCTGCAATCTTTCATCATTTCCACTTCCACCACCCCAGACTGGGAGCTGAACTAATAAGTTAGAAACCTAAATGCTGGAGTGAAAAATTTATTTCACTTCAAAATGTAGTCACATTAGAAAACTAAACCAAACCAAACTCAACAAGGTATAAAGAGACTGTGATTCTTAAAACAACCACAGAAAATATTTGACAACTCACAGTAAAATTCCAAACAGGATTTTTCACTTCTCTTTGCTCAAAAGAGCCCTTCTACAACATCTGTACCAACTAGGCTAATGCAATACTTTTTAGGAATAAAATTCCATACCGTATGAGTCAGGATTATCTCACTATGTATCAAAGCCCTGTTTCAATATGGCAGAGAGCTCTGAAATGGCTCTCACTTACAGCATGTGCTGCCAGTATCTTTAAAACAATTTCTATCAACTTCACCACTTCAAAAAAAGAACTAACATTCAGTTTGGATGAATAAAGAGAGATTTTTTTTAACAGAATTCAGTTCTCTTTCTACAATATGACATCTTGGAGCAGATGAAGTTAAATAATCAGTTGAATTTAGCTGAAATTGGAACTACAGACAAAAACATGTAATGGGCATATATTTCTCTTATGTTTGGTGGGGCTACAGAGGTTTCTCAATATTTTCAATCAAATTGTAGTCTTTCTTGCAAGATCTGGATTGAATATTGGACTTGGCAAAATCAATTATTTTGAAATAGATTTATAAAATTGATTACTTTGTTGAACTTGAATGGCTTGAATTGGAGTTATCACCTGCCCTTATTGGCACTATTAACTATTTTCTAAGCTCTAATATTTTATCTGTCTTAAACTTTCATCCCCATATGTGTATTTTTTTCACAGTTGAGGTGCAAGCTTTCTTCTGATTGATAGATTGAATGAAACACTTTTTTATAAAAGATTGGACTTCTGTTGTTGAAACTTGCCCT
Source organism: Acanthornis magna (assembly GCA_036785705.1). Taxonomy (NCBI): domain Eukaryota; kingdom Metazoa; phylum Chordata; class Aves; order Passeriformes; family Acanthizidae; genus Acanthornis; species Acanthornis magna. Next base: position 9,023,738 of record JAWUZG010000034.1, read on the forward strand.
TGAAAAACTGCTATATAAAATCATTCAAAAAGTTAAACTCTTTCATTTGAACTGCCATGACATCAATTAAAGGGACCATTTCAGTCCTCCACTGCTGTAACAAATGTTTATTGTCCTCTTTGCAAGATAATTCTATGAAAATGAAACAAGCTTCCTTGAACAACGGATTCAACATGTTGAAGACAAGGTACTGGTACTTTTTGACTTCCTACTTACAGTCTTTGTATCTTAGAACATAATTTTTTTTCATTTTATGATTTAGAGTCCTTTAAAAAAAGTATTACCTCTAAAATTTGTACATAATAATGTGTATATCTAACCGTAATGTGTCTAACTATATTTAGTTTGCTTTAGCCCTATCTTACCCTTTTAATTTTTAGCTCTCACAGCTCTGGCTTATAGTAGAATTTTCATGAACTTTATACCAAGTTCTGTATCACCATCCACTTGCCACAGAAATTAAACATGGTTGCTATTGTTGATGAAGCTCTTTGGCCAGTTGATCATAACTTCTGGAAAGTGATTTAAATTTTTTCAGAATTATTTCTACAATTGTGAAAGATGGTGTTTCTATGATATCTTTTGATAAAATCTATTTCCTGTATCTGTCATTTTTCCAGACACTTTGAAATATAGGGATCAAGTTCTGCCAACAAGCCGAGTTATTGTATTAAGTGACTGTCATTCTCTGTGCTTAACAATCTGTCTTCAACCCATTTAGGTTAGTGGTACCACAGAGCAGCCCTTGTCCAGCAAGAGAACATATGTTACTATTTGCATTAGGGTTCTTCTGTTTGCTCTTCTAAGAATATTGAAAATATCTTTGCCTCCAACATTTTCTGTGTTATTTTGAAGAACAGGAACAGCTCAGGGTGACAGTAGCAAGCTCTGCATCATTCAAATTTGTTTCCAGACCCCTTTTAAAAAAACAAGACAGGATACTCTAAGGCATTTCCAGATAGCCTGACACAGCTGTGAGCAGTGAGCTGCCATGAGACAATGGCAGTCTGATGGACAAATTGCAGCTGGGAAGGTTTGTGCTCCTCTTGCCTGTGCTTAAAACACTTCCTCCCTTGAATTCACAGTTTTCATTCTCCTCCCACAGGTAGTGTATGTGGCTGTGAACACTTTTGACAATGCAAAGTGTGTGAGCTTTCTGCTCTGGTGATCTGGTTCAAGGACCTAAAATTCAAGGCAGTGACAGCCCATGGTCAGTAAGGGCCCCCTGAAAGAAGACCCAAAGTAAAAAAAAACCTCAAGGTTTCCAAGGCTGCACAGGCTGAAACAGTCAGAAGGTGGTACAGTAGTGTCAGGAGAGCTCTTTTCTACTCATCATGCATCAAGCTTCTATATATGACATTATGAGGTGTGTTACCTGAGGAGTAAACAAAAGTGAATCTTGAATCGTCCCCATACATGATTGGGTGGCGTGTTGTTCTTAATGCTTTTTTTCTTCATGGCTGATATATTATCAAAAGGATTGTCTGACACCAGATAGGTTTTATGATTAAAGACTTCACTCAGCATTTGCCTCCTGGTTGTCCACCCTTTTCAAGGGTGTTTCAGTGAATTTCAGCTAAAGGCTCCTGGTTTTCAGTCTGTTCCTTCTCTCCCTAGTTATGATCCAAAAATCCTGAGACTGACGTCAGCACCCATTTTTATAGAGGAGAACCTTTGATACTGAAGATTTCCAGAGCTTCAATGAGTTTTCTATGGTATGACTGATCTATTGACATGTAATGTCCCTTAGGTCTGATATATATATATAGTCTGATAACTTTCACACATCATATGTGTTTTGGGGGAACAAAAAATTTAGTTATCTCTGCTTCTTCATTAAAATTGTCACTATCTACATTCACAGTGCTTGATTTAGCCAACCCTTTTGTAACTAAATATAACTGCATAAAAAGTAGAAATAAAGGATCAGCATAATGTTATACACAGGTAAACACTGCTAGAAAATGTTGAATGCAGACAGATTAAAAGTGTAAACATACTTCTCTGAATATGGCTCCAGTTGTGTGTCTGACCTCTTTCCTGTTGATGGCTTAGGGCATGTCACTTCAGCAGCAGACAGAGATCAGACATCATATTCCACCTGATCTGTAATTCTTTCTGCCTTGGTGGCAAGCACCAGATGTTTCTGAGGAGATGTTAGAGCAGGCTACCCACAGAGATTATTTCTTTCTATTTCCAGACATCGAGTACTTGGTTTGAGCTCTCAAAAAGAAGAATCTGTTGCTTGGTCATCCCAATATCTGGCTTTTTCAGAGCTTTCAGAAATCTTGAGGGCTCTGGACAACTGACTGACCTGCCCCAAAAGATGCCAGTTGCAGCTTAGGCCTTGGCTAGTAGAGACATTCACACATGAAGGCAGTTTAAAGTAGAGCCACTACTGAAACACATGTGCCAGTAAGCTGAGTTTGGCAAAACCAAAAATAAAATTAAAGTACCATAAATTTGCCACTCTCAGAAATTATAACTGGAATAGCTAAAAGCCTTATAAGTAAGTTCAAAATTATGAGTCTCTGTAACACTGTTCTTTCTAAGAAATATCTCAAGTTCTGTAGGACAGAAATGAGGTAGATAATATTTGCCCCATTTTTTGTGGACAAGCAAAAAAATCAAGAGAAATTCTACAGAGTACCTAAACCTGCTAACACCTAAAGATCAAAGGGAAATAAATGTACAGTTCCTCATTCTTGCTTTATTTGACCTGCCAATAAAAGCAGTATATTTGCAGAAAAAACATATTGTAAGATGAGATGCCTAACTGGCTTTTGAAAAACACGGGATCCATTCTGTTAACATACTCTGGAGCAAGGACTCAAAATAAAAAAAAATCATTATTATTGTTGTTAGTATCATTATTAAAGGATTATCTTGCCAAGTAGTTATTTTGTTAGTAACCAGTGGGAGAAAAAAGTGTATTTTGATATAAAATAATGTTCCAGATCCAATGTTGTTTAAAGCGGATAAAGTTGAAGACAAAGAATCTTGCATCAGTTGAAACTGTCTTGATTTTATATTTAAATTTTCTGTCAAGACTCAGGTACAATATAGTTTCCCGTGCTCATAGTGACATGACAGATTTCCTGTGTATAGGATGATTTACTCTAATTGTTTTCTTCCGTTCTTGAATCAACAGTTAAAGGCCCTTCTGGAACCATTTTAATGTCCTTAGCATGTTGTGCATTGCACTGACAATAAAGTAATGAGTCAGTGTTGAACAATGCAATACTCAGGTGCTTAATGTTGCAAAATGTCAATAATTAAATAAATAAATATATATATAATTTAAAAAATAAAACAAATAAGAATAACTGAGTTGCAGACCCAACCAAAAGGCTTAAACTACAGCTGATCTCGAATCCAAATCCCGGCAATCTTGTATTCCTGGATCTACACAGAGTTTAGTATATATATATGTGTATGTATATGTATATGTATATGTGTATGTGTATGTGTGTATGTGTATGTGTATGTGTATATGTATGTGTATGTGCATGTGTATATGTATATATATATGTATATGTATATGTATATGTATATGTATATGTATATGTATATACACACAGATTTTTTTTTTTTAATAGTATATATACCAAAAGCTCTCTCATCATCTTTCATTAGGTGTTGGCATTTCAGTACGTCTAGACTAACACACAAATATTGTTTTCAGTATTAATTGATAAAGAAGTTTTGAAAACTAAATTTAAAAAACCTTTCTGTAGAGCTAGGTATATCGATTTTCTGCAGGAAAGTATGCAGGTTACAAAGTTGCAGTGGGTTTTTTTTAATTCTAACATACCAGTATAGAATGTGCAGTGTAATAATCATTTTGGATGTGTTTTGAGAGTTCAGCCTGACCTTATGGGTCACTGAATTCATTTCACTAACTCATCACAAACTACAATGACAGCAAAGTCACCTACTGTGCCACCTTCATCTAAAGTAAATAGCATGGAGAATTTAAACAAGTGTTTCTGCTTCCTTCAATGCTTCAGAAAATCAAGTTATTATTGGTCCTTTTGTGAGTTTTGAGAGTATCTTTACAATTCATCATTCATATATATTTAGAGCATTATTGTAAACGATGACTGCTTTGTACATAGCTAAGAAGAGGATATATTACCTGGTTACCTAAAATTAGATGGTTCATAAGACAACATTTCTTCAAATATCACCAATTCAGAGATTTCAGCAAACATTTCATTGAGAAATAAATGTGAGTACAGCCAAAGTGAATAGCAGAAAAAGAAAGGTGTCTCTTTTTCTTCACCAAGACTACTCTTCTTTTCCCCACATGCTTAAAAAAAAAGTCTTCTTTTGATTGCATTTTCTTTTGAACTCCATGAAAGCTTACATTTATAGAAAATAAAATTAGGAGTCATGGAACTGACTATAGAGTCACAGCATGTCAACACATGCAGCTACATCTTTGCAAATCATTCTCACTACTAATCTCTAATCCTTTATGTCTAAAGGCAGGGGTTCAGTTTGAAGGGGTAGATCATATAGCTCTTCTCAGTAAACACAAATGCTAGTTTCAAACCAATAGCTGGCCCAGTCTGTCTTTGTCTTTACCTTTGCTTTGTGAATATTGAATGAAAACACTAAAAATTTTCAGAATGTACTGCTGATTTAGGACACTTCATCTTTTGGATGCCCTAGATATGATTTTACAAAGGATAGTAGCTTTAGGCTATTACTGATCTACCTTAAATTCCTTATATTCAGAATTTCAAAGAATTTACCCCAAAACTAAGACTTTCAATTCTTTCTTCGCCACTGTGTTCATTTGCACTTTACAGACACAGAATGCTGGAAGGGATGCTGTCTTATCAATCAGGTGCAATGTTTTTCTTCTTATTCATCAATGCTGCATTCTCTTTAGGTAAGAAAAGATAACAGCAATGAGCACTAATTTTTCGTGTGCCTCTGGGGCCGCATTGGACTGCTGAAAACAAGAGATAAGATCATTGTCTTCACCGAGCAACTACATTTACTTTAGATATATGTGTAAGAGGCTCAGGAGAGAGGAAACTATTTACATTCTGGCATCTTAATGTGTTTCCATCTCTTTTTCACCTTCTTTCTCCTTGCTTGTGTAATGATTTCTTTTCCTCCTGTTAAAACCTGCAGGATATATAACAGTTTCAGTGACATGACTAATCCATGTTTATACAGTAATGAAGGGACTATAGCAATGTCTTTGAGGTGAGTGAACGTTTTGTGTGTACATTGAAACCCCACATCAGAGGGAAATTTACCTCATATACTTTGCCTGGCAACAGTCTCTAATTAATGTCCCCTTCACCTCCTACCCCCAACCTAAAACTCTCTCAAATACACATCTTCTCCATGCATGAGTGCTTTCACAGGGCTTTTGGTTTCACTCAACTCTATTGAGAAGTTAGCTGTCACAGAATCATTTAATAGCCCTTCTATGTGCCATTCTTTCCACCTGCTAATTTATGGTTCTTTCTTATGCATGTCTGCATTCTTGGAACTATCCTTTGGAGACAGCTTCTTGCCTTGAATGAAGAGGAGATCTTATTTTGCTCTTTTTCTCTCTCTCTCTCTGTCTCTCCCTCTCTGTATGTGGGTGGGAAGTAAACCCCTCACTTGAGAAGATTCATGTGCCTTTATCAAGGACATCTGACATAAACTGAAAATATAACTTACCAGTTGTATTTTTTCTTGACACGCTTACCAATCATCTTAGTCAGCAGTAGTTTGTGGGTACTTAGTGTTCAGAATGTACCCTTTTCTATGCTAGAATAAGTTCAGAACAAACACCTAATTTATAATTCTATTGTATCACAGTATTGCCCTGGCTTTGTGCCCAGTTACGTGAGAAGGTTTAACCCTGTTATTCCAACTGCATTATTTCTAAACTTTGGCAGACTTGGTTTGTTTTTCACTGCTATACCTATACTACACTATAGGAATGTTTATGTTTTCTCTCACTCTCTAAGCCTCTCTCCTTTTTCCAAATCCTATAGCCACAAAAAGCATTCTGGTTCTCTATATTAATTTAGGTTTTTGAGGAAAATGTTTCTACTTTCATCTGACAGTGTTGAGCTACTGGAAGACTGGTTCTTAATTTTTCCATCCACAATTAAAGAAGATGCTTGCAGGGCAAAGTTTTAAATAATTATTTGTAGCAGAGTCTACATTGAATTCATGTAATGAAAACACAAAAAAAAAAGAAATCTCTTTTGAGAATAACAAGCAGTAAAAGAATAATTCTGTAACATTTGATGTTTTAATGATTAGATATGTCATGGATTAGTGAATAATACTGGGGTTCACCAGCTGCTTAATGTTTGTCTTGAAACCATTTATTCTTTCTGTAATTAAAAAAAAAAAAAAGATTAATTTATTTATTACTAGAGACTGCTGGAAAGAAAATTAGCATCTAAGGAAGGTCTAACCAGTTTCTGTAGTGAAACAATCCACATTAACTATAGGGAAGTCTAGTGGAATTAGAAAAATAGTAGAATACTACTGTGATTTGACTTGACACATTCTTATAGTAAAATAATTTTGAAAATCTCTGAATGTAAGAGGCATTTAGAGTTGTAAGTACACTCCATATACCTTCTCAAACAGTGTAAATGTTCAGATCTCAGTTACTGTCCATAGGCCAAAACCCACTTCTGAATAAAGGAATCTATATATGTATTTTCCAAATTGTGAGTATGGTAGGTCTTTAGCATATTTTATCAACTCAGTTTTTGCACTCTCTCTGTTTTAAAATTTTCTTTGATTTGTGTTGGAACAAAATGAAATGGAGAGAATGCAAAAGAAGCATCACCTCCTCTTGAACACTAAGAACAGAAATGAGTAGATCCTCAGCTTTCACTTAATGAGAAAGCCAAACTCTAGCAGACTAGGGGTACTTAATTACCTAAACCAGGGCAGCAGGGCAGGGGCAGAAATGACAGTCCAGTCCCAAAGATACCAGACAGTCAAAAACTGGGACAAGAACCTAGCCTAAGCACCATTAAAGCTTCAGTGACAGATTGAGTAGAAACTTCTAGATTTCAATTATCAGCGTTTTCCCCCAGTCCTTTACTGGGCCTTGACATTTGGAATTTCTTTTAAAAAGTTTCTTCTACTGATAAAAACACTATAAATTGGTCACACGTTCTGTACTTATTTCAATTTTGGTCTCTTTAGGAATACTTGAACATTTCACACTTGGAAAGATGGATATGGGTAATATTCTTCTACTGAATATTGGTGATCTTATGGTCTATCCTATGTTCCTACAGGAAGTGTGAAATTGGGTTTGTTTCTCTTTTTTTACCAAATCAGTATCATTCTATGAGATACATAAGAAATTATTAAACCTCTTAGATGCGTCGTAGACAGCTCTCGCACCCCCTGTTGTCTTAGGTATCTTGTACCCTGCATGCATTTACAAGTTAAAGAACAGGTTATAGAATAAGTTCATTGCCTTCTTCCACGTTGTTATACTAGACATTGATGATTTCAGTAAATTGAATGAAATATTCAAAGCAGCATGCATCCCAACCCATCCGGCAAAGACACAGTGGCAAATCAGCAGCTCTTTTATGTCTACTGACTTTTACCATGTGCTCTTTTCATTTCACAGATTTTATTCTGAAGATATAAAACACTTGTGTATTGTTAACTGTGTCTATATCCCAGCAAAATAGGACGTAGTGACAAGAATATATTTTTCCAGTAAAATGTGGTACAGGCTTACTGTGGCCTCTCTTCATATGATGGACATTCTACTTTTAAAAAACATTTATTTTTATACAAATTGTAAATTATTACATCTCATAAATGAAAAATAGAAAACTTGTAGCTAATGTAAAGCTTAGTGCAAAATTACATGAGGAAATTCTTATTTTATTAGACCCAACCTTTTTAAAAGGTTTTCTTCTTTCAGTTTCATTTTTCTGGCTTGCTGATATTTTTACCTTTGTAGTTTTATTTCTTATAACCTGATCCAATTTAACAGTGTCTTTGGTTATACTCTTTGTAGTAAATAAGGTAGTTACATTACATGCCTGCAGAGTTTTCACTGTCAGTACTTCAGATTTAAGAGTGGGTATTGACGGTGTATAGTGAGTGCTTTTTTTTACATCTACTGTTAAACAAAGGATTATATTTCTCCTCTATCTCTGCAATAGACCATGAAAAACATATTCGTCTTAATTCAAGCAGCTATAAAACCTTCTGTAATCTACACTTACAAATGTTTTAGGATCTGTACTCAGTTTCCCATATTATTATTAGGTTTTATTTTTAATATTCTTTCCGAAGGTCCTAGCTTTTTCATTTCTATTGATAAAATTGGGAAATACTGTATTTTATTAAATTAAAGTACTGATCTCTTCCTTCTCATGCCCAGGGACATGCCTCAAGGAAATTATATGAAGCTGGGTTAGGGGAGGTTTAGGTTGGATATCAGGAAAAGTTCTTCACCCAGAGGGTGGCTGGGCACTGGAACAGGCTCCCCAGGGAAGTGGTCACATCACCAGCCTGACAGAGTTTAAGAAACATTTGAATACTCTCAGTCACATGGCATGGTTCTTGGGTCATCCTGGGCAGGATCCTTGAAGGTCCCTTCCAAATCAGCATATTTTGTGATTCTGTGATTATAATTACAATTTAAAAATCTCTCAGAACTGAACCTCTAGTGTATTCTGTATGGTCCAGAAAATTTTATTATTGCCAAAATGTAATTTAAATTTAATAATTAGGAGAAAATAACAGTGGTCATAGGAAAAATATATTTTTTAATCTCCATAGATTTTTCCTTCTTCTAATTATTATGCAGTTGAGGTGGAGAAGATAAGGAACATTGCAGATGATAAACAGAGGAACTCTTTGCTATTCTTTGTTACAGGATGACATTATAAAATGTTTAAAATCTTTATACTGTCCTTCATAATGTCAGCTTTGCCTGTGAAATCTATATTTTTCCTTCTTTTACTGGATAACTATTCCGCCTGCAAACCAAAGCCTTCCAAAGCTGACTGAACTCTGAACCCATTCTTGTTAATCACTTAAAACATTTTATTCACAATGTACTCATGTTTACTCAACTTTCCTTTAGTACATGCTATACCATTTTTCAGGAGGTATCCAGTCACGTATATCTATTTAGTAAATAACATCAAGTGAGAACAGATAAATCTAGGTCTATGTTTAGGTTTACTCAGGCTGCATTTGCAAATGCAAGTAATACTGAAGTACTACAAAGGAACTTGAAAGATCTTTTCTACTTAAATCCGTCCTTTCAGCTTGGACACAGTGAAGAAATGGGTATACATGATTGTCTCTGCCCTAAGATAAAAGTTTGGTATCCAAATGGCAATCGTTGCTTCCTGTTCTGAGTGCAGCATACCAAGTTTAACACACAAAGCAATGGACCTCATACTATGGCTCCTTTCGAAAAAAAACCAATTCTTCTAAAGCTCCTGACATTCCATCTGCAACCCCACAATGCAGAAATGAACAGAAGCTGTTCTAGATCATAAATAGCATAAGCAGAACAAATTACTGCAAACACACAGCTTACAGCATCAGGAAAGAAAGGAAATTTGGTTTCCTGTAGTCTGGGTCGTACACTTGTAGTACTATGTAGATTTTTTTGACAGGGTAAAAAAAAAGGACTTGGTTCTGCTGTCCTCTGTCAATAGGGATGTTAGCAAGGTCTTCGTACAGAAACTGTAGGAATCTCTGGGGATTTGTAGCACTTTTGGTGGCAATTACACAGTGCTGCAGTAACCAGCCAGCAACTAAGCACTCACATAGCTGCTTCTCACTCTCCTGCCCTCAGAGAGAACAGGAATAGGAAGTTCAAAAGTGAGAAAACTAATGGGTTAAGAAAAAGATAGTTTAATAAGCGAATAAAAGAGAAAAAAACAAACAAGTGATGCAGAGGCAACTGCCTCCCACAAGCAGACTAATGCCCATCCACTTTTTGAGCAATGATCACCTTGGAAGACACCTCCTCCTGCCCTCCCTTTCTCCCCTGACTTCCATTATTTCACTGTTAAGCATAATTTCATATGATATGGAATATCACTTGGAAAATATGAGACAATTTTTTCATTTGTGATCCCTCCCAGATTTCTGTCCAGCCCTAGCCTACTTGGTCAGGAGAGCATGGAGGCAAAGCAGAATGGTAAAACTAAAAGAGAAAGTTTTGAAGTTTGAAGCTTTATTATTTTCCAGGGCAGATGAGATAATGAAGATATTATATATGTGAGCCGAGACACTGTTCCTGCAAAAACTTGTGCTTGCTCTCAGTAGTACCTTAAGATTCTAACATATCACTAGCATCAGGTTAAATATGAAATTTAAGAAGTGCCTTTTTAAGAATTTAAAAACAATTTTATCCTTGCCATTTTATATTTTGGTTTCTTTTCTAGTTGTCAGTTTGGGGTTGAGTTTTTCCAATACTATTTGGTCTTCTTATAGCGTAATAACAATGTTTGGAAAAGTTTGGTCCACAGTACTTTGGCATAGATTGTTCACAGATTTTTTTTTTTTTTTTTGGTCATTTTTATGCTCTTCTGGAATGAGTCACATGTGAAAAGCAAAAAATCACAACACTACATATGGTGACAGTCATACTGTATTGAAATCAAGAGGAACTTCAAATTAAGTCTATGGAAAGCCTGTATGTACCTTTTTCTCCTCCAAACTATAATAAAAATGTTAGTTAACTACTTTAAAAAACTTTTCTTCACAATACGTTTGTTACTGCAAACACAACCCAGATGTTAAGGAAAACTGCCATTTTTCAACAGGGGCTCTTATAAAGCAGCAGCATTTTTTGCATTATGCAAGACTTGGGAAATCCAGCAAACTTTGTGAGAGAAAAAGGATATTCTAGATTAGAATCCTGAAATGAACATGCTTGTATCTCCAGTTTCATTAAAAAAGAAAAAAAAAAAAAAAAGAGAGCTGACAAAACAAATAAATGAAAGCCCCAGTATATAAACAAAAAATTCAATCTTTCTAAGTGTTATCACATAATGGAAAATAAGAGATTGTTTTGGTTAAGAGCACTGTGATGCCTCATGCAGTCACTTTAATTGTCCAGTTACAATTCTGGCTTTGCACCAGCAAGAATCACTGAATGGGTCAGGTTGGAATGGACCACTGTGCATCATCTGATCCAGCCTTCCTACTCAAACAAGGTCATCCCAGAGCACATGGCACAGGATTGTGTCCAGATGTTTCTCAAATATCTCTGGTGAGGGAGACTCCACACACTCTGGGCAACTGTTCCAGTGCTCAGTCACCTGCACAGTAAAGTTCTTCCTCGAATTCAGGTGAAACTTCCTGTGCATCAGTTTCTCTCCATTGCCCTCTGTTGGCCTGGCCCCATCCTCTTGACCACTGCCCTTCCAATATTTACATGCATTGAAGAAGTCCCCTCTTCAGTCATCTCTTCTCAAGGCTGAACAGGCCCAGCTCCCTCAGCCTTCCCTTATAAGAGAGATTATGCAGACCATTAATCAACTCAGTAGTTCTCTGCTGCATCTGCTCCAGAAGCTCTGTGTCTCCCTTGTGCTGTGGAGCCCAGAACTGAAACAACACTACTGGGTTTTTGAGATTCATCATCGAGGAGATGCATAGGTTTTCAAAGATTCATATTTTTTATACAGAGAAGGAGGTATTGCAGAATAATACTCACATCTAGATCTGTTAATTATTCTATGACTTGTTATTTAAAACCGTACTATTTGTTCTGTCTTTGCAAGCCATAAATGGACATTTTCCAAAACAAGAGCAAAGCTTAGGTATTCATAACTGTTTGTAGCTTTTTGGAGGTCTTTAGGACCAGGAAGAAATCCCAAGAGATGATATCAAACACTGAATAATATTTTAAACTTTTGGACAGTTGTCAAAGAGATATGGTAAAATGGATTTGACCATACCATTCCCTTTGTTAGAGAGTCTTTTAAGTGAAACTTCTACAGTTAGAATTCCTATCAAAATTAATTTCTAATTTTAAATTAATGCATATAAGAAAAAAGCAGAGAACTGCATTTCTGCCTATGTTGGCTAATCAGATTTTCTAGTTTCTAGGTCTTTATATCTGCAGATATGTCTATTTAAATTAACATTTATTGGAAGAGGTTTTGCTTTATCATTATTTCTCATTTTAAAAATAGATACAAGCTACCATGCCGGAGTACTAGCACTATCCAACCTGATCTTCATCTATTCCAAACCCATTTTTATTATAGCAAGGTACAAGTCAAAGGACATAATCCATGCATTAAACATTTGTGCTAGCATAAAACTGCAAGGTAAATTGTTATTGATTCATACAAAGGGTAAAGTTGAAAATACTTACATTTAAATTTTAAAAAGTGGCTCCTCGAAATCAATAAAAACAATCAAGGGATTTACCTTTGGAAACATCCTGGCATTAAAAAAAAATTATTCAGATTTACAGTTGTTGCCCTTTAGGTATACAGAGCAACCAAGGACAAAATTGATTTTTTTTTTTTTACATTCCTGTTTCTATTAAAAAAACTCAGATAATACTTGAGTTTTTAGTATAGTTATTTAAAAGCATTTCACATATGCAATATATGCTGAAGTGTATGATTACATGTCTATATCCATCTCTGAAGTTCACTTATGCTGAACAACTTCTGTCTTGTCACTAATGTTCTCTATATCTCACATTTTTGTTGGTAGAAGGGCAATTCTATGTTGTGCCCAATTATTTGGTTAAAAAGTGCTCCAGTGATTAGTCAGTAGTTAGCCAGGTAATGAAAGTGAAAATGTGGCTATGCAGAATTCTACTTCAGAATCTATCTACCTCAGACTAGAATCTATCTACCTAGGCTCATTTTCCCACCTGATTTCTGTTCTATATGTGAATTATTTTGTGTGTGATTAAAATGTCTCTCATATCCTGTGGATATAGCACAAAGCACAGTAGTAAAAGACACCAGGAGGCTAAAGGAGTGACAAGGCACAGAAGGCTAGCATAGAATTTGTGGATACCTTCTGAAAATGGACAGAGGAATCTCTAGGTGTTGAATTAAAAAGATGTTTATGAACATTTACAGAATATAAAGAACCTCAACTAATAGAAATTCATTACAGTGACATCTTTTCCTCCTCAATCTTCAGCCACAAATTGAATCAAAAAGATTTATGGTTTGATGATAAAAGTTCAGATTAGAGATTCATACTTTCATTTGACTCCTGGATGGTGAACCGAAGTGCCAATGAGATTCTTGCATTCGTCTCAGGCACTATGGAAGAAAAAGTACTTCTAGATCTAAAGAGCCTCTTCCTCTCTTTGCACCACCCACCCTTTTCCTCCAGTTCTCCCTGCCAAGTCTCTGAAGATAGATAATTTTCCTTCAGACTTTCTTTTCTTTCCCCAGCGTATTCTAGAGAAATGGTAATCACAGAAGTCAGTATTTCTCATGGAAAAACACAAAGTTTTTAAAGTCCTGTTTCCAGTGTCTGTAAAGGGATACTATGGAATATCCTTATGACTAAGGTTCAACACTGGAATTAAGGAAGTGTCAGGTATCCTTTCTTCCTCCACAAACCAAATGTATTGCTATGGAATATAAATTTATTTTAAGTGTGGTTTTTTCCTATACATTTATTTATTTGCTTCTCGATATCTCAGTTTGCAACCTACAGTTTCACAGACCAACACTGAGCAATCTTATATATTAATATTTGCAAGGACGTCAGTTATGCGGTTTTTGGAGGCTTTAGAATAATTTGTTTCACAGATAGGCAGAGAAACCATAGCAGTTAGGTGCCTGTAAGTGTCTTAGCCTGTTAAGATACAAAGTTCAAAGTTCAATTTTGAACACACTTGGAAAAGTTACCAGATCTTCCTAGAATGACATTTTTGCATAAATGAGTTCATGTTTCAGAAAGAGTAAATGATCTGTCTGGAAAAGATTTCCTGTGGGAAATAGGAGAATGGCACATTTTACTGGGTTGGATAGCTGGGGAGAAAATGGTGAATATGAATGAGAAGAGGGACAACAAGTACTGGAATTAAACTCAGCAATGTTATGTAACTATCTGAAGAGTTTGACCTGAATATAAGAGTAGAGGCTTTGAGTAGAGGCTTTGCTAGCGTTTTTTATTTTTTTGGCTTTTTTTCATTTCTCAGTAACAAAGTGTATTTTTTTTTTCTTTTTTTTTTTTTTTTCTTTTTCCTCCTGTATTTACAAGTAAACCATTGTTTCAATGTGTATATGCATCATGTATCATACATGGCTGTTCCCACCAGGTCTAATCAAACCCTGGTGTGGGTACTGGAAGCCAAGCAAAAGAAATTTGCAGCTATTGCGGGATTTCTTCCCTAATATATAATGCATAGTGTACCTGTAGTATAAATTTCCCCACAAAATACATGCATAAACAAGGATCTTGTGTCCTTGATAATTCTTGTGCAAATCTGATAATAAGAATGCCATCAGTTTCTCAGTGGCTGATTTAGTAACTACTATTAACTGCCAAAAGGTGTGGCTAAATGAAATAATAAAATCTTGTACCACACCAGTAATTCTCAGAGTTCTTTTTTAAAAAAAAAAAAAAAGCTTTCATTATCCTCATTTTAAACTGGGACATGGAATATCTCATTTGACAGCATTGACGGTTGAGGTCTGATGACTCTTGCTGCAACATATGAAAAAAATTATTACTCATCATTTAATACTTTGTTCTTGTCTATATATGATTACGTCTCCAGCAGTCATCATAAGGGAAAGGGTGCCCACACCACATTTCAGTTACACTATACCAGGCTAAGGCATTTTACCCCAAACTATTCATTAAGAGGATGCTAAACTTTTTAATTGATGTATGAGCATACAACCTGCTTTGCTGAAGAGATCACAGATCACAGAATATGCTGAGTTGAAAGGGACCCACAAGGATCATCAAGTCCAGCTCTTAAGTGAATGGCATATGCAGAGATTGAATTCACAGCCTTGGTATTATTAGCATCCAGGCTCTAACCAACTGAGCTAACTTCTTGTGAAAGGAAAAGAATATAGTAGAAGGAAACATCTGATTTTCCGCAGAGTGACACCTAGAATTTTTCCCCAACTGCCATCAATATCCTACATTGCTTGGTTATGAAAAAGGATGAGAATCCCTGACTACATTATCCAGTATAACATACTTTCTCAGTTATTAAGATTTAAATAGAGTGTAATACAAGATTAAACAGGTCTCCCTTATTAGAAAAATACTTAAGGCAGTCTGGGGCAGAATTTGACCTTCTATTTTCGAAGTTCCTCTTTGTTGCAAACCTTCCCTGTGGGGAAGACACCTCTCTGTCTGAGGTTTGTTCTCGTATTTACCCTGAAAGGCAGTCTTTCATTTGAAGTTCTCAGTAGAGCAACTTCCTTAGCACCAGGAACTAGATAAAACTCCCATTAATTCTAAATTTTTCTCTATACCTACATTTTAGCTTTCCTGTGTATTCCCCTTTGTGTATTAGTGTCTTGATTATAGTTAGAACTAACTTATTTGAGGAATAAAGTATCTGGATATACTTTCATAATATGTCTATAGTATTAAATTTTATTTTAGCTACATAGTATCAACAAATGGTATATCAACATCACAATAAAAAGTTCAGAAGTGGAATTTGTGGAACATGCTATTGGGTTTCATCAGAGGCTCGAATATGATCTTAATCAGCACAGCTTTAATATCATTAACAGTTTTGCATATGCTTCAGCTCGTGTTCATGCAGGTGAGAACAAATATCAATATCCATCTGCCAAGTGAATGCAGCACATACAGTATCTTAGAACCTTTTAAAATAAATCAGGTATGGTTCATAAAATGAGATTGAAACCAGTGTAATGTGCAATAGCATAAACTGCATAAGGGATTTGCTCACCTTGCTTTGCCTTGTAATGGACAGGCCTGCATGAAAACCTTGAACTGGATATCTCCTTCTGCAAAAATAATGTGTATGCAATCTTGAGCTTCTCGGGAGTGCATCTATCTGTATTAATCCTAGACCTACTTAATTTCAAATGTTGTGGGAATTTGGCTATGCATATTTTGCTTAGTGTTATGTATATAGACACTTAAATGAAAGTAGTGGTTTATAGACAGTTACAGCACACCTGTGTGAATCTATGTATATATGAGAAAAACTTCACAAATTATAACCTTTTCCCAGCTGACTTCTAAAACCTGACCTTAAGAACTAAAAAAAAGCTGTATTCCCTTGATGAAAGCAGATGGAAGAGTCCCATATGAGTAGAGAGTTTGGCAATTTTCAAGAATGCATTAACTTCAGTAGTTTCCATTTGGAATCACAAGATTGCAGTTGTATCAAAATTATACTTGTTATCTAGTTTTTACCACAATCTGTTTTCTCTGTTATAGTTATGCCCTTTATACTAGAAACAGGGAAACTTTTTAGAAAGAAGAAACCAAACACTCTTTAGAATGAAAAAGTGTGTTGCTCTCTAGAGAAGTGTGATGCTTTCTCCTACCTGTTTGATGAAAAGGACTAGCAAGAGGTGACCACAGAGGGATCACAGGTCAGCAGGAGAACACCTGGAGTGCAGAACAAAGGAATTCCAACTTCTCTAACCAGTAAGTCAACATTATTGAGGGCTCTGGAAGGTAGAGTAGAAGACTCTATTCTGCCCTGCGAGGCCACATCTGGAGTATTCTGTTGAGTTCTGGGCCCCAAAGTTCAAGAAAGAGAAGGAACTACTGGAAAGGTTTAAGAAGAGGGCTATGAAGATCATTAAGAAAGTGGAACATCTCTCTTACGAGGAAAAGCTGGGAGCACAGAACTTGTTTAGCCTGGAAAAAGAGATGACTCAGATGGGATCTTATCAATGCATAAAATTATCTTAAGGGTGGGTGTCAAGAGGATGTGACCAGACCCTTTATTTACAGTGGTCCTAAGCAATAGGATAAGGAGCAGCAGGCATAGACCGGAACACAAGAGGTTCCATCTAAATATGAGGAAAAACTTCTTTACTTTGGGATTGACAGAACACTAGAACAGGCTGCCCAAACAAGATTTGAAGTCTTCTCTGGAAATACTCGAATCCTGTCTGCCTATGATCCTGTGCACAGATCTGGATATCTTCTGCTCTGGGAGAACCTCTTTTAGCAGCAGGGTTGAATCAAATGATTTCCAGAACTCGCTTCCAACACCAACCACTCTGTGATTCTGTGACCCTTCTTGAGAAGTAAGTATGTTGGTTTAATAGAAACTTCCCACACACAGGAAGCCTTAGCTGTTTAAAGAAAAATTATATGAATAAAACTGCTTTTCAAAATGTCTTCCCCTTTTCTAAGAGGAAAAAGAAAAAAAAAAAAGAAGAATTGTATTCTGTAAAATTTATCACAAATTTCCTTTTTGCTTTTGGGTATTACGGAAAATTTCAGAAATGACGTAGAACTGAGAGCAAAGCTGAAGGGCATTATAGTAAAAAGGTTTGCAGGATTACACATTTACTATTCCTTCAACACCTGCTATACTGAGCCTGTCTGTACAACTGAGAGTGATCTTAAGAACAAGTGATCTTATGTACAGTAAAGTGAAGAATTAGCTCTAGTGTTGTATATGCAAGGCAGTTCTGAACTAAGCAAGCTATGACAACTAGAGTTAGCTTTCAGCAGTGTAGAGCTCAGAGACAAGTCTGTACAGAATGTACACTGAACTAAAGCAAAGTAAGAATAAAGAAGGTATCCTCCAGAGCACAATAAAGTTGGTGGGAGCTTATCTTACACAGGTAATTGAAGATTTTTCACTCTTTTTCCTTAAGCTTTCATCCCTTAGCCAATTAGAGGAGTTCAAATAGAACTACGATAAAAAGGTAGAAAATAAAGTTTGGGAAGTTTAATTTTTTTAAATAAGTCTTATGTAGAATTTCATCTTATAAAAAATCTCATTTAATCTGCTGCTTATATATCAAGCTTCATCTGAAATCTATCTCTAAGCTCTTTAACTGGATTTAACTGAAAATATCGCACATTTATTTTACATTTCCTTTTCAAACTGTGGGTTTGAGATAGTGGACTTGCACACAAAGAATAAATGCAAGAAAATAAATTCATCCCTGATGTAGTGTCACTGATTTCAGAAGTAATTCTGGCCCAGTTATTTGGAAATATGTTTTTCAAATATTTCATTATCTCATGGCAATTTTTCATTTCACTAGGGAAACCAAAGACATGCAAAAGAACGAGGAAAAGGAATCAGAAATAATTAAAAGTACATGTGATAGTAATTTCTTCTGTACCCAAAGAGAACTTAAAACCTACTATTTAGCTTTCTGCAGAAAAAGCAAAATGAAAAGCAGAAAAAGCAAAAAGAAAATGCAATAAAGTGAATAATACATCAAAAGCTAGGAAATAAAAGATTTATCATACTTTTTTTCTATCCTTTCTAAAATAATCATTCATGTAATCAGTAGATTGGAACATTTATTTGGCAGAGGCAAAATATATTGTATTTGTCTGAATCCCTTAATAGAATTCACTGATAATGTGGGAAAAAAATTTGTAAGGTCAATCAGGAAAGTTAGTACATATTCTCTTATAGAAAATAAAAATTAGTAATAAGCCCAGAACCAATTCAACACCTATCAATATGTCATGCTAGTTTGTCCCTCCGTGACTTGCAAAGACATTACTCAAGATTCAAATGTATCAAGGTCTTAAACCATGTAGGATTAGACTGTGGGAGCTGTTGATCTGTGCTTGATGGGGCAATGCAGGCTTTCTTGTCTTAGATGTTTCAGAAAATATGCTTACAAATTTTCTGATTTCTTAAGCAAAGCTTGGGCTATATAGCTGCTTGAGAAAAAAAAAATGAAGAAGCATTGGAAAAAAGGTATTAAACATTGACTTTTCCTGCATGTGAAGAGAAGTCCCTTGGAGTGCTTTTCATACAGTTGGGAACGACAGTCACATGGTGCTATTAAAAATTATGTGTTAGGGCATAAAGTGATCAGTAGCTAGAACCAGGAAAAAAAAAGCCTTTTTTAAATCAGAGATGGTGGGGTGAGGGAGGTGAGGGGAATATGAAAAATGTGTATTGTGCAATTTTTTCACTTGATTTATTTTTATTTGATTTGTTGTTTGAAGTCAGTCCCAGTTCCAAGCCCACCTTTGGCAATTTAATATTAGATTAGAGTTCATAAATGTCAAGCGGTCTCTTCACATCAGCTTGCTGCAGTATGGCTGTATATGCAGGGACTGCTTTCTTTGTTCATTGCGGTCATAAAAAACATTTCTGCAGCAGCTGAAGGATTTATAAATCCCTCACTCTGTCCTTTTAATTTTTTTTTTCTTGCAGTATCATGTTACCCATCATTCATTAATGAGTAGAGCTTCTGCAAAATATGTGTTTTAACAATCATCTGTTTCTACAATCTGAGACTGACTTCGCTGCAGTGTGCTAGCATGCAGAAGAGGGAACTGTCAGCAGCAGCTGATTTATAAGAGTGATTTACCTTCTGGAGAGTGTAATTATGTTCATAGTTAAGAATTAATCAGGTGAGAGAATTATAGAATAATCACACTCTTGACTTTGGAAGGACAAACTAAATGGAGATTGTTACACCGAGTCATCTCAGCAGATGGTGATCTCTTTACTCTTTAACAGCTGGAAGATCAGGTTTCCAGGTTAGTTGTCTTTATTTTTAAAAAGAGAGAAAATGAGCAATCTCGCAGTGGTTACCTTTCAGCTCACATAGGTGACAACACATGAGAAAGGTGCAGTAAGAATGAAATACATCAGCAACCATTAAATTAAATTAAACCAGATAAGAATTTTTTTTTTTTAAATTTGCCACTATGACAATATGTACAGCTCCATGAATATAAGAAAGGGTTCTTTCTGTCTCTACTGACTAAAATACTTTTCTGTCTCTTTTTATATAATGAGTGTGATGTCTTTTACATTTCAACCTTCTTGGTATGTGCCCTTTAACAGTTATATTTTATTAAAGCTCATGGCAGTTGGATCTTCATTTGAAGATGCCACACTGTCTAAAAGTCTAAAGGCTATAAGATGAGATTTTCCAGATAGTTTATTGAGATTCTATGGGATTTTTAATGGAAATATGTTTTATTTTTCATTCTGTCTGAGCTCACTGCTATCCCTTATAGGTAAAATCTTACCCTAGGCACTGCCAATCAGATGTGACATGTGCAATCGCACTCAGCATGCAGGGGATATTGACTTTGTGAGGCACTTTGCATAGTGAAAAGTCTCCCTTAGTTCCAATGAATCTTGATCAAAGTTTGTGAGGTTCATCACCTCCGATGAAGGGGAGGTGATCATTTTGCTTATTACCTAGGAGGATGGAATATTTCAGGAAGCATGTTGTCAAACAAGGGTTAGTTACAGTTGTTATAAAGATGTCCCATGTTCTCCACATTATATTTATACCTGGTACATCAAGGCACAATCTCCTTTATTAGCCTATTGGGAAATATGGTCTTGAGCAAACTAACTATAGAGAAAAACAGTTATGAGCAAATTCTACCAGAATTTCCCCCATTTTAAGCAACCACAGTTCCTTGTAAAGTGATGATGTATAGTCCCTAGCAGTTAAAGTCATGGCGTGCTTTTTATTTAAAAAATAATATGAGATAGTGAGCTCTTCAGGAGGACACTTCTGGTTTTTTGCACACACAATGAGCTATCAAATGTGCCTTAATCCAGAGCAGCCATTGGAACCACTGCAACCTCAATGGTAGACCCATTTAATCTTCACCAAAGGGAAGTGTTTTATGATAAAAAAGCTGCAAAAGTTCCAGCATTCAGTGAGGAGAGAAAAAAGATCTAAAAATTCAATACATTGTTTTCATGTGAGCAGAATCTGACAGCAAAGGTGAAAACACACTTTCTAAATCAAATACGCTGTATTGTGTGGGATGAGTTCCATTTGGCTTCCCTGCCTCATTATGCCTCCTTATCCCTATAGCACAGGGTTGTTTTTTTTTAACAGTGTCTAAAAAGTCACTTTGGGACTTGACAAATTATCCTTCCTGTTATGCCATGTTCTCAAGGAGACTATGCTATGGCATTAATTTTAGTATGGAAAAAAGACCATAATGTCCACATTGGCAAATAAATGGTCCAGTATTTATTTACATATCTCCCAAGTGTTTCTCCAAGGATGCATTCAAGATGAAATTCTGCCTGTCCCAAAGGAGACAAAGGTGTTTTGTGCCCCATTTGTACAATGAGGGATCTGTGTATTAAGGCAGCAGTCTGCATATCATTATGCATAATTATAACTGTAATTACAGCCCTTCATTTCCCTGTCTCTCTGAGTTGCCACCTGCAATAATCTGGATCATATTTAGCAAAAATATAGTAATTTTTAAAATGTAGATTTTTTTCTGAAAAACAAAGATGCACAGAAACCAATGCCCATACAGAGTTTTTGTTTTCCAAGTCTTTGCAAGCTTTCTTAAGTTTTGTGATTTGTACATGTACTATCCTACATATATTCAAAGCAGAAAACATCAAGATTAATTCCAAGTAATCAGACTTCAGAGGTTTGGGGTCTACAGATATCTCAAGAAAAAGATATGACTAAGTCATCAATAAGTGAAGAATAACAGCAATTTCAGCCTTAGAGACAGTAAATTTTATGCTGTCGGAATATCCATCTAGCTTCAAGTTTCCTTCTACAATACAAGTATGTATTAAGTTTTTATTTCTGAGGACCCAAAATGACAGCTCTTTTACTTTGTTATCAAGTTCCTGAAACTTACCCCTATGAGATACCAAGGATTCAAGAAGAGATATAGCTCAAATCTCATTCAACATTTGTCCACAAAATAGCAAATTCTCCTTCTCACATACACTATGCAGTGCACGTCCACAGGTAAGTCCTGCAAATAGATCTGATCTTAAATCTACTTTCTTCCTAGTTCTAAGAAAAGATATCTATTCTCCTGCAACAACAATGACTCATGGCCTCCCATATAGCTCACCCTGTGTCTCCACCAATAGAAAACTAGCATGATGTGTAGAAACCCCTAAAACCCCAATAGGGTAAAGTCTTTTGCACAGCTATGTGGGTAGCAATATGTTATTCAGAGAAAAACACTATTAAAGTATAGGTTTTAAAGAGCTCCCCAGTTTTATTATCTGAGTCCACTTAAGATTTCAGACAATGAAATTGTGAAAGAAGATCCACTAAAACTTATTAAGGTTGGAATTGATGACTAACAGTTTACCTTTATCTTTTATTGTTATGTTAAATTCTATAGGGTCTTGAGAAATAAGAATGTATAATCTTTGTATTGAATTCAGAGGATTTTTTGCATAATAAAAATTGTGATGATACTGAAAGCTTAGGGCAGGATATTTCTAGCTTTTGAATATTTCTGATTCTTCTCTATCTCATGGCAATTGTAATAATTGACACTTGGTACACGTTCACTGCTTTGTAGTATATATGCAGAATGCTGTGCAAAGAGCACACAATGAATCTTCACAATTTTCTATCTACAAAGTTGGATTCAAATTTTTAAAATCAAGGTATCATTTGCATTTAAAAGATACTTTTACATGTTTTCATGCATATTACTACAGGGAATTTTACATAAAGCAATGGGAGTTTGAAATGTCCCTCCCCAACTCAGGAGAGCCTTACTGTGTTACAAAAAGGAATGGACGATGTGAAAGTAATGTAGGTGCAGTGGCTGGACCTACTAACAAGAGATCACACAGGATTTTCCACATCTGGAAAAGTCTGTGAGTAACATTTCTTCCTATCAGATTCTTCCTTTCTTACAATGTATAACTATAGCAGAAAGTCAACATAAAGTTAATAATATTTGCTTTGTTCTTACAGCATTCTCACAGTGCAAATAAACAGAAGAGAGATAAGACATACAAGTTGTCAGAGAACGACAGTTTTGCAAAATTTCAGCAGCTGCATTGAAAGCAAGACACTTTATGCTCTAAAGCATTTCCCTGTTCATTCCCCCATGCAAAACCCACTGGATATGCCTGTTTCTTTTATGTAGGTAAGAGACCCATATAGTGCTATCCCTATGGTTTTAAATTTCCTGTTTCAGATGGCTTTATTAATCTCTCAGCTGGTCACCTACAGATGCTAACTATGTTTGCTCAAACAGCTCTGCTGGACACTGGAAACTCACTTTTTACTCTACCATGTTTATTAAACCAAAAAAAAAAAAAAAAAAAAAGGGGGGGTTGAGTAAAAGAGAACGGTTGTGTATCTCCAGCTTTACTAAATACCTCAAGAAAGAAGGGAAATATTTAAATATTTTCAAAGTTTTTTTTCGTTTCCTAGAATGAAAAGGTGCAGTGTCTCATTCCCAAGGAGAAAGTCCACTAGAAAGCCCACATAAAAATATAATTCTTTAAAGAACTATCCAGCTGATTGCATGCTGAAATAATATGTGCTTTATTTTTCACAGTTCTTGCCTAAGGACATTACTAACTTTTCAGAATTTCAGGCTTGTAATCTTGTCAAGTGCTTTTCCTTACTACTTCAGGATTGCAGTGGTTTTACCTGTGTTTTGTTTGTTTACCAAGTTAGTTTTATGGTCCTAACTTCTGTCAGAATGATGATGTTTGATAGATCATGCAGACTGTTTATCCAAGCCAAGAAGCAGTGTACACCTGTGTCTGTTTAAACTGGCTTGTCAGTCTGTAAGTGGGCAGAGTGAAAAGCAAAAAAGTAACAAATTGACA
The DNA here is from genome assembly GCA_036785705.1 of Acanthornis magna. Taxonomy (NCBI): domain Eukaryota; kingdom Metazoa; phylum Chordata; class Aves; order Passeriformes; family Acanthizidae; genus Acanthornis; species Acanthornis magna. The sequence continues at coordinate 9,047,484 of JAWUZG010000034.1, forward strand.
CGGCAGTGGAGTGCTAAGTGCTCGTTGTTTTGCATGGCTTTAGTGAGGCTTTCTTAAAGCCTTGAATTCTGAAATGGTTGATCAGACATGTTGTTTTCTATCATTATGGATACAGGACACCCAACTTCTAGCCACAGGAAAAGATAAATTTTAATAAGAAGTTAATTTATGCATCAGAATTTGACAAAATCATTTGGTTAGAAATCACAAAGAAGATCCATTATTTAAGACAGCAGACAACTGCATTCACCCTGCTGGGGTCATTCCCAGTGAGAGCAAAGTTTCTTTACTAAACAAACTTTCTATTTCTTTTGCTTCTGCAAAATACATGGAGAAATTAACTTTTATCCACTTCATACACTTACGACCCTGCTGATAAAAGACCCTGTGAACATCAAGACGAATCTTGGAGGATACAGGTCATGGCTAACTTTCTATTAGTACATGCTCCTCATAACATAATACAAAGCAAGTTGGGATAGGTTGTACTTGGTCCGACATACTTTACTAAATTCCGACCTTTTCTGTGTGTCCAATAAAGTTTCAGTGGTATAATATTTAATGTAGACGATAGTCACAAAAACTAAAAGACATACTACTGGTTCAGTCTTGTATCTTTAGGCAGCTTTATACCTGTACCAGAAACTAAGCTACATAACACACGATATTGCCCATCTATTTGGCTTCAGCTTGTTTAATAGACCATAGAATCTTTACTGTAATCGTATTTCTTACTAGTCTAGATTTAAGTTGCTACAAGATTCACAGCAACACATGCAAAGTACACATATAGGACGCAGCATGTTTTGTACTTCATATTATTATGACAGGGTTCCGTGTTTAAAATTTATTTAGTATATTAGTCCAAACCATAAAGGAATCGAGCTTTAACTTGACTTCAAGTCCTTAGGAGGCAGTTTCAATCCTGCCTAGCTATTTAAGTTGGTCTACAGAAGGGATGGGAAGGTAGAGGAGAGAAAGGAAGGGTGGGGGGAGAGAGAAAGGGAGGAGAAGGGTAGAAAGTAATTATTTACATTAAGTAAGGAGACTTTTTCTTTTGCACAGAAATATCTTAGGCATTTGGAGAAATAGTTTTATCATCCAGACTCCAATCTTTAGCTCACATGTAATAGAGGAGGCCTTAAGACAAATATGCAGTAGGTTTCTTTTTCTCAGAGAGCCACTAATTTACCTCTGATTGCCATGGCAAGTTAGACAACGGAAAGCTGGTAGAAAGCCAAATAAAGCCTTTTCTGTTAAAAAGTCTCAGGCTTGCTTTCAGTGAGAAGCTGACTGTTTTTATGTTTCTTTGTTACACTTTGAAGTGAGATGGAAGAAATATTGGAGCACCATTTGCAAGACTCGGACAAGAACCCTGCAAAGTACATGTGAAGAGTGAATTTTAGTTGCTAAAAACAATGATTTTGAGTAAAATTCTGATGCACCTTAATGTCATGGCAAATTTCGGTGTAAAGGAGAACCAAAGTATATTATTTGCATTTATTTTACAAACTTTCAGTTGACCAGTGATAAGGATATGAGTAAGAGACAGAGTAACCAAGACTGGTATTTTCTTTAGCCCAAACACATTTCTATTTTCCCCGGCATACCTAGGAGATGGACGTAAGATAAATCAAACATAAAATCATAGAATGGTTTGCACTGGAAGGAATATTAAAGATCAACTAGTTCCTGGCCCCTGCGATGGGCAGGGACACCTTCCAATATATCAGGTTGCTCAAAACCCCGTCCAACCTTGTCTTGAACACTTCCATGGATGAGGCACCCACAATTTCTCTGGACAACCTGTTCCAGTGTCTCAATAAAGAATTTCTTCCTAAAGTCTAATCTAGATCTACCCTGTTCCCATTTAAAATAGATACCCTTCATCCTCTTACTACAATCCCTGATAAAGGGTCCCTCCCCATCTTTCCCTTCTATGGAAAAGGGCTGCTATAAATTCTCTCCAGTGCACACCTTACACGATGTAATGACGTGAAAGTTCGGTTGGGTGTTTTACCCATTAGAACTTGGTTTTTTTCTTAATTAATTCTGGATCATAAAAAGACTTTAAAAATACAGAACAGTGGAAATCAACAACTACTGAGTCACTATGATTGAAAATGAGACGAATAGCTCTTATAATTCTTGCTTCTCATGTGTCCCTTGATCCTTCTTTTCCCATCTTCTGATACACTGTGTTGTGTGCTCTGACAGCTTTCTATGAAACTTTGCTGAGAGGTCTTTAAGGTAATTCCATACTTCTGTCCATTTGTTTCAGAAGTACACCAGCAGAACAGAAATTTTATTAACTGGTCTTGATGCTACAGGATATTTTTCATTTACCTCTGCTGGTTCTACCCATTTCTTCTTGGGCATTACCAGTAACAACTGAAATTTAATCTACAGTGTAGACTTTGCTACACAAACAAAATGACATTTGGAATTTGTTTTATTTATCAGGGAACTGAAACAATGGATGAATAAAATATTTTTATACTAATACATTTGCATATATATTTTCCTGGTTTTATTTTTAAAAATTAAATAGAAACAATTAAAAAAGATAACCACTTTCTTAATATTTTTTAAAACTTACTGCAATTAAAATTGTATTTGCTTTGAATTGTCCCTACATCAGAAAATAAAAATGATAATTCCATGTATTTACTTTTTAAGATAAGGAAAATTAAATTATAAATTTGGATGCCTCTATAGCTCAAGGAATGAGACACCAGCAGTCATATAAGTATTCCTGCTATTAACTCTGTGACAAATGTACATTTTACATTCATTGACAGAAAAGAATTTTCATGAATTTTGCACGTTTTTATATGGACAAAAATGTATGTTCATATAACCTTTAGCCAGTCATTTTAATTAACGATTTAAAGAGTAATATTTTCAAAGGTTTACAAATCAAACACCAAGAACAGTCAGTGAAAGCCTGTGGTTACTTTATGCAATAACTATTGAAAGTTCCTGTGTTAATTCCATTAATTTAAACTGACATTAAAGGGATACCCATATCCAGTTTACGGATTGAGAGGAGGAACTATGAAACTTCTCACTTCAGGAAACAAAATGTGGGGTTTTGGGCCAGAAAGTGAAGAGAGCATGGCACACTACCTTTGCTGTTTTTGCTGCTGCAGTAGACATGGGCTGCTAGGACCCATACAGCTTGATGAGGTTTGTCTAGGTGGTGACCAGCCTCACTCTCCCTTTTTTCTGAAACGAATAAGCTGAATTCTAGACCTGGGAGGCAACAGAAACTATCACCAGAAGCTGCCTACATAAATAATGAACAGAAACATCTGTAGAAACTGGACTGCATTTGTCAAAATGGGTGAGATTTCAATGCAAATGAAAGTAACTAGAACTGATGGTCTGGTCATATTTCATGTGTGAATACTACAAATGTTCAGAAGTGTCGCCGGTAGCGTGGGCTGGACCAGCTGACCATCAGGGTTTGGTCAGCAGCCTGGCGGCGGCGTCTCCAAGTGTCCCTGAACTTCAGGTTCACAGCAGTCAGGGATAGTTTCCCCCAGCCACGGGCCGCGCCTTCCTTGAGGCAGCCACGCTGTCCACAAAGCCGGAGTGCTGCAAAGGGAGTGTTCCCTCGCCCGGGGCAAAGCAGACACGCAGTGACACAGCCGCCAGCTGCCTGGGCTCGGGGGCGAGAGATCCTGGCCCTCAGCAGGGCATCAGACTTTATTCTGAGGGTAACAACCAATCTCGGACCGGCATGGGGGAGGAACCAGGGAGGGATAAAGGGACAGGGACCAATCGGGAAGGAGGAAGGGAGGAGAGGGAGATACGAAATACAATCAAGGACTGAGGGACAGAAGGCAGAGCAAATAATGCGAGGCCGACCAGCCTCCCCAAAACTCGACCCCTCCCTGGGGCAATCCATCCTCGGCTCCACGCCAGGGGGGGTTTAGTCCCTGGGTCTCCACAGATTTCTCAGGGGGAAAGGAACTCTCTGGGCTTGAACCACTGCTACATCGAAGGTTTCCTCTTTATTGCTTGCTTGATCAGTTCTTGGTTCTTAACCTTTCTTACCTTGTGCTACTACACTGTCACTTCTAAGCGACACGGAAAGCAGCACTAAATTTACGGCAATATTAGATGAAGTAGTAGAAGAGTATTTGGAAGTTTTTCGATACAACATAATTTATTTGTTCCTAAGGAAATCTACTTGGTCTTGAATGATAACATTGAAACTGACCATCATGCTTATATCAATTTTGTCTTTTTTTAAAAAAAGTAATCTTTTCATAAAATGACCTAGGGAAGAGGAAAACTTGAAAATACTTCTTCATAAATTGTAGACAATTTTCAATAGATGAAAAATGAGTCATTGCTCTAAAGTGAGACCTACGTATTTGCAAAATCATGTTTTTGAAGAAACATCAAATCTGATGGACCGACTTAGAGCAATTAGGAGTATTAAATGATAGCTCATAGCACTAGCCTTCTGCATTATGTAGTGGCTGGCTTTGGACAAGAAATGGAAATGAATGAATTTAGAGATGTAGATTCTGCCTCCAGCCGAGGTTGAGTCTTCCAAAGGCACAGCAAATTGTATATGCTTATTAAAATCTGTTCAGTCCAGCCACACTCTATTTCATATGTTTTAAAGCAATAATTTATATGAAAATATTTAACTTTTGTTGTTAATGAAAAATCTGTTTTTCAGTAAAAATAATGATTTGGTCAAATACAGGAAACACAGTGAGTCATTGATTTGAGATAGTTATGCTGAGACAAATACATACAAGAGCAGGAAAATTACTTCTTTTTTTTCTCTGAAATGGAATTAGCACATTTCTTTAATCCTTAGTCTTTAGGTATGGAATATTATGTTCTCTTTGTTGTCATTTCAAAGAAATCCCTTTAATCTCTCATATGCAGATTAGGCAAAGGAGAGTGAATTCACTGAGTGGGAATCAAAATCTTCTGGTTATTAAAATGAGAGCATCAGCAAGATCTAAATGAGAAAAACTCATAAACAAAATGTAAGTACACAACCTGCTTGCATGTCATATGATTAAATGTTATCATATAAGCCTAGGAAATTCAAAAAAGTAATCTAATGAACATTTCTTGTAGTTAATGGGAAGAATTTAAGAACATAGGATTTCTTGTTTCAATCTTCCTGATGGGACAGAAAGTCATGAGGTGCGATGTAATTTGTCATGGTTTTTTATAATTCAAAAATAGAGTAAACGAATTAGGAAGTACATACAATCTAAAAGTTGCATGTAGGAAAATGGATTTAAATTGGTGTGTCCTGCAAGGAATATTTTTGGTGCTGACACCTATATTGTGTATGTAATTTTCACACAACCATCAGGAAGGTATATCTGAGTGTTCAGAACAGCAGAACCTTATCAATATCACCTTTTTCAGGCAATGTCTAATAGGAAAAGGTATTGAGATATTGCAAGATAATTTTACCATGTTTGCAAGAGCAAACAAAAAATTCAGGAAGTCAGTATTTCCACCCTTACAAATATTAAATTGAGTGTTACATTCACCATAAGAATGAATGGAGTATTGATCCTATTAACTCATGATACTGTGATTTTTTGACATACTAGTTCACATTCAACAGTTGTGTACATCAGGAATAGTTCCAATTTTCTTCAAAGAAGGTGTTACATTTCAGACTGAGTAATAGTATCAGATAATCTATGATTCAAAAGTTACCAGAGAACAGCCTTTTGCTGCATTAATGTTATTCAAATAATAATTAATTGAAATCATCAAATACAAAAATACAGGTACTAAACATATGCTTATACAAGGTACTGACAAATGCAAGCTAGTATTGATCCTTGCTTCCTGACAAAATGGATAAAACACACAAACTGCTTAAGCAATGCAATATTTAAAACGTGTTTTAATTTTATTCTGGATGGAGTATATTATCTGGAAAGCCATAAAAAGGACTCAAAGGTGAAATTCACAAAACTATGGCAACCTATGATACAAAAGCTGGAGCTAAAAGGGCTGGAACTCTTCACAAGATTTAAAAGGAAGTTTAGATGGAAATAGAGTTCTACTTAGATCTTAATCTAAGGTTAAGTAAAAGTAAGGCATCAAATAGGAGACTAAAGAAGAAGATATAAAGTTAAAAGATAAGACTTAATTTACTTAAGGAGTCTTAGAATAAAATTTAAATATATCTGAGTACCACAATAGAACTAACTAATTATGATGATACAGCCCTATCTTGGTAAAAAGGAATAGAAATTAATTCAATCTCCAATGTACATAATTTTGCAATCCTACTTTCACATACCTTAAATGTTGTTAATTTTCACTGTTGCTTTTCTTTTTCACATTATTTACAGAAGCATACTGCACCAAAAAAAAAAAAAAAGAAAAAAAAAAAGAGGAAAAAAAAAAGAAAGAAAAAAACCCACAAAATGATTTAAAAAGCCTTCAAGGTTTAATCCCAGCCAATAGATCAGCCCCACAGAGCTGCTCTCTCTCTCTCCCATTATGGTGGGACTGTGACAAAGAAACAGCAGGGTAAAAGTGACAAACTTGTGGGTTGAGATAAGGACAGTTTAATAGGGAAAGAAAAAGGCACATATGCAAGCAAAGAAAAACAAGGAATTCATTCACCACTTTCCCTGGGCAGGCAGATGTTCAGCCACCCCCAGGAAATAGGGCTCCATCTCTACCCAACCAAACCCAGCATAAACACAAACCAAGAACAGAAATTATCACTAGTCTGGAGAATAGTAATAGAGTGAGAAGATAGTCGCAGGGTTCATTTAATGTCTTATTTATGGCTTATGGTTGTTTTCTTAACTTGTCTGTAAGGTACATGAAGAAAAACAAGCCAAAAAGCTGTTATAGAATACATAAATATTTATTCAAATTCATTATTCTTTTTCTGTCTAATACCTACCATTATAACAGACTTGAACAGACTTTTAGTTTGAAAAGCTTCATGTTCCTGGAATTTTGTAGTATTTTTTCTCCTTTCCCCTTCTGTCATACCAAAATAATTAATTTTGGAAAATGGTTGATGGATGTTCATCAAATAATGTGAACATGAAATAACTTTATGAAATTGTAAGATGAAAAGAATTTTACTGCTGGAATATTCCTTTATTTCTTAACTCTTGTGTCTAAGGGCAACAGTTTTCATGAAAAGCAAACAAACTGAAAAGTTTCAGGCTGTTCCCGCTGGATTTCAATCTGCTTTATTTGGGAAAAAATGAGGAGTGCCTGCTTTTAGATTTACAAAAGTATGATACACAAGGAAAACAGTCCACTCATTTTGTTCTGAAATGCCATGTGAGTAGATTTAGCTACATAAACTAAGAATTTTTCATAGAGGAAAAACTTTTCATAGACCCTCCTGAGCACATAAGCTCAAGGTGTCAACATGAGAAGTTCATTATGCTACCCATCCAAAATTATTTACTTTCACAGTAGTACTTCTAGATATAAATCTCTGTCCCTATTGATTGTTGGCTCCTAGGAAAAGCAACCCACTGAGAAAGCAATGAGAATAATTGTTTATTTTTTATTTCATTTGATTTATGGATTAATTTATTGTTACTCATATTTAAAAAGCACTTTTTAGTACCTTTTTAGAAATTTTTATTTCTAGAAAAAAGATTGTAAAGATCAAATTAAAATTATGTTGATAAGGAGTTTGAGGATGATTTACAAAAAAATACAAGCAGTTACTGGAGATTAAAGCAGTTTATGACCTGAGCTTCAAATAAAGGATTGTAGTAATGCCAAGGCATCGGTCAAGAAATGTGATCGTATGATTAAAAAAACAGTAAGTCTGTACTGAGAAAGGGATTTAAGCCAAAGGATGGAATTAGACACAGAGATGTAGCTTCAAACAAGTTTCTAACTATCTCTCAAGAGTATCCAAAAGGCTTAAATATAAGATAGCTCATGGGCTATCTTTTATCTCCTCCTCAACTTGAACAGTCACATTAGCCTTCAAAGTGACTGATTCTTGGCCCCATTGGCTGAAGTCAGGTGAATTAAAACATTAGTGGTGATAAATCGTAGGATATCCTGAGTTAGAAGGGACCCCCAAGGATCATCGGAGTCCAACTCCTGGCCCTGCACAACACAACCCCAAAAACCACACCATGTGCCTGAGAGCATTGTCCAAATACTTCTTGAACTCTTACAGGCTGGTGTTGTGACCACTTCCCTGGGGAGCCTGTTCCAGTGCCCAGCCACCCTCTGGGTGAGAAACCTTTTTCTAATATCCAACCTAAACCTCCCCTGACTCAGCTTCAGGCCATTCCCTCGGATTCTGTCACTGTCACCCCAGAGAAGAGATTGGTGCCTGCCCCTCCTCTTCCCCTCATGAGGGAGTTGTGGCTGCAATGAGGTCTCCCCTCAGTCTCTTTTCCAGACTGAACAGAAGAAGCCACTCCTCATATTGCTTCACCCCAAGGCTCTTCATCATTTTTACAGCCCTCTTTTGGATGCTCTCTAATAGCTTAATGTCCTTCTTATGTTGTGATGGGCAAAACTGTACATGGAACGTGAGGTAAGGCCGTGCCTCAAGAGGCTCTCAGGGCAGAGTGGGACAATCACCTCCTTCAGCTGCTTGGTGATGCTGTGTCTGATGCAGTCTAGGACAGGGTTGGCTGCCTGGGGCTACCTGTTGCACTTCTGGCTGTCAGTCCCTGCTGATTCATATTCAACTTGCTGTCAGCCCGGACCCCCAGTTGCCTTTCCTCAGTGCTTTTCTTCAGCCTGTCGTTCTGCAGTATGAATGTACATCCAGGGATGCTAAATCACAGAATGCAGCACTTGCCTTTGTTAAAGTTCCTGCAGTTGGGAAGGATAAAGATCACTTATTCACAAAATCTTTTAAAACTTTTGGAAATAGTATTGTTAAAATCCTTATTTTTATCAGGCAAAAATATGTGGCATATTTATGTAGCCCACTATATACATTCAGATTTGTCATTTATTTAAAAAAATAGTATGTTCCGAACCATGATGTTCAATAGATAATTTATTCCACATAAAAAATATTATGTGGAATTTAACAATATGACAGTATCAACTTTTGTCTGTAGAAAGTCTCACAAAATGGTACATTCACAAAATGGTGAATTGTTATTATATGCTGTTTATTCCAAAAAAGAACCAGACCAATTAATGTAATTTCATTTTCAGTACTAAGAAATTGCAATAATTCTGCTTCAGACCTGGTTAGCAATATAGTTTTCACCCATGATATTAAAAAAATCTAATAAAGAATAATAAAGGGCAGTTTCCTAAAGAAGAAGAGGCAAAGTTCCCTAAGGAGAAAGAAAAAGAGATATTGAGAGAAAAAGGAGCAGAAACGGTAAGCTAACAATGTGAGTACATTCACTTATTAATAATGCTGAGTGTAACCATAGGGTACTGAAGGAATAATAATGACTAAATATTTAGTTGCTACAGTTACTATCCTTGATCTTTCCATGAACCTCCCAAAGTGACAGCAGCGAGCACGGCTGTGGATCAAGGCCAAGTTTGCACTTTTGCCCATGGACCACAATTAAAATAGATTTATGAATGAGGAAATGCCTGCAGAAAGAGATCAGTCTTGCAACATTTCCCAAAGGTCATTAAATTTTTTGAAGACTAAACTGTAGTTTAAATCTACCCACTTATTGTAGATTCTTCCCTTTACAGCGAATTTTTTACTGCAGAAAAGGCAGCTGAGTATGCATTCCAGTGAGATTCAGGGACACTGTTACTCATACTTGTAGTTTAGCTTATAATAACCTTGATTATATAGGCATCATTGTTTTCAGTGACATAAAAGGGTCTAATCGCTGTGTTTGCATAATGCAAACGGTTTCCTTTTAATAACCCATGGAAACAAAAAGTGTATATGGAAAGGATTATTATGAATTTAAGATTTACCCCAACAGGTTCTGTCTTTACTTTTTCTGAGAAGATGTTTTTCTTGTGATTTCGACCTACCATTGGTTACATAATTTTAGTTGGATTTCATTGCCTCTTTCTGCCATGAAAGATGATCTTAAACCTTTAATGAGAGGGTATATTTTTTTCACCCCAAATACACTTGTACTTCATATGGCAAACTGAATTAGTGGGATGAAATGAAAGACAAATTTTTTCACATCTTTCATCAATACTCCGTGTTAACGTTCCAAAGAGAAAAAAGGACAGACAGGTAGGAACAGCAAATTACAGCCCAAGAATAACCCTGAGTACACAGATGAGGCTTATTCACTTTTTACAATGACATCAGCTTCTAGCGCTTCCTTCCAATTCTGTGTCTCTTTGATTGGAAACAGACAATGCATTCTGACTCTTACTTATTCCCAGTCCCTTCATGCAAAGAATTTTTACATCCTTGTTAAAAAACCTGTGTTTCTACTTGTACATGTTTTGTTTTTCAGCAAACATATATTGCCTCTCTGATTGCACAATTTCTTTGTGTTATGGTATGTTCTGTTCGAAAGGAAATACCAGGAGAGTATATATGTATAATCTGCGTGCTTCATAAATGAACACTCTACAGTACCATATCTTGATTTTTCATGAATCTGCATAGTTCTATGGACATTTATGACCAAATTAAAAAATTCTAGGAACTATTATGTACACTGATCATTCCCAAAGGAAATAATGATGAAGACAACGCCATTTTAGATATTATAGCCTTAATTTTCACTACAATGTGTTTGTTATGAAAGCACATGGAAAGAGGTTTTTCTTTCCTCTGTGCATTACCCTGTTTCTGGTGCTAATTTAAATTATATGAGTAACTAGCAGTGTCTCCAGTACAATAGTCCCACACAGAGATTGGTTGTCAAATGGCATTCTCATCAAATTGTTTCACCGGTGGCTTCCGCCACTGCAAACATTTTTATTGAGAGAATTGTCAACTAGTTAGTTTTCTGATTATTTTTCCCTGACAGATCAGTGGAAGAAACAATAGCCTGAAGGAGAGTAAGATCTAACAATTACTGAATTACATTACTTATTGTGAATAGATGGCTCTCTGGCAGATGCAATTTAATACAAAAACATAATATATTCTAAGCTAGATAAGATACTTGGAGTTCATTATAACAGTGCTGAAGAGTTGTAAAAGCCAAACCAAGTCATGGTGAGCACACAGTGGTGATAAACATTAGTAGTATTGTTATTGGATAAAATATTCTACCATCACCAAGGCCATTATTTCCCAATAGAACATAGAGTTTCAAGGCCACAGTCTAACACAATATCTCAAATACATGGACTATATTATTACAGAGAGAGTGGCAAAGGATTTGCAAAACATCAGTGTTATAGAACAAAAATGGTCATTTTAGAAAGCAGATGCTCCAAATCAGCTGGAATACATTTGGAGGTATTTTTCCTGGCACACAATTACATAAATTTCTGTCTAACTGATAATGAACAATGCAATGAATGAGAAGCTGAAGGTGATTCTAAACTTCATTCCATAAAAGATGACTCTAAGGCTGAAGTGTGTTTGAGACCATTGAATGTCTGTTGCTGGTGCCTGAAATATGATATTGTCATTCAGGCATCTGCTCAAAGCCATTCAGGCAAGAAGTGAGATGACCAAATAAAAGCACCCAGGAGGTGCAAATCACCTGTGTATTTCTGTTGTAGAGTATGAAAATTTGTCTTGCCACGTGGGAAATATTAATAAGGAAAAGCATACTGTGTCTCTCCTGTTATCACGCATACTGTGACTCTGACTGCTATCAAGGAACATGATTTATAGCTTTGTAGAGAATTTACGAAACTACCTGAACTCTCTGAACTAGTCCATTCTTATCTGAATACATTGTAAACTTGTTCTTGAGAAAGTAGATGCCAGAGGAGCTTGGGAAATTCACCAAGATGAGGATTAGGATTGATAAATGACTGTATAGGAGCATACAGTATTTAACAGGGTATGGAGTAGGCAAGGAGAAAAGCAAAACCATAGCTACTCCTTCTTTAGGAATATATCATGAGCAGAGGGGACTACAGTTCTTTTCAGCGCAGGGATTACATTTAATATTCTCTTTCTGGCATAGAATAGAAACAGGTGTCTGCATTGACCTCTTGGTATTTTTGGCCACAAGGTATTTGCTTGCTTTTGAAATGCAGTGGAGATACTAAGAATTTGCTTCTGTATCTGAGACGGTGCAGTGGTGTAATATATCCAGATAAAGTCTCCTCTCTGAATCAGCCTTAGTTCATTTCCAATGTTGCCAAGCATGTTGGAGAAATAATTAAGAATCTTATGCTAACTAATTGTGTCAAGTTCAGTACTTTTGTCTCTTGTTGCCCTCCTCAATAGGAGTGTGTCAGTAGATGCCCAAGGAGAAAGAAAAATAATTAAATAAAAGAAGTAATACTCAGTATTTTGTTTTATTGAGATGCAAGATATATAAAAAGAATTAACTTCTGTGTGGAAGAAACAGGCAGAAAAACTGAGTGTATTTATACAGCTGACAAGGTATGCCCACCATTTGTTTAAAGGATTTGTAACCATTATAGATCTAAATCCTCCTGGCTACCCAAGCCACAGCTGTTGCTAAGATAGTTTTTTCATGTTGTTTTTCTTTTTCTCTCCCTTCAATTTTGATTATTGCTATGTACTTTCCATGAGATATTACTTTAAAATTTTTGGGAAATCTTAAGCGTAATGCATAATTCTTCAGCCCACTTCTAGACACTGTATCTCTCTAACCAATTTCTCCTTTTGTTCCACCAGCTGTTCCATGTAACAAATACATCTTGAAAGAAGTTTAAGGTGTTGGTTTTTATTTGAGCAAAAAATGTCAAGGATGACAACCAAGCTCTAGTTCATTTTATTGTAGGCACTAACAGCTGGGGGAAAAAAAAAAAAAAGAAAAAAAAGAAAAAAAAGAAAAAAAAAGAAGCATTTCCACAGTAAATTATGATCATATGATACAGAAACGATGCCATACAGGAGTAATGAGCAAAATTTACATGGAAAATCTGTTCAGCACATTCATATTAATTTCATACTTCTTGTCCAAAATATTGTACTAATCAGAATTTTCACTGGTTGAGAAATGCTCACAGAAAAGTTATGAGTTCGATTTCTAGAGCAAGTAAGTTTTATATAGAACAGAACCTTGCCCCTGTAGCTTCTATGTATATTGACAACCAAACTATTTATTTGGCATTTCAAAACAACACTCACAATACATTGTTCAGAAATGACCTGATTATGGCAGTTTTGATATGAATACTCAGGGTGATTCCAAATGAAAAGTCATAAGCTACTTGCAGAACGTTTGGGGACTGAAAGGGAAAAATCCAGTATGTGTTCACTCTCTGATTTTATACTTTGTACAGAAGTACTCTCACACCCAGATTCTTTCATCAAATTTTACATAAGCTGTAAGAGTGCCTTTCAGATTCCTGGTTTCATTCCACCTGTTGTGTACCAAAGGATGAAAACTCTGGCTTTTTGATCTCCCTCCTGGACAACCACATAAAACATGTGCACTGCTGACTGCTGGTGAAGTTCTGTATGTCTGTCTTACAGAAGGTCCGACAGAGAAAATCACAGGACTTGGTCCATATAAAAAGTTCATTTGTCCATTCTTCTCCCCTCACTCCACAAGCTGCCAGGCATAGCATACTTTTTCTAAATGCTTATAGCAGACCAAGCTGGACAGGCTTCTCGTTATGACAGTCAAATTGCCAGGGTTCAGAAGAACCTGAAGATTATTATCTGGATCATGACAGGAAGGCAGGAAGGTGACTTCTATGCAGCATGTGGCAGTTCACATCCGCCTTCACTTTTATTAACTTGGAAGGAAATTAAAACCATGAAGCTGGGGATTTCCAGTCTTTTTTTAATAGAGACAGCATGCCTTTAATGGTGTACTTAAAAAAAAAAAAAGAAAAGAAGAGAAAAAAAAGAAGAACAGAAAAAGAACTGACAATGGGTCATTTGATTGAATATCTGGAAAAAAATGCAGGATCTGAATTTAAAGTTTATCTGAGAAGCAGTGGAGAACAAATCGCCCTGGTTTTGCTTTTATTGATGTCAAATCACTTTTTAGCAGATTAGAGGAACTAATTCAGAGCACAGCCTGTTTTTGTGTTCTTAATCTCTCTTTGGATACTTTGCTTAATGCTTTAGCCTGCATGTGCGTATAGTCTTACTAGACTCCAACAGATGGCCTGCATCAAAGTTTTTCTTGAAAGAACTGTGACTAATGTGAGCTGGCCTCATTAATCAAATGTGGTCTGTATGGAAATATTCTCTAGCTGTGAATTGAGTAATTTCAAAAGGCCTGAGTAAGAAAGGGCACACTTTGTATACGCAAATGTCCTTTTTTGTGTGTGTGTGTGTGTGTGTGTGTGTGTGTGTGTGTGTGTGTGTGTTTGTCTGTGAGGTAGAGAGTCTTGAAAGGATGTATGTTTTGGGATTGTTCATGAGGTATGCTCTATAGTCACACTTTCTTTATAAAGAGCTATAAAGTTCATTAAGTTGTATCAATGAATGGTTTTTGGTTTAGGTATTTTATGAACAAAGGAGTTTGGTTTGATTTGGTTTCTCTTTTTAGAAATTTTTCTGCTCTTAATATGATACTCTTTGGGAAGACTCTTAACTTTCAGAGTATAAAGGTTATGGATGAGAAAATGGCATTCTGCATTCCTTCCTGGATGCAGTGATCAGTCAACTCTACAGCCTTGTATAGTAATGTGGTAGCTTCTGTGCTTGGGACAGCATCCTGCTGTCCTTGCACAAACTGGATAATGTGGAGCAGGCCATCCTGGCCATGACAGCACTGCTCACACTATTGTGGGTCCCCTTCCGAAAGCAATGCCAGAAGAACATAAACTAGATGGATAACCAGAAGGAGATGAGAATAGATTAAAATCCCGTTATGTTTTTGTGAGAATATCACTTCCAACAGACTCACTAATGCCAAACAGCTGTATCAAAACTATTGTGAGACCAGCAGAGAGATACCCACCTGTACATGGGCTGAACTGGCAGCCTGGAAATGAGATTTCTTCTGTTTCAGATCCTGTGCTGGGCTGTTGTAAGAGATCAAAAAGATGAATTTAAACATACTTTCACTTTGGAGGATACTTCATTCCGCATTCTCCTATAAAAGCAATCTTGATGGGACTTTACTGCATTTAACATAACAGTGTAGCACTGTGTAAACATAGTCCATGAATTTGACACTGCTGCCATTACATTGACAGCAGCTCACTCCACAAATAACCCGAGTGAAATACAGCGAGCTGTTTCCTCTGCTGTTATTGTTAGTAATATAGAGCAGGGCCAAACATGACACTTGTTTGAAGTTCTGCTTCATTGCCTTTTCAGTTGTCAGTTATGAAGACACAATATCCCCACTGAGATCTGTTTGAAAAATGAACCCCATTCTACTTAGCAAATTTAGCTTATACTGCATTGCTGTGAAAACCATTAATGATAAGATTCAATGGATGCTAGAAAGATTGCTTAAAGATCCTACAATCGTTGATACTCAAATTAGACTGGACTAATACTGAGAGATGAATTTGCAAAGATAGTAAGGAAAGAAGTTTATTGTTAAGTTATGATTACATAGAGGATGTTGGGGAAGAGAATGGAGTACAGAGTGACAAATCTCAACCTGTTGCTCAAACACTGGAAAATTTGTTTGAATACTGTCCAGTGATTTGGATTAATGCAGAGATACTCTACAGGTCAATTAAGTTAATGTAAAATTGAGCTCCAGACTACTGGAATACTTCTTCCACTGAAAATATTTTAAAAAATAATACCATGAATATAAATCTCCAATCACTTGTATGATAGCAAAAGTTAATGTAGTGATAAATAACAGTATATGCAAATCCAGAAACTGATCACTCTTAATTGTTTGGAGGAAGATGCTAATCTGAACTATGTTAATTTTTATATAGCCAAATTCATATTCACATAGTCTTGAAAAAAAAAAAAAACCTACAAAAAAACGCCAACAAAACAGCCACCAAAAACCAAAATGAACAAACCTAACCAAGCAAAAAGTCACTTAAGTCACACTTCATTATATGGATAACAGTATCCTGCAATCAGCAACAATGTGAAGGAACATAATATCAGTGAGGCAGTGCAAAGTGACCTTTTTAGATAGTGCTTTGCTTTAAAGTGATATTGTTTGACTATTTAAGCATGGCAACTGAGTTATGTTAGAGAAGATGTTTCTGAGGAATTTTTCATGTGGTCATTACTGAGGGCCCTTTGCCAGTGACTCTGAAGTGTGCAGGTCACACTGCAGCACACTTGGAGTCTCCTGTAGCTGGAGGCATTGCACTTTCAGAACCTTGTCTGTCTTCCAGATCCTTTGACCTTTAGGAAAGCAAACTCCCAGCTCTTCAAGGAGATAGTCAATAGGATCCCCTGGCAGATTGCCCTCAGGGACAAGGGAGGGTAACAGAGCTGGCAGACCTTTGAGGAAGCCTTCCATAGATTACAAGAGACAGCAATCCCCAGGAGCAAGAAATTGGACAAGAGAAGCAAGACTGTTATGGCTGAGTAGGAAACTGCTGGTCAAAATAAAGAGAAAGAAGCAAGTGCACAGACAGTGGAGACAAGGACAGGTAGCCTGGGAAGAGTATAGAAATTAAGTTTGTTTGTGTAGGGATGTGTTGAGGAAGGCAAAGGGAAGATGGCACTGAACCTGGGAAGAGACACAGAGAATAACAGGAAGGGATTCTGCAGGTATGTTAACCAGAAAAGGAAAGTCAAAGAAAATTTAGCCCCAATAAACAATGCTGTAAAACTGGTTACAAGAGATGAGGAGAAGGCTGAACAACTTTTTTGCCTGTCTTCATTGGCAACCTCTCTTCCCTCATGTCTTGAATGGATGTACAGCAGAATGGAGACTGGGGGAGTGACCTGCTTCCCACTGGAAGTAAATATCAGGCTCCTGACCACCTGAAGAATCTGAATGTGCATAACTCTATGGATCCAAAGAGATGCATCGCAGAGTCCTGGGGGTATGTCTGATGCAGTGCCAAGCCACATTTAATGATATCTGAAAAGTCTTGGCAGCCAGGTGTTGTCCCAGGTGACTAAAAAATAATGACGCATAAATGATACAAAACAATGATACATAAAGATGCACCCATCTTTAAAAAGGATAGAAAGGAGGGTCCTGGGAAATACTGACCTGTCAGCCTCAGCTCATGACCTGGGAAGGACATGAAACAGATCCTTCTAGAAGCTGTGCTAAGGCATATGGAGGACAAGGAGGTGACTTGAGATAGCCAGCACAGCTTCACCCAGGGCAAGTCCTGCCTGACCAAACCTGTGGCCTTATATTGTGGAGTGACTCCATCAGGGGACAAGGGAAGGGCTACAGATGTCATTTATCTGGACTTCTGTAAAGTTTTTGACACAGACCTTAGCAACATCTTTGTCTTTAAATTGGAAAGAGATGGATTTGATGAGTGGACTGTTGAATAAGAAAGAAGTTGGACAGTTTCATCCTGAGTAGTGGTCAATGGCTCAGCATCCTGATGGACATCAGTGACAAATGGTGTCCCTCAGGGGTCTGTATTTGGTCCAGTGTTATTTAATTTCTTCATTAATGGCATAGATGGAGGGATTGAGTGGAGCCTCAGCACATTTGCAGAGGACACCAAGCTGAGTGCTGCAGTTGACATATCTGAAAGACAGGATGCCATCCAGTATGACTGTAGTTTAAACTTATTATTTGAGTCTTAATTAGTTCCTGTTGTGTTTAAACAGCACATTGTTGAAGTTCCTAATTCTCATAATAAATATACTACATGTCGTGATTTTTCCCATCTTTCCTCCTTGTTTTCCTGATTTCTCTCTTCATGCTATGAAATATTCAGGCTTCAATTCAATGCCAAACCTACTGAAAAAAGAAAAAAAGAAAAAAAAAAGAAAATAATATTTGGAATTTAATATTCTTATTTTAGAATCAGCGAAATTGAATACAACACACACATAGTAGAATATAAGATTGTGGGATGCAGCTTCTTGTTTGACATGTTGACTCCCGATTCCTCTATATCCTTTATAATCTCAGGCTTTATGATTTGCAGATCATCCTGTATATTATCCCTTCCTTCTTTTTCCTCCTTTCTCTTTTATGCTCATGAAAGTTATTGGCTTGTTTGCTTTGTTTAGTTCATGGAGACGAATACCTGTTTTCACTCAGTCATGAAGTTGGCAAAGACTGAAATCTCAGAGGTTTATCTTCTTTGTGAGACACTCTTTTTCCAGCAGCTCTACATCTAATTTTCTTTGTATACCATCATCTGAGATTCTCAAGGTAGTGCTTATTCGCAGTGACCTGCCAGACATCCCAGGTCTTGAGGATGAATGAATAAATAACTTTGCTGAATGCTGCTGAATATGTGATAATGCAATTAGTATTCTTGCCAAATGAATTGAAAATGAGATGTTGTGTCTTTAGGGACCATTGTAGCCTTTTGTAAATGCTTTTTGGTTTTTTCTATTTTCTTTTAAATACATCAGATACATATGAGCTAAGCAAAAATGTCCATTAAAAATTAAAATAGCTTTGCACTGTAGATTAGGTGGCCACTTCTGATTTGGCAGTTAAAGTTCAATTTACAACACTGCTTAAGAAATAGCAGAGAAAAATATGTTTTGTTTTGTTTAATTTGTTATTTTTTTTATAAAAATAAATATGACATAATTAAATACACAATTTTAAATTCAGAGCAATATATATAGGATGAAGTGGAAGAAAGCACAGGTCACACTACATATTAACATTATCCCGAGGCAGATCAGATCAGTTAATTTCCAAGATTTGCTGACGACAGTAGGGTTTCTTGGTAGTGGCAAAAAATCAGATGATCCTAATCATCTTAATATTTAATTCTTAGATTGTGAACATTAATCAGCCCTGTGCAGATTGGTTGCATATAGGTGCACAGGAAACAGTGCAATGAATTGTTGTCCACTATTTTTTAGTAAATATTAGGGGAATATTTTCCTCAAAAACACAAGAATGTTGATATTCTCCTTGGAAAACCTCACAAGGGATGTGTATGACTTACAGGCTGTATATCACTTCCACCGCAAATGCTGCAGTCAATGACCCTAAACCCAGAAAGAAGTGAATAAATCAGATATCTCTGCTCAGTAGGAGGGGTGAGCATGAAGCTGCTACATAAACTGAAGCTATTTGTAACAATGATGATTTCCTTCAGCTGAAAAAATAACACAGGTGGTTCTCTACTTCAGCCTTCTTGTCAACATTGTGAAGTATTTTGTTGTTCAGAATGAAGCAGGGAACAAAAAGAATAATTTAAAAAAAGAGAATAAAACCCCAAACAATAAAAAATACAGGAATATTCCCTACTAGAGGTGTAGAATGCCAGAAAGCCATCCAGCTAGAGCAGACCCTCAGTGAAATTACCCCAAAAGATATGCAGCTCTTGGGAAGCTGATGATTTCATGTAACCTTGCTGCATACTATGGAGAATTAATGCAGTAGGTCAGTGACTGGCTCAGACAGCAGTACCTATGCTGACTGAAATTAGTTTATTGTATTTTACTATGGACAGCCAGAATTAGAAGAGGAAGAAAGAATATTATTTACACTGTAAAACCTTCACACTCCTGAAGGGGCCACAGTTACAGGAAAGGGTTCTGTGTGACTCCATATTGTCTGAGCTAAGCCACATCCTGCTGGTAAGAGCAGATAAAGTTTTCAGAGCAATTCTGTAGCTATTTTGTGCATGGATCATGAAATAGGTCCAAGGGATAATTTCAAAGAGTTCATTGTATGAACCATAGAATCCTGGTTCAGAGGAGGAGAAACAAGAATGGATTTCCAAGATCTAGCCAGCAACATTTTTGTCTTACCCATGACTCATGCTGGTTTTCCCCATGTGACATAAACATGAACTTTTTGTCCCATCTCCAACCCTCAGAACTCTGTTACTCTGTGCCTGGAAGTGTTCTCTGGGACTGAGTGATATGCAAACTGGCTTTATCCCAGAAATGTATTATTTCACTATGACATAAATGTGAAGATGCATTTCTGCACGAGATGAGGATGTGATTGTGTACCTTATACCAAAGTTTAGCCATTTCCAAACCTACCTGCATTTTGTGGCTATGTTTTCCAGCCTGAACATATCATACTTATAGCTAGGAAATATTTCTGCCTTTCATTTATTTTGATAGATATCATTTTTGAATTTGTTAACTAATGAGGGGTAAAAATTGTAACATTTCTTGTTTTCCACAGTGAGGAGCCCACTTATTATCTTTCTTAAAAGACTAAATTTTAAAAAAGGCTTTGTTTTCTCTTTATTTTGAAAAACCCTTCTGTTCCTTTGAAAATAAGGTGATACCAAATACAAGTATAGAGAAGTACAATGTAAAACCTGATGTGGAGAATTGTAGGATGACAAGGACCTCTGCAGATCTCTATAGAGTACATCCCACAGAATATAATATGATATATGAAATAATCACTTTCAGGTTATCATTCTTGTCTCAGATGATTTTTCTCTTGGTATCAAAAAGAGAACTTTTGGTACTGAGCAACAAAATGTTTAATATATTCATGGCATCTATCCATTGTATGTATCAGGATACTTGTAAAAATATTAGATGTTCATCTGAAAACAATTTTCAGGGGAATAATAAGTCCAAACAGTTTCAAAATATTCTCAGTTTCTCCATTTTTTAAAAATTATTTTTATTTTTTATCCTTTAGCATAAATATTTTCTGATTGGGTGCCTCGTCTTCTCTTCTCTTCTCTTCTCTTCTCTTCTCTTCTCTTCTCTTCTCTTCTCTTCTCTTCTCTTCTCTTCTCTTCTCTTCTCTTCTCTTTTCTCTTCTCTCTTTTCTCTCTTTCCTCTTTTATCCTTTTCATTTTGTTATAGAGGAGTATACATAACCAGCTTTTTGAAAGGTATGTTCTGCTGATCAAGTTTTGATTCTGAATAGCTCACAGATTTCCTGACAGCCATAAGTATTCAAGCTCAGTGGGTATTTGTGCTCTCTAGTGTCTATAAATATACTGCAGATTTTTGATTGTTTTATGATGGAACTTTATTTTATTTTATTTTTGCCTTCACAGTTGGCTTTGGGGTTTTTTTCTGCTTTATAGACCCTTGTCTTTTTATTAGTTCTATGTTCCCTGTTGATTTTATGTTTTATATTCCTGCTGTCACTACCAGCATCTCACTGTAAACAAGAATGTTGTATCTCAGTGGGTTATTTTCTGTTAATAACCTGTGATACAGTATATAAATAAACCAGAGAGGAGTTCACAGGTGCAATTTATTAGAGTTATTGCAATGTGACTTCAGTAATGTGTCCAAGTTCTTTAAAAATTTTGGTGTGTTTTGAGTTGAAGACGACAGCTATATATTGCAGTTCATGAGAGAAAAATAAGTATCAGTGTAATGAAATATATCCAAGTCCAACTCAATAATAATTGCAATTTCTCAGTGTCAATTCTTGGAGACCTATATGTGCCTCACAATAATTCAAATGGAAGTACACCGGTAAGGTAACACATTATTCAGGTTGTACTGAAAGGATGAAACAAAACAAAATGGTAAACCACACAAAATATTCTGTCCTCCCTATGCTTGCATCACTGTTACTACATGATAGCATATTTTAATCCTAGTACTCTCCTGTTAAACTTTGCAATATAGAATCATATTTCAGACACATGTTGTATCTATGGAGAAGGGCTGTGTAAAACAATCAAAGCATAATTCAGAGGTTGTTTGACTCCAATTCAAAGTTGCAGTGAACCTCCCCAGTTACTCAAATTAATTTTGGCAGGCTTTTTAGAAAATCTGACTCAGGTGAAAGCCAAAATTTTATCAGTAATAATGTGTCTGCTTGTCCACAAACAAAAAATAGAGCTGTCAGCCCTGAAATGCCTGTGAAGGCCACTATGCTTTTCATCATTCACTGCTGCTAATAAGAAATTAAATCAGTGAATCTGTGCTTGATGTGAATCAGATTAAAGGAAAAAGATAAAGTGTTCAGAGCAGCTAAGAAGCGGTGTTCACCCCACCCTTCCTCATCCTTGTAAGCCGATATGTTGGCTCAAATAAAAGCTGTTCAGAATGTTTTGGAATCACTTACCATTTTCAGAAGTCTGTCACAAAATAATATTTTAGAACTCTTTCAACTCAATACTATGAGTTTTATATGTTCAACTTTATATTCCATGCTCTTTTCTAAGATTAATTTATAATAATTATCTTCTCTAGACATTGACATCACTCCACAGAGAGTGCAGGTGGTACCATGCAAATATGACCAGAGCTTTTGACCAGACACACGGCTAAAGGACAAGCTTTCAATTTAAGGAGGACAGATTGCCTGTCTTGCACCTCAAATAATGTAGATTGCTGACATGAAAAACCAAGGTTATTGAAGGTGTTTGAATTGAAGCTATTTCATACCTGTGGAAGCTGGAGATACTAGAAACTTTATTTTGGTGAAACATCAGGTTTCCCTGTCTTACCCATTCTACAATTTACAGAATCTATGATCATATATCCTTGGTTTCTTATGTAAGGGGGACAGCTGACCTAGAAATATAAATTTATTTTTGTCAATTATTGCTGTCAGCAGAGTGATTCTGCACAAAGGACCTTTTACACTGGTTGTCTTTAGGTTTCCGTTGTTGATGTTAATAATTTCATTCTCAGAAATTCTCTCAATGAATACAGGCAAATATCTGTTAGGAGATGCTCAGCCTAGGACCGTGCCTGTCCCAGGGTTTTCACATTCAGTAAAAGCCTTTGTATATTTCTATCATATGCATAACCAAATTTTGCCTTCCCTGGTAGGAATGAGTCCTGTGGGATTTATGGACATTAAAGTTCAAGGGTTTTTTAGCACACAGCAGGAACTGAGAGAATGTAATACCATGAAGGCAATGCTTAGGTCCTATCTCAACTCCTGCCTTGTAAGTTGCTGGGAACGCTACTGCTGATATTACAGGGAATAAAATCAGGCTTGGTTCTCCTACATAAGTGCAATTAGGATTCAAAGACAAATGGCACATCTCCATCATGGAGAGCCTTCATTGGCCTCAGAGAGAACGGATCCTAGTCTTGTACAGTGAAAGCTCCTGAATCTCTCATAAAAAAAGGAAAATCTCTTTTAACTTAAGCAACTAATGCATCTTCTGTATTACTACCATGATAGTTCTGGGCAAACAGTATAGAACCCTATAGGGTTTTTTTATTATTAGTTTAATTGCAGCTGTTTCAAGATCACCTTTAAATCCTATGGAAATATTTATGTATCATCCTTTCATAACACTCTGTGGGACTTGTAGGAGAAAATCAAGCAAAATGTAAGAACATAGGCAAATATAATTTCAAATCCTGCAAAAAGGTATGAATATTTTTTCATTTTCTAGCTTTCCTTTTGTTAATATTTATATTACTCTTGTGTTTAGAGATATAATAATTCTCTTTTCCTATTATTTACACTGTTGATTTCTTTTCTTTTGTATCATTTCATAGTAAATGGACTACATATGAAATGAAACTTATACCAGAATATGTCTTAGAAATATCTTTAATTCTGATCATTTTTAAATAAAGGGAGGATCCAAAGGCAGCAATTGCCTGTTTACCTATAAAGTGGAATTTTGAGCTTTAGTACACAGACATGTTGTAAGCATTTTTACATCTATGATAAATCAAGCTGCAGAGAAAGACTTTATCAGTCCTCTGGACAAAGAAGCTAAAATTCATCAGATCTTTGTCTCATGTATTTGAGTTTTCATGCCAGGTCTTCATACTTTGTGTATATGAAGTGCTATGAGGATATATCTGAAATGTCTGTCTGGTAATATTACACACATGAGAACTGAAAACTTAATTTACCTTTGCTAACATTTTCAATGAATTTGCAGCTCATCCCAGAAAATTATTTTCACAGCATATTATTAATTACAAAATAAATTGTCAACCTTTTTCTTTAAACTCATATAAGAAGGAACTATTTATTACAAGATGCCACCTCAACTGAAGGACCTGAGCAGTGAGAAGGAAGATATGCTTTTATTATCATTCACTTCATACACAGATGACATCAAACCTCTACAACAATCAGTGCTGAAGCTTCTGGAACCTGTTCTTTCTGAAAGTTGTTCTATCACTTGTATTACTCGAAGGTGTGTTAGTTCTTCATCCCAAGGTGTTACACACTTGTCCTGCTGTTGAACACCACTCATCTTTGATGTCTCTAGTGTCTGCATGGTCTGAATGCTAATTGAATAAGTGCAAAGCATGTGGGAAGGACAAACATTTGTAAGTACATTTAAAATCCTCCTAATTCCTTAGGACTACATCTTTTGGTGTTGTCAAGGCCTTCTGTGTTATTAAGAAGGAAACAACAATGTGTGAATGACCTGTAGATGCCAAGTTCTCCTAGGTGTTCTCTAATCCACTTTTCCTTGAGCAAATGAAATCTTCCAACATTCTTTACCCTGGTCTCCTGTGTCAGAGATCCCTGCAGGCAGGTCTTGACATTGAAGAAAATGCAAAGAAGGCATTTGGTTGCTCTGCTCTCTCTGCATCCTCTGTTACCAGAGTATCCTCTCCATTTAGTCCTGGGATCCCGTTATCCTTTGTTTTCCTTTCGGTATTGAAGTATTTGAAGAAACCCTCCCCATTTTCCTTGACATCCTTGGCGAGATTTAATTTCAAATTTCTGAGAGAACTTCTTTTTCATTTTAGATACACAGTTAAACTGTATTTCCTCTGCATTTTCTCAGCTGCATGCAGCTGATAGAAGCACTTTTACTAAAACGGGGAAGTTCCCTCCCATATCTGAACTCAAAGGTATAGTTCAAGCATTTCAAATGAAAAATTGAACTGTCAGAAAGTTTATGATTCCACAAACCTGGTCTACTGGAAAGTGCCCCTGCCCATGGCAGGGGGTTGGAGCTGGACGATCTTTAAGGTTCTGAACCATTCTATGATTCTATGAAATCAATTTCTGATCAGGTGTTTCCATTTCTAATTAAGGACACCTTCCTCTCTAATCTTCCTTATCATAGGCATTGTTATTTATCATGTTGAACATTAATTCTCTCCATTCTGTTTTCAGGCAAAATGTTGTGAGTGCTCAGCACTTAAGCTCTGTGGAGGTTGAAAATATTGCATCAGGAGGCCCTTATTCCCTTCTGTCGCTGAAGATGTATGATAATGTGTACATAAAATATTTAAATTAAACAGTGTTCCCAACTACATGTGCAATTTCATGGAATACTTAATGGAATTCAAGTGATATGCTTCTAATCACTTTGGTTTTCTAGAAGTTTATGAGAGAAAGACAGAAATAACAATTAACCTAATATGCCTTTATAGTCGCAATTTCTGCATTTTCTTATTCTTTTGAAACTCTATTTATCGGGAGATAAGGAAAATACATACATCTGTATATGCATTATATGGTTTAGGAGTAGATTTCAAAATAAACTTATAGCAGTAGTATGAAGAAATAGTGTATGTTTTGTTATAGACTCAGATTTTCTTAATCTGTACCAACTAGGGTTAGTGAATTTTTAAATCTATGTGAACTTATATGAATTTTATGTACCTGTTTCTGCTACCCATATTGCACTAATCCGTTGGACCTAACACAAATGTATACTTAGAAATAGAAGGATTTCTTTTCCTGGAGATTTCTTAATGCTCTATGCTGTTGTCTGGTAACCAGAGATTGAAGCTTTGAAAGTGTGAAGTACTTATATAGGCTTGTTTATCCATTTATTTGGCTTTGTGTTTTTCACTTATTGAGTTACTATTCAGTTTTAATTTCATGTTAATTGCTTTGCTTTTAAAGTTCCAGGCAGTTCCTGGATAATTCCATGTGAGGAG
Organism: Acanthornis magna; assembly: GCA_036785705.1. Taxonomy (NCBI): domain Eukaryota; kingdom Metazoa; phylum Chordata; class Aves; order Passeriformes; family Acanthizidae; genus Acanthornis; species Acanthornis magna. The sequence continues at coordinate 9,073,402 of JAWUZG010000034.1, forward strand.
AGGTTAAAGCTAAATAATGGAGGCAAACAGCAGAAGCCTTCTTTGAGAATGCTGTTGGAGTTTGGCTTCCATGTCACGTACTGGGCCATAAAATGTAAAATTGATGTCTCCCTCTGAAAGCTCTGCAGCGAGAGAACAGTCTTAAAAAGAGGGGGAGGGAAGGTTTAGAAAATAACAAAAATAACAAAAAATCCACCACAATATAAAAAGTGCTATAGTGTCTGAGAGATACTATAATTCAAAGGTGCTAGGTCAATATAAGCTTACACATTTTAAGGAATTTTTTAATGTCAATAGATCAGTGAATAAATTTTTAAAATCTCTTCTATGTACAAGAATCCACTCTTCCAGCCTGGTAATGCTGTATTTTAGCAGTAGTTGTGGTATAAAATCAGACTTCAACAGGAATGCATCAGTTAAAACCAATATGAAGCAACAGTGCTTTCTTTGTGATAAATTGACACTGAAGAAAAAAATCTTAGTTATCTCCTATATTATTTAGAGGAGCAGTGATCAAAAGAAGAGGCATTCGAAGAAATAACACTCTCATATATTCTGTACTGATGCACAGTTACTGTCAGTAATGGTGAATACAATTACTACCAAGGAATGCTGTGGAAATGCTTTAAAACTCCCATTTATACCTCTTTGCTGCAAGTTAGAAGGAGGAGAGTAAAAGGAAGCCAGATAATTTTAAGATACCTGCTACTACTTATGGTGGTTTAATTATACTGCTGCTTTTTCTTGTGAAATGATGTTTTGTCAGTGCATTTCTTTTACATAGCCACTGGATGGGCAGTCAATTTTATTGCAATTATCCTGCTATTAAAAAAGAAAGGAAAAGATGGGATTATAATTTTCAAAATTATGTGCTCTTCCTTCATATTAATAAAAATTGAAAAATCTCTTCATTCTCAAGTACACACTAAAAGTAGAGGCTGTAGGAAGTTTCTGGTTTTGCACCTAGTCAACAGTGGCCCAATCTTCATCAAAATTTCACACTGATCCTTGTCAACAGCAGTGAACACTATGGAAACCTGCTGCATAAAGTACAAAACTGTGTGTAAACTTCAGATTATTTATTTCTTGGATGTAGGCTAAACAAGACAAACTTGCCATTCTGGTGTCTCCCTGGGGTCTGAAGATCAAGCATGACAGTGGATAGAAAAGCTCCAACAGGAATGATTGATACTTTACAAATGCCATTCTCCTATTTTTCTCCCTCTTAATAATGCAGCCAGCATTGCCAAAATTCACACTTCAACTTCTTTCCTGGTGTGAGAGGAAGAAGACGGTATTTTTATTCTTTTGTTTGCAATGCTCTCAAATTAATCAAAATACCAGATTCATGTTTTACAAGCTTTGTTTGAAGTACTTAAGAGTATTTTTATGATGAATCCGGTGACTCACATAATTCTTAATTTCCAAAAAACAATACTTTGTTTATGATAGCAGATCAGAATTAACTCTCTGTGAAATAGAAAGCCAGGAGAAATACTGATTATTATTCATCTTTGTTTGTGATTTTATCATGTCTCAATATAATTAAAATCTTTCTTAAAGCAATGTTACATTTTATCTATAATATATGATATAAATTACTGTACATACAATTTTTTTTTTTTTTAAATAAGAACTTTTTATTGTGAGTCTGATAATTGAGGCTGGAAATTATGACCTTTAATATTCTGACAAGCAGGAAATTATTGCTTGTGAATTCTATAATGTTTTTGCAACTCCTATTATGAAGATTATCTTTTGAACATTTGCTGTTGACAATACCAAAGCTATAAAGTTCAACAGTCCCTTTTTTTTTTGAAGGGTGATTAACCATTTGGCAAACCATTTCATTGAATTCATCTGTGCAAAGGGGCTGTATGGTATGTCTACCCCAGTGATTCAGTGTAAACTTTCTTTGCAAATGATCTCAGCAGCACTGGAGACAGAGGAGAAAAATAGGCATGGGGATATGTGTTGGACAGAGTTTCCACATCCTTCTCAATCTTTTAATCTATCAGCAAGAAGGGAGTATTCAGACCAAGGAGGGAAGTATTCAAGGATCCCAGGAACTCTTCCATCTTCAAAAAGCACCTCTTCTACACTTTTTGCCTTGGTAGGTAGGATAAATCCTTTTCTCTTTTTGCCTTCCAAAGAATCTAGCCTGATTCTTCTGCCAGGTGCTAAAGGGAATATATGTTTTCAAAGGAAATGGAAGTACTTAAGAATTTTAATGAAGTAAAAATGATATTTCAGAACTGCAATACCAACTGGATTGCAAATAAAAAAAATCTAACTTTAAGAAAGTGCCTCTTTTATCATAAGTTTTGGGTCAGTTTTTCATCTGTTAAGAAATGTGGGAAAAAATGAGATAAATTAGTTGTTTTTCTTTTTTACCAGCTGTAACAGCAGGTAGCAATCTCACTTTACCTTGAATGTGTCATTCATTACAACCTACTGGCTTTCAGTCATGGGGATTTATAATGGTGGAAAATCACCAGGGAACACCACTACTCATCTCTGAAATAACACACCATAGACCATGGAAATTAATACCCATGTAAAAAGTATTCAAATCATATGTTTTGTTTGCAGCTGGTTTCCTTACCAGTAGCTGAAGGTAGCCAAACATACAGTCCTTCTAACCTTGGCAAGGGAATTTACTCCAGAGGGTCTTTAACACTTAAAGCAAATGACTCACAATGTTACAGTAAGTTTAAATTTCACCTATCCTGTATTACATTCTTGCCCATCCTTTAAATTAGATCTTGCCCATCTCTGCCACTACCCCAGACTGCATCCATAATAACCCTCTGTATGAACAATTATTTCCACTAAAGTGGCATGGCTAGTCCACAGACGGCTTTGGGGATTGCACAAGGGTAGAGAAGGATTGACGTCTGTGCTCTATTACTGTAAATGGGATTTATGTAATAAGTTATAGAATTTAAAAGAAAGAATGAAATATAAAACTCCTCACAGTTTCTTAGTGATGTCATTGGCTTTATTAATTGTTGACCATGCAACACTGGTTAAGATCAAGGTAAGCTGTCAATAGCAGTGAGACAGAAAATTAGGAGGATTGTCATCTGTTAAAATCCTTCCACTGATACACTTTTTAATGATGACAACACAGATTAGTTAGGCTCTAAAATGTTTAGGCATCTTGGCTTTTCAAAAGTGACAATTTCCTCCCAGCACACTCCTGACACTCAGAATCCTCTGTTAATTTATTCTCTTGGATTATCTCAGAATTTTGATCATTTTGTCAGTTGAATGCTTTACAAATACTACTGGATTAAGTTCTAACCTGCTGGCACTCATGCAAGTCTGTCTCAATTCTTTAGTTTCTTCAGGACTAGCACCAGCACATTATTGTAAAACTGCTTTTAGACTCTACTTGCATTTCAAATGACAAAACATGATCTTCAGTGTCCCTGAACAAATTTTGAGTTTCTGGGTGAGCCTTAAGAGATACATTATTTATACAGACATATAGATGAGTGTGACAAGGTGTATGTGTGTGTGCACATACATATAAGTATGTGTCCATATATTTTTAATTTTAAGAAAATCTTCAGGATTCTAAAATCAAAAATCACAGAGCAGCAAGTAGTATAAGTACTACTTTAATGAGCATATTCTGGTAATTTTTCTCAGCGTCATGAGACCTAAGTAAGACAACTACTCTCAGTGAAGTGATCTGATGAAATTTAAGTCAGTATTACAGTCAGCCACAAGAAGACTGCCACAATTTTAGTTCTTTCAACTAATACCTGTTGCACCATTACTAAAATCATTATAGTTTTCTAGTTTGCAAATTATTTTAATGTGCACAAAAATGTGTAAAAGTCCTAAGTAAATTATGATTATGTCTGTCTGGGGTGGAGTTGATTTTCTTCACACAGCTTTTATGGTGATGGGTTTTTAAATTTGTGCCTTAAGCAATGCTGATAACACACCAATATTTCAGTTGTTGCTGAGCAGTGCTTGCACATCAAGGCCTTTTCTCACTCTGCCACACTTTCCCTGTGAATAGACTGGGGTATATGCAAGATTTTGTGAGGGTACACAATCAGGAAGATAACCAAAACAAACCAGGTATTTCATGCCATATAATGTCATCCTTGGAAATAAAAAGGAGGAGGGTTTAGGAGGGTTATCCATCTTTTGCTTGGAAGACAATTAGTCTAACCTTGGAAGGTGGTAGTGACTCCCTCTACATCACTGTTTTTGTTTTATTTTCTGTCTTCCTTCTTCCCCTTCTTATTTTTTATTAAATCATTTTTAACTGGACCCATAAGTTTTCTTGCTTTTATACTTGTGTTCCTCTTCTGCTGTCCCACTGGGGGCAGGGGAGTGGGTGAGCAGCTGAGCACTGCTTAGTTGCCTCAGGGGTTAAACCTACAACAAGTTAGTTACTAAGAAAAGTTTTTATTTTGGAAATTGCTATTTTCTGTACTAGAAAAAGTATTACATGCTTTATTAATTATATTAAATGCAATAAGATTTATTTTTTTTTTAGTTCTTAACATTAAAAACTCCACAAATGTTCCAAGCTCAGGACAGCTTTTTTCCCTAGTCCACATTGTGTTCAACCCATCACTAGGTGTGGCTACAGTAAAAAAAAAAAAACTGGCCACCTGCTAGAAATTGACCTAGGAGCTTCCAAATCTAAAAAATTATCCCCTATAATCAAAATTTCACTTCTCTGCCTTTCACTAGAGAAGAATCATGGTACCAGGTGATTAAGGTTTATAATACCGGAGCTGGCATGAAGTTTCCCATCAATATCACATTCAGCAGCAGCAAAGGTTTTTTATGGATATATGTGGAGCAAAAGAATTGGGAATTGGGAAGAGACACAGAAATTGTGGAGAAATGGACTGTAAAAAAGCAGTGAAGCTTTCAGACAAGGAGAGGACATGGATTTAAGAGAAAGAAGAGTCCAAAGATTTTTGGGCAACTGGGTAAACAGAGAACTACAATGGTTTTCTCTAACAGGTCTCATGCTGATATATGAGTCCATTTTATCGTGCTCCCTGTCTCAGGATGTAAGCTGTCATTGCTCCACCAATTTCACAGTAAATACTACTCCCAGAAGGAAGTAGATCTTCAGTTGTATATTCTGCTTAGGTCAATATATACGCTGAAGGCAGTGATTGTAGAGCTAATATTTTTAAAAAGCACCTATGTAGAGTTATGAATTTTCTGATGAAATACAAAGCAAAATATAAATATTTCAAACCATCTTTCTCATTTGAACAGTAAGTTCAGATTTAGATTAACTCCAAGTATTTTTTTTTCAAATCGCTTTCTTTCAGGTCCCCTTTCTTTTCTATTTGTAGAGGTGTTTGAATTTGTTAGTAATACAGTAGACATTCTCTACTTTAAACAGAATAACTGCTGAACAAACACACAGTGCAGCCACCAGCTTCAACACTCATGGCAGGTTTCCCACATTAACACAGTCATTGCAGTCTGATGTTGAGGTACAGACTCTTAAATCTTTGAAATACAGAACTTGTATTCATGAGCTATGAAGGGCCTGAGCCTGTATGTGGAAGTAATTCAAGTACCTTGGTGAATATTTCACAGGAAAATCAATTTATAAATCATATGATTTTCATGGAGTTTGGACTCATATTTTTTGCCTCAGTATACAATAGTTCTATATAACTGCGGTTCATTTGAAAGTCTTATTAAACACTGATTTAATTTTAATGATGCAAACTATTTGCATATTCACACACACATATGCATTCAGGCTAAATACAGGGTTTCTTTACAGGTCTAAATATACAAACGTAAATTTTGAATATTTGCCACAGCTACCTTCTTATGTCTGGTATTTCCAATGTCAGCCAAAAAGAAATCTTTCCTTAAAAATGTGGAAATATTGCCAGTAATTTCTTTTCCATAACAAAAGTTAAATTGCATTCCTTTTGAATATTAAACATTGTTTCATTATGTTTAAGCTAGTAGACAATTATGCAATAATTCCATACTAATTTATAACCACATGTATATACAAATTACTGTCAACATTAAGTGACGTGAAATATGTGCTTCAATGCAAATAATGGGATTAAGTGGAAGGTTAATTGAATGTATGATTGCAGTCAGCAGCCTCCTAACTTAGAGAAGAAAGACAGGAAATGCAGATTGGTATCACCATTCTGTTTTCATCACTGCACTTTCTGCTCTTCTCCTTTGCTGTCCTTATTCATTTTTGATGACTTCACTGTTAGTCCTTCTTATCTTTTTGTACTTTTTTTCCCCTCCTCTCCCTGGCATTTCTCTTGCAAGAACCAAAACTCTTCACAATTAATTTCCCTTTTTATCCCCATTTACCGACAGGTAAGGTAAGAATAAGACACCTGACACTTAAGTCCAGTCTGAAGAGTATGGAAGAATGTTTATAGTTCTTGCACAAAAGAAACAAGACTGTATGTCATTCTGATTACACTGGATAATCTCCAGAACACCTTGCAAATTTGACTCTTTTTCCATTAGACATCTCAGCTCGAAGTTCCATCTTGGATCTGGACCTTAATTAGTTCGCAGTAACAACAAACACTGTAAAGTTCATCTTGACATTAATTTTCCTCTTTTTTGTTTTTTTCAGGTCCATTTTTGTGTGACAAATATGTATTTAAGGTGATAATGTTGCAAACCATTTTTCGGTGGGGTAGGGTCAGGACTGTAATACGTAGAAACTTACCTAACAGAGATGTGTAAAAGCTTCCAAACTTGTTTCCTGATATTTCTGAGAAGATATTAAGCCAGTTTTGAATAATTTTGTAATGTGGTTAAGTTTCATTTTCATTAAATTCTTTCAATTGATTTCCTTGTAAAAGATGATCTAAAGTTTGATCAAGCCTTGGAAGGGTAAAGTTCATGGTTCTCTCCTGTTTTTTCTCTCCTTCCTATTTCTCCATGCTTGTGTCTTTTGTGTAGCCCACATTCACACCCATGCCCCTGCCTTCCCGTTATTCTTTTCTGCACCAAATACATTAAATACTCAAAATGCAAGGTCCTACTGATAAGGGCTGAATCCACCAGTAAAGAATGACTTGCTGCAATGTTTGCTTTGCCTTTCCTGCTCCAAAGTCTGCACCAGCAGAATGGCATCCAGGGATTGGATTTAGATTTTTCTGTTCATTCACATTTTGTTAGACCTGTGATCTTTTTTGAGAAGACAAAGAATCCAAAGCCTTTCTTCGTTTGTCATTTTTAGAAAGTGATTTTTCATAAAGACATCTAGACAGTTTAATTGTGAAGCTCTAACCATGTAAAACATATATTCATTTCAAATATTTGCTAGATCCTTGTTCCATGGTATAAGTCTGTATCTGACCATTTTTGCCTAAAGAAGCTAGACCATAGAAACAACATTAGATTTTGAAAAGTAAGGAATTTGAGCAGACAGACAATAAATAAGACCTTTGCAAACCCTATAAACCCCTGGTTTTAGAAGGACTTTAGGACTTGTAGTTTCACAGGTAATTGTGAAGAGAAAACTGTGGAGATTTGGATTATTTGGAAAGTCAAAGGGATCAGCAAACCAAATATAAAGCTGAGGAGTATTCCAATTTCTTATAGACGCTCTGAAGTACAAAGGAGTTTTGTGAGGAAAACAACTTCTGTTCAAAGGTTCTAAAAACAGGTGAAACAAACTGTTTCCAGAATACCTAATCTCTTAAGGTAGCAGATGAATTAGATGGAATCTCAAGTTCCTTTGTGGTCAAATGTCCTTTGTTTCAGTTGGTTTTTGTTTCAAATTCTATATGGTCAGCAGAAGAGTAACTAATACATACCCTCAACTACATTCTTGGTAGATTGAATGTTTTTTCTGCATCTTCCCCACTATCCAGTGATAGCAATGAAGGAAAACTTAATAGATATTCAGTACTGATCAAAACCTAAATTTTCATCTTTGTGAACCTTCTTATCTTTTTTTATCTCCTAACTGGCAAACTTGTGCATGCTTCTGACTTGGTTCTGTCAGGTAGTATAATTTTGCAATGAATCATCAATGTCATCAGAAAATATAAGCTATTCAGAAGCAGGGGCCCCAAAATCCATAATAAATAAATACTGGGTAAGTAACAACTTACCTATGTGAACTTAGAAGAAAAATGCGGCAGTGTTACAGACACATACAGACTTCTGTTTGAAAAAAATGGTCTGTGTATTTCTCTGTCTTCTTTGCAAGTGCGAAGAGGAGGTAATTTTTATTGAGAAGCTTAAAAGGGGGAAAATATGAAGGCTGTACTCCTTCTAGGTCTTTCTGAGACAACCAATCTTAAGTCCTTTTTTGATACCAAGCTGTGAGGGATTATGATTCAGTTCATGGCTGATTTTACATTGGTTAAAAAGGTCTTTCCTGCCTTGGTTGTCCAAACAGATGACAAATCAGCAGCAACAGAGAAAACATAAGTCATGCATAACCTAACAAAGCTATAGGAAAAAATATACTCAGCCTAAAGAGTAGACACACACAAAAAAAAGGCCCAAAAAATATTGGAACCGTACACTTTGGGTAAAAAATGCTAACAATTTTGAGAAGAGAAAATAACTAATTAGTGGCACATCCTCATTTTTACCATATAACTGTGGCTGGCATTCAGTGAACATTTAAACATCCTGATAATTCAAAAATAAATACTATCTGTGAAGGCTTCTTTTATGTTGACATATAAAAGCACTTTTACCATTTAGTGTAAGTCAAAGCATTTTGGGAATACTGTATAAATTACATGTCTGGATGGAGTGCCTTTGGTGGTCACTCAAAGCCACTAATATTATATATGTTTTGAATTATGTCTCATTCAATCATGACCATTTGCCTTTTGGCACTTAATGTATGACATTAGTTTCATACCTCCTCTCAATAAGAGGACCTCCAGCTATGCAGCATCTTCCAGTAATGGTATTTACCCTCTATTTTAGTCTGACTCTAAATTTTGCTTCTGAACATTTTACCTGTATAAATCTGATCTGGATCTCTACAGATGTACCACATCGATAAATAGCTCAAATATACCTAAACCAAATGGAACAAAAGATTGAATGTGTTTGAATATTGCAATTCTAATAGAACAGCTGGTGAAACTCAGTTTTTGGGACTCAGTCCAAAGCCTGCAGAGCTTAGTGGAAAGACTCTGAAGTGTCTCAAAGATCTAATTTCATTGCCCTGATTTCTACTGTAATGGTATAAGTTGGCTTATGATTCACTCAGAATTCATTAGAGGTTGACTGGAAATCTGGCCTCCACTCTCATGGCCCCTTTTCAGGAGGCTTGACCAGAGGTTTGATTTAGGCAGGATATCTGACTGTGTGCTGCTGTATATGCTGGTTTCATTCCTCTGTAACAAGGCCCAGAGCACAGCTATCAGAGGCAACCAGCAGATGTAGCAGTTTGCAATGCAGTTTCTGCATGTTACTCCTTTGAGGCATTCTTGAGTTTCTGTGTGTTTTGTCAGAAACCTGGGGACATTTGAGAACATTCAGAAGAACATGAGGTTGCCTGCTGCTGTCAGGTAGGACTAAGAATAAGTTAAGCCTCGTTCTAGCAGATTCTGACAAACTCTGTCACCTGTCCTTTATCAAATAACACCTGCAAGTTTTGCTCTGACTTAACCCTGAATAGGAAGGGTCAGGTTCATAATTTTAGCCCAAGCTAGGGAGGGGCCAGTCCCAGCACATAGCAAACAGATGTAAGAGTTTGTGCAACAGGATGTGAGGAACAGGTCTACAAACATTCTGTGTCTAACCCTGTACATCCTCAGGTATGGTGGTAGGAATGGTCCTGTCCCACCTCATGATTTGCAAGAGTCGATGGATTCTGCAGGTTAATGACTGACTACCCAAATGCCATTGGCTGCAGGGTTTCAGTTTCTGTGGACATGGGAAGCTGCTTGGAAGAGATGGGATTGTGGAGTCTCCATCTTGGAGGGATTCAGTACCAGAATGGACACAATCTTGGACAACCTTCTCTGGCTGATCATGCTTTATACAGTGGGGTTGGACTAGGTGATCTCTAGAGGTCCTGCTCAACCACAGCTGTTCTGTGGTTCTTCACTGCTTTTCTGACTAATAGTGCTACAAATCCTGTTCAGAGGGAACTAAAATGGTTCTGACTTCTAGTTCGTCACTGGTCAACCAGTCACTGGGAAATATTTCCAAACTGATTCCTGTGTTCTCATCTTTGAGCTCTGCTGATGTATTCTTACTAAGTGTTTACTAGGTTCAGCAAGAGTTTCATGCTCTTGCTTCTGGCAAGAATACAAAGTAAAGCTCAATATTCTCAATTTGTGATTTACAGCAAAGTCTTATGAGAGTGTGCATGTAATTAATCAAAGAAATTGTAGAGGTTCAGGACACTTTCCAATGACACTTTAAATATATTTATATGATAACACACCATTTATTTCCTGTCATTGACTCTCAAAGAAGGTAAAAATAATATCTACTTAGGTAATATTTACTGGTACTTTATTATTCTAAGGACTACCTGGGAAAAAAAAAAAGAAAAAGAAAGTTATTATAAAAAGAATAAAATGCAATGACACAGTGAATAATAGCTGGACTGTAAATGAAAAATTAGAAAGGAGAGTGCTCTTCCCCCCATACTCGAGTGTGCACATTACTTTGTTTAACCCACAAAATTTAATTGTAACAATTTAATGTCTACAGATAAAATTCTTTTACCAATTGGATGTGAACAAGTGTCTCAGGTATTATGAAGAGGAGTTATCTGTTCTACTCATTTAACCATTTTTTTAAAAATTAGTATTTTTTAACCTATAGGAAGCTTACTGTCTTTGTTTAATGCATTCATTTTCTCTACACAGAGAGGATATCTTTAAAAGTAAGGTAATTTCCATTTCATATTCTAAAAATACTTTAAAGATTACTTTTCAGTAAAGTTGCTGGTTCATGTAAGAACAGTAAATTTTTTTCTGCTGGTTCATATAAGAACAGTAACTTTTTTTCTGCTAGATCTGCTTCAACATGCAGATAGTAATAATCTACATAACAGATGAATATATTTGTAGGCAGACTTGTGCTCTCTACCATAGAAAATGGTCAAAGCAATCCTCAATATACCAGAAATCTCATTTCCACAGCTTCAGAAGTAAATGTTTGAAGAGCACAATTAAAAATAGGTGCTTCATTCTACTGACAGACATTGAAGTAGATGGAAACTCCAGGAAGAGTGTCAATGTCTTCATCTTAAAGAATAAATGAGGAAACAGGGATCCTTAGTTGTAGCTGGAATTCTTAATCCTTTCCTGATAGTTGCTGAAATGAAGACTCTCTAGGGAGAATCATGGTGTGGGTGGATACATCTGAGGAGATTAAACACAACTCTAGCATCTTTGAAAACTAATGTACAGAAGGGCCTATTATAAGGCATGGTTGCCAAAAATCCACAGTGAGGATGAATAACTGCAGGGAAAACTTCAGCAAAATATAGACACAGCTGTTTAAAAATTGGCATTTCCCATCTTCATCAGACCAGCAGATGTCAGAATTCATTAGGCAGCATTTTGAAAGCCCTAAACAGAGGTTGAAACACCAAGCGTTTACATTGTTACCTGTCTTGCATGCTTTGACTGACAAGTATTTCCAATGCAATCTTCAGTAGCTGAGTGAGACAACCTTCACTGTATTTTCTTGAGAATTAAGCAAAGTGACACTAAAGAATGGTTTAAAAGAGAATTTCAAATTTTAATGTGATTTTGAACCTGAACCTCCCTGGAAGGAAACTTTGTTTAAGGTGGAGCTCTGTGCATCACCTGTGTCAGGGTAAAGACTTAGACTTCACTCTTTTATCTGAGACCCAGAATCAAACAATCTTGCCTCTGGAACTTAAACAAGATAATCAACAATAGATTTTTTTTTGTCCAGTCAAACTTTTTTTTTTTTTTTTAATAAACTCAAGGGGTTTCTCATTCTGCAGCTTATGTCACTTGCTTTCAGTCAGTAACTGTAAAACTGCTGGCTTTTGATTTGATGTCATATACTTCTTACGTCTCTCTTGCATACAATAAAATTGAAGCTATATAATGGGTTTAGTAAATTTCAAATACATAGGTAAAAACACCCCAACTGCAAATATAAACTACCTTTGCCAAAAAGAATCATTGTTTATATATATATATCAGAAAAAATATTTTAAAATGCTTCTCTTTTTATTAACAACACACACTTGCAGCATACATAAAACACTATTTCCATTTCTCTCATTTTCAGCATTTCCTTTACTTTCATAATCCTTGAAATAATTTAGCTTTCTCTGATATCTGTTGTAAAAGATGTACTAGTTCATTAATCTTATCCAACAACAGTGATACAAATTTTAAGAATTATAGTCCTGCCTTGTCTTTGTGGACAGAAGCATTTCCCATTCAAAATAAATAATTAATTCAGTGTGATGATTTAGTTTTCTTTCATTTCTCTCCCCACGCTCAACAAATCCCTTCTTTCCTTGAGAAGCTGTAATCAATCTGAAGATCCTAACCTGAAAACAGACAAGAATGAACCCTCACCACAATGTTACTTACTTAAAAGTATTTCCCAACCAACCTAAGAGTAACCTAAGGGGATTAATTTTAATATTCTATTTATTTTATTTTATTTTTTTATTGAGGGCTATGTTGGGGACCATATCATGCTAATTTATTTGACATCTGTTCTCAGAACTTTCATATGAGATGTGTAAGTTCCATATACACAGGAATTAGTGAAGCAACTCAAATTCATTGTTGTAGTGTACAGATTTTATGGAGTGATAAACCCAGAAGAATAAAATTTAAATTCTCACTTCCAAGTCTCATACCTTGGCTTTACAAAAATCAAATTATATAAGACAGAAAACTTTCAGGTTTTAGGATGAAGATAGCTGCTTGCAGCTACTGAGGGATGTTGTTTTGAATATCTAAAAAAATGCTTACAGATTTCTCTTTGCACATGGACCCTGCTCTACCCATCAGATTACTGTAGCTTCTGCAGTTTTCAGCACAACTTTGTCAGGGTAATTTTTATGTGGCTTTTTTAATTTGTTCAGCTTCTTCTTCTTGGTTGTGCTATTAATGCATTGTTATTAATAACATTGCCTACTTTTGGCTGTTATTGGGATGTTGTACATTCCAGATCACGCTTTCAATAAAAGAATAAGTAAGAGAATTACATGGACTGTAAATATAAAAAACACAACCCACCAAAAAAACCCAACCAAACCAAATCAAACCAAACAAACATCCCAAAAAGCAAATAAGCAAAAACAACGACACACAACCACAAAACCAGAATTCTCAAGTAGGAGGTGGAACTCCCAGATAGATTAACAGAGTATGTTCATTATTTAATGTCATGTTCTTCGGGATAGAGAAGAACAACCTATCCTCCAGTTAATTCTCTACGTCTTTCCTTTCCATGGTCAATTCTGTCAAATTTCTGATTTTTCATATTTTTTTCAAACACCCTCAAATATCACAGGATGGAAATTCAAATTATAGATAGAAAAAAGTGGAGTATGAAGAGGATACCTTTTCCATGTTTATTACTTTGTTTATATTTTCACTTGAACAGCAACTTTATAGTTTTGTCGCTCTGCCTTTTATCTGAATTGAATCTGTGATAGCAGCAAAGCTAAATGATTTGTGTTCTTATCAAGAATACGAGGATAACAGAATAAGAATAGAATAAAAATAGATAATAGAATAAAGTAGAACAAAAACCTGATAAAATGGAAGATCATGAGTTTGGAAATAGTAGTGCTTTTTCTCCTTGCTTTCTCAATAACATCCAAGGAACTTGCATTTTCTAGAATTTGTGCAAATTAGCATACTTGATTTCCAACACACTTGCTATATTTTTTTTTTTTTTTTTACAGCAGAGGCATGAAAAATATAGATGTGGAATTGCCTAATTGGAGTGTGTGGGGGAAAGGTCTAGGAAAGCTCTGCTAATAAGCCTGGTAAGGGTATACATACATTGTTTATGAGTCTGTCCTAAAAAAAGTATGGCACTGTAGATAGTAGGGGTGATGACAGTTTGAGAAGTGTCAGATGATAAAATGGAGGGAAAAAAACCCCAAAGCTAATTGCAACTAGCAAATCTACAGTGGCTATAGTGCCTTGTTTGGGAGTTCATTGAGGCTACTAACTGCTATTTTCAAACTCTCAATGTATTTAATGTACCATAGACTTTAATGGGCATGTTAAAACTAATGTAAAAATAAAACCTTATTTTTTTTCCCTAAATGAATGTTTTCTCCTGAGCAGCAGCTAAAGGAGCATAAGTAGATGAGAAATGGATGAAAAAGACATCTGCAAAGGTACTAAAATGAATCTCTATATATTGCAGTCTCTTGGTAGCTCAATAAAAATCTGTTTTCCACTGCGCTTCATTTAAAATAAACAAACTGAAAATGTTGCATATTGAATGAGCTACGTTGCTTGGACTGGTTAAATAAAAAAAATTATGTGTGATAAAAAACCAAAGGTGCCTTTTTGACAGGCAAATGCATGCCAGAAACCATATGAGATTACCTAATTTAGGTACTCTCCTTTGAGCTGGTTTGCTAATGATAATTCTAATTATTTTTTCACATCCAAGCAGGGAATATCCATTCCAGGCTAATTTTCCTTCTTTGAGTTGCAAACCCCTAGAGTAGTCTAGCTTTAACACAGACTTAATTCATTCCAAAGTGCATACTTTATTTGGATATTGCGTATTTAATCAACTTCTGCAGTAGCCTGTATTTGAACAGATTGCAGTGAAAAAAAAAGCAAACTTCCTTCTGATTTTTTAAGTCTCTGAAATGGTTTTTGTTCAGTGTCTGACCTATAGAACATGTCAAAACTGAATAATTTATATAACAAAACAAAGACAACAAGGTCAGAAGAGATGTATGATTTTTACAATAGAGAACATTCAGGGACATGATAGGATGTGAGACATGTTCCTGAATGTTAAGGAGGATTTTTTTTTCTCCTTATTTTTCTTTGCAAGTAAATGAGCTCAAAGACGTGAGAAAATAAATTAGATTCTAGAAAAAATTAAACTTTTAGTACACAGTAGGGAGGAATTAACTGCTTTCTTTGCTCCTTGAGATTTTCTGTGGACCTCAGGGAAGGAATGTTCTAGGAGGTTGCCTTAGCAACACTCTACTTTAATAATTGCATTAGTCTGAAACTGAAAAACCCTCAAAATACTGTAGAAAATCACACAGTGTCCACAAAGAAAACAATTTTATCACCTGTAGAGAGGCTTCTTCTCACCAGATCCTGGGTCTTCTCAGACAGCATTTGGTAGGTGCCTATTACTGTCACATAAGTTCCCTATCTGGGGAGGCATACAATATTTCATATTAATACGTCCTTTATCTGACTTCATTCTGGAGAAGATGTGGCAGAGAACACAGGGACCAAGGTCTGTTTCTTTGGTCTTACCTCCAAACCTAACACAAGGAAAGTGTGACAGTACAGAACTGCAGAAATGGCTTTCTCATTGCGTGTGGAAGAAGATAGAAATCTGAAGGGAGAACAAATTCCACTTGTATAGAGGAAAAGGACGTTGCAATCTCCTTTAGACTCTGATATTTAAAATGTTCCCTTGACATAACATTACAGATAACTCAGAAACGATGTCATGGTGACCAGCAGCTGATGATGCAGGCTTGTGGTACCAGACTGCCATCATTTCAGGGTCAGTCATCCTGAGCTCATAGGTCAGTCCTGTTTTCCCATAAATTAGTGTAAGATACTAATTTTGAATATTTCACTCTAAAATCAAATGGACATATGTACACAATTATTACTTTCAGTTAAAAATATGGTTCACATATGTGTCTATAATTTTATTGCAAAATGAAGATGCAATGAATGTTTGCTTATAGAATTGACTTTTGTTACTCAAACCATGCTGTCAACACCAAAAACTTTCTCTCATTCCTTCTTTTCATTCTGTCTTTCAGGATCTTTCAGTGAAAAAGAAGCACAGAATTTTTTTCCTCACAAGTTTTGTTCTCTTATTTTGCAAAAATTGAGTTTTCCATCCTCTTCTCTGTTTGTAGTGAGGCATGGACTACAGACAATGGAATATTTACTTACTTGCTTTGAAAAAGCATAATCAGTGTCAGCAGTAATGATGAAAATGAACCTCTGGATACAGGGTTTGTGAGACTCCCATTCCCCATCAGCTAAAAACCTAGATTTTTCTCAGTTAAAAAAAAAAAAAAATTCTTGCCATGTTATATATTAATGCAAGAATGACTTAAAGCCTTGTTATTGTGGGTTAAGGCTCTGGTTATATAACACAAGATTTCATGAAATATAGATTGTGCTGATTAATATTCTTTTTCAGGTGTTAGAATCAGAGGCTAAAATATTTGCTAACTAATTTTGCTAGCCTTTTTGATTTTTTAAGAAGATAAATGTTATGACAGCTTGGGAAGATGTGTGAGTATTAATATTCATAAGCAAGCAAGCAGCATTATTTTAAAATAAAACCTTGGTTAAATGCTTCATATTTGTGTTTATGAATATCTACTTGAATTTTCAGTCCTAACAAATTACCACTCAGTTTTATTTTTCTACCGACCAGTTATAAGTATGCTTGTTTGTATTTATTTTCTGGAAATAGCTGCCACAATATTGCAGTATTTTACCTGAAAATATAATATAAATGTAGTATATATGTATATAAATGAGTGTTTATAGGTCAGAATCAAACAGAATTCCTCGTGGTGCAAGGCAACATGAGGAGTTTAAGAAATAAAAACTTCTTGTAGTGTCAGAAGATTTAGAAGCAGGAATATACATGGTTTTAAGAAAAGAGTGTTGGAATACTTTTGAAAGATCATCTATTGAATCTCTCTATTCCATGTATATTTAAATTTTACCTACTTTTTTATGAACGTTATTTAAGATCTCCAGGTTATATAAGAACCACAGGACAATAAAATCTAAAATATTTAAATGCAATATCTAAAAGTATCATTTATATACATAATATGTATTTTATATATTAAAATGGAATATGTAAAAGTTTTATTTATTTTCTCTTCAGATATATAACTACAAATAGGAATCCATTTCATTTCATAAGAATATTCATACGTATTTTTTTCTAAGGTGCTGATATCCTCACTTGCATCTTCAGTTTTCAAATCCTACTTTGACATCATCGGGGAGAAATCATTTGAAGTTCTAATCTACTGTTCTCTGAGTTCTAGAACTTTTAGTTTTCCAGTGATATTGCCACTTATTCAAGAAAACTTTTCATTCTGAAAACATGCACTGCCATTAGCATTGTCATCAATTAAAATAATAAATCCTGGAAACCCAGCAGTATTGAGGGAGTTATTCAACATAAAAAAAACTTGAAGAGAGAACATTAGCTTAAATCTCACATTTTTGTTCTAAACTATCTTTTACTTTAGATTGATGACTCATAAACCGATTTTTGAGATAAATTATTCACATAGTTTGAGCTTATACTGTAGGCTAGCTGAAAAGGAGAAATTTCTGTGTCTTGAAGAGAATTTGTGTAGCTGTTGAAACTCTAGACAGTGTTTCCATGTTTTCCATGTTTAAGCATATGTGTATTCCAGAAATGCATATAGTCAGAGATCCACAAGGACTTGCCTGCCTCAGTTCATTCACAATGGTGGCACACAGGAATCTTCAAGGTGCAGAATTAGATGAAGATTCTGCGAACATCTGACTATTGGGAGAAAAGGAAAAATCATAGGATTTGGTAAGAAGGAGGGAACAGATTTCCTCAAAGTGACCTTGTACCTTGCTGCTAAAAATGTTAACATGGGAAAACTCCATTTCTTATGCCTAGTGTTGCTCATCCCCTGCCTGTTTAGAGAAGTAGAATTCCCATGTAGAGATAACACTCACAGGCCTGCTTGAGCCTCCTGGTGTGGAGAGGGATCACAAAAGCACAGCCTTGAGATGAACTGCAGGTGCAGAGAGCCCTTTGATCTATTGGGGCAGGCAGCGTCCCCTTGTGCAAGGATGAACTGAGCCTAACAGAGCCATGTCCCCGTGTCTGTGCCACCCGGTGCTGTTAGGGAGGTCATGGAATAAATCTACTCCTTGCGTTTCAGCTGGGGCTTGGTGGTTGCCTTGGTTACCCCTGTGTGTGGATTCACACACAGACCTCCTGAGCTGAATCCTTCCTTTCCTCTGTTTCCTCCTGTGTCCAAAGAAAGATGGCAAATAACATGTATGTGAATATTTGAAATATTCCCCTAGATTTCAATACCATGGACAATGGGTAACAGCATGGGTAAAACCATATTTTCCTAGGGAAAAACTGTGGGTGAGATGTAGGATGGGATCTTGCAATATTGACAGTCAAGTCACAGACAAAAGATCAAGATAAGGCTACTGATTATATGTCATACGTACAAATTTAATACCCTGTAATAGTAATATCCCTAGCAGTTTTGAGGGAAGTTTATGTAATAGAATAATCTACTTGCAATTTAAAAGGGGTCATTTCCATCCAAATATGATGGAATAAGATGTAATAGCTCTCGTCACCATTTGATGAATCAAGTAGATTTCAAAACATTAAACCCCATCTTTTTCTTGTGTAAAAAAAGAGATTCAACACTGATATATGGGAAATTCCAATCAACCAGCATAGGTAGGTTGCATCCAATAGCATAGGTAATTCTTTGCTGTTTTCGTATAAGGTTAAATTATCAGCAGATCTTGAACCAAATTGTTGTGAAACATTTTCCCCCTTATTTCTTGACCAAGACTAAGTCTGTTTAAGATAAATGCAGGACTTGCTCTGCTGGGTTGTTTTTTTTTTTTTTTGCCAGTTTTTCTTTCCTTAGTTTCTGATTCACACCCTGGAAGTATGCCTCAAGTTTTTATTGAGTTCCAAGGGAAACAGGCAGCCTGTTTGAAGCCTCGGGTTAGTAAATCAATATACCAACTCCTCTCTAGGGGGACAATATAGAAAGAAATAATCTATAGGCATAGACATAATTATCCTAGTCTCTGCTGATACCTGGAATCCTTAACCTTAATCAGCACATATGACAGGAGAATTGCAATGTTTTATTGCCTGCTTATCTCCTCTTGGCAATGGCAGTGAGTTTAGTCTTCAAACTAATTTGTTTGGGTCTTGCAGCTGCCTTTGATACAATTAGCCATGAAGCGTTACTGATACCCTGCTTTGTAAAACATGCCAGGAGTAGACAAAATGGTGCTCTGTTCTTCCATTCTGAGAAGATGAGAAGAGCTGACCAGAGAGACATCTACACTAACACTGATCTTTAAAGTGAAATGGTAATGCCACCATAAATTCATACTTTTGGTATTGGTGAGACCAAGCTCATATTTTGTCGAGTTGAATTGATATTGAGAAATGATAAGTGAGGTAGAACATAAGTTTGAGATACTAGAAGGATACCTATCTGAACTCTCAGTGCTTCAGAGAAGTTTTAGTTGTGGTGTCTTATACCTTCATTTTCTATTCTGAGTCTATGAATTCTAGATTCTTTGCTACATAGCAGACTACAGACATAGAAGAGGAGGATGAGTAACAACATTATATCGAAAGCTCCAGAAGAGTTTAGATTTGGTATCAAACTATCTTGGATAGAAATACTAATGTTTAATATACAGTAACATTTGAATTCTAGATTACTATACTCTAGAAAAAGGAAATTGCCAAATACAAATATGAAAATTTACAGTTTTGATGAAACTATGTATCTCCTTAAAAATAACCGACCAACCAACCAAAAAACCCCAACAAAAATAGGCAGGAAATTTCCATCTAGTCATACACTTATTATTTCAACTAATTGTCTCAGTTTCTACATTTTATTTAGTCTTTTTTATGCTTGATTGACAGTGTTTTACTGAGATTGAAGGAATGAGATGACAGAAAAACTTGAAAAGAATGTGCATCAAGTGCAAGAAAGAGCAGTGTAACTCATTCATCTATTGAAAGATGTGCAGTGTGCACCCACTAAGATTTCTATTTGGTCTTTTTGTCACAGAGAAAGAAATGGCAGTGTCTGATTTTTATTAGTTAAGGCTGACAAATTCCTTCTTGCTGTGAGGATCTTTCCCATACTGCAGTGCTCAAGTGCAATAAAACATCTCTTCTACAAACCTGATAGAAACTTCTGGAGTGCAAATACTTGAAAACAATTCTTCCATGCTATATGTTGTAATCAGTTTCCAGGTAGTTCCCAACTGCAATTTAAATTGTTGAAACGAATCTGCCCATTCATGAATGCATTAGGCCTGGTTACCTTAGAGGCTGGTGCTTTCTCCAGGCAGATGAGATCACTGGAAACATTAAAGTTAAAATATTCTGAGGAAACTCTGAAGAAACTAGAGGTGATAAAGCCAATAGGTCATTAAATGCAGTTTGAAATATTCTATACATTTACAACAACAATACAGAATAGAAAATTTTAGAAAAATATTTTTTAAAAATCTTTCGAACATTTTATATTGGGAAGGCATATGTCTGTGTAATTTTACAGGATTCTTTTTCTTCTCAGCTATTAAGCAGACTGGCAGCAGGATATTCTCTGCATGAGGTCTTTGTTTCCTAACTCAATAACCTGATATTCAAATGAAATCACATTTAAATACCTAGCTGCTCAACCTTACTGTACTTGAATTAAAGTGAAAGGAATACACATATAGGACAACTATGAGTTTAAAAGAATTTAGAAGATCCTTTAATAAGGAGTGGTTTAGCGCATTTGTCTTAACAGTTGTTTACAGGTTGCAGAGAGAGTACACTTCCCAGCTCAGTAGTAAATGAATGAAAGAAGGTCTTTCTGAGATGGTCTATGTCCATATGATTTTCTGAGACAAATACTATGTATATATTAGAATTACAGATTAGTGTTAACAAAAGAAAAAACTGTTTTATCATAAGTCCAAATCCATCAGACAATCTCTAAGTTCTGAAAAGGTTAAATAAATAGTATTTTATTATGGTTGCTTTAAATCTTTATTTGAATGACTACATTCTTTCTGTCTTTGTTTTCTTTGACATTCTGAGTCTATTATATCATCACTGGAATGATAGCAGGACTAGAGATCTTCAGAAAAGGTGGAAAATTACTTAGCTGTTTGGTCACAGTAGGAAAAAGAAACTCTTCAGGTCAGTTCTGAGAATACCTTGCTTTTAAATGAGAAAGGCATTGATTAAAAGGAAAGCAAATACCAACAGAACAATCCAGAAATACTGGGATGTATTCAAAAGAGCTACTAGTCAAACAGAGGAAACAAAGGAAACTGCAGCTGGGAACCTGTTGGACCAGAGATAATAGAAACAGCGGGATAAGAAAGAAGGAAAACATACAGAGAAAAAATAAAGCATTAAAAAGGAGAAACATAAAAGTGAATATGAAATGAGTAGATGATGCCAGAATATTTGACATTGAGGGACAGGATCTGAAGGGACTTCTGAAAGGTTAGGTTTTACTCTCTTCCAAAGCTAAGTTTGCTATGGTAAAATATTAACCAAGAGGGATGTCTAGGCAACTCCAAATCCAAAAGAAAAACAAACAATAAAAACCACCACAAAAATCAGAATAAAACTGAAAGGTACTGCTCTTAAGAGGTAAATCTGGGGTATAAATTTTTAAGGTTTAATATGATTTCAATATAATGATTAATATGATTTCACCTACTATGAAATTTGTGATTTTAGGAAAAAAAAACCTAGCCAGTTGTGACTAATTCTCTACGCTATTTTTTTCTTTATTTTTTTTAATCTAACAGTGTGCTGACATTCCTGGATCAAAAAGAAGGATTAAAAGGCATAGGTACTCCAATTTTTAATTTGACTTATTTTCTACTTTACTCATGTCCTCATGTTCTGTAGAGAATTATAAAGTCATTATTTCTTCTATGTACACAATGACAAGAATAACAGTGTTGCTATAGGTTATTTTCTTCTGAAGCACATTAGAGACTGCAGCAATATATGATAGCATAACTCCTTACTCATGTCTTAATTTTATAGACTTGCCAAATCAACCCTTGTAGGATTAAGTAATAGTGTTTCAATAAAAAATTATACAAGAAATGTTCTCATGTAGGATGTGAACAAGTGGAATGCATATACTATTAAGAAAAATTTCAAGGATTTTTTCATATTCCACAGTATGTATTCCAGTCCTACACTTTAACTAACACAATTTGTTAGTCGTTTGACTTAAAGTAGTCATCTGCAGTTAAGGCAACCACTTTTCTCATTATAGGCAATTGCATTTCATTTCAGGTGCATTTTATCTCAATTCAGTTGGCTACTCAAATATGATTTACTAATTCACCTTTTATGGAACTGGGGATACTTCAATATGTCAAAAGGCATAGGCCTTATCTGAAATAATTTCATTCTCAGATGCTTATGTGAACAATTATTCATTTTCACAAGAAAAGTCTCTACAAGACTGAAAGAGGTCAGCAAGTCCCATTTTTCTTCATCCATTCTTTCAGAGTTCTTCACTCCTTCATGTAACTGTCACACACAGGTGTCTTGCAAAATGATTATGAAGGTTCTTACTTTCTTTTCATTTCACAACTGTACTCATAACAGAAACTTCATCAAATAACAGGTAACTCTCTATGGACTAAAAATGATACTGAAAGGAAAGGCACTGAAAGCCTGTGAAGAAATTCACGTCTATCACATTACATCTCCCCCAAGGAACAGCTTCATTTTGTAGGTAATATTGGAGAAGAAAGACTGTTTTAGTGCAGCCTAAGTTTACAGAATATTTCTGTAAGCAGATACTGCCATCTTTCCTAATCAAGTTCACTTCACTATCATCCTTTTTGACTCCTGTTTCTCTTTAATTTTTATACCTGACTCTGCATTAGCTGGTATCATGCCTGATATCTGTGGTTTGCTTACTTTATCCCTTGCTTTTCCCTGTTCTGAATTTAAATTTTTCCACTAAATTCTCAATTTCTCTCAGCAGTCTCTGCCTAGTCCTTTCAATGACTACTCAACATAAATATTCGCTGCTTAGGAAAAACATTTCTGTCTTTCCTGTAATCTCTGCCGAAGTTGCTACTGAGCAAAGAGACAGGACAAGCTTCTATGTTGCTGCTGCCATTATCAGTCTTCATTTTTGGAGGTTCTTTTGTTACAGTCTTGCACCAATTAGAAATAACATGCATGTAAAATGGTAAAAACAAGTAGAGACCAGATTTCTGGATGAAACAATCAAGAAATTACAGCTATCTTCAATTTCAGGACTTTAGAAGATAATGAAAACACTAAAGCATCACTGAATAACAGCTTTTTTACTGCTCAGAGATGGCTTCCCTACAGGGACAGCTGACACCAGACATGTGATTTTCTTAACAGCTGTGGTATAGGAGTATCAGTGATGAAATTCCAAGAACTGTAGCTAACCTCCAAAAGCAGTAGCAACTTCCCTACTAACAGCCAACAGGAAGTTAAAACATCTGCTCTGAGTCTCAAGGTGGACTATTTCCTGCAAAAACCCTCCTGGCCTCTCTCCACATGGAAGATGCAGGGGATAAAAGCATCCAGTTTGACCAGTTCTGCTTCATTTGCTATCTGCTCATGGGGGAGCTTGCAAGTCAAACGTCTACTAAAAAGTAGACAGAAAAATTAATTTCAGGAAGAAAGTGAAAAAGAAAGCAAACAGAAAGATCCAAACAAATATTAACTGCTTTATTTGTATAAAGGAATAGTTTGTGATAGACTCAGTAAATTAAACTGCAATGGAAAAAAGCTGACACTATTATGGGACTGTATATTTTGTTGGAAAATAGACTCTTCCATGTCAAAATGTATAAGCAGCAGTAAGCAAATCAAACAAACCCCCTTACAATCAATACAAACAATAGCAAAAGATTTGTCTTCTCATGAAGTATTTTCATGGCTTTTTCAGTAATGTACTTCACTGTTTGCACAGAGATACTGGTGGTTATGAATGTTTTAAAGGCAGTTTGCTTGCTAAACTTTAATTCGATTTTAAGAAAGGTGCACAGTCTGGGATTGCACCTGTTTCTTCACCTGTCACTAACTTGTGACTTTATAACTAAACATTGCAAAAAAATTTCAATTGCCTTTTTGTTATTTTTCGAAGTTTCTAAAAGTTCTTGTTCATAGTGGTAGTTGCAATCTAATAGATGTGTATATTTGAAACCTAAAAAATATTAATGGTTTTCCAGATTGAATTGAGTAGATCCTATTGATTTAAAGAAGAAAAAAATTCTTTACAGATTAGAAACCTTTAATTTTGGAATTGGCCATCCGTATGAGATGGAATGTTTCTCACTTCATATGATTTAATTGCAAAACCAGGAAAAGTCAAGTACTTCAAACATAGTACTTTGCTTTGCTCTATTCTCTGAGTGTTTACTATACATGAAATTTTGAAAGAAAATTATGTAGGCAATAACGCAAGGAGTACTAGAAAAGTAGAGAATATGAGCTTATACCTGAGCAAGTTAAAACTGCTGAGTCAAGGTTTAGCAAGAATCTTACCTACCTTACTGCTTATTCATTGATTTTTTTTCCCCCACCATTAATCTTTTTAGTTATTAGGCAAAATTTCATTTTTAAACTGAGTGATAAAAGCCCAATTTCTTATATTAATTTCAGTCCTTCTAACCTGTCAAGTTTAAGGGTCACCGACTAATAGACACTCCTCCGAAGAACATTATCTTTCCCTTCTTATCTGGAGAAAAGAGAGATCTCTGTCTCAGTTTTCGTATTTCCAGGTTTTCAAAGATCTCTGTTCATTTTGAGATAATCTAACTACACATCAAAGGTATCCATCTTTGTGAGAACTTTGTGATTAATTTGGAGGATACAGTTTTACAGCTGCTACTCCATTATAGTGCCTGCCATTTCTTTCCTTACACCAGATCTGCACCAAAGATGTCCTGGTTTCACCTAGGGTAAAGCTAACTTCTTCCCAGTAGCTGTTGCAGTGCTGCATTTTGGATTATGAATGAGAGCAGTTCTGGTAACACACATGTTTTTGTTTTCTGCTAAGCCGTCTTTATCCTAAGCAAGGAAAGTTTGTTTCCCTTGTCTCATGGTGTGCCAGAGAGGAGGTTCACAAAAGGAACTGTGAGGGACCATGCCTGGGACAGGTGACCTGAACTGACCAAAGAGATATTCCACACCATAGAATGTCATGCCCAGTATATGAACTGAGGGGAGTTACCTGGAAGGGGGGTCTGGAATTGGTCAGAGGGTGGTGAGCAATTGCACAATGCAGCGCTTGTTTTTCCCTTTTTATTATTGTTATTAATATTTTTGTTTACCTTTATCATTATACCTTACTTTATTTTCAATTACTAAGCTGTTCTTATCTCAACATATAATTTTTACTTTGATTCTCCTTCCCATTCCACTGTGGGAAGAGGAAGATAGAGGGAGTTGAGCTGCTGTGTGGTGTTTCATCTCCAGCTGAGCTTAAACCACAACAGTGGCTAAAGGAAATCAGATTGTGAGAGATAATGGTTTGCCTAAGGCTGCTTGTGGGAGTGCACTTCACCTATGTCAGTCCTCTACTAGACAGCCAAAATTGGCAAACTCTCAATGTTACCTTTAAAGAAAGCTGTGTGAAATTATAATAATTGGTCCAAGTGGTAAAGATGAGAGCCACCTGCAAAGAATGAATAGAAGCTTTGCAACACCAGCTATCTTAGCAGTGAAACAGCAAAAAAAGTCCAGTATAGACAAACGTAAAGTGATGCCAAGGGAATCAGTTAATCTGTAAGGTAGATGGATCTAAATTCATAGCAAAAGACATAAAATATTGGTATTATGTTGCATATTTCCATGATTTCTAAATAAAATCACAGTACTTGGTAGTGGACCAAAAACATCAGAAGCATGAGCCACCCAAGTCTGCACTGCATGTTCTCTGTTACGCGCTGGTATATTGAAATTTTCTTAATGTAAGCACGTAGAAGAGAATTTTTTTCTACTTAAAATGAATAAAGAAATGTATTTTAATTAATTTATCTGTATACTGAGGGGAAATATGGTTTTATGGATATTATTGAAGGAAAAACTACTCTGCGTACTTGTGACTATTTGCCCAGGTACTTCAGACTGACATCCTCATCAGTGATGATGATTGATACTGCTGACAAAAAGAGCGGATGTTTTCAATATGCCTTGTTTCTTTCTCTTAAATGAAAGATTTTTGGGAGCTTCAGCTTTCTAGAAACTTGAAACATGTCACAGAAATCTGTTTTTTAGCTATGTTGCTCAGAATAGATGTTGAGGGCTGAAATGCCCTTCTGAAGCTGTTTATCAGCAAATCTTCCATAAAATATATGTGTCTATGCTCATTCTTTCCACAGTCCTCAAAACTGAGAAAAGAATTCTGGAATCATTACTTCACTTGTACCCCTTTTCCATGTTTATTCATTTCACGTGATATATTAAAATTATTTTTGGGACAATTCTTCAGCAGAAGGTGATTATTTTGCTATTAAAACACACACAGTCTTGCACAATGCATTTTTAATAGAACAGACTAAGACAAAATCTTTAACACTACAAGCAGTTTTCTGTGAATGAAAGATCAATCTGCTTCCAAGCAGAGAAAAAAAATTGCTAGGTGTTTGTATACCTTTTTTTTCCCCCTTCAGGTCTGTATAACCTGAGAGGATTCTTAAAATCTTTTGAGAGTGTTTTCTTTCCAAACTCAGGGAATTTATATGGAGAAGGAAATCTATATTTTCTTTTCCTGTGGTTTATGAGATGTCAACAGTCCTGGCCAAAACTAAGTATCCAGTCTTGAGCTCTATTTGCATTAGAGTTACCAAATGTTTATGGCCTTTAATTATTATGGCATAAATGAAAAATATAACATATTAGAAATAATTTATGTTGAAAAGTTAATGCTGTGAGGAAAAATTGTTAAAATTCTAAAAAGGTCACCTGAGAGTTATTCCACTTGGTGTGGACAATTCTATACAGGCACAATAAGAATTCCAATGTTAAATACAGCCAATGCTAATGATGAAAAGAAATCTTCTAGAAAAAAATTGTGATCTAATATAAAAGAAATACTGTAGGAGAAAATTATTTGCTGAGGTTACATGTTACAGTTATAAAACAGAATATTTAAAAGAAGAATATTTTAAAAATTGGATAATATTATGAATTGATGACACACTAACCCAATGACACAAGCAAACCAGAAAAACAATTACCTTCTGATCAAATGAAGTGAGATCATTTTTTTTCTGTGATTATAAGGTAGTTTTAAGGACAGAACTAATTAGAAATATGGTTTCATGGTTTATGTTTCCTAGGGCAAATACCACCCTCTAGGAGTATAAAGTACTGACAAGTAGGATGGAAGTAGCAAGAATGCTCAAATGAACTAATGAGGGCACAGTAACTATTTTCTCAGAATCCAAACTGGGTGGTTTATTTTGTGTTCTTGGTGTTGATTACT
Source organism: Acanthornis magna (assembly GCA_036785705.1). Taxonomy (NCBI): domain Eukaryota; kingdom Metazoa; phylum Chordata; class Aves; order Passeriformes; family Acanthizidae; genus Acanthornis; species Acanthornis magna. The sequence goes on from JAWUZG010000034.1 coordinate 9,100,892, forward strand.
TCTTCCTTTCCTTTCATTTGTGGACAAGTAATAGCTAACAATTTGAAAGACTGTTTTAACATAACAACATGAAGTCCTTTCCACAGCTTCATTTTTATGGGTTTTTTTCTTTTTTTTTTTTTTTTAACCAAAACAGTTTAAAAATAATAGTTAAGAGGATTCCCCACAGTTAAATGCATCAACAAACTTGTGTACCTCTTTAAATTTAACCCAAATGTCTGAACAGATGCTGCTCTTCCAGTCTCAATAGGGAGCAGATTCCACAATCAGGGAATATAATTACAGAGAGCTCTGGCTCCTGCTGTCTCAAAGTTACACTTAGGGCACGCTGAATTGTCTGCCAGTTTCAGTCTTCAATGGCTGACTGAGGCCTTTGGTAATAAAAGATCAGTCAAGAGTACTTCACAAAATGCTAACAGCTTTGTAGAATTTATAATCTGGAGAGACATATGCCAGCTTTGTACACTGCTGAACAGTTAAAAACAAATACAGTAAGACTAGGAAATAAGTGTAATATGAGTTTGTAACAGGAAAAGTGTATATTTGCCATCACACAAGCAAGGTAATACAACTGCTATAATGCAGAAATTGACAAGTAGTGAAAACCAGTGGTTTTAATCCAACAGTTTTTGTTGCACCCTATCATACTTAGGAAGACTCTTCAGTTACAAATGGGATGTCAAGTAATATTTTTCTTCCATGAATATGATATTAAAACAAACAGAAAAAGAAACCACAAAATTCTGTAGTGAGATGTTCTTTTTGAATTAGTTTTCTTCAGAAAAATGCAGTTTTTTTACTGTAAGAAAAATTAAAGTAGGTGGGGAAGAACGAGTCTAAATGAGACAAAGAAATGAGTAACCCCTTCTGATCAGAGAACATCTGATGTTCTTTTCTTTAGCTGCACACAGACACTGGGCCTCAGTAGTGAACTGCAACAATTCAGAAGAAACACTCATATGTTAAAGTAACAAAATGAAGGAGGCACAACACTTTTGAACTAGAATTATTAGAAATTAGAAATATTGAAAGAATATTTTTTTTAGCATATGTGCCTTCTGTTTATAACCTGAAATTCATTATTCTTTATCCAAAGCCAAAAATTTTCAACTATAATTGTGGAGAACACTTAATTTGTCTGGAATTGTTGGTAACTCATAGAATTAAGAGAATACTTATTTACTTCATGAAAGCTGGATGAAAGGCAATCAAATGATAGTGATAAGGGTGAGTAATGTAAAAAAATTATTTTCAAATTTCAATACACTTCAGCTAGAACTAACTGATTTTTTTATCTTTTGTATTCACCTTCTTAGCTAAATTATAGAATTTTATCATTTGTTCCAGAGACAGAACAAATAATTGAGTAACATCTGGAAAGACATCTCCAGACATTATTTACAGTGTGATTTTAAAATTTTACTAATATGGGAATAATTTGAATACAGAAAATTCATATGGGATTAATAATTTTATTCCATTTGTATTCAGTTTTTCCATTCTTCAACTAATTCACTTTATTTCTTGTCAGTTCTTTCCTTGTAAAGAAGGTTTTGTGATTTAAAACCCATTAGACAATGTTGTGGGTCCCAAGGAACTCCCAGCCTGGGCAAACAGAATTATATAATAAGCTCTTAATGAAACCTCCACAGGTGTTGCAAAAGGAGGCAGCAGCTAGAAAGGTGGGTGGTAAAAGACAAAGAAGAAATAGTGCAAGAAACAAGCATTAAACCCAGAAGTTACAAACATTAGCATTTCAAGATACATTTGGTTTTATTTATAGCCAGTTAAGGTTATAACTCCAGAAGCACAGCATGTTTATGAATACCACGACTTATTACACTCCACACATGAGAGAAAAAGTGTTCAGAGAACTCTGCTGACCTTATCTCACAAATATAAACTACACAAGGCTGCAGGATTGCATAATCTCCCAAATGCAGGGTTTAGAGCACAGAGAAGCTACACACGACGCATCAAAAAAATAAAAAAATAGCCCATTGATTCCCTCAGAGGAAATTGGCTGCTAGAGTTGAGCAGAGCCAGCAAAAGGCAGAGGTATATTTGCTAAGTACATAATCACCTTTTGTTTTAAAGCTTTCCTCAGGATTTACCACTCATCAAATTCTTCACTGACATAAAACTTCCTTCTCACTCATTTTTACTGTTGGAATAGGTGAATAAATTTTCCAAGATATGTTGGCCAGTGCTGTGTGGTGCAATCCTTGCATTACATAAAAAGCTCCTACACAAGGATCCTGAAAGCAGCAAAATGCCGAACAATTCCCCTGTGAAGATTTGTCCTCTCCTTGCAAATACCTCTGAATTCTGAGAAATGAATGTCACTTACCAAAATTTTAGATTCTCCTCAAAATTCTCCCTGGTGTAAACTACACAAAAGATGGGGCTGGGTCTTCAGCTGAGGGCACGAAGCTGTCACAGTAGTACATTTTCTGGGGCCATTCCCTAGATACATTCACAGATGGTGGCCACTCTATTACAGACACCTGCTGCAAAATAGGCTGTTGCAACAAATAAACGTCACTGGAAGAGAAACAAAGAAAAGTAGAATTGCTGCTTTTGCAATCTGTGCATCGCAACTTTAAACAAAAAATAAAATTATACAAGTCTTCTAGATTAATCAGTTTCATATGTACCCAGTCACAAGAAGAAAAGGTATTCTTTCAATTATTCAAGTGTTACATTTTAGCTATGTAAGTTGCATACTTGTGAATTAAGTAAAAATAGATTTTATATTCACGGCTCGTGAGAAATTGATATTGCAGTTTGAAAAATTTCCAGAACTACCAAATTATCTTGCATTTTTCAGAGCCCTGAATATTTGGGAATGAGTCTTTTGGGGATTTGATTTGGGTCTTTTTTTTGTTTTGTTTATTTTGTTAAATGCATTGGGGTTTTTTCCAAATTTTTTAATTTATTAAGTAAAGGTGGAAAACAGGAATCTACCTGGATGATAATACCTTCTAACCGATGTCTTGTTGCCCATTGTAGGTTCTTTTTATCAATACTATGTGGAAGTATGCAAGCAATCAAATTAATTTTCCATCTTTTCCTACAATCATTAATGGAACAAAAGCCTTCTTTTATGTATTTTAATGCTTTAAAGGATTGCAATTCCTGTTTTAGTACATGAAGGTTTTGAGCATGCTTGCATGTGTGTGCATGTTCATGTTTATAATTTCATATAGAACCTATTGTATTTTGCAGTACAAAGTTGTAAAAGATTTTCTGCTTGCCCTTCCTCAACAACAACTCAAATTTCTTTAGCTCTTCTAGACAGAAAAAAATGATTATAGCAGCCAGCTTCAGCCATTTAAAAGCAACATAAACATGCATATGCCAGGCCAGTTAGAGGGTAATTATGTAAGATACCTCTTCTTCATAAAGTCTTTCTATTATGGGATGTAAAAGCAAATTTGAAGTAGTGACTGAACTTACAGTCTGAGAAAGCTGCTTTAGGTGACCCTGCTCTGAGCAGTGGGGATGGAATAGGTTATCTCTGCAGGGTTCTTCGGACCTCAGCTATTCTGTGTATCTGTGATTCAGGGCTTTCAATGCAGAGGTCTGGTTGTTAAGATGGTCTTGGTACTCCAGATTCCTCATGAGCACTGAGGAATGGGGGAGGATCGCATCTCTTGTTCTGCTGGCAACGTTCTTGTGCTTACACACCCAGGATGTTTTTGGCCTTTTTTGTTGTGAAGGTGTATTGCTGGCTCATGGTAAGTTGTCTACCAGCATCCCAAGACCCTTTCCTGCAAATTCTTTCTCAGACCACTGTCCCCTGTTGTCTGGAGGTTCTTGAGGTTAATCTTTCTGAGAGGCAGGACTCTGCCTTTCCCTTTGTTGAGCTTCATGAGGTTCCCGTCTCCCTCTTTCTCTAGTCTGTCAAGGTCTCTCTGAATGGTAGCGCAACCATCTGGCGTATCACACTCTGTGACTCTATGTTTATATAAATGCTCATTATAGTGGAAAATCTTCATGGCTCATGAAGACAGAATATAGAGAATAATTCCAGGAACAGAATGTTGATTATACTGGAATCTAAATTTTTCTCATTTGCATAGTCATATATGAAAAGGGCTTGAGCTGAAGTCAATGGTATATTCACATACAGTCATCTGCATAATCAAAGATTTAGTTAAACCAGACAATGAAAGAAAATTGAGTTTTTAAATACATTCCATAATGTGTGATTTTCTAATGAACACTGCATGATCATTCATTCATGTGCCTGCTTCAAGGGATGGCTGCACTGCATTAACAGAATGAAGATTTGCAACTCATTGGCAAGGAAGTATTCATGTAAAACATGTATTTAACAGACATATTATGTAAACAAACCCAGCAACGTAATCCATGCTAGCCAAAGATGTTCAGTCTGTAAGTTGCTATCAGTATTCAAAACAGTCTGAACAGGGATATTCAAGTTGAAATACATGATCTCTAAGTTGTAAGGACGCTACAGGCTCTTCCAAAAAGCAAATAAGATGCAGCTTCACTATTGAGCTCTTCAGGATGGATACTTAAGTAATACATTTCCCATCACATGGGAGTCTCTTTTCCATGGCAAAAATACAGTCCTGTTTCTCTTCTGCACAAGTAAACAAAGCTAAAGATCCATTCTTACTGAGATGGGGACACTTACTTCTCTATTTCTGAAATTAGTATACACATACTCTTTGCTTTTACAGTCAGAATCTCCCAATTAACAATTATTATTTCCTCCTCATACACATTCTCAAACTAGACTATCAATCTAGGTGACTTTTAGCTTCCATTTTTAATAGATGTATTAAACAAAATGCCTTTTACTTCTGTGGCATTTTAAATGATTTATTGTTTAGTGCCTGGTACATTTTTCCCTTCTCAAAGTTGGTAAAAGCAGATTGAGATTTTTCATGAACATTTGTTTATAATAGGTATTTTTTCCCTTGACTCCTTGCAAGAGAATCCCTTAGAAATCATAGGTGAAACTCATCATTGAAAAATCATCCTTGCATTGGGTTTTACAGTTGTTTTTTTATATTTTCTAATTAGATTTAGGACTGCCTGCACTGAACTTAGTTTTTTGTTAACCCTATGCTTCCAAACATAAAATTTTCACACCATTCATCATCACCAGCTCATTCCCTCATCTCCTAAAACTGTTTCTTGTGAACATTCACTTTTTTGCTGTCCATATATGCCTGTGAGAAACTTATGCTCTTTTTACTACTGGCATGTATTTTCTACCTAAGCCCATTGGCAATTCACATAACGCTTTGAATCTCTAAGCCAGTCAAGAGTAAGAAAAATGAGACATGGTATGACAGAGAGGTATATTGAAAACAAAGCACTCTATATTAGTTATCTGAAGTTTTAAGCCATGGTTACGAAAGATGGTATGATAGCAACAGAGCTCAAAATAATGTGGGCAGCAAGATGTTCAAAGGGTCATGAGGGTTTTGAAGCATGCAGCCTGAAAGTAGAGCTCCTGCTGGGTGTGGAGTTCAGCCTGAAGACATCAGAAGTCAAGATCTTTGTTCAAACCACAGACCAGCCATAGATATTTTCGTATACTTGAAGAAACATTGGCCTGTGGAAGAAGACTGTGAGTAAAACAAAGGTTCATGGTACGAAGTATGCAAAAATATTTATGCTAAGTGAAAGTGACATGGAGTGACAAAATTTTAGCATCTTTTGTAAGTAAATGACAAGGTGTTCATTTAGTTCCCTTTTACATAGTCTGATCCTGAAGGAAACTTATAAAAGGAGTAATTCTTTTGTGTCAAGCAATTTGCTTTCACATTGTGAATGCACTGGCCATGGCTGGCTAAGTACCCAAACATGCTTCTGGGTCTTGTTATTCTAAACTATTTTTGTTGGATTGCACTGGCCAAAACAATGGCCAGTATGAGTCAGTTGCTTTGCCTAAAGCGTGTGGAGTTATACTATTTAACAGCTGGATGCACTATGCCTTAGTCTACAAAATTACAGCTAACGAGTTTTCCTAACTACAGGTTTTAAAATGAAACAAGAACATAGTTTTTTCCATCACCTATGAAAAGAAGTGTGGCATACTACCTTGAGAGCAAAAATATTCCTAAAAAGATCGAGTATATTCTTTAGATGGGACCATATTTCATTTATCTACAGAAATGTTGTAGATTTAATCTCTGGATCTGTAGCCTTCTTTGTACTGTTGGTGTAAGCTTTTGGTCATTATTGTTTTCCATGTTACATAACATCTTGCTGAAAGAAGAAATTTACCTATTCCAGTAAGAAATACCATTTTCTATATTTCACTAAGTTCCACTTTCTCTAGTAATTAAGAAGTTTCCTATTTCTTTCATTTAAAGCATAACTTACAGGTATAGTTCTGGGTAAACTACTGTGGCCCTAACATACAGCCAAATTTCATTCTTTGCACAGAACTTTCATCAGCAGTTTTAATAACACCCCTTGAAAGACAGTCCATATACAAGATTCAGATTTTACAATAAATTAAAGGACGCATTGTGACTATATGAGTAATTTAATTTGATGAGCTATTTTTAAACCTTTCCAGTAAGCATAGGTAGTATATTTCTAACACAGTCATAACGGATTTGACCTCTTCAACAAGCAGGACTTGATGCTATATTCCTGATAAATCCTTTCTGAGTAGCAAGACCATAAATGCTAAGGAAATTATCCATCTTTTTGGATGTCTCTCATATCTGCATTTTCAGGAAATTCCCAAATACCAGATGAATATTTTATAATGATGTTTAGCATTGAGCACCTGACCCAACCTTATAAATGACTCTTCTGTATAATTAGCACATTAGTTACCCTGTAAGATTGAGTCTGATGAATTATTCAAACACAGTTCTGCAGAGATGTTGGTTGAGGGTCTTCTGTAAGGGCACTTTAAAACTATCTTGTTAAACTTTGAAATAGTAGAGAGGGAACGAAATGCAGTTGAAAGAGGAGACAGACACTGATTTTTATTGCTGTATGAGAGCATTAAGAAGTGCAAGGGAAGACATATTCAGGAAAGGTATGCTGAAACAAAAAAAAAATTCTTTAAGTCCTCAAAAAAATCTTAACAAGGACAGAGAGATTACTTGTTTGTAGTCTCCAGTGGAGTCCATTAAGGGCTCTTTGAAGAGGTCAACCAGATGAAGAAATACTATGGAGCCAAATGCATGAATTCTGATACTAAGTTAATTTGCACATTTCTATATCTCTCTTCATAGTCTGTTTCCGAGATTACTTTAACTTTTGAGAAATTTAGATTTTTTTTTAATACATTCTAGCTTGTGGACTGCTTGTAGTCTTTTGTTTGATACCTCTGCCTGTGTTTAGTTTCCATTATCATTCAGTAACTGGTCAGAGCCCTCAATATTGTTTGTTTACTATATGAGCATTGGTAATTGGTAAAGAGTTACATAAGGCCACTGTACTTTTCATTAATTTAGGGAGAGTGGCACATGCGTGTATCATAAGCAATTGTAAGGGCATTCTAAAACCCTTCTTGTTTTAATTGCTTCACTTATTTGTCTTCCTTTCAGAACTGTTTGATTCACATTTTACTACTAGAAAACCTGTGTTATTGAAGCAGGTTTAGGAGAAACATAGTATTTTTGAGTGAATATCTATCAGCAATATACAGGTAAAATTTATTAGTTGCATCTATATGATGGCTCTGCTTGGGTTTTTTTTAAGGTCCTTCTCTCCCACTTTACCTTTAAAGCAATTTTAAAGGCAGGGCATCACCTCAGATTCTTTAGACATCCCCACAGGCACCTGCTTGGGACCAGACAAGGACAGGAGGAGTACGGCCAGCAGCCATTTCAAGTCAAAGACAAGAGGATATCTTGCAGCTCTCAGCCCTAGCCAGTAAAAATGATACTGAAGCCAGACAATGGTAAAGAGCCTGGCTCCGGTAAGAACATATCTTAATTGTAATGAAGCTTTCAAATTGGAAGTTTTCTTATAAAATTAATATTATATGTTGGTGACAGAAAGTTATGATTTTACTTGAAGTTGTTTCCAGAATTTAAGAAAAAAGGCTGTCTAGTCCTTCAAAATAAAAAAAAATGTTGGATTTTGGTGACAATGTTTTCCTATTTCATCAAGCTCTTTGCATCTGTGGCCATGTATCAGGTTTCTCATCTTGGTTTCATTAAAAATACACATCTTTATTATACTGTCTCTGAAATTTCATGAGTGACACTGATGGGGCCACACCTGGAGTTCTGTGCCCAGTCCTGGGCTCCCCAGTACAGGAGATATATTAATATACTGGAGAGACTGCAGTGGAAGACCAAGAAGGTGATTAAGGTACTGTAGTATCTCTCCTATGAGGAAAGGCTGAGAGAGATGGGAATGTTTAGCCTGGAGACAAGAAGGCTCAGGGGGCCTTGTTGATGTACATACCCGGGGGAAGTATGTAAACAAGACTGAGTCAGGCTCTTTTTTGTTTTGTCCAGTGACAGGACAAGAGGCAAAGGGCTGAAAACTGAAAGAGAGGAGATTCTGTCTAACATAATAAGAATACTTCATTGATAGGTTGACTGAGCCCTGGCACAAGTTGTCCACAAAGGTTATGGAGTCTCCATCCTTGAAAGACACTGAGGTGTCCCCAAATTCTCCTAAACCCTTTAATATTTCTTTCAAAAAACTATGTTTGTCCCTGTCTCAAAAAAAAGGAAAAAAAAAAAAGAGACATTTCCACAGGTGACTGTTGTATAATATGGCACAGATTTCATACTCTGGGCCCAGATTTCTGCTCAGTAGTGTTTATGAAATACACCCGTCTGGTTTGTGTGGTCGTGACTCCCTCTAGTGATGTCTACACAGTCTACCATATTCTCATACCAAATGGATTCTTTAATTAAGTGCCCCATCACTTTTTGTACTCACTGAACTCCATAATGATGGCTAAGTCATGCTTTAGTCACATATAGGTCTAAGCAGCAGAGAGCCTTAATTCACTGTGAGTCAGATCTGTTGGAATTTACATGTGCTAGAAAAACTGAAAATAAACTGTGGAAAAAACAATCCAGAAATAAGGAAATAATGCCAAAAACCCTGTAATTTTAGTGCTTTTAATGCAAAAGTTAATCGAAAATAATTGTTATGTTGGAAGTAAAATTAAAATGCCAGAATAAATAGCACATAGATTAGAGATCTCAGTTTAACCGAGCACTAATGTTGGGCAATGCTCAATCACAGAAAATTTCCCTAAATATTTATTCTACTCATAAATGTCCTATGCTTTATATGGATAGGTGTATTTTCTGCTGCCTAGTGGAGTGCAACTATAACTGCTCTGTTTATTGTCAAGACTGTGGGGTGTTCCAGTGAATAATAACCTACAAACCAATTTCTACCCCTAGGGAAAGAAAAATAAGAAATTAATTCCTTTATCCCTGACTTCTAATACCAGATGTGGGACCCTTAATTGCATTCATAGGATCTTATTCAGAATGAATAGATAAAAACTAAACCACAGATGTGCCAATGGAATAATACAACATTGAAAGAGTCGTTGTTGAAATAAAATGTAGTTGCATTTATCTTTTCTCCAAAACACTGTGTAGGAGACTAAAGTCACTTTGTCAGTCTAACTTCGATTTTGGACTTGTATGAAACAGTAACAATGCTTTCTACAATCTCAGTTATAAAACTTTGTTAATCTGTACCAAATTCTAGTAGGAGACTAAAGCAACCAAATAGTCTCCAGTGAATTACAATTCAACAACCCTGAGTGATAGGTCAGGACAAAAGAACATGTCCACTGAGGGCAATGTTCTAAATACAGGCAGTAGATAATTGATTAAGATTAGAATATTAAGTAGTCTTATTGTTCCTGTGTTGCATATCTCCTTATCTCCACCTTAAGGATGGTGTTACATGCACTAAATTTGCTTAATGAATGATCAATATTCTTTCATTTCTAAACCAGAATGAGTCACAGGACCTTTTACAGGTGAGAGACAATGCATGTTCTTTAGAGGCCAAGCTTGCGAAATGAGATCACTGTGAAATACTGTATTCAACACCCAAAAATAGTGTAAAATTCCTTAGAGAAATAAATCTGTAAAAATACAATAGAGAAACACCTCCTTTAGAAAATGTTTTGTAGTTTGCTTTGGAAAGATGCAAACATGCCTCTAAAAACAGAAGTCAGTGGGTTAAAGTTAACCAGAGGCAACTTACCTGGTATACTAAACCTGAATCAATGTTCACAAATTGATCCATATACACAGAACTGAAATGGCAATAGGTGGAATTTTATTGTGCTGCATAAAAGATGCGGTGCTTTATGCTCTACGTACTAGTGTTGCTTTCTTCCTGCCCTTTACACAAAGTAGGCAATGTCTTGCATTTTTCAAGCAAAAAACCCCCGTGTTTATGAATTAGTTCCATGAGAAGTCATTTAAGAAAGGAGGAAGTAACAGGGTATGTTTTTTGCAATTTATTTTGGTTTTGATTTCTCACTTCTTACTCTGGCTCTTAATTTAAATTTTTGAGATAAAATGGGCAATGTTCAAATAGGTGGTAGGTTCAATGCAAATGATGAGGCTTTTAATTCATCAGACTTACTTCTTCATAAATGAACAAGTGAAGCTGCTTTATTATTTAAATATGTAAATTCATCTTGTAAAGATGAGGAGAAACATTTGTACTGTAGCTTTGTCTGAGAGAGCAGCAAAACAATTGCATTACTTTTTGCCATTCAAAGTTTGAAAATAATCACAAGTTCTCCTCTCATCTTCCTTTCATTAAAATTGTGCCCTAAACCCCTTCTGTCATCATTAACTTTTTATTTTTTAATTCAAATGTTGGTTTAAAGTTAAGAAGGTGATAATGTTGTTGTTATTTGCTTTATATTTATTTGCCCAATTTTTTAGATTAATCATGACATGTTGTTGAATAGTTGAATTACCTGTCACATTAGCATAAGTCAACAAAAAAAGTCACTTTTCAAAAAATTAAAATATATGTGTGAAATAAATATTCCATTAAAAGAGAGCCCCATCCAATGAGGTCATGAACACCTCCAGAGATGGGACATCCACAATTTCTTGGGCAACCTATTCCACTGCCTCACCAGCCTCACAGTAAAGAATTTCTTCCTGATATCTAATCTAAAACTATGTGCTTCCGGTTTAAAGCCATTCCCCCTTGTACTAGATGCCCACATAAAAAGTACCTCTCCATCTTTCTTATGGGCCTGCTTCAGTTACTGGAAAGACATTTTAAAGATTTCCTGGAGCCTTTTCTTCTCCAGGCTGAACAGATCCAACTCTCAGTCTGTATGTGTAGGAAGGGCGCTCCAGACCTTCTTATATTCCCCACCCAGTTCCTCCTTGTTGACGAAAACAAGGTCTGGCATAATTCCTTGTTGTATCCCCTATCACTTGGAGAAGGAAGGAATCATCAACATAGTCCCGGAACCTCCTGCATTGTTTATGCCCTGCTCTGTTTTCCCTCCAACAGACACCAGTGTATAATATTTTCTACAAGTGATTTAATGTTTTAGGCTGCTCTATAGTCCTAATTAGATCACTGGCATCATCTTTCTTTTTTGTTAGTGTATCGTACTTCCACCGTTCTCAAGGTTGTCCTAAGTCTGTCCTTGGAACAGTCCATTTCTGCATATTATATTGTGGCCAGTCATTTTTTATTGACAGATGGTTAAACACTTCTCTTGTCACTATTGTCTACAACAGAAAGTTTTCAGCAAAATCAGAAGTGCTTGCTCCTTCAAATCATTACCTAAACAAGAAGTTTAACTTTTGCAATTGTATGGTTGATATTTTCTAAATTATTCCATTTTAACAAGTAAGACTTTTTTTATTGTTTCAACAGCCAAGTCAATCATGTGTCCATAAAATACCATCTTGCATCTTCAGTCTACTGTGTGCTTTCTGCCTTAAGAATGACTGCCTTCTTGATGTCTTCTAGTATTGTCCTAATAGAACAGAGATTGTTTCCATTTTGTAGTCAAGGACATCCTGTAATTCACGGGTAACTTTCATTCAATATAGTGTGCAACATCTCTGTGTGTACTATCCATTCCCAAACAAGTGCATTGATGCCAAAACTCAGCAGGAGATGAGCATTTTTAAATGCTCTTTCCAATGCCACATTTTGGAATCAATGGCATTCTCCAGAACAATGATTACATTCTGCAGAGTATTGCCCTGAACACTCTTTGCATTTTAGGTATTTTGCTTTACAGGAAGCTATCTGAAGCAATATTAAACTGAGTTTTCTAAGAGTTGCACTGTGTTGAAAGTTCTGAACTTGTCCAAGAGGCTTACTGGCCTCATTATTTTTAGGTGAAAGAAAATCTCCTAAATTATGGTCCTCAAGAGAAACCATATTTATTTCAATTATATACATCTGAGACCACAGGGAAAACAGTGATAATCTGATTCAGCCTAAGTATAGGTTTTGTTTTGAGCGGTGGTGCATGTCAGCTGCATTAATAACATTACTTGTGCTGAAGAGGACTATTTGGCTTCTTGTAACGATGTTACACAATATACACACAGGTGCTCTCTTTACAGCAGTCTATTTCACTGTCTCCACCACCAGCTGGATTGTTGTTCAGTTCATTGAAAAAATATTGATTATTCTCACAGAGGCTGTGCCAGTCTTACCACAGAGTGGTTTTTGATCTTGTTATGTGTTATGGCTAGCAGCCACTGGTGCTTTATTATGCCAAATGCTGGGGAGGATCTGCAAACACGATATCCTTTCCATCACCAAGAAGCTGATGGTTAGCATCAGATCAACACAGAGCCTCTCTATTCAAACTCAGCTTGTTTTGCAATAGGGTGTTTTATAGCAAATGGTGACAGGTGATTTAAATTGTCACTAAAATTTATATGGAAAACAGAAAAAACGAGAGCCTGGTCATTTCCTCCATGGGAACAGAGTATCACACATCTGATTACATTTCATATACTGAGGCAGTAGGGTAAAACTGACCTTACAGTTTTTAATTTACAGCTTCTGAGGACATAGTAACTACTTTTTCCCTTGCAAATGTGCAGATATCAGTAGAAGGAAAGTAGTCTGAAGAGCAAGAAGAAAGACAAGATACAGTGCTTAAATCAAGAGTTACTTAAGGTGAACAAGATAAAATCAGTTCATGGGTGTTTAGCTGAGCAACACCTTTATATCTCTGCTTTGCTAACAGAGAAAAAAATCAAATCTATATGGTTTTTTTAATGTATTTGATGGAGGGCATACAGAGCAGCTGACTGACATCTGTGAACAGTTGAGGCCAGGGAGAAGGGTGATGGTTTGGTGATGACAGTTGAACAGTATTCAATCCTCTCTGATTTACAGACTTCATCGTATTCTTAAAAAAAGTTTCATTTTTATTTTATTTCTTTACAATTTCTATTACCATAGGCTTCTGTGGCCATTTCTATGATATCAGTACCCTCCGTGGTTACATAGTAGGTATCTTTTACATGCATACATAATTTTTGTTTTATCTGTAACTTTAGTTCATTCATTCTTTTCCTGTAATTCCACTGATCCTATCTCTGATCAAGTGATTTATTTCCATTCACCTTCCTATGTCATTGTTTCTGCTGTATTTTATCACTACAAGCGCACATTTGTTTTCATTCTGTTTTGGTGCAACTCCACAAAGGTATTGATTTTATTCTATATTTCCTGTTATTCAATTCCTGCTAACTTACTGAATTACAAATGTGTTATTTTTTAGCAGATCTCATGTGTTGGCATGAATGGTTTTTTTCAACCTGCTGATTCCTTATGTTGTTTGCTAAATATTTATTAATTACTTATCGAAGAAAGTTGCGAGTTGTACAAACCCCATGGATACAGGAATGTGGGAATTGGAGCTCTGCTTTTTTTAAAGTTGCATCACCCCCTGGTTAACATATATCCTTGAAGATCTTCCAAGCTTCCAGTACCATTGTAAATGATCTCTCTACACCACTGTAGAGATGCAAAACTGTAAGGACGTAAGAACACTCAGGTCACATATCTTCCTCCCCATGGTCTTGTCCTAGAATACAACGATAACAATGTCCTTGTTAAAGCAGATCAAATGTGTTTGTACTCTGAATATTGATGCAGATAAATTCTCTTAAAAACTGCTTATACACCAAAGACTTGCTATTTTAAGTAATTTTTTGTTCACACAGCTACAAACTGAGAGATAGAAAGTAATGTTAAACTCTCAAAGTCACACAACTGTCTTAAAATTCACTGAATAAATACAAGACAACATAATTGGTTACATTTGCAACTCTTAAACTTTTATCTTTTCATCTTAAATTCTATCATCTTATCAGAAGTGATACATGAACTTGATCAAGGAGGTCTGGCCAGTATATATTCCCCTACATAATCCATTGAATTTTACATAAACAATGTAAAACTCTATATGCTTGTGTGGTATTGTGTGGTATTTTGTCAGCATTTTTTTCAGTGTGAAGATAGTCTGAAAGATAGAATCAGTTCAGTAATCTGGAAAATGAGGCCCTAAGAGAAAGAATGCAGAAAAAAGGAACTACATAATCATTTGCAGTCTTCTATGATGTATCAAACATAAGATTATGTGGGAACAAATCAGGTAACACAAGCATCAAACACTATTTTAGAAGATCTAATGTCTGCTCTTCAGCTGACTTTCCAGAAGGGAGCAAGACTGATTTGTGTCAGTGCGATAGCTTCACAATCCAATGTGATTGAATACATTAAGGCTTCTGAAATATCGTTAGATACCTACTTTTTGACACTAAATAGCTCTACAGAGACCATGATCAATTCTGCGCTTTTCAAGAAGAAATTTTATTTCCTTGCTTTGCCAACCTCTTTTCATAAAAAGAAGTATCATTGCTTTACACATCATGCTGAAAATACGAAATGGAAACACACACACACACACACACACGCACACATATTAGTGATAATTTAAAAATGCTTAACCCTTTTTTATATTCTTGACTTTTATTTATGACTGTAGAAAAAATATTGCTGAGAAGATTTTACTTGAGTTTTTTGATTTCCCAAAATCAGGCTGGTCAAGACAAGGCATTAGAGGAATTCCATTCCTCTTATTTCTGAAACCTGATTTCTTGCCTGAGGAGTTCTATTGGAATTTGAACATGTCCAGATGTCTTTCAGCTTTTTTCCTTAGTGAATAATTGACAATATTCTAGACTTTTTTCTTTATGCTAATTGTGATGCCTTCTCTCAAAGATCTCTTTTGAATCAGTTGTCTTTTCTGCTACACATATAAAAAGACAGAAAAAAAAGTAAGAAGAGAAATAAAAAACCCCTGACAGACTTTGACATTTGGATCAAAATGTTTATTAACGTGTTCTGATAATCAGCTTTTCAAGAGAGAAAGATACATTGTACTACACAAGTTGAATTTCTAGTTCCAGCAAAACAGAATAAAGACTGTGTATCCTATTCTTACATGCTTCCTGTATACCTATATCTTTGTCATACAGAATAAAAGGACATTAAATATTTTTCACAACCTTTCTGGGTAGTTATTGAGAATGGCAAAAATATTTATACTTCATCTCCCTTTAATGGGTGAGTTCTATCTATCTCTATGTTTTTGGCTGGTTTTGAATTTGGTTTATAAAGCAACGTATTCTGCTCTGAGATGACTGTATTAAAATGTGTCCCTCTAGAGCAATATACTTTGCTGACACAGCTGGTTATTTGGTAACCCAGGGAGCTGAAAGATGACGTTTGTTTAAAATTAATGTTTTTCTGGTTTTATAGCACTACTCCATAAAATGTATAATTCAGCATATAAAATTTTGGGAGCAACATGTTTAGTAGCATTAAAAAAAAGGCAACAAACATTTTCAGAGCTAAGTTCTCTCTTAGGTAGACATTTTAGTATTTCTGTTTTTCACTTCTTTGGTTTTTCTTCCATCCTACAGAAGTAAAAGTAATCTTAGTTCTTCCAATATGCACTTGAGGAATAGCAGAAAAAAATAAATCAAGTCTTACAGAACCTGCCATACACCCCTGAGACAGAAAAGGGAGAAAATTCTGTTGCTTACTTTTAAAAAATTGAAAGCTCTCTCAGTAACAAGTGATAGAACAAGAGGAAATGTCCTCAAGTTGTACCAGGAGACATTTTGAGTGGATATTAAGAACAGTGTCTTCACTGAAAGGACTGTCAAGCATTGGTACAGGCAGCCCAGGGACTGGTTCAGTCACAATCCCTGTGAGCATTCAAAAGACATATAGATGGGGCACTGTTGCAGACACTTAATTAAAGAAGACGGCGACGAGACGAAGGGTGGGGGAGGAAGACTCCTTCCCAAGCTCTCCTTTATTTAGGTAGAGGGTTCCGGGTGGTCGGGAGGGAGAGCAGGGGAAGGAGGACCACTGCGATGGCGATGGAATGGCAGAGTGGCACCAACTGCCTGGGTGCAGCCAGTTAAGTAGTAGGGGAATTAGCCAATAAGGAGAGAGGGAGAGGGCGGTACAAGCATACATAAACCAATCCGAATGCAAAGGGGAGGGGTACAATTCAAATAAGCCAATGACATACATAACGGTAGGGAAGAATCTAGAGGGATGGGCAGATCCAGGCCCTAGGCACGCCTCAAAGCCCGCCCAGGCAAAGCCCCTATACCCCAATGAGCGTCAGCCTGGGGGGCGAAGGGCGGACCCAACTCCCGCCCAGGCAAGGCTCTCTTCCCTATGGGATGAGAAGATAAGGAAGCATTGGCCTGGGAGGAAGAGGGGCGATCCTCCACAGGGCACCATCTATATAGTGGTGGATTTGGCAATGTTAGGTTAATGGTTGGACTTGATGATCTTAAAAGTCTTTTCCTACGTCTATAAGTCTATGATTCTATGATCCTGGTGCCAAAGGATAAAGATACTGCTGAGATTGGCAGTATCCATAACCAAACAATGTCTATCATAAATACCAAAATGTCCAGAAAGTTTTTTGAGATCATATTCATTTTGGTGTGCAGTGATGAATCAAACGCGGGTATTTTCAAGGTCCCCCAAAGGTTTACTTATGTCAGTGGCACTACTAGTACTGAAGAGGAAAATTATATGAAGGCATTTTTGAAGTGTTAAATTCTAGGAAAACTCTCTTCTCCTGTATACTTTGTTCTTTCGGAAGCCACAAGCATCTGAGAAATTCTAAATATCTTTAAAATTCTGCAGCAGTTTCTGAGCAGAGTTTGTAGGTTTTCCCCCCCGGTTCTGTTCTGTGACACTCTACATAAGCGTAACTGAATTAGTCTACATCAAGTGGCTATCAATGGTAAAAACAATACATTAAAAAAAATCACCTAAAAATAATGTTTTTCAACCAGCTGTTAAATCAAGTAATTTATTTGTTTTATTGCACATTTGCATAATAGGGCAAACCAGAAACTCTCTGTAACAGATGTGCTGGTGGCAGGGAGATTTGATTACTGGCATCTATTATTAATCACTGCACAAATCCTAAATGATTTGTTTCAACAGTTTGATCAATTTACATCCAAGTACTTGCATTTATGCACAAAATGCGGAGATAAAACATCTGTTCACACCTTGACTAGCAGCCCTGATTTTTTAATAAGGCCAAAGTTTGTGTTGAGGAAGAGACAAGAGACTGACAACTTTTGAAAAGATTCCACTGTTTCTGAGAATAACTCAAAACTGAAAGGCATTTCATGTTGTCAATAATATCTAAATGATGCTTCTTTTGACTTGAAAAAATAAGAAAACAGATTTCCAATGTTGTCAAAACTTTTGCAAATTCAATTAAAGACATCTTTACTACATTTTGGGACCTGTGTACAAATGGTTGAGACTCTGGTAAATGATAATATATATTTTCAACATTAAGTATCTTGAATTTTGTAACAAGTTTCTTCTAACTGAGAAATTTACTTGTAAGTTCCCAGTGGTTAGAATAAAAAAGTAGTTTATTTTATTCATTTTCTTTTATTATTTTAATACTTCCAAAGCAGGCAAAACTATGCACATGCAACACAACTGAAGCACAACCTAGAAACAGTAGGATCTGTGTACTTTAATACATTTCAGACAATATGTGTAATCTTTCTGTCGAAGAGTCAGAACTTTAAATTGTTTATATTTGTCTCATTAATGCATCTGAATTACTGCATTGACTATCATTGCTAGCTATTTCCTTGGTGAAGGTGATATTCTAGATGGCGTAAGTCCTAAGCTGATATGAAAGCCATATTACCAGTTGTAAATGTAATTTCTGCCACCACAGAATACAGTTCATGTTCACATTCAGACACAAAAGTGGCTGAAGCACAGTGCTGTCATAAAATTTGTAGAAGATAGAATCACAGGGCAGATAGGTTTCTAACTTCATAGTGCTTTTAAGACCGAAAAAAAGACATGCTGGTATCTCTTCCTGGTCTTGTGTCTCTGAGGAAGTCAGGAATCACACTGGATCTGTGGCTGGCTCACTGTATAGGTGCTGTGCTGAGCCTCTTTCCTCTGAGTTCAGGTGCCTTCTGAGGGCCAACTACCTCACAACCAGCACAGGAGATAGTACTGTTGCCTAAGGGTTAAATTATTTTGCACCAGCTGTCTACATTTGAAGCGTAAGTTGTAGGAAAAGTGCTTTCCTTTCCAGCTAGGAAAATTAGAGTGCTCAAGACCTAATGGCTGCAAATATGAAAATAGTAGTCTTTTATACCATATAGATGATTCTCATACACTGAGGAGATCTGCCCAAGGTACACACAATTCTTTTCCAGGAAATAAATGGATCCAATCAGTGTTTCTAGCTTTTATGCATCACTTAGATCAATCAACTACAATGTAAGATGGAGATTTAAAAAGTGATTTTATTTCCAAATACAAGATTTCTAACTGGCATTTTAATAGATCACACAGATTTTATTATATGCATCAAAAAAAAGTAAAGAAAGTATATTCTCCCTATTAAATTGGCAACTATTTTGATCTGATCACATTCATGAATATTTCAGGTCTGAGTTAGAAATACTGTCTGCTATGCTTCCCCTTATACTTTCATACACACTAATCTTGTAAGAAATATTTATTTTTCCTTTGCTTTTTAGCTTTTATTATTAGAGCTATTGCTTTTTTTTTTCTAATTGACAAAGCCTTCCCTTCGAAGTTTTCACAAAGTATGCTCACAGATTCCTGAGGGGAAAAAACCCAAACAAGAAAACCAACACACAGTAGCAGATGGAAACACAAGATAAGGCTTATAAATCAGGGTTATGAGAGGTTCAGTAATTCCAATATGAGCTATAGGATAAAATGTCTAAGAGAGTAAGAGGGTAATACAATCCAGACAACAAACTTAACTCTATTACAGATACACAGCCATCTCCCAAGCTATTACTACAGTTGCCTGAGGTGTCTGCAGAGAAGCCAGATGTCACTCCTCCATAACTTAGTGTCTTATGATTGTCATTTAATCGGAAGGAGAAGGAAACATCATGTTTAGATGCAGCAAATATAAACCCTAATGTCAACTGTATTCCCAGTTTGTTTTATAAAATCATAACATGAATTTCAAGGCTACCTTTAATGCTCAGGCTACCTAGTTTAATTGTAGTCAACAGCTAGCCTTATTTTTGGCAGAATATTTATATTAGTTTTGGCTCTCTTGGATCTGTACGTTTGTATCCATTGAAACTCTCTCATGTTTTCGTAAACATCTCAAAAGCTTGTAACATATACTCTTGAGTTCATGCTATAACAGCACCAAACTGACAGGCTGCTGCAAAGCCCCTATATTATTAAGTTAGTAAGAAAAGACTTAGGTCATTGATATCTTAGGTTACCAGACTTCTTTGTAATTGCACAGGTCTTGGGTACTGAAAGGAAATAACAATCTTGATGCTTTAGTTCCTAAAACTGAAAATTAACCTCGAAATAAACCCTAACATTAACCCAAGAGAAGAAACCTGCTCCAATTAGAAAACAGACAAACAAAGTTGTCTGCATTGTCATCAGATTTTTTTCAGGGCTGCAGGTTCTGTAGCATTCAGGAATAAGCTAGTCTTACAACACTTCCCATTTCAAAAGGTATTTTGTTTGCCATACCATTAAAGTCATGGCAGTATCCAGAAAAAAATGGTCATTTGAAGTGCTGGATTTCCAATTCATAACTGTAACACCAAACCTAATCCTAACACATAGATAAAATTAAAAGACCCATCTACACAAAATAAATGACAAAAGATATTGGCTTATAAGAGAAAGAGTGTTGTTGTCAGCTGAAGCCAAGGGCTTATATTCTCAATTGTTCTGCTGATGAGTTTTCTAACTATAAAACAAGGTTAGGGTTTGGGATTAGTGTTTAGAACGTATATATACCTGCCTAGTTTATTGCTTTATGCTATACACCCCCCAATACGGGAAGAGATCGGGTATTGATTGGCACCAAGAACTTCTGTTACTATTTTTAATGGTGTTATATTTCTTCTAGTTATAGCTAAAGTTAAGACAAGGGCAAGCAGAGAAGAGTGTGCATACTGCTTAAAGCCAAGGATTTCTTTTCTTCTCCTCTTCTTTCAATTGGTCTCCTGGGCATAGCTCAATCTGTGGAAAAAAAAAGAAATCTCTGGAACACAAATTTTTTAAATCGATTTTTCATGGACTTATAAAATGAGAAAGAACTAGAAGGCCTTTACCTGGGTTCTTTTTTTATAAGATTTATTTGGGTATAGACAGATTTGGCTTTATTTAAAAAATGCAGTGATTATTTTGGATATGAGTTTTAAGTAGTTTTTCATCATAGAATGGTTTGGATTGGAAGGGACCTTAAAAAAACATCTAGTTCCAATGCCCTGACCTGGTCAGGGACACCTTCTACTAGATGAGATTCCTCAAAGACGCATCCAACCTGGCCTTGAGTATCTGCAGAGATGGGGCATCCACAAATTCTCTGGGAAACCTGTTCCACTCTCCCACCACGCTCAGAGTAAGACATATCTTCCTAATATGTAACCTGAATATACCCTCCATCAGTTTAAAATCATTACCCCTTGTTCTATCAGTACACTCCCTGATAAATAATCCCTCTTCAGCCTTCTTGTAGGCCCCTTAAAATACTGCACTAGAGGCCACTATAAGGTGTCACCAGAGCCTTCTCATCTCCAGGCAACCCCAATTGTCCCAGCCGGTCTTCATAGGAGTGGTGCTTCAGCACCCTCATCATCTTCATGGTATCATCTGTATCCACTCTATTTTCTTAGAATTTAAATTTACATTCCTTTTGCTTAAATGCAATTAGTCAGTTTTCATTCATGGAAAGGAAGGAATTTCCCAAGTTCTATTGGCATACAATGATTCTTGGATGATGGAAATATTTGATGACTTTCAAATCCCACCCAACATCATAACTATACAATAACTTTATTTTCTTCCCATTTTTGCATATCTGAAGATGTTTGACCAAAATATGGCAACAGATTTGCCTTTTTCTTCCTCTGCAAATTGACGAAAAATTATTTGCACCATTAAATTAGCTTTTTTCATTTTAAATTTTTTTCCAAAGCAGATATTTCTCAGGTTGATAGCTTCCAATCTTGCAATGGCCCAGAAGTAATTGTTTGAGGTTTGGAAACAGAATTATGTGGCTAGCTGTTGAAGAACATAATTTGGTGGGAACAGAGGGGAACAGGGAGAGGGCTTAACTCCAGTTTCCCATTTTAAAATAAGAAATTTGCTGCTGCTTTCATAAATAGACCTATATTTGAAGGAATAGTTGTGTCATTCAAACTTTACAGGTTCAGAGTCTGTAGATGGACTGATCCCCTCTGCAAGCATTAGGTCCTCTTCAGTGTATTCTTCTTGCGTCTGAATTTAGACATAGTAAAATATAGAAGAGATTCTTTGTGTGTAAGGTAGACATCTTTCTGATCTAAAAACAGTCTGTCACTGAGGAGAGTGTTGTCATGCTTGCTGAGTTTCACACCTTTTACTTTTCCTATTTTGTTTTTTCATTAACCCTGTGTTTGAGACAGGCACAAAGAATGCTCCTAGCCCATGAATGTTGAACTGTGAAGACTCAGGGCTGAGCAAGCCAATGTGTCTCCACAGTCTGGATGTTACAAACCGTATGGACTCCCCATGTGTGTCTTGTAGCCACGATCCATCCCGTTGTCCCAGCAAGGAGCTACATAGGTGGGGACAAATTAGGACAGACAGATTGTTAAGAAAGATCCATAGTGAGAAGATCTGTCTCAGGAAAAGCTGGGAAATTAAGTTAATGTGGCCAGGTTAGAACCAGTACTGGAGACCGTCATGTGGGTCAGACACAACACAATTTTTAGGCAAGTCTACAGGCACGTCCAGGTTCAAGCTGGGGAGTTCATTCTTTGTGTCAAGTTCAGGGTCCAGATCAACAGGGTACGTGACAGTTTGAACCGTATTTCAGGGAAGTTTCAGAGGGAGATATTTGGCTTTTCCACATCTATTATGTGGAAGGAGTCAGAATAAAAGTAATGTAGTTTCGCCTATAAGAGAAGTTATATATGACCATTTTTGTTGAAATGGGTCTGATAGGACTTCACCGGCATTTCTCATTTTTCAAGATAAAATAGGAACACTTAAAATGTTAAGAATCTGCAATTATTACAACTAGACTGTAGCTGTTATTAATAGTCTCATATATGGAAAAGGGCAGTATAGCATATTTGAAATATTTTATTTACTATCCCATCACATCTTGTGGTTTTGTTTCATATATTTTTCCTTGAAAATACTGAAAGTCTAATTTGTAAAGAAGAGGGAGGTGCATATTTTGTGAAAGTGAGACTTTTTTCTGAAAAAAAAGATTGAGTAGTATGGAATGCACTGAACCCTGAGTTTTGCTGAAGCTGTCTTTCTTGGCAGACCAGTATTTACTGATATGATATAGCTACCTGATGCAAAAGGATCATGAACCTATATTCTATTCTGAATGAACACAGCAGGATTTAAACATGCACACAAATCATAATGACTAAATATCAGTGACTAAACTGTGCCTGTGAAATATATGCACATATGTAAAAAGGCAATTGTGCTGAAGCCATGCATATGCATGAACAAGATGAATAATTGCATGTGCAGGCTACCACCAGTGCGTGAAATTACCTGTTTTGCAAGTGTAAATTAGTGTTTTGCATGCCCATTTACCTGTTTGCTGTCCTTATATTTGTTGTGTTCAAGTTAACTGACTGCCTGATAATTTGTGTCTTAGGATACAAACACAAGAACGAAAGTAAAAAAAACATTATTAATCTTGAGAAGAAATAAAACTGAAGAAATTTTTCATTCCTATACTAGAGATCTAATATTCAAGTCACTGAATATCTGCAATACATACTTGTACGATATATTAAAATCATATAGTTTTAGTGCTATCCTCCAGAGCAGCCAATGCTTTGGAACATATGCATGAAGATTGATGCAGTTGGTTGCATGGTTAAAATAACTAAAAGTTGCAAGGAACATGACTGTCATTTTAATGCTAAATTTTTTAAATATATTTCATTTAGAATAAAGAGAACTCAAAATAGTTAAGATGCTTGTGATAAAAAACTCCATTAAAGCTAACAAAGAAAGTCAGATATAAAATACATTTGTCTTCAAAACGCTGTACAATTGCAAAATATTTTATAATCCCTAAATCTGCTTTGTATTGACCTCACAATTTATCTATGACACGTAAGTCACTTATAGCAGTCATGCAGTTAAATTCCATTCTCCACAGCATTACAAGAGCTGGCATTTTCAGACCAGAACAAAATATTAATTTCTAGTTTCATTCTTGGTGAGATAGCAATGCAGTAATGCTACCACCTGATCTGCAAGTAACTATACATTACTCTTCTGAGGATTACAGCACCACCATTTCAAGTTTTCCTAGTACCCTTTGAAACTATTACAAACTGTGTAACTAAATTTTTTTTGTGTAACTGTAAGAGTACTCCTCAGAAGACAGTGCAAATTAAAGAAAGCTATAAATACAAATAATAAGTTGGAAGTTAATAGCACTCATCTTGTGTTCTTCCTATTGAAGTACATGGCAGTATTATTACCTGGAAAGCTTCATTCTATACATTCAGGACATTGAACAAATTAAAGTTGAGACAGTCTCTTTTAAAGTCTCTTGAACTACTACCTACTGAAAATACCAACAAAGATTTATGCAAAGGGGTCTTTGATATCCTCTCTAAAGGTTCAGACACAAAATATCTGACACATCTCTTCCCCCTCCCCACAAAACTGGATTAAGAGGCATCATGACCAATGCTCAATTACCAGTATCAAACAATAAAAGAAACTTTTAATTTGTTGTGATTTCTACAAGAACAGACCCTTGAGCAAAATGTTATGGACCTATCTCAAAAAATATAGTACACTGGAAAAAAAATCAAACATTTTCCCTGAGTTTAATAATCTTGCCAGTGTTTTGCGACTTTCCTGATTGCTTCTTCCAGCATTCTGTATTTTTCCTGAACGTATGTAGAAGCTGGTTTTGGAGACAATTTAGCAGAGACCCTCTATGAGAATGTCAGTGTTGAATGCAAAAAGTACTCTGGGGAAGCCTTAGCCCTTTTGCATGAAGGTACGGTATTTCAGCCCTGAAATCTTCTGTAGGCCAAGGGTTCATTCCCTTTGAAAAGTCCAAATCAATGAGGAAGATGAATTTTCTCTGGATGAAAGGAAGTGGTTTCTTTCTACAGCAGAGACAAAGAGAAGCTGGACCCAGGCCGACTTTCTACAAACCTAACAGTAGCTTCTAAAATACTGGTAGTGGTTTGTAAACTGTTGCCTTTGCTCACAGCTTCTCCAGTAAATGTGTATCCAACACATAATTGTGAGTGCCAAAAGTTAACCAGGCAAAATACATGAAGAGATAGACATGGAAAGCTACATGAAAAGCTCTGGAGATGGCATACTCATGTTTTGTCTCATTGAGATGACCCTTTTACCTAGCCCTAGCACTGATTGACTCTTCCTTGTGTGTTTCCTTAAATAATCCAAGTATTCTTGCTTGCTTCCTAAAGCCAGAAACTGTTCTTATGAAACCCATTAATCCCCTCACTTTATAAACTTAGAGAAATACTGCAGAAGACATTTGCCTTCATAAGCCTCAGCTAGGCATTGCCAAAGTTATCCGTGGGAAATCCAGAGCACTGATGGTCCATCTGGCACAATTCAGACATTCAATGTTGATAGAAGGGAAAGTATTTCCATCTGAGATAACGAACACATCTGTCTTCCCTCTCCTTCCTTCAGATTGCCAATTGCTATTTCTCTGGACCCACAGAGTATTCTGTTAAACGTACTTATTGCTTTACTCTCTGTTTAATAATAAAGTAAAATTGACCATAGTCAACCTATAAAATAAATTATACAGTAAATCTCTGCTTCAATAGTGTGACATTAAAGATTTAGTTTGCTTATGGTTTATTTTTATCATGCTTTTGATTTGTTGGCGTAGAAAATAATTAATTGATAACAGTATCTTGTTTACTGAAAAGTATAGAATGAAGAAGCCCACACAAATGATGATCGCCTCTTATTACCGTTCTGTTTAGTTTAATGAAAAGGCCTGCATCAAAGGGTCTAACCCCAGAGGATTTTCTAAAGTAGGATTCATGCTTTTCTACTTTAGTCTCCTTTTCTCCCTGAAGCAGAAAAGGTTTTGGATGTTTTGGGCTCTGCTGTTGTTTCACTTATATAATGTATATTATACCTTTGAATGACCCCAGCGTTGTCAAGGTTTCACAAATCTTGATTTGAGCTAACTCAGCCACAAAAGTATCTGAAACAATAAGTTTTTAAGGTTGTAACAAACATTACATTTAATGAGTACAGTGCACATGTAATGTTACACTGAATCAGTATGAAGCCTCAAAAAATTATTTCTGTTGGCACTATAAAAGGAATGCAATTTTTCTTGTTGAAATACCATTTTTCAGTTACTGCATGACTGATGTGGTAATTATCCGCTACACCTGGGATTTAAATCCAATCCTACAAGCCCATTTTCTGTTTGCAAGCTGTCAGACTGATGCATAGTCTTTGTTCTTATCTGGCAATAGTCGAGGAATCAGTAATTCAGAAACAACAAAGCCACTGATGGGTCATCATGTAATCTGCACTGAAAATTGCAATCTGTAATGAGATTGGAAACACAGATGAGGAGACTAAAACTGATTACCTACCATATCTAAAATTTTCAAATTTATTGCATAAATATGATCAAACTATCTCATAAATTTAGGGATTAGTTGAGAAAGAGTAAAGATTATTTTAAATTAGGTGAAAATGAGATAAGTTATTTAAATGTAAATTCTTTGTTTTACAGCTATTTAATTCATCTCCAAGGTGATTCACATCCTCACATTATTTTATTTTCCATTTCAGAATATGGTAACTCTTGTTGGTTAGTCAGGACTGGTGTAAGATACTTTGTTACCTTAAAACAAATACAAATTCAATGATGATAAGAAATCTGGTCAGTCAAATTTTACATTATATGCTGGGAAGGCATGAGCTGCTTCTCAGGAAAGAAAAAAATCAACTTCACATAAGTTAAAAATCTAAGTCTTATTAATATTCCTGATTTCTTTAGCCTTCTGACAGCAGCTTCCAGGTAGGTGTTACATTGTTGTTCTCAAAACCATAAATCACTGTTTTATGCACTAACGAGATTATGACTAGTATGATGAATAGAAATAAATTGTCATAGATATTTCTAATAGGTTTCTGACCAAGCAACTGCTGAAAAAGTAAAAAAAAAAAAGTCCAAATATTTAGGACATTGACTGATACATTCTTTTTTTCAAACTTTCTCGAAGAAATTTGATCTTTTTGTAATATATTTTCCTGTTTTCTAAATATAATCTTTGGCTTCAGAATGTACTCTAAATTCTCCATTAGTGTTCATGCACAATGCTAGAAAGTCTAGAAAAGATAGATCTGCCCAAGAAAAGAGAATCAAATCTATTATTTTTGTGACAGCACTGGATAATCAGTCCAGAAAAGAGTTCAGAGGCACAATAGCCATCCAGAATACCTATTTACTCAGTATATGACATGCATATGTTCACAACAAGTGCTTAATTTACCTTGTTCATGTGTACTTCTTCCATCATAGTTTGAGACTTGTTTCAGTTTTATTTTATTTCATTACTTTGTTTCCTTATTGCCCTTTGTCTTTCTTGCATCAAGTTTATAGCCAGAAAATGACTTTGAAATGTATTTGCCAGCAGCCAGAGTTCTTTAATGGAGCTCAGCATGCCTTTGCATGAAAATGATCGTGACTGTTAGTCTGTTCCTTGCCCATAATAACATGCTGCAAACACATCTAGTGATAAAAGCCCTTAAAGGGTTTAGGCACAAAGATATTAGATCATAAGCCTCTAACTAGTTTGGAAGCTTCTAAGATGACCAGTTCAGCTGTGGTGGCCGTTTATTCTAGGAGGGAATAAGGAGACCATAGACCAGGTTTCAATTTTCTTCCGCTTTCCTTTCAAGTGAGCCCTTGGCCTTCCTGTCTTCCTCAGCTGCAAAATAAGACCAAGGGGATGTGATATACAGAAAACCTGTGAGGAAATACATTTTTATAATAAAACATTGAACTGTTGGTAAAATATATTCAGAATATTTGCTTGTATGCTTTCGGTCAAGTGGGAACTTTTGGAAGCAGTTAGTTTTGCCTGCTTTTACTTCAAGGACTAAAAAGATGTACTATCCTAAATCATTCCAGTTCTTCAAATTAATCCAGAAAATCTTACTGTAATAGAAAATATGATAGCAGATTGTGGATCCAAATGCTACAATAAGTAGCTACCTTTTCTCCTTTAAGTCGGCACACCTGATTATTGGCAGAAGATATTTAAGAGTGGTCATTCTTGAAGGGCAGAATTAACAAGCTTTAACTGTAAAGTCATTAGTCCTATAATCTGTGTGCTATCCAGATGCTGATTTGAGGAGAGTAACACTTGGCTGATGTGTGCAGTGTTCCCAGTAATGCATTTACAGAAATATTCCAACAGTTGTCAATGCATACAAAAAGTTATAAAATAAATGTATTTAATTTGAATAGGTAGAGTACATGTGATAGACTACAGATTTGAGCAAGATATCAGATAGTTTCTGCTGAGATATGCTGAGATATTGACCTTATATTAATGCATACAAAATGTTAAAGGGGTGGGTAGAGATTAGAACATATTCTGTAGATCCTTTCTCTGAGACTGGTGAAGTACCCTGTGTATAGAACCACCATAATTCCAAAACAACACTAGAAATTTAGTTTTTATTTACAAACTAAGTCAATCTACCAAATAAAAGACCCATGGAAAACATAAACATAATCAAAATAAATGTGTAACTTGTGCATGTAAAACAAAGAATTGAAAAATTCCATTAACATATCAGCTGTTATTTTATAATTTTAATGTTTGCAATTAATTCATTATTGTTCTTGTTGAGAGTGATAAAAGGATCTTCTAAGTGACTGTGTCCTAATTAACATTTGTTTATCCTTATGCTACAATCCTGCATATTAGGAATTATTCTTTTCAGTAACCACATGTATTTTTAGCTGAAAACTGCAGAAATGAAGAAAATTTGATGTAAAAAGGTTGAAAAATGTTGAGACAAACTAAGATTGATCTAAAAATTTATATTCTTGCTATGTAAAGATGAAATATTTTATAGACATTAGGGATCAACTGAGACCACAAAGAAAAATTAGTGGCAGGAAAAAAGAATAAAATATAATACATTAAAAGTATTTCTACCTACTAAATGCTGTGAGCATATAAATGAAATATAGAAATGAATACAGCAGGGGCTCGTACATTCTTTGATGTTTCAGAAAATCAAGGTGATTTTATTTTGTCCATCATGTATAACACAGAAACACACTACTTTTCTTTCAAAGGCAGCTCCTGAATTTGAGCTACCAAGTTTTGAAACTGATTTTTGTTACCCACAGACTTTCCTTATGTGTTGAAGTGCACCATTACGTATGAAGAGTTATGTGGGACATGATATATGTCAATCATTTTCTATGTAGGTATTCATGGTGGACTTGGCAGTGTTAGGTTTATTGTTGGTCTCAAGGATCTTTTTCAACCTAAATGATTCTATAAACCTGTAAGTTTTGTAATCATTTGCCTCTGTGCCTAGAAATTCCACCATAAACAATGTCCTGAAATATTAACTGAGTCCTTTCAGGACCCTATACTCTATGCCATTACTCTCAGTACTGCTTTTGTTTTCCTTCATGACAGAAACACATACTGAGTAGACTGAGTAGCTTGTTTTATCTCACAGTATTTTGTTTCATTTGTACCATGCCCAGTGTTTTCATTACCCATTCTAAAAGTTCATATGCTTGCCAAAATTCTCAGCACAGCTCTGCTATGGCAAAACAATTCAAATTCTCCTACCCATCTGCTGTTTGCAGATCTTATAATTGCCACTTAAGCCTAAAGACCAAATACAGTCAGTATGCAATCAGATTTGATGCTTGCCTGTCATTAATGTAAAGAAAGCAAAATTAAAGGCACAACAAATATGAAAGGGAAATTGTACTTATCGGCACTTATGATTCAGGAAGATAAGAAATGAGATGAAAAGAAATGCAAATGTTTCCATCTAAAGAAAATTAATTGTAGATCGAGAGAGAAACATATCTGACTTTTCCTGAAGGGAGAAATCTTAGGTGAAAATGTCAAGAACAGACAGTAAGATTTTAAAGTTGTATTTATTTTCAGACACTATTTCAATTTTAAAAATGGTCTTCAGATCTTACTTCTATATGTTTTGAAGGCTCCTGAAGGATGGATTCCACCACACTCTTCTATTATGAAAAGATGCAGTTACAGGTGTTTGATATCAAATAAAAAGGCATTTTACTTTATGCCTCTTCCACTAAATGCCCATGAAAGTCTTTCTCTCACAGTCTTTCACAGTCACCAAAATGGCTAGTGGGGTAATGATGTTGAAATCTAATAAATAGGCTTATGTATAAACACGTGCCAAATTATTTTTATTACTGGAAGGAAAAAAGATTAAAATACATTTCAGTGATCACTGATTATAATTCGTCATCCAAATGATAATAATACATATTGTCATGTCCAGTCAGATTTTGTAGATTGTCCAAGATTTATCCATAATATTTCAAATTTACCATATATCAGAATTAATCTTTTTGCTTTGAAAGAGGATGTCTTGTAATGTTTCAGGTGTGAAGGACAACCAGCCATTAACATCTAATGTTGTTTTTCTCCTGAAGAAATGTGAATAATCCCAAACAAAATTTTGCATTTTGATGTCTTACTGCAGAAAAAAAGTAAACAATGGAATGGATGTTGTCTTTGTCTTTTCAACTGTGTAAGCATTTCTTCGTTCCAGAATCTCTCTTATTGAAAATACGGCCCAGACAAAAGCATCAGACATAATTTTGGTTTTTCTAGAGTATTTGACATGCCTTTATAAGTTTGTGATTTTTAATATAATCTTGTTACAAAGCAACAAGTCTTAATTCATTAGCGGCAGCTCTGTTTTGATATAATTTGTCAGAGAATGACTGTGGCTTGAAGGACAGGAGACAGCAACTTGTCAGTATTGCATTGAGAAACTTTGGAGAGGAAGGGAAAAATCAGAGTTCAGAAAGGACCTTTTAGTTATTTGTTTTACAGACATAAAGAAACATTTTGCTATCCAAAAACACATTGTAGAAATAGGGAAGGGAGTTGATTATTTTGTCACTCAGTAATGTCATGGTATAATTTTATTTTTCATTATTACAGCAGAAAGTCATGTTTTTGGAGTTCATTAGTGAATCTAGCCTTCATTACACAGAGAGAAAAAAAATTGGGTACATAACAAAAGAAGAAATGAGAAGAAACTGGCAGTTTCCTTAAACTAATAACACCTTTAAATAACTTATTGAGAATTTTATTAAGAAATATATACTTCTTGCAATTTGTCACAGAAATGTTACCTACAATGACAACAAGACATACCCCTCTCCACAGCAAGCTTCATTTCACTATCAAAGAATAACAATGCCTGCCAGGTATGAACAGAACATTCCTTCCATTTTTCAACTCTGTCACACTCTTTTATGTTTTGTTCATAATGGCAACTGTCTTGCTTGATGTATCATATAGATGTTCTCACCTGCTTGGTGTCATTCAGCTGCTAAATGAGAAGAATGAATATGTATAATTCTTTCAAAATTGCATTATAATGACACAATCTGGCATATTTTATTTTACATCCCACTAGACCCTGATTGTTTTGTGCAGTTGGCATTCAAGTTACACTACTTGGGTTTTGATAGCTCTTGCCAACTTCCTCAATGCAAATGATTAAAAGTGAAAGCAATGGGGAAAGTTTCTAAGTATAGACTTGATAGAAGGGGAAAGGAATGGTAACATTTCATTCTTCATCACTCATTAAAATACAATATAAGTTTGCTTTAACATATGAGGTTTTTTCTAAATTTTTTTTGTGCCTGAGTAAATGACAGGAATAGTCTGTCTTACATATGTGGGAAAACAAACATTTCAGGTTTTATTTATCCATAGAGATTCCTTCTGTTTTCCTGTAATTAATTGTCTATTTTGGGCCATAAAAATACATTTTGTTAGTACTTCTGGTTTTCGATGTGGTTTAACCCCAACCAGCAATCAAGCGCTGTGTGGCTGGTCGCTCACTCCCCCACCAGTGGGATTAGAGAGTAAGGAAATGTGAAATGTAGAAAATTTATGGGTTGAGATAAAGACAGCTTAATGGATAAAGAAAAAGCTGCCCCAGTAAGGAATGCAAAACAAGGAATTGATTCAGTGCTTTCTATGGGCAAGCAGACGTTCAGCCATCTCCAGGAGAGCAGAGCCCTATTACATGTAATGGTGACTTCGGAAGACAGATGTCACCATTCCAAACCCACACTCCTTTTATTCCCCCACTTTACATACAGAGCATGATGTCATACAGTCTGGAATATCCCTTTGGTCCGTTGTGGTCATCTGTCCTGTTGTGTCTCCTCCCAACCTCCCATGCACTCCCAATTTCCACTCCAGCCTGGCATTACAAAAAGCAGAAAAGTGGCTCTGTGTAAGCCCTGCTCAGCAGTGACAAATACATCTCTATATTATCATCACTGTGTTCAGCACAAATTTAAAACAAGGTCCTTTACTAGTCACTGTGAAGGAAATTAACTCTACCCTAGACAAGATCAGCACGGTGATGTTTAGCTTTTTAAAGGCTCCTGCTGAAGCCATTACCTCTTTTACCCACCTTTTTTTAACTCCAGTTCTAGTCATTGTAAGAGGAAGGTGAAGTACTTCATGAGATATTTACAACACTAATCAAAAACAAGCCTAATAAAAAACAATCATTAGTGTTGTTATATTAATACAGTATTAATATTAATACAATAACATAATAATGATAATAGCTTGTTTAATTTTACAGCTTTTTAAATTTCATTTGTTTTAAATCCTACGTAGCTTCTCAAAATGTTAGTTTAATGTACTGGTTTGTGCTGGGATACATTGCTTCATAGTGGTTGGTATGATACTGTGGTTTGGATTTCTGATGAAAATGGTGTTGATAAAACACTGGTGTATTATTGATTGCTGAACATGGCTTGCACAAGGTCAAGGCTTTTTCTGCTCCTCATATGGCCGTGAGAAGGCTGGGAGTGCATAAGCAGATGAAAGGTCACACAGACAGGTAAGTAGACCTCAACTGTTCAAAGGGATATTTCAGACCATATCAGATTGTGCTCAGCAATAAAAGCTGTGGGAAAAAAGAGGAAAAGGGGCATGCTCAGAGTTATGGTGTTTATATTCCTAAGTAATCATTATGTGTGATGGAGCCTGAATTAGTGAATTAATTCCTTGGAGTTTTCTTTACTGGCAAACACAGCTTTTTCTTTACCTGTTCGACTGTCTCTGACTCCCATTTTACTATCTTTCTCTCTCCTCAATTTATCATGAAGTTATGATGTAATTAGTTCATGTATTTCCTCTTCCACATCATTAGTCCATTAAAGAATGTCCTAATTTAACTATCTTCTGTGTCCCAATAACTACTTCCTTGAAATTTAATACTGGGGCTTCTTCAAATTTTTAGCCTTTATGATGATCTCTGTAACATTTTCACATAAAAAAATTCAGAGAAAATTGGTGTCTGAAATCCAGATGTATGTCTACATTTTCACTTATCTGGAATTGCTTTCTGTCATATACTAGCTCTTTTATTTAATTTTAAATGTTGTGTGACTGACAAGATCTTTTCATGAGACCACTTTACTTGCTTTTTTAGATTCTCTTTCCCAGTACTAATACTAGCATTGACGGGTTACCAACAAATATAAATTTAAAAAATTCCAGGTTTTTTATTACCTCTTAATGGTTTAGTATTTTTTCTATTATTTCAGCAGTAAAAGAGGGTTTACTAAAAAGATCATAATGCAATATTTCCTGTGAAAACAGTAGAATGTTTGCTTCCCCAGGCCCTTTTAATAGCTTGTTAGTTATTCTGAAGTCTTCAGGACTAAATATCATTTATATAGTTCAGCAAATTCATTGCCTAATACTCCCAATTCTTTGAAACATGTCATGTTGAATGGCTGATCTCATGCATAAAGAGCAATTTTCCAATGGAAATGCTGATAGTTAAGAAAATATTCTATAAAAGATCTTAGGTTTAAACTTAGGAAAGCATTTTAGACAAAACCAAAGTAGCACCCAATGAAATTTTGGCAGGTTGTAGTCCTGAGAGGAAAATGAAAAAAAAAGGTATGTTTAAGTTTGAGTTTAAAATACTAATGTGCTAAACATATATAAATCTCAATTTATGCCATTAGATTATATTGTTCAGTGTTAAGAGTGATAAAATAAGTTTTTATAAAATACTATTTTATAAAGGCTGAAAAATATCTGCCCTCACAGAAGAAGCTCAAGTAAACCTGTTCTGTTGGTACTTCATTGAAATTCGAGATCTAATGGAAATACAAGTTCCTTTTTTTGTTTATCAAGGGTATACATGTCAACAACGAGTTTAATTTCATCCCCCCACCTTCTTTTGAACCTTGTTGACATAATCAGCTGTAAATGCAAACACTGATGTTCTTTTTCAGCCTGCTGTCAAATCAGCAGTTTATGTAGCACCCTGAAGTGCCACAGGGATGCTCACACCCAGTCTTTACCTCCCTAGGCTACTCCCCTCCTTTCCTCTGGGGCAAGGCAGCTTCAGCTTCATCACGTCATTGCCCTGTGTCATCCATTCCATGACAAGAAGATTACCTATTAGCTGACTTACAGCTGAAACAAATTCATGTTTAAAATATCAAACACGAATGGAGAAATACACCAGCTATTTCTGTCAGCTAAAAACAGGGAGGCATAACCACGTAAGCCTATCATATCAAACAATGTTTTACCTGTAACCTTTGCTTGACTTTTTTTTCCCACAGGCATGAACCCTAAGAAAGTTTTGTAGATCAAGCAAGGAGTTTTGCTGGCTTAATTTTGTTTTCCTTTACTGGCAGGGTAGCAGATTCATTCTGGCAAACTTGGGTTCAAACCACATCCTAGCCTGAAATTTAATTGCATAAAATTAGCCACAAAAATGCATCTCTTCAAAGTGCCCATTATAAATGTATCCATATTATAAATCTCTCCTCTCTTAAAGTACACATTGTTTCTAACAAGCAGAAAATTATTCTGTGGTTGAAATAGCATAACTTTTTCCAGCCTTATGACTACCTGACAGATTACAGTAACATAATCATAGTATGGTGATATTTTCTGAACTCCATTTACATCAGAAATCCTGTCATACAAAGAGTAATTGAGAGCAAATGTTACACTACCGTTGAGGTTATCCAGGACTGAACATATTTCAGTTTCTTTTGTACCCAGAAGAGGCCATTGGCTCACTGATAATTGAAATACTAGTGGTCCTCATCTGTTTGCCAATCTGCAAACTAAACAGGAGCTTAACCTACTTCTGTTATGCCCCACTGTTGATGTTTCCCAGCCATAATGTTTTCCCAGCACGATGTGAACTGGCTGTGATTCACCCATTGGAAAGAGGTTGAGCCAAACATCACTTTCTGCATCTGGCAGTAAAGCAGGCTTTTAGGATGCTTAGCTCCAGGACAGGCTAGAAAAAAATGGGGAAAAAAATTCTCAGGTCTCAGCAGCATGTCACCAAAATAAAGTATACCTTTAATAAAAATTAAAATCAATGCACATGATTCAACACATCCCTCTCCCAGGTGCAGGTAGCACCAACATCCTAAGACTTTGGGATGCATGTGTGCATTCTGTTATCCCTCCAGGACATGTCATCACCCTTTAAAGGGAACAGTTTTCTGAACTAATGATGCCAGACCATTATCATTACCAGAAAACTGAAGAAAGGAATTCCTCTAGACAATGATTCTGAAGAAAGTTTTCCAGCGCTGGAGGCAAAGGCACTTGCTTTGAAAACTGATGGTTAGCCAATGTTGCTTATTCCTACTCCTGAATAACCACTGTTTCTGAATGCAGCTCTTGACTCAAGCAAGTCCAAATACTTCCCACAGATGATAATATTGTTTTGTAATCTCTGTGGCCATATTATCAATATATGTATTACACATATTGTGAACTTTCCAACATATACGTTCAGTTTCTTTTATCTGTACTTATAATCAGTCCGCTTATCTTTTTAAGCTGTAAAGAATAAATTTTTTAAGATTGTTTTCTCTCATTGTCTGTTATGTACTTTAAAAAAAAAGAAAGGAAAAGAAAGGGGGAAGTCAAATTTCAAGTGTGCTCCCTATTGTTACACTGAGTAACACTTGAGTTTGATTTTAGGCAAAGCAGGGGCTACTTCTGTACTTCAGACATCGGTCTGTAAACTGACAATTGCATCACACTTCAGCTGTGGGAGATGAGCTGCATTTCAAAATTTAGGAATTAGTATGTATAGAAAAAATACCAGTACAAAGGCATTAATACATCCGAACCAAGTCTTGCCTTTAGATACAGGTACTATGAAAAAATTGTCTGCATACAAACTATGTCAAGACAGAAAA
Organism: Acanthornis magna; assembly: GCA_036785705.1. Taxonomy (NCBI): domain Eukaryota; kingdom Metazoa; phylum Chordata; class Aves; order Passeriformes; family Acanthizidae; genus Acanthornis; species Acanthornis magna. Next base: position 9,137,007 of record JAWUZG010000034.1, read on the forward strand.
GCAAGCTTATCCACTCAGAGACATCATTCCATGATCCTTTTGAGTATCATCTCTCTACAGCCCAAACCTTGCTAAATTAGTCCCACAACAACAAATTTCAGTTAGATAATTAGATTTCATTCATTATAGCATTATTAATTACATTTTAAGCTGTTGATACCTCCCTAGACCCACTAGCTGATCGTGCTGATCAGGTATTGACCGAAACAGCTCAGAGCAGACTGGCTCAGCATGGGGTTGAAGGATAATGTTAAAACTGGAAGTCTGACGTGGGTTAATATTCAGCTGTGATAAAATTGGTGGTTAACCTGGTCATAATGGAGAAGGAATATTTATTTGCACAACCATCACCTAAAAAGGGATTTTATTAATCCAGTTTAGTCACTGCCCTTACTAAAAATTTGCTCAATGGTTATATGGATTGAGTTAGTCTTTCCTGACTATATATTGCTGACTATATGCCTGTATGTAGGCATCCAATAGACATAGAAGTGGGATAAAGGGCTGTGACAGAGACATGTTGCTCTTGATGTAGGTAATAAATAAATTTCAAGAATCTGGTCCTGAGATCAAATATATCATTTTTATATTTGTATACTTTACGTTTACACTTACCACAGTGGATAAACCGCTTTCCCTGAAAAACCAGGACAAACAGAAATATCCTGCAGACTGCTAGTTAGCCAGCTCTTCCAACACACTCTGAAACATAAACATTGTATATTTTGAGTTAATTTTCAATATATCCAAGTATCTGCTGTATCCAAATATGTAATCCTTTCATAAACAGGTGGTGTTTTAATTAGCTTATAATTTCATAATTATAATATATGCAGTAGAATTTTAGAATTAATAAACATTTTATTTTTTATTACACATTTATATTTTATTGTAATCTTACCTGAAGTCAAATTAAAATATATTGAATATATATATTGAAAATCTTTAAAAATACTTAGTGGATTTGAATTTACTGGTTATCTGGTTTTGGTAGTTTTCTAGGAGCTCAACTTACTCCTGAAATATCTTAAATCTCACTATTTATTCACTAGTGGAAAAGTGAATAAAAAAGCCATTAAAAATCATGTTGCCTGTTGTAATCGAATAAAAAGAAGAAGCCGACGAGGTAGAGGGTGTGCGGGAGGGGGTGTCCTCCCCTAGCTCTTCTTTAATAAGGGTTAGGGGTACATGTGGTCAGGAGGGAGAGAAGGGAAGGACTGACCACCCTGCCCCCTTGAAGGGTGCAGGAAAAAGCCCCACCCCTGCCCAGTGACAGCTGCTTATCTAGGGACAGGGGTGACCAATCAGGGGAGAGACAAAGGGAGGAGATAAGCATACATAACCAATTACAACAAAGCAGGGAGGGGTACAAATTCAAGATAACCAATAATACAGATAACAGAACAGAACTCTCTGGACAGGTGGGTGGATCCCGAGCCCTGGGCACGCCTTTCCCCCGAGATACAGGAGCAGACCCACAACAGTTGCCTACCTTAAATAATCCAATCCTTTCAGCAAAATTTGGCACTTATATTATTCTAAACAGAAAGAAATTAATTTTTACTTACTGTCTACAAATATTATGTTAACTGGAATTAAACTTTCTGAGCTATGCCTGTACTAGGATAAACCATATTTTCAAATAGACCTAGTCAAAATTTCTTTTACAGGGAAGGAAATTAGACAGGTAAGGAACACCAAATGAGCTGAACTTTGTCCTCAAAGAAAATTGGTTTTTCCTTTTCAATTTCATTTCAAAGAGATCTGACAACTGTCGCTTTGAACAAACTTTAACAGCACAATATCCTTTGTGCAAGTTTCCCCCTGTCAGCTTTTCCATTCCAGCAGGAACTTAGAACAAAGTGTATGCTGCCCTTTGAGTTGAGAACTTCATCAGTTGAATGAACACTGGTATAGTGCAGTGAAATTGAGGGCATACTCTCTCTGTGTCTGAACAGTGTACTCTCAACAAATATAACTTCTCTATCTTTTACAAGAATAAACTAACCATCCGTCCCTTCTCACATTTTCCCTGTTCTCCTGTGTTTACTGAAAATGAAAAGTCATTTGAAAATCCACTTGTTTAAACCTAGGTGGGGTAGAAAGAATCCTGATAGCAAGCACATTTCTTTCTTTTTCAGAATAAATCTGAACTTACTGTTTGTCAATGCTTCTGAAACCTATCTATGCCCAAAAAGTTCTTTTGCTTTTATTTTCTTAAAAAAGTGCTTAAGGGCAATGAAAAAAAAATGTTAAAAATTAAAGAAAAAAAGAAGAAAAAATTTTAGAAAATTTAGAATTCTCTTAGAAGTGATTAAAAATAATCAATTCAAGAAATGAATCACATTCATGTCACAAAACCATGTCATCTATACCTGACTAAGAGCAATGCTGCTGCATATTGTTAGAAAACAGCACTCTCTTTCTCAGGAGTGCTTATCAATTACCATGTTTGGGAATGCTGTGTTTTACATTCGTGTGCAGGCAACACACTGGGACATCTTCCAGTGACATATGGGAAGAAATTCTCCAATATCTGTTCCAGCTTTCCTTCTATACACTAATCTCACATAATAGAGGCTGGATGTTGTTTGAAAAGCTTCATTAGTAAAATGGAAGCAGACAAAGAAACTCTGCTTATATGATCAGACCCTGAGTGGATCTGAATTCACAAGAGCTCTCCAAACAAATAAAATACAATAGAACACTGCAGTAAAATAAATATAGGAGACCTTTTTCATAAAGTCATGGATCTTTGAATGTATCCAGCACTTTCAAACACAATTTACAAGGCTCATCAGCTCACTAATTTCAATCACTGGAACAGGTTACCAAGAGTTGTTGTGGAATCTCCGTCACTGGCCATTTTAAGTCATCTGGTTATGGTCCTGGGCATTATGCCTTAGGTAACCCTTCTTGAGCAGAGAATTTGGACCAGATGACCTCCAGTGGTCCTGTCAAGCTTCATGCATTCTGTGATTCTGTGACAAAAAAAACCAACTAATCAAACAAAAAAGTTTGAATGTGTTTTCCTTTGGGTAATTTACTGTACAAATCTAACTCAACAACATTTACTATCTTTGCCTTCCATTGCTGAGTGATTTCCACATCTTTTTCTTCTCTATTAATATTCAGCTATTAATGTCAAACAGATACAAAGAGAAAATTTGAGTGCCGAGTGGAAAAGATTGTACCAAAGGCCTACAATTAGTATTTTTACAGACTTTTGGTTATCATCTTTCTTAAAGAGTTGAGAAACCAGCTCAAAAATTACATGAGGTCATAGAACCACAGAGTGGTTTAGGTTGGAAGGGACCTGAAAGACGATTCAATTTCAACCCTGCTGCCATGGGTAAGGACACCTTCCACTAAACCTAAACAGCATCCCTGTCCATCCTTGCCATTCTGTCTCTTCTGAAAAGCTTGTAGCACTCGAATGCAGTGTTCCAGTTGTGTAACTCATCCCACCATGTTTCTGCAATAATCAAGATGAGATAACCAGGACAAGGAATATAATTTTTCTTTAAGTTCTAAGAAGTCTGATTAATCAATTTATACTGTGTAACTGGTTAAGAATCTAAATACTTTAGGATCATGGAAATTCATGTTTATTGATAAGATAAAGTATTTTTAACACAGAAAGCCAAATTAGCAAAAAAAGAAGAGTCTAACTAGACTCTAGTTAAAACTAAAATTACTAATGGTGGAAAATCTGAAGATTTATTCACTGTAACTGAATGGGTTTTTGACGTTGTAAAGCACATACCCAAATGTTCTTGGTTTTGTCATAACTGTCTAATGGAAACCTGGAATTTGGTGTACTGTAATTTCCTGAAACACCTGTGTTTGTCTGAGTGGTATCTGTAAATATACCAATAGTTACATATGCATCTGTTTATAAAAATACAAGGAGTTTGTGGCTCTGGCTGTCCTTGGGAAGAAAGTGCATCTCAAAATCAACATTTTAAATTTTCACTTGAAGTTGTTCCATCTCAAATTCTGGTTTCAGAGAAGTGAAAGATAGTGATTTCTGTGAGGATACAATTTCAGTTTCTATTTTGCACTCAAAGTTTCAGTGATATTTAGCTTTAGAATTTTATGCTATGACTGACACTGCTACCAAACTACCATTCCTTCTAGTTTTGCTTACATGAAAAGATACACCTCTGCATCCTGGCAAAAGTCTCTGTGAGAGGTAATTTAGTATTCTTGTTATGCAATACTGACAAACTCAAGGATTCCAATAGTATAAGTGAAACCTCCTGAATTGTAGTACTTGAAATAACCTCACCATTCTATATACTCTAATGCAGGATCATTTCAGACCCTTAATATGTGTTTGCATTTAGAGGGAAATATTTGCATATTTCAGAATGAACGCAAAGGCAAGAGGATAAAAATGGGCAAATGTAAATTTACCTACATATTTCTTCTGATTTGGAGATTCCCTTAGCCTTGGTGGCATACATAATTTATGTATTTTTATATTGCATACATAATATAATTTCTGTATTATTTTCATTCTTCAGTGGTCCTCCATTTCATTGTATCTTTACTTTTGTCACCTGTTCCACACTTTCTGTTTTAAACTGTAAAAGGACATTCCATTGTCCCTAAGACTAAGAAGGAAAATCTGCCCTGCAGCTGTTCCTTTACTTTTTGGTGTCATTATTTTTTTAGTTCTCTTCTGTGGCGTCAGAGGTCCCATACTCGTCAGGAATGTAAAAATGATGATGGTGTACAGAGATATATATTCTTTACTAAAGAAATGGACCAGCATGAACATTTTTTTAATCTTAAGGTTCTTACATGCATATAGGTCCTTAAAAATGTCCCAATACATTATAACCATGCAAACATTGACATGTTTGTACCCTATAATCTCTGATTGCTTTAAAGTCAGAACATCTAATGAAGACTGCAGAACAACTACTGTTGATTTGAGAAATTCCATTGGGAAAAGTTCATAAAAATGACTAAAGAAGAGATTAAAATAAGAGTGTAGTGTCATTTCAAGCTGGTATAAAAGACTAAAAATTGTTTCTCTTCTGTGTGTGCTTTGTCGATAGATCCTATCAGAAAGAAATGTTTTACTGAGAGAGGGAAACAGAGGGGGATGGAGCTAGTTTCCTTATTATTGTTCACATCTATGGTCCATTTCGGTACTACATTTATGCAGTGGTCATTTAATAGCATTTATTTAACATTTTTATAGCTTGCTGCTTCCAGACATCTTGTGGTCAGTCATTGGATTTAACAAGAGCAGAGCCATTTTGTGCTTTGAATTCTTCCATTACACCTAAAGTTTTTTTAAATGCTATACAGTTGAGAACAGTCTGAAAACTAACAAAAGCATTTTCTTCATGTTTGCTAAGTGCTTAAAGAATGCATTAGATGACAATAAGCAATGAAAAAAAAACTGAGATACTTCCCTGAAAGTTTGTCATTAACAAAAGACTAAAAGGTGGCATGATTTAAAATATAAAAAAACCATAAATTCTATTCAAATTCATTCCTAGCTGCAATTTAATAATTGACTTCAGTAAAAGACAGGCAGGAATAAAGATTCAGTGATTTATCTCTTTCCCAACCAAAGTAAAACTGAATGATCTGGCATTTTCTTTCTACATTATTGATGCTGAAGCAATTATATTTCAATTTAGATGTTGTGTATTCTACTTGCAGTTGCATTTACATTCTATGTTATATCTACATTCTTTATATTATATTTACATTCTTTATATTATATTCTGTCATAATTTGATCCTGTGAAACACTATAATTATATTATTAATAAATGTGCTCTATTTGTCTTCCATTATACATCTTAATTTCCTCTGTAGGTTTTGAAAAGAAGTGCTCACATCTAAGGAAAATGGGAAAAAAAATCAATACAACATCTATTTTAAAATTATTATTATTTGTATTTTATTGAAATAGTAAAAATATTCCTTGTGTCAGAATAGAAGTAATTTCTGACATTGAACCACATACAGACATCATCACACTTTATGAAAATCCACATGCATGGGAACAGAAAGAGTTAGAAGAGTAAGAAGGATAAGATTTGGCCTGTTTGCTTCTTCAAAACCAAGGTACCTCAATGACTTTCATTTTATTCTCTATACGCAGCAGACATAAGATTAGTTGTACTCAAGAAAAGAAGAACTTGAATTCTTCCAGAACTTTCTGCTTAAGTGTCATTGCAAGGTTCTGGAGAAATCTGTGGATAAAAAAAATATTATTTAACTATCTGCTTCTATTGAAAAAAAAATAGAGAATTGGAAAATTGGAAAATAAAATAGAAGAGAATTTGCTTTACAGATGACTTGAGAGAGAATATATTTCCATCTAGAGATTCTAGCTCAGTACATTAGCATATTGAAATAATACATGACAATACCAAAAAAATGTTTAGAATGACAGGTTCAGAGGCAAAACTTAAATTTGACCTTGATTACAGAGAGACATAAATCCACCGGATTACTGAAAGAGATGATTTTGATGACAAAGGATTTCTTCATAATTTCCTCTTGAGTTATACAAGCTAGACTGTACTTAAGATTTTTTGGTTTGCTTATTCTGATGCAAAAGACAGAAAAATAAAGTATACAGAAATAAAACCTTCTGATAATACTCCATGATGAAGTAGACTGATGGAAGTAACAGCAACTTCTTTCTGTACAAAAAGCTCATTATTGTGAAAAGATAAATGAAATTAGCTAAAGTGTCATTGCTTGGGTTTGTGTTCTGGAATCAATATTATTTTGAATCAGCCTCACTTCTTGACATGGTGTATGAAAGAGCCATGACATGAAGCACTGAGATAAGAGTACATGAGAGTAAAACAGAGAAGGTTTTGAAAAGACTGCATTTATGTAAAATCAATTTATATTTAACGAGGTCAGACCTGTGCCCACAGGTTCCCAGAGCCATGCATCTGAGCAAGATAAAAAGCCAGCATCAGTGATAGCTTGCCAAAGCTTTTTGTTTTTTCCTAAATAGTAACTTACAACAATATACGAGATAGAAAGAAGATGGGAATTTTAAACCTTAATCAGTCATGACACACTGTTGTCCTTTCTCACTGAATCTGTTTATTAGTTAATTTAAAACTCACTGTACAAAACTGACTCAGAATAATATGTATGTTTTGTATATGCCACTTAACAGAAAGTTTGGATGCACATACAATGTTAAATTTATTAACAAATCTTTCAAAAATGGCCAAAAAGTAATATCTTCCAGAATATTTAAGCTCTAAGTAAACAAGTTTTCAGTTGGAGGAAGTTACCAGTTTGGAAGTTAACAGTTTTGGAAAAACTTACCATCAATCTTGTAAAGGGTAATGGATTTTTTTTTAGTACCCACATATCTAAGGCCAGATTTTACAAATACTAGGCAACCACTTACACTGATCAGCTGCCACAAAGATTTTAAGAACATGGCTATCTTGTTAAGGTATTTTTGAAAATCAGCAGCTTTGGTACCTAATTACTTCAGAAGCAGATTTTGTAACTTAGAACTTTAGATTCTGTAAATTTCATCATAAGTGTGTGTACTTGAAACAATGGCCTGTAAAACAGCAGAATATTTATCTGAGAAATTTTAACTGTATTACAGAGAAGGTGTAGCATCCAATAGCATTGCCAAATCATATCCTGGGCTGCATCCAAAGCCACGTGGGCAGGAGGGCAAGGGTGGGAATTCTGCCACACTGCTCTGCCCTTTTGAGATCTCATCTGCAGTGCTGCATCAGCTCTGGAGTCCAGCAGAGGGAGGACGTGGACCTACTGCAGCAGGGCTGTGAAGATTATTAGAGGGATGGAGCACCTCTCCTATGAGAAAAGACTGAGAGAAGTTGGATTTTTCAGCCTGGAAAAGAGAAGGCTTCAAGGTGACCCGATTGTGGCATCCCAGTACCTGAAGGAAACTTCCAGGAAGGACAGAGACTGTTTACAAGAGCATGTAATCAGAGGAAAGGGGGAATGGGTTCAAATTGAAGGAGAGTAGATTTAGAGTGGATATTAAGAGAAAATTCTCTCCTGTGAGGGTGGCGAAACACTTGCACAGATTGCCCAGGGAGGTTGCAGCTGCCCCATCCATGGAGGTGTTCAAGGACAGGTTGGATGGGGATTTGAGCAGCCTGATCTAGTGGAAGGTGTCCCTGCACACAGCAGGGGAGCTGGAACTAGATGGTCTTCAAGGTCTCCTTCCAACCCAAGCCAGTTTTATTTTTCAAATCTATAGTAACTATGGATTTTTCAAGATGTATTTCTGTGTAGATAACATAAAAAGTTTAGCAACCTCACAAAGTATTCAATGCTTGCTGCAGATGAAGTAGCTTCTAATGATATGTTAACCAGTTTAACTGTATTCTTTTTTTCAAATTTTTCATACTGTGCATGAAATTTTCATTTTCCTTCTTATCAAATCTGGCAATTTTTGATTTATGCCATTTCTTTCTCAGCTGCAAATGTAGAGCAGCTAAAAATAAGACAATCAAAGTAGTTGCAGCTTTCACATTGAGCTAAACCAAAGATAAGGTTTACAGATCATAACACTAAAATAAATAGGGTGGAAGGATGACATTTATCATGAAGACATATCTACAAATGGCTACTATGTACATAAAATCATGAGTTCCTCATTCAAACCAGAGTAGCGAGTACTTCAGAAGGCTTTCTCTCCTTTAACGGCACATTTTATGTGTGCTATAGGATGTCTTCATGGTTTACTGAACCAGTATGTATTTCAGCTGTTAAAAGGAATATTTTATGCATTTATTCAACAAAGCAAAACAGACACCAGGAAGTCTTTCCAGACTATATTCATTCATATGGCATTTTATATGGCCTTTATCCAGTAGACTGGAATGGCTCTTTAGAAGCTGTATTGGTTAATTAGGACATTAGGCATTAAACGTAATGTCTCCTTGATAAAACTCTGTATTAATATTCTAAAGGAAATGTACTGCCATTGTAGCCTATTTAAATTTTTTTTTTTTATATCTAATATACACAGTGTTGTATGCAGCTAGTTCAAATTTAATTTTTGTTCTAGAAGTTATATTTTTGACAAGTGAAATCTTTGAAATTTAAAATCACATGTTATACGTGTCTTTAATGTCTTTAATTTGCCTAATATAACTCAAGAACAGTTCAGTTTGAAATCAGTATGATGTCTTTTGACAATGGATCTATTCCAGTTGCACCTCTTGTCACAGAATGGATTATTACAGGCAAGTTATTTCATAAGAGAAATGGCACAGAACAATGTGATCAAACAAATTTCATTGCACTTAAAATCTGCTTGTATATTTTATATAGCAGTAATACCTTCTCTCATGAATATCATATGTACTTGAAAAAATTAGCAAGAAAGACTAAGGTGAAATTTGCATTTTTGCATAGATGGAAAACATTAAATCCATTCCCATGAATGCCTGAAAGTGATCAAGTTTCCTCATTTCTTGAATGTGCATTGCTAGTTCTTGGTGGGGATGAATAGTCCAGGGACGCTCTCTTACCTTTACTCTTTTTTTCAGGAAATAAACAGTGAAATTGAGTATGCTTGGAAACCCTTTAAACTGTAGCATCTTCCTAGTCATATATTATCCATGGGATACCTTCTGTAACTCCCATTACCTTGTTTCTCTTTCAATTCTGTTCCTGAGGAATGTTTTGCAACTTAGATAAATATACTTCTACATATGCATAAAAATCTCTTTCAATCTGATAAAATACTCTCCCTCATTTGGGAAATCTTACCAAAATATTTTGAAACAAACAGCATTCCACTTTAAAACAAGCTTTTAAGCAATATAAATCAAAGCTAGAAACAGTGACAGACTCTCAATGATACATTGCTGAATAACAATATTCTTTTTGCAAGAAGATATAGAGTATCTATTAAGCTTGTGTTTATAATGAAATTCCATTCCAAGGTGAACAAAGTGATAATCTAAATAAATGTCACTGTGAACATTTTACTCTCCTGAAGTACTACACAATAAAATGGGCCAGCCTCTGATTACATAAATGTCCAAGGCAAAGCACCCACCAACTGAAAAAAAATCCATAGCATCAAAGTGAGGGAAAAAAAGCTTTGTGCTAGGCTTTTTGATTGGTTGGTTTTTGGGTTATTTTGAGGGAGAGGGCGGTGATGTCAGTGTAGTTGCTTAATTTTACATTTTCCCCATTCTTCTTTTGTTCCAGACTATTCCAGATCCTACTCTGAGGGGGTGTTTTTTTCTTCCTCAAGTGCAAAACTAAAGCTTTGAGCACTCAGTTGCCATGGAAACAAAAAAGACAGAAATAGTTTATGTATTTCAAAAGCTGTCAGCCTATATGCTGTGGATTTTGATAACTAAACCTAAACATGAACCATCTTTTTTAGAAACCATTGTGACATTTATTATTGTGCATGATGGTTGCTAAGGAAAATAAGGCACCATTTTGTTCAGCTTTTTGCTCATCAGTTTTATAAACATTTGGGATTTCAGAACTTCAGAATTTTTGTTCTTAATCAGTATTTAGCAAACAAGAATGGAAATAAATATACAGGGAGCTGGCAAAGATTGCAGTTTTCTCCATGGTTAAAATAAAACAAATTGCAGCACAGCCATTAAACAACAGAGACATTGAGAAAGATATCTTTTAACACTTACAAATATATGCTCAGATACCTAAGAAAAATTTAAGAAGAATGAAGAAATGCTCTCTTTTCTGCAAGCTATAGCAACAAAATAATTTCTATGTGCCTTTCTAAGCCTTAAAGATAGAGTTGCTGCTACACAAAACCTGGCTATTTTCTGAACTGAAAAAGCCTTTTCTGGGGATTCATTTTTACTAGACACTGAAAGTATCCATTCTGTTAGTGTTCTTCAGGAAATTCTGATGGTCCCAAAATTAAGGTTTCCATAACAAAATCAGAATGTAATGATCCAGTTAAAGGAACAAAGACCATTATGCAATACTAACTTTCTTAATAGTGCACCGTGATGAAGGCCTGTAACCAGTAAGAAATTCATTTCCCCAGAATGTACCACAGATCAGCTCAGTCTGGAAAACAGGTAAAAAAAAATTATCACTCATAAAATATTTTTTTTTTTCTACTATTGGACATTTTATATGCATTCAGAACTGGAGACTATGAAGAACTATGAGGCTCTCAGGGTAAACTGGTTTGCTTACATGGAGTATATTCTACAGGTTTCAGTAGAAACAGGACGGAGACTTCAGTATACTTTAAAATATGTGCCAAAAAAAAAAAAAAAAAGAAAAGAAAAGAAAAGAAAAGAAAAGAAAAGAAAAGAAAAGAAAAGGAAAGAAAAGAAAATTCAAACAAATTATACTTGTGTTTTGGGATCCCGATTAAAATGAAGGAAAAAATATCTTCAAAATAGAGCCCATATTCAGATTTTAAAGGTACACAAGGTGCACAGAAAGGGAAAAAATCTATTTATACATATTAATTGCTCCCTCAATAACACTGAGTCTTCCTCATGTATTTCAGACCTCAGTCAAGGCAGTGTTACAAAATATCTGTGAGAAACGAAGCATCCTGCAGAAAAAAAAGGGTGAGGCAGATGAGTTCTTATAAAGACTGATAGAGCTAATAGCTAGATTAATTTAACAAAACCAAGTGAACAAAGAAATAGAAAGTGAGCTGTCTTTCAAAATCAAATTTATCAACAAGAATATCCTTATCATTCTGTTCCAGTCCTACCAATAATCATGAGGGAGTGAAAACAAAAACTAATCAGGGTACTGTGGTGTGTTACTCACAAGCTCATAACTGGCAGTAAAATTGAAAGGACTGTGTCTGCTGTGGTGAATAATTTCTACACTGAGGCCCAGAACAGACACGTCTCGTCATTTGTAACATCTGCCTCAAAAAAAACTGAGCCAAAATCAGCTAGTTAGAAAGTTACATTTCCTCCTTTTACTCCAAGAAATTTGGGTTTAAAGAGCCTGCAGGGATTTTATATTTTGAGAGATTTTTCTGAAACAGATAAAATGTGTGAACTAGAACATAAAATAAAATTTGTACATCTTTTCTAATTCTAGAAAAATGTAATTGTGAAATGTTATAGCATGTAACATATATGTGCATGTGTACATACGTACATGCACACATAGGTGTTTACTGGAAATTAAGCCCTTGATTTTATGGTAGTTGATTATTTCTATTAAACACTAGAAATATCATGTAGAAACGCATAAAATTTTAAAAACCCCACAAATTATAACCTAAATGTAGCCTAATGAAAAAGGCTCAGGAAGGCTTGGAATTTGAATTATCAGATAAGATATGTGGCAGGAGCTCCATCACCACTCAGACAATGATTATATTATAATGTTTTTGCAAAACTAACCAGATTCCTTCCTTCCTTCCTTCCTTCCTTCCTTCCTTCCTTCCTTCCTTCCTTCCTTCCTTCCTTCCTTCCTTCCTTCCTTCCTTCCTTCCTTCCTTCCTTCCTTCCTTCCCTCCCTCCCTCCCTCCCTCCCTCCCTCCCCGCGCCCCCCCCCCCCGTTGGATGTGGTCAATACATGTGCACTAAACTCTCAGAAAGTTTCACTGTCGCTTCACACAATTCTTTTCTATTAATAAAGGTGAGTTTCAGGACTGAAAAAGTGATGAGACATAATTTCCCTTTGTGTAGACAATGTTGTGACACTGAGATCTGTAGTTTTTGATTGAAGCTTTAAAAAAAAGACAAATTGCTAACCTGCCCGTAAGACAAAAGCTATTTTTGGTCATGTGTCTTCATCAGCACCAATTGCTACAGGTTTTATGTGATCTGGTATATTTTGTTTGTTACACCATAAGTTGGACTGCATACATTTGATTCGGAGACAGTTTTATTGTAATTTGATATATTTACTGTATAACTAACCCTGTGAGATTGAAAACATGGTTTTGAATTCTCCTAAAGTCCTAAAGAACTGTGTTTTCATTTAGTAAGATGCCATTTTTTTCAAAAAGCCACATATAATTATATAGCTGCAAACAATTTTTTTAAGTTGTTGTTTCTCTAATAGTAAGAATCAGTTGGCCCAGCCTGCAAGGTGAAGTTATTCTACAAATCTTTTCTCTTATTCTCTGCTACAAACATAGAAAGGTCTCAAGCATATTACTAACACCTGCAGATGGCATTGATAATGTTAATGATGTTTATATTTCAGCCATGATTAAGCCTTTTGGCTGAAATTTTTCAATCTGGAGACACAAATCATCTGGCTTGACTTTTACAGATGTCGCCGGTGGTGTGGGCAGGACCAGCTGGCCGTCAAGGTTGGTCAGCAGCTCATCAGCGGTGTCTGCTAGTGTCCCTGGGTCTCAAGTCCACTGCAGTTAGGGACCGTCTCCCCTAGCCACGAGCTGCTCCCCCCTAAGATGGCAGCCATGCCGTCCCAAAAGCCGGAGTGCTGCAGAAGAGAGTGTTCTCCCGCCCAGACCCTAATCAGACAGGCAGTGACGCGGTGGTCAGCGTTCAGGTCAAGGGCGAGAGACCCCGGCCTCAGCCAGGCATCAGACTTTATTCTGAGGGTTACAACCAATCTCCGAACGGCACGGGGGAGGAACCGGGGAGGGACAAAGGGACAGGGACCAATTGGGAAGGAGGAAGGGAGGAGAGAGGGAGATACCAAATACCATTATGAACTGAGGGACCGGGGAGCTCAACCCCTTTCTGGGGTGCAGCCCACCTTTGACCCAGGGGGGGTGTTATTCTCTAGGTCTCCAGAGATTTCTCAGGGGGGAAGAAACTCTCTGGGCTTGAACCAACACTACATGCAGTGGTGTCTCAGGAACTGTTTCCAGGGCAGATGTACACTGGAATGTCAGAGATGAACTGTAATGTTATGCACCCAATGTCAGAGATGTAATACAGTTATGAGACCCTTGGTCTAAACCACCTCTACCTCTTCTTTCCTCTTAAGTAGCATAAGTCAGTACACTATTTCAATTCCAAGTAAAGCAATAAACAAACTGCCTCAGAACTTCAACTCTAGGCTTCTACCATGGTTACTAAAACTCAACACCAGCACCTGCTGTCTCATATGGTTGTGCTGGGCAGCAGCTGAACATTCTGGGGGTAAATGTATATTTACATTGTTAAAGGCCAGGAGATCCAGCTGACAGAAGAACAGTGAGTTATAGGCTGATGACCTGATCTGTATGAGATATCAAAATATACAAACAGTAATACACAAGGCTTTATCTTCTTGTATATGTCAATTTAGAGGCTTTATGTAACAGTAAATAATATCACAGAATCACTAGTTTGAAAGGACCTCTAAGACCAATGATTCCAACCTTTGACTGATTACCACCATGGCACTAAGTGCCACATCCAGCTGTTTGCTGAACACCTTCAGGGATGGTGACCTCCACAGAATCACAGGATAATTTAGGGTTTAGGGCCCTTCTGTTATCAACATAAAAGCCACTTGCTATAATAGGTGTTCCATTCTCCCTGCTAGAACAATGTAGTCTTACATTTTGAGAACTATATAAGTAGCAAAGAATAATTCTGAAAAGTATAAAGGAATTTGCTGATGTTAGTTCTGAGATTCCACTGTCTGTAATATGACTGTAGGATCAAGTACTGTCTTATACTGATGTGGTGCACAGGGGAGTAACTTTGCATTTCTGGAAAAAAATACACTGATTTTTTACTCTTTGACAGCGGTACATTAAGTACCTTCCTTGTAAGATAGTCCTTCTGCATCTTCCTCTAGAGATATAAATGTTACCATTCCTGGGATCATATCTGCCATAATGTTGTTTCTTTACAGAAGTGGTGACTCTCATAAGCACAAGAGAAAACTCAGATGAGAGACCTCAATCACGTTTCTACATTCTCTGAAATGGGATTTATACAAACTGAGCATAGGGAGAGTTAATTTGGCACAAGGGGTCATGAGCTTTCTGCTCTGTCAAACCAGCGACCAATGACATAGAGGGGAAATACATGAAAGTCAAAGAAGTCAGTGAACTTAAATCCCATTTTGCAGGAAACATATCTTGCACAAGAATAGATTACCAAAATACATTTTCTTCTTTATATATATTTTATATGTTTTTAGTTTTATCCCTGTTTTTTTCTCCTTTTACTTAAGCATTTCTTCTGCCTCCATGATGATTACAAAACTAATATTTTTTTTATAAAAAGCAGCCAAAACTACTATGGCACAAAGAGACAAAATTATTTTAGACTCCTTTGGTATTAAACAGCTCTAAGTTACTTTCTTTGATCATTCAATTGGTATTTATTATAAATTCCTTTCTTAAATATGAGGAATCATGTTTCTACATGGTGTTCCAGATGATGCTTCACTATACTGAATATTATCTTGAACACCTTTCTGGAATGCTAGTAGCTAACAAATAAGCTCCATGTCATTCAAATTTCACTTTCTTTTTATTCAAAATAAATCCATTTGAATTTGCCCTACTGCCTCAAGGTCATGATTTATTAATGCTCTTCAAATAAGAATTTTTATAGACAAAGTAATATAGACTTTTGCTGCAGATTTGCTTGAAGTTCATTAATTTCAAGAATAAGTATAATTACTTTTACTTATTAATTTCTGAAATTTAACTTATTTGTCCTGAATATATTCTTTCCTTGTATGGGTAACTACATTAGCACTTCAATAAATGTAAATGAAGTGAGAAAAAATATTTTCCTTTTATTCATCTAGTTGCATGAAAGAATATGCGTATACTATCACAGCATTGTAAGCATTTGGCAAAGTTATTGTTTTACAAATCTGTATTCTGTTTAGGCTGACTTGATTTCTGTTATTAAGTCAAGTCAGTAAGTTCTCAGCTAGAGCCAGCATCTTGCCAGGGTGATGATGTAAACTAAACTCAAGGATTCTGTATTGATTGGCCAGCTAGGCTAAAAAGACTTTTCAAATAATCCCAAAGGGAGTCCTCTGTAAAAGGAAAATAATTTTTGCATTATTTTTCTCCTTTTATTTACCTGCTACTTACATTTAAATGTAACCCAGTTTGATTTTTCTCTGTGCAGCCTACATAACAAAACCAAATACTAAAGCAGTATTTCTCCGATGACTGTAAGAAAACTTGAATAATCATGTAGTGCCAATGACTTTACACAAGTGCAATCATCAGTCCTAACTGTAGTGCCTCCACGTATAATTTCTGGTTTACTGGCACCCAGTGCAAGACATTTGATAAAATCAGGCTTTTAGGTGTATGTAATTGCTTGAGTTACTCAGAGCCAAGACAAAGGTGAGCTTGCCTGAACTCAAGCTTCAGGCACATAAGCCCACAATATTGTCAAAAATAATGTTGTTTAGGGTCTACTAAACTTTACTGTACTCCCAAGTAGCAGTAAACCCTTTGTATTTAATCTGGAAAATTTTTCCATAAACCCAAAATTATCCCAGTGTGAGCAATGCTGCATCATCAGCTAAGATCAGAAAAGCTGGTGCAGACTATGTGAAAGAACATCCAGGTGTCAGGAGTTTTTAACTGCTTAGGAGAGAGTGTAGTTTTGTACCTTTTGAGCAGAAAATTGATTTAGACAGTTTTAATACAGTTAAGTGGATGTATCAAAAAATCTTTCAGCTGAACTCTTGACAATCTTTCATATTTAAATATGTTTGAGCTTCACAAATTAGTTCCCAGTGTGCATAGATACATTTAGAGATCATCCCTGAAGAGAAAGACTTGGAGGTGCTGGTGAGTGAAAAGCTGCACGAGCTGGCAAGGTGCATTTGCAGCCTGGAAAGTGAACCATGTCCTGGGCGGCATCCAAAGCAGCGTGGCCAGCAGAGAGAGGGAGGGGATTCTGCCCCTCCGCTCTGCTCTCATGACACTGCTCTGGAGACCTGCATCCAGCTCTGGAGTCCACAGAAAAAGGACATGGACCTGCGGAAGTGAGTCCAGAGGAGGACCACAGAGATGATCAGAGAGCTGGAGCACTTCTCCTGTGAAGCCAGGCTGAGAGAGTTGGGGTTGTTCAGCTTGGAGAGCTGAAAGCTTCAGAGAGCTCTTCCAGCAGCCTTTCGGTACCTAAAGGGGGCTACAAGAGAGATGGAGAGGGGCTTTTCACAGCGGTAATGTAGCACATTGCGAGGGGAAGGCCTTGAGGTGAAGGAGGGTAGATTTAGATCAAATGTTAGGAAAAAATTCTTTCCTGTGAAGGCGGTGAGGCACTACCAACAGGCTGTCCAGAGAAGCTGGGGATGCCCCATCCTTGGAAGTGTTCAAGGCCAGGCTGGGTGGGGCTCCAAGCAATCTGGTCTGGTGGAAGGTGGCGGGGGCAGGGAGGCAGGGGGCTTGGAACAGGATGATCTTTAAGGTCCCTTCCAACCCAAACCATTCCATGATTCAAACACCCAGCTATCAGGATGGGCTGAGACCATAGGCAGCACTGAGTTGAGGAAATACAAAATTTTCATTATCATAATTTTGTTTGTAAATTCGTTTGACAGATTTTTGTAAAGTGCTGTGTTTTCTTTTGGTCATTCTAAGAAATTTTTGCAAAGTTTCTCTCTGGAGTGAGGGTATTCACTTACCCTGCAGTACAATAACTCTAAGAACTAAGTAAACAATTTCTATCACACCAATTATTTCCACAAACCCTTTACACATTATTGCAATGTAGATAAAAGGGCAGTATCTTGTACAGAATTTGGATAAAAGGTTTTGGGTAAAAGACTTATTTTCATATTTTAAGGAGCACTGTCTTACACTCCTCATGAAAAAAACATTTTGGATTTCAAAAACCTGTTGGGAAGTGGCAGAAATATTTTAGAAACAGTAAGATTTAATCTCATTAGCTCAAACCTCTGAAGATGTATGGATTCTGTTTTTAACATGTCAAAATGTAGTTTGACCACTATTTTTTTCTGCAAACGCCTACACAGCTGCAGAATTCTGTGCCTCTGATTGAATTAATGGGATCCTAAAGCAACTAAAAAGGATTAGAAGAGAATATTTGAGAGAAAAAATAGCCTCATATTCATGAGTGTTTTTCCCTCAGTTTTGGTTCCAAGCAGAATGAGGATTGTAGATACTCACTAAATTAATTCTCTTTTTATTAGGGTTTAATTAATCCAGAATGACAGTTGAGTCCGCTTTCCTAATGTTCCATTGTAAATCATCTGCAAAGCTTCAGTTAACTTGAATTTAGATGCATTTATGCACTGCAAAAATGAAGACATTAATCCAGAATTATCACTATGGAATAAATGTAATTCTATTACATTTCATGCTGAAAGCCTCCATGTGCAAGACTTTAAAAATTGAAGGATAATTTTAAAATCTATCTTTCTAAGTATGAAAAATGCCATATTTTACCTTCACAGAAAAAATATACTATAAATCATGCAGACTTTTATTAATGATTAATATGCTGATTTTGGTTACTTCTCATGTATTAAGAGATAAGTTCATCTTGCAGTCTTTGTCCATTTTTTACATGCTTAATTATCTAACAGAAAAACAATCATTGTAATCATGTTTGTGGTTTTGGCTAGCCAATGACATGCAACTGATACTGATTTCCTTTGAATTTTTTGAAATTCAACTGCTGAACTGTTTAAAAGAAAAGGTTTTTGAATGTGGTTTATTTCAAAATTGCTCAGAATGTATTAGTCATGTTATGCAGTTCATGAACTGAATTATACCACAGTGTTTATATACTTTGACCACATAAATCATTTCAGAGTGGAGAAAAATGAGCAACAAAAGGGCATGCCATTTTCCAGGAAATAGTCAAACAAACATTTATACTAATTTTTATGAAGTTTGTGAATTCTGACCCACTGAAAAAAGTCTCAATAATATTAGTAGTCTCTCAAACAATAAATACTCTGGTTCAGGATAATAATAAAAAAATATTCTCCTGTATTTAAGAATTAATTTTATTATTTACTGAGTTTTGCTCTCTTGTAGTAAAGGTCTGGCATTTTAATGACTCCCTACAAACCTTGAGCACTCTGCTGCTTTTAGTACTTTAACACGAGAGATTGCATTGTGTTATTTTGCTTTTGTTTTTCCTTTAAATATTATATATCTCTAGCACAAAGCCGTCTAAAACATTGTATCAGCTACAGCTTTCACGACTCTGTTCCACCCCTTCCCTCAGAAACTGTTCTTTCAATATGTGCAATACCATCTCCTTGAAAAGTCATTATATACTAATTATTACACAATTATTAAACATTAAACCCCACCACATTTGGCAGAAAGTTTTTGGAAAGTCCTGGCTGGTAAAGGCCTTAAGACAGTCTTTGTGAGGTCCATAGAAAAGGGAAACTAAATATTTAGAAATAGATGCAGAGCCTTGGCCTGGTAGAGTTGTATACTACGAAAACCTTCTGCAGAAAACTGCTTCCCAAGGAGAGGTGTGATGTAATAAATTTATGAATTAAAGGAGATTTTCTTTATGTAGAAATACCCAAAGAACCAACTGGACAACACATCAAATTCAGGGCAGCACCACTGTTTTTAGAAGACTTTTATCTAACAATTGTTGATGATAGTAAGGCATGATTTTGATTTATTCATAGCTAAAGAAAAACAGCACTTCACGGGCCCAAGGTATGCACAAAACTCACTCTCTAAACACTGAAAATCAAAGCAGATCCATCATTTCAGTTATTATTAATGAGGTCCAGCCTCATCAAACAGTAATATTACTGTGGTTGGACAGAAATAAAAGAAATCCAGAATAGCTGTCTTAAGGTATTCTGTCTCTATCCATGTGAATATGGAACAGGTTTAATACTAAACGAAGAGGTTTCATGCATGTATTGTACAAATAAATTTTCTGCCCTTTATTGATCAAGAGAAGTAGGCAACAATGTATGAATTTAGAGCATGCTGCTTCCTTCTGGAGTACATTTCTGCAGGGAGAGTATTTCAGCGTTATGCATGTGTAGAAAATACATGACCTGCAGAGAGAAATTTTCTGTCAAAGATCTCTTCTTTTGAACCTAAAAAGTAACAGTAAACAGGCACCAGTTTGTATTAAAAGGACAGAACAAAATTTCATTACAAAATAAACCACTCCAGTTGCTGGAGATTAATGGGGTGCTTTTCCCCTGGCTTGCTGTGTCTTGTAAAATATATGTCTCTGCATGCTTATTAAGGAGGGATGAGGGACTACATGCACACAGAGAGTGCATTGCACTGCTTAAAATTGCTCATCACTGCCTTGCTGAAGAGAATTATGACATTATGGTATGTTAGGAGCAAAGCTGAAATCCATGGCCATTTAAGTCACTGTCAAGGCTTTAAAATGTGATTCAGCAAAAGCAGTTAAATACTTGCCAAAAGTGTAAGATAGAACATCCTGTACCATTTTTTTCCATGCTCAGGAGAGTCCTGGAAAAGGAAGCTTCTTTACATCATTATGTATAAAACCAACACCTTTAAGTGAGTGAAAAATAAGTACTTTTTAATATAATGTGCTCAAAATGATCCCTAGTGAGACAAGGCATTATTTATCCTAATGAAATTTTTAGCAATATTGTATTCCTATTTTAAAACTATGTTCAGATATTTTTTATCACATGCATTCTTCGTTTACTAGTTTTGATGCCCCTTTTTTATCAGACTCTATTTTCTATAGATAATAATAATTAAGGTTATTTCCATCTTATTAATCTTTCTCAAGAAAGCGTATGCACAAGGTCAGATTCCAAAGTCAGGTGTTCATTTCTGTGTTTTTGCCCTTATCTTCAATGCAGATCCATGCAACAGAGATAAGAACATATTTGTGAGAAGGCTTAAGATTGCCAGGTCCTATGATCCGCTTTCACTCAACCATACCCCTGTCTAATAGACAAGCTATAGCTCAAGCTCGAAGCATTTGTAGTAAATTTAGAAGAGTAGACCCCAGCTGGTAGCACACAGCAAAGCAGAATGCAAAGCAGCAGCAGAGCATATTGGTGGACTAGTTTGCTCATTTTCGGCACTGCTTGCCTCCTATTTGTCTAGACTGTATGAAAGTAAATTTGGAAGTGTTTAAGGACCCCAAAATATACTAAAGCTCTGTCATATGGTTGTTGTACAATCAGCTAAATCCATACTACCTGCATTTGCAGGTGGCCACTGCATATTAAACACTGCAGCAAAAAGAAGCTGCTGTGGAAAAAAACCCAAACAAACAGAAACCAAACAAATAACACCACCCCCAAGCCCCAAAAGAAATATCATTTCAATTTTTGTCTCTAATAACTTTCTTACTTTCAGCTATTTCACAGAGACCTGACATTTCACAAAGATTTTCAAAGAAATTTAAAGCAATGTAAAAGGACATTTGTAGAAGAATAATAGTTGCTCAGAACCAAAAATGCATAATAAAATATATATTCAGCATTAATAACTTCCAGATTATCAAATGTCCTTAATTTTTATTACAATATTCTATGTTGAAAGCATATCACCCAGTCATGATTTTATTTTATAGACGGTGGCCTATATATATTTCTCAGTATACCTCATGGATAAAGACTGTTATGACAAACATTCCATGAAAGTAGAAATACGAATTCACAGTTATTAAACACTATTCTATTAGCATCTTGCAGCTAGGACCTCAAAGTACCTATAAATGAGAGTTAATTCTCAACAAATTCCTTTAAATGGTAATTAAAATTATTGCAATATTTCATAAGTGATTATATCAGAGTAGGTAGAGAATAGGTGACTGGAAGCACTAGAAGCAAGAACAAGAAGAGAATATAGGACACAAAAGTCACAGCATTTTCTGATCACATTTTTTTTTTGCCTTCTGTGGAGCACGTGCTCTTCTCTGAAACGCGCAAGCATCTTTTGCTGCTTCCAAAAATGTGTAGCAGCACTCTGTTTACAATCAAAATATTTTTTTGCTAGCATCCCTGTTGGTGATATTTCCCAGAACCAGTATGTCACAGATCAAATATTTATCACAGATGTTGAAAAATAATACAAAACTCCTGCTTTTCTTGACAGAACCAATCAGACTGAGAACACAATCTTTTGACTTTAAAGACAAAAAAGATTTGGGAGGAATAGCTAGATTTTTTTGTAGTATCTTCAGGAAATTTTAAATGCTCCATGCATTTTACCTGTCTTGATCCTGTTGAATGTGAAAATTCAGAAGGGTTGATGTCCTGAGTGGACACTGAAATTTAAACTGCCTTTGTCTGCTGCATGAATATGTCTATTTGTGGTGAAATGACACCATTTGACTTGGCCTGATTTCCAAACATGTCCCAGCAGCTTCACCTTTCAGCTGTGTTTAGTAAGGGACATTTTCACAGGATCAAACAGAAGGTAATGTCCAGGATGCAATGTCCAAAGACTTAAGTCTTATGTATGTTTCCATTTTGCAGCTCATGTGCCCCACAGAATTAAAACACAAATGAAACCCAAATGAAAGAAAAATGAAAGGTTTCCTTGCACAGCTTGGCAGCTACTATTTTTTGAAGTAGAAGTATCTTAAAGCTGAATTAGTAGTGTTGTATCAGTTTAAACATAGGGTTAATAGCTTTAGGATTGACAGCTGTTTAAAAATTCCTGTTTGAGAATCCTGTCATCGGCAAACACCCTAAATGTACATAGAGCATTGGCTTTTGGCTACTTCTGTCCATCTGTTGAGTTCACACTGTGCCAAGTCATAAGTGGAGATGTCTCCCCCAGGCATAGAAGTTAGGCTGTGATTGGGATAGGCGAGCGATAAACATAGGACTAAAAATTGCCTCTTTTGCAAGACTTTCCTTTTTGCCAGGGCTTAGTATACATACACTGTTTAAAATTGATTACACGATGATTGTACCACACCTATTGACAAATTCCCTTTTTCAGTGAAAATATTTGGCTTGTGTTACTAAGGATTGAGTTAATTGTGAGAACTGAAACAACAGCTGGCTACTTATGAAACTTTTTATGAATACCAATAAAATAAAATCACAATTGAAACATATGTTGTTATTCATCCAAGAATTGTCTTTGTCTCCTGGCATTCGTTTCCACAATAGATAGATGTTAAGCATTTACATCACCCTGTAAAGGATTAGAAAAAATCTCACACAACTTAAGCTCTTAACTAAACCCATGAATATTTATGTGTTAAAAGGAGAAAACTGAATAGAACCACTGTTCTTTGATTTAATCAAAAGCTTTTAGTAAATACTTGAAAATTATTTGCAGATAACAGAAAAATGGTAAAATATATGGTAATTTTCATGGAAAATTCTATAACCAAAGAAAAGGTAAAACATTTGCAAAAAATGTTGTCTGTTGGATTGTGCTGAATGCATGAATAAATGAGCATCCTTAAATATTTTAAGTTGTATGTATGAAATTTCTTCTATAAAAATATGACAAATTGTGTTATATTTTTATAAAACTACTTCTGAGTAGTGTCATGGTTTCTAAACAGCATATTGTAATATTTTATAAAAGTCTAATCAACAAATACGTAATAAAGGAGGTAATGCCTCTAAAGAGCATGAAAGTTAAGATATAGCTTCAGCCAAAAAAAAAAGCATTGTCCTTAAGCAAGAAGCTGATATTCGCCAAGTCAAATCTGACTTAAAAACATTAGACAAATGACACAGATTAATCAGAGTGACCTTACAAGGATTATTTTAGACTTACGACATGGAAAATGTTTAAGTGATCAGCCTTTGTTTCAGTAACACTCTTGATCCTGGTCATATATAGCCTCAACAATCAAATGTTTGCAGCTCCCTATTTTTTGGTATATTTTTGCTCAGTTGGAAGGTTTTTGCACTGAAAAGTGAAGCAATGAAAATTGTTAAGCTTTCATCCATGTTTTGAGTCAAACTAAATCCACAATTTAATGGAACAGCTTCTCACAAATTTTCATTTTTCTGCCTGTTGGATTGCAGTATTTCTCAGAAACAGCAAAATAAATTGAGAATAAGATGTACCTCTCACCTGAACTAGTGAAGATATACCAAAGCTGTGTTTTGTTCCAAGGATAAAAAGCCAGCATTCTGGAGATGCATTTAAAACACTGATTATCTCATAATGTAACAGCATTTTTAAATTTAAAATAGACCTGAGAGTAATTCAGGAGAAATTTTAAAAAATCTTTTCCTTTCAAAAGTGGAAAAGGTGGTGACAAAGACTTTTTTGTTCTCCTGGTATGTAGAAGGGAAGGGAAAAAATATCTCAAATTAATTAAACAATTCAAGAAATAAGCATAGGACACTTCTTAATCAAAGTGGGTCATGTCTTAAGTAGTATTATCTAAATATCTATAAAGTATGCATGATGAAAAGAGCAAAAATGTGATTGCTGAAGGAAAAAGCCTTTCAGTAAAGAAGAATGATTGACTATAATAACAGATTCATTTAAGGACCTGAAATGTGAAGCATATTCCATAAAATGTTGATTAGTACAGTCATTCTTTTATAGTGGTTACCTTATCAGCTGGATCAAGAATCTGGGCAGATTTACATGACGTATTTATGCTGAAAACTGATACTGTCCAGTAGATAACAAGTTAAACCCATGTAAATTATGCAAACAAAAAAAAAGAAAACTGTAACAGATAAGTCCAAACAGATGTTTCCACAACAGCTTGGAAAGTTATGCAGTCACTTCCTGGCTTTGTGTTTGTTAAAACAAACTGTATAAAAACCTGAAACAGAAACAAAATAGCAAAATACAATAAGAGTAATAAATTTTTTGCATGCAAAACCTTTCCTCCTGTCACATATACCTCTCCTCTCTCATTTTCAGGAGCGCTGGAAATTACATGAGCACTTTGGAGCCGATTTTTATAATTGTGACAAACTGGAAATAGTCCAGTGCAGTGCAGCTTCACTAACTGCAGTGGAGTTTCAGCCATTTAATAAAAGCCGATAACTTTCCCCTTTACAGGAGTGTTTGACTTAATGACCCTAGATCATGACAGATTCCTAGAGCTTTGCTGAAAAGAACTCTGACTTCTGCTAGCTTTGTGTTTGTTTGTGTGTGTTTGGGGTTTTGTTTGTTTGGTTGTTAGAGAGTTTTAAATTTTATTTCAATATAGGAAATCTCCAGTCAATTCAACAGTTTTCTGTATTTACTCCATATTTATCTACCAGTCTTTCCTCACAGCTTCTATCCAGTGACAGAGCTAAAAATAGGCAAGGGGACAAAAAGTAATTAATTCCATGTTTCAATTTGTTGATGAATTTATTTAGAAGAAAGAAGACATGTTATTTTTTACTTTAAAATTTGCTATCACTAAGTAAAACTGTAGCAAAGATCCAAATATTCTTTGAAAAATCCCTTACTAAAATTAATAAGACAGTACGCAGAATACACAGAAAATAAATAAAAATTAAATAAATTAAAAAATGAATAATGTAATAAAAAGAAAATTCATCTGGAGTAAACAATTTGTCTGTATTTAGAGAAAAAAAAATTTAAGAAATTTGTTTCTCTTTCTATAATATTTCTTCTTTTTCATAAGCAACGAATATCTCAAGGCCAATGAGAAGGAAGAAGTCTAGATAGCTATTTGGGTGTCCACTATAGAAACAATAATCTTGAAAAATTAATTTCTCAATAAGGAGCTTACAATATGTTCTTTCACAGAAGTCTAAAATTAATTAATTAATGTCAGTTATTACAAGATTCTTCTAATATATTAAAATGTTTCTGCCTTGCACTTACACTTTTCATATTTTTATAAAACAGAATATTAGATGTTTTCCATTTAATCTTGTCAGCTCTAGTGAAATACCCCTGATAACACCCTGGTTTGCATTTGAAATAATATATGCTCATTAAAATGCAAATCAAGGGTCCAATCAGAATATGATGGCAATCAAATTGTGGTATTCAATGAAGAGGTTTCCAGGCTGACTTCATTAGTAAACATAATGAATTTCAGGTTCTTACCGGTCTTTTATTTGTTTGTACAACTGTAAAGGCTCGATTATGAAGCCTTGAGACAGTCTAAAAATAACATAAGGCTAATGAAAAGTTTCAATTAGATTTGTGTAAGCCTTTTTTTATTTTTTATAATCTCACTTTTCTCTCTAACTGTTACAAATGAGCTCTTGGGGGAAAGATTAGAAAATGGGAAGCGTTATGCTATATTTCTTATTATACATGCAACTAGAAAGTATATTCTAAAAGTTTGCATAAAATTAAAAGACATATTGTGTGTACAATGTGCACTGGTTAATGTATTTAATATTTTGTGTTATCTTTCATATTTTACTCAATTAATTCTTATACTTTATTAGCTACAGCTTTCTGGTTTCATAAAAATTAAACAATCAATAATTTTTTATTCCATATCAAAGAATAAAATATATTTAAAAAATTAAATCCTCAATATATATATCTTTTTTAAACTATGTTCGTATAATTATAACTTTTTAAAACTCTAATATCATGTCTGATTTTATCACTCTCACGAAAAGAATGGTAATATTTGTGGGTTTTATTATTTAAGATATAACCTCTTTCAGCCAAACAGGATTTCAAACAATCTGTGAATTCACTCAAAGTCTCATATTAGTTACATGGCATGCAGGACATCACAGAAAACAGAGCCCTTTAGGACTGAGAAGGCAATGCAAACACCTAAGAATTTCTTGGTCTCCAAACAAAGGTTAATTGGGCACCATAGTGTCCCTGAGTATTTACCAAGCCCTTTTCAGAACCTCAAAACTTGTACCTGCTTCAGTCGCTTTTATTTATAAATATCTTTTTTGAAGCCCAGCACAACAGAATCTGTCTTTGGAGTTGAGGATTGTAGAGATGTGGCTGCTGTCCAACCCATGGGCCAGAAGGCACACAAGCTGTTGACAGCAGTTTCCTGAAATTGTTAAGATAGAAGGACAACTCATTCTCTGTTTTATTTCTAAGAGTTTACTCAATCCCAGTCCCAGAGTAACTTCTTGCAATTATTTTGGATTTTGCCAGGCAGTACAAATGAATGAAAAATTCTTTAGACAGAATACGTTTTGATTAAAATCCATAGTATACTAGCTCATTAATCTTATATCTAAAATCTAAAAGCCATAATCAAAATTATTCTAAAACTGCCTTTGTAAGCAAAACTAGGACAATTCCCCAGGGATCTGGAGCCTGTCTTACATGAGACCATAATTTATACAACAGAAAAGCACGTGACATATTTAAATTTTAAAATTTTTCTTTTTTTAAATCAAATTGGATTTTTTTCTCACACAATAATATGATATTGTTATTAAAATGCTATCTCACCGAAAACTTTGATTCCTCCTAGATGAAGTGGGTGTTTTGGGTTAAGCAGAAGTTTTAAGCAGTGTTATGTGTGGTACAACAAGTGTACAGCCACAGCTATGGTGTCTGGAGAGCAAGAAGCATTTCAAAGTGAGAACAACTACCCTTATATTTCTCCTTTGCCTGCAGAGTGAGCCTGGTTGATGAGCTTAGACTTAGCAAATATTCAGGTAAAGGTCTGTGCTGGTGAACACCATTCGTACTGTACATAATTCTTCACTCTCTGCATTTTTATAAAAGAGCAATGGTCCTCCATTCGGTGCCATGTAAATTCTGCCATTTTTTTTTAGCAGAATAAGACACCGAGTCGTTTTACCCCTCTGCAGTTTGAAAAGGACCTCTCATAAAGTAAGCAGTCCAATGACACTTGCAGGAAACTGTCAGGATTGGGAAAATCTCTTCTGGCAGAGTCTAGTTGGGCTGCTGTGGCAGCACAGGCAAGCATGACGTAAATCAAGGGCAGAATGGAAGGGTGAGTCTGCAGAATCCACATGCATATTAGCCTCACTTTCTTCTGGCAGTTTAAGCAGACTCTGTGTAAATTAGGTTATTGTCCGTAAATTACAGTTATTCCTCTTAATTTGATATTATTCCTTACTGTTACTCTATCATGCCCAGGTTAGAAACAAGATTCAACTTTGTCTCTTTAGAGAATGTTTCTATGTTTCATTCCAACAAACTGATGATGGATATTCTGTTCTTTTGTGAGTCTCTTGGATTCGACAGGGTCTGGGGGTCTGGTCTCACAGTATATGTTATCCCTTGTTAATTGAGTTCCACACTAATATCTGATTAAAAGAAAAAAATGTTATTAGGGAGAGACCTTTTAGCAAATGCAAAGCAGTCTTTTGATAGTTGCCCCTAGTAGTTTTTTATGTCTGCAGAAATGGATACAGAGGCAGAAAATTTTGGAAGATTCCTGTATTAAGTTAACATATAACGAGAGGACATACTATGCATACAATGTGTAATATATCACACTATTCACTGAAATAGTAATTCATTACTCATGAAGTGTCGATAAGTGAACTCTAGAATAAATTAATGTTGAATTCTTTTTCACTCTGATTTGTTTAATTAAGTCTGTGATCTACTTGTTTCTCAGTTTTAAGTAGTTTCGTTCTTTCATTTCAGAATTATTAAAGCAAACCACTAAATTTTAATCACATAAAGGCTTTTCTTGTGGGATTTAAAAGAAAAATCTTTGTATTTTTATTTCTACACATTTTACAAAGTATAGGGGAGCCTGTGTAATGGGCTTATCAAAGTTGTCATTATTCTTCATACTGAGATTTGGGGGTTGTTTCTCTATTGCTCATCATTCATTAATGATACAAACTGGCTTGTCTTTTGACTGAAGAAATCCTTTTTATAGCTTATAATTTATTATGAACATGGCCTTGTGTGATAAAGACCCATCAAAGTCATCCTTATTTTATATTTGTATTCATTGAACTGTTCCATCTGTTAAAAGTTTAAACTCTCTTTCTATCCATCTAGAGTCTTATTCTACACCATCTTTTCTGGCAGACTTAATTTCTACCTTAGTCTTTATGGAAACTCCCAAAAAGAATAAAAAACATCTGTTCAAATACTCTGAAAAGTTTTAAATCCAGAACCATACTATCTGTTCTTTATTTTTGCAAGTGTGCTTAAATGGATGTTATTCAGCACATAATACATTCGTATATAAACTTCTTAAACTTCTGCATTAGCAACCTCTGCCAGCTCTCTCTCTTCTGTCTGGTGGTACTGTCTCTTCATACGAAGTGCACAGAAACAAACGGTATCCTTCATTTTTTTCCTGCATTTATCATTCACCACGCAATGTCCCACACACCTGTTACTCTCTTTAACTCAATGGCTTGAAAGACAAACAAGTACTTTAGCTAAGAGTCATTACTGTTTATCTGCCTGAAGTCAACTTTCCTTTTTTTTCAGTCTACTTTTTGGGGAGGGAGGGAGGGAGGGAGGGAGGGAGGGAGGGAGGGAGGAAGGAAGGAAGGAAGGAAGGAAGGAAGGAAGGAAGGAAGGAAGGAAGGAAGGAAGGAAGGAAGGAAGGAAGGAAGGAAGGAAGGAAGGAAGGAAGGAAGGAAGGAAGGAAGGAAGGAAGGAAGGAAGGAAGGAAGGAAGGAAGGAAATAATGGTTTCAGGATTGGTGAATTGACCTTGGCTGACAGTCAAACACTGACCTACACCACACCACCTCACCACACCCAACTCTTGTGGGGTGAAGAGAAAACAAGAAAGTCAGAATACTTGTGATGAAGATAATGACAATTGAAAAGGGGAAAGCAGGATCTGTGCATACAAAATAGTAGATGAAATTCAATGCTTTAAATAGAATAGCAAATACAAACTAGAAAGAAAAATATTTTACACACATTTCTCATTCTACAACTACATGAGCAACTCAAACTCATCAATGTGGATAGTTCTGTGAAAGTATTTGTTCAGCATATCACAACCATATTACAAAATATAGCTGTATATATGTTTTTACATATATATGCTTTTGTATACCTATCCAAATAGACAGATTCATGCTCAGACATTGTTAGGATCATGAATGTTCATTTTGAGTCTGCAGAATTCTGTTTTAACATTTTTGAAAGTGAAGTCATTACACTGAAATATTGCAAGCAATTCTTACTTGTGCTGTCATATAAAAAGGTCTTATGTTCCATGCAGTGATTGAAAGTTGGGTAGACAGGCAGCAAAACATGGATTTTGAACACTCTGCTCACACAGATCATTCTGCAACAAATAGCATGTATAGACTTTGGAAACTGTAGAACTTTTGCAGACTAACCTCAAGGCAAGTAACATGTCCATTTTGTCTTTTTACAAAATCTATTGATGAACTTGATCAAATGCCAGTTATGAGTCACCTGGCATGCAAGCTCTTACAATTCCTGGATTTTCTAACAGGTTTCCATAATGGACAATTTCTCTAATGAAGTGTCATTTAGGGATTATCAGAAATACTTTCCTTAAACTGATGAGATTGAAATATTCAAGTTCATTATTGACTTTCTGCCTCAATACCTGCAATCGATAATTTCTAAACCTGCCGTTTTTTCTAAATCACCACAGAGCCTCTCAGATGGTTTGTCACATAGTCATTGCCCTCAGATAAACAAATTTCTTTGCTAGTTACTAATCATTATTTAATAAGATTTTGCTACATTTTAATTTATAACATTCACCCCCTGATTCCTGTAACTTAAAGGAGCACTTGTAGTTACATTCTGTGTGTCTTTAAAAGGTCAGGGTTTTGCAGTACCTGTAAAATATAAACTAGAATGCTAAGATTCAGTTGATTGTCACAAATGTTCAACTTTATTTTTCATGATGTGTGCTTCATATTAAAATTTCCATTTCCCATGCTCAAAGAGATGAGACTGGTAATATTTTCACCTAACTTTTAAGCTCTAACAAGTTTTCAAAGTTTTACTTTTAGAATATAAAGCCTTCCTTACATATTCCTCTTGGTAACTGGGTTTAATGCTGAGAATACAAACCACATCTCAATCCTTTTGTGTCAAAAAGCTTGACAGTTTGCAAGAAACTGCAGTCTTTGAGAGCTTCATATATTTTGCTTTAAGATTTTTAATGAGTAGGGATATGTATAGCTTTTAAACCTTAAGTTCTCCCAGTTTAACAGATTATTCCAAACATATATCAATAATGTTTATTGAGACATAGCTCCCTTTTCACCCTTCATAGTAGCAAGAAGGTACTGAAACCTGTCCTCTATTGTTATCAATTTTTATTAAAATAATACAATATGAAATAATAAGCATTTTGTTAATATTTCATTTTCTTTCATGTCTAGTTGGTTTCAACTCTCAACTAGCATACTATTACTTACTGAAATGAGCCAGATCTTCAGATGATGCAACTACTAATGTCGTGAGAAATTGGGCCATTGCTTTTGTATTTCCACAAAGGTGATTTATGGGTAAAAAGTTTTAGATTTAAAGGAAATTTTCATAGAAAATCTATATCCCTTAATATCCATGTTCAAACAGAGACATTGAAATTTCCCAGTTCACTTCATAAAGAATGATCCACTCCTAGAGAGAGTACTCCTAGAGATCTATCAGTTGACTAATTACTTATAAAAATCCAGGCCAATTTTAAGTAACTGAATTGCTGAAAGTTTCTGCCAGGGCTGCCAGAAAATCATTTTAACCTTCATCTAGGAATCAAGAGCCTTTTGACTAATTCTGAAGGTACTGTAACCTTGAAGATTGAATGAAGACATCATGCTGAACACAACTGCAGCTTTTCTAATGGAAAAGCAATTTCCAGAAAGCTTTTTTGATGAAGTTTTGTAATGCAAATTAATTGTAAAACCTAAGGTACAGAAACCCACATTAAATTTGGATATGAAGATTAAATGTAGCATGAGAATTTTAAATGCATAGAATGTTAGTGAGTGTAAGAAAGAAGAAGCACAATGAGGACTGTGCATAGGCTTTGAGTTTAGAATGGTGCTCATGTGTATCACTATTGAGAAAGTAAAGGAGAACCAAATAGTTCAAACATTAGTGGTACTTCACTGTCCACTTCTAAAGACCTCCTAAATAAATGGAAAATTTATGAAAGTACAAAAGAAATTTTGTGGAATTTGATATAAAGGACTATTTGACAGCATTTTTCTCTTCAGTGGATGTGTGTTAAAGTGCTTCCTGGTCCTTCTAACTAATTTGTATCTTCCAACAATGTCAATTCTATACTCTTGATGGAAGGTGTGACCAGGTTTCCTGAGTCCCCAGACTGTGTGTTGAAATCTTGCTAAAGCTGAGCTCTTGAAGAGCTGAGGAGAGGGAATCCTAAAAGTAGTTAATAAAAATCACACTATGACCTTTCTTTTTTGTAATTCAATATAATTTGCACAGCTATGTGCATAGGCATCTTGGGCCCTTGATCACTCAGATTGAAGTTTAACAGTAGTTATTTTTTCCATGAAAGTATGGAAGAAGAGTTAAATATTGCAACTTTATTTTTAAAAGTACAAGGTAACAGTTGGAAGAACCATATTCAAATAAGAGCTCATTTCCAGGAGCCTTAGTAATAAATTATAGCAATTATAAATTACTAATTCATGAGTACGCATCTCATCTGTCCAGTGTTGCTGGAATTGGATGAGCTGGTTTGGCTGGTGTTCAAATGTCTGATTATCACCTAGTTAGGAGATTTTGAGGGCGAAAGATTATGCGCAGAGGGAAAGTCTCACTATTCAAAAGCAATTTCTATGGCCAGTAGGCCTAAAGAGATACAAACTAACTCAAGTATTTCCCCTGATTGTCTACATTAAGCAGCCTTAATGAGTCCTTTCTAAGTCACTGACTTCCAGTGTCTCCGACATCAGATTCCAGGGAATCAAGTATAAAATGAAGCAGTATTGCCTTTTTGAGTCTATGTGGTACCAGAAGATAGGACATAATTTCTAACATTTTAAAAGGTCATGTCAACTGGAAGAAAAATGAAATATGAATGACAAACAGTAACTTCTTACTATTGCATCACAAAAATATTGTGCTCCCACATCAGTGTGCTCCAACATAAACACAAGACTGTTTTTATAAATAGTAGCTACTAAATCCTGAGTAAAGTGTATCAAAAATAAATTTGACAGTATTTAAAATAAATATTGTGATTAAAACTAAAAAGCTGGGTTATCATACATATAACCTCATTACAGTCAATCCTGTTAACTTGCATAAATTTACCACATTCTGTCACAGAACTAATAGGGCATATTTTTTTTTTAATTTGAGGCCATTCAAAAGCCTTACATCTTAATGGCAAGAAAGTCACTTTTGTTTTTCAGTCTATATACGTCCAAGGGCTTATTCATTCTTACCTTTAGATCTTCAGTGGTTTTAGTGGGTTTAATCCTATTAGTTGCATGTTTATGGACAAAACAATTACTCCAGTTGAGATCACTTTGCTAACATAAATAATTCAAAGCCATTAAGATATCTTATTTCACAGGTTCTTTAATATGCATTTTATCCTACAGATTTTCCTTGAAACTCTATTTGGGTCCACTTTTCTAACCCACTGAAGTTTAAAACTATAACTGGTATTCTTAATGAAGTCTTAGTAGGGTTTGTACAGTAACACAAATATTTTCCTATGTCAGCTGGAACTATCTTGATTGTTAAATTTCATTTCTTTTTTTTCATGGCCACATTATCATTAGCAGAGAAAGAGATTCCACAGGGAAATTTAATCTCCTCTGGTATTTCAGACAATGAACTTTCTCTTTCTAAAAAGACGTCCATAATTTTTAATCTCTAACTACATGACTCAACACTTCATCCTGTAAAACTTAATTGGTTCTATATATCTGTCATTATTTTCTTGTTTATGATACTTCACTTATATTTTATAAATACAATTATTCTCATCTCCCAGCCATTAGAAACTTTCATGATGACAGCACTATGTTTTCATGCCAAGGTCATATTTTATATTAAATAAAAGCAATTGGATGACGTGAGATACTCAGTTTATAATTTTCCACCAGTCTTTTCCCTTTTTTATTGTAAAGTTTGTCATTCCATAGTAACTTAATTTAGACAATCATTAAAACATGTATGATATATATTTTACATTTCTAAGAATTACTTCCTTTTTATTTTTTATTTTAGTTGAGTTTTTTCAGCTTAACTTTGTTTAGAACACTAAATAATGTCTACTAGTTAATAGAAGGCTCTTCAGGATGTCTGTCAAATCTATAAAAAATTAAGAGATTAGAAGTTGAGGCTAGATAAATTCAGATTAGAAATAAATAATTCGGACATTATAACAAGTTTCAAAAGCATAAGGAAGTTCTTAAAACAAGAAAAAATTACATTTATATTATGAATATGTATTAGTATGTGTGCATATCTATGCTTTATTTCAAAAATTAGTTAAGTCAGGGGAGGTCTGTGACCAAGCCAGTACAAATGATGAAATAAAATGATCAGGAATGTCCCATCAGACTTTATAATCTGTGATTTCATAAAAACCCCAAACCCGTTATATTAGTTACTTTAGCTTTATGAAAATTAATTATTCTAATGGAAAGAAGATTCTATTAAGCATGAAGAGTAAAGAATAAAAAGGGTAAAAGAAGAATCAGAATACAATACTAAATAAAAAGAAGCTTTTGCTACTCTCACCAGCTAATTGATGCATAAGGGATTAGGTAACTGAGGATTTCAAATCAAGAAATTTACATCTTTTTTACACTTGAGCACTTTAGGAAAAAAAACATTGGTGATATAACTCTGAGTTCACACAGCTAGAGGATGTTAAATCATCAAAAACAATAGTAGAGATCATCTAATAACATATGGAAGTAGAAAACAACAACAGCTGCAAAAATAAGTATAATTAAAAGTTAAAATATTGCCAGAGTAAAAAAATCCATTTTTCCTTTCTTTGATTATTTTAAAGAGGACAATTCTGTTCGAAAAATATGCTAAAGATTTGTAAATGATAAGGTAATTGGTTTCAATTTTGATTGTACAACAAAGGTCGAGAAAGCAGAATACATTTTTCTTTAACAAGCTAATATTTGTGTGTACCATTTACTTCTGAGAAGCAGAACCAACCAAAAACCACTCAGAAAAGAATATAAATGCATTGGGTATCTGACTTTAAAGTAGGAAAGCATGTGCATGGATGCAAGCAAATCGCCATAGTGATGGACAATTATTTTTCTGATTTTATTCTTTTATCATAACCTGGTGCTAAAATACAGCCATGTTTTCCAACACTCCTTTCCATTTGTCATATTTACGTATTTCAAACCAAGCTAAATTATTTTGAACTTGGATAAGTCAGAATGGTTAGATTAAATGAAGATATCTTTTTGCCTTTTTTTCTCTAAGATTTATAATCAGCAGAAGACAAAAAAGATTTGTGAATCTTCTGCATGCATTACATCACCATGGAATAAATATAAATATTTAAATAATCTATTATTAACTGACTGGTAAACATGTAAATAACTACAATTGTAAATGAGACATGGTAAGAAAAGCCTACAGCTCTTCAGATTGCAATAAGTAATTACCACTGAGAAACTGATAAAACATAAACAAATACAACAGCATTATTGCAGTCTGCTTCATTGCCAGAGACAGTGGAGAAAGACATTAAAGCAGCTTATTTATTTCTGTGCCTAACCTTTCTATTACAGAGAAAAAAATGTAGGAAATAGAATAATTTAATATACTAAAAATGTTCTAAGAGAAAGAGCACAATTGAGATACACTATTAATTAAAGTGTTTTGATTAGATGGAGAAGTCCCAGAACACAGAAAACTCCAATGGAGTACAGCTCCACTTTTACAGCAAGTGCATACTGGTAAAAGTGACTCTTCATCCCATTACTCTCAAAAGTGTTTCTAGAAGAAATGAGAGGTACAATTTATATATGTCACAGAGGAAGAGATTTTATATGTTAAAATTCACAGTGGGATTGATGTATAGCACTCAAGGACTGAGCATTCCTTTGATACCTTTTTGTTGTAGCTTCAGGAAAAGCTTTCAAGACCTTTCCAAATAAACAGTTTGTCAGGAGAGCAATTAGCTGAAATAGAATAGCCAACCTATTTTTACCTGATTCATTCCCAGCGCGTGTTGCTTGTTATGTTTAATGAGAACTCATTTACTGATTTAGTCACTTACCAAAACCCCTCAGGTGTAGTCAACAGAACATGCAGTCCTTTGCTAATGGTTCTACTTACAGTCTCTAACAATCAGCTCAATATCTCAGCCTTGCATCTGCACTTTTGGATAAAATAATAATATAATTCCTTAAGCTACAACTATTAATCATGCCTGGAAATGAGACTCAGGGATCTCGGTTTCTAAGATAGTTGAATATATGCCATGACTGAGAAATGCAACAGTCCATTGTTTTAAAAAGAATCAGCTGAGACATTTGAAAATGCTATGTTATAAGCAAATATACATAGCCTAATTTAGGATTCTTAGAGTACCACAGAGAGGCGATTCCAGACTGCCAGCTTCAGGAAAATCATGCTTTCTCCATTTTATTTTCCCAAACTAGACTATGTGTCATGGGAGAACCAGCACAACTTTCTGTACTGAAGGAAGTTTCTAGGTCTAAACATGTAGTTAGATTATAGTTAAATTAGATGTCCATTCTTCCGGTTGTGTAGACATCCTATTTATTGCAGGTGCATTCTATTCAACAAAGAAACCAGAATTTGAATTCATCTTTCTAAAACATTATGAATAGAACAGTAGAAATAGTTTATTAAAGTAATTTAAGATTGATTAATTAACCACGAACTAAGTAAAATCTTGACTTAAAACTTGTGAATATCATTAATTATTCAAGACAATCATAACAAATAAATATACACATTCTTGTGTTTCCATTTGCATTTTACCTGCAGAAACTGAATGATTCATGAAAGCAACATATGAATCTTATATATTAAGTAAGTTCAAACACTATGAAATCAACTGTTAGAAAATCTTCTTTCTTAAAAAAAGGAATGAGGAAAATTTCTTGAATTTTTACTATTATTTATTAAGTTTTTGCCCAGTTCTAATTGTTCCACAATTCAAAGTGCTTCATAACTTTCTCTTTTGTAAATGCTATGTAATGTATCAGAAATTTCCTTTTACACTTCACAAACAGTGAAGGAAAAATATCTGACTTCATCTAACTTTCCTTAAAAAAGATACTGAAGTCTTATACTTTTTGCATGTTTTATCTAAGAAACTCAGAAATCAGATTATATATATTTTCAAAATTTACCATATTCCCAGTGGGGTATTAACTCTCTTTACTTCAAGTCCTTCATTATCAGAATTTCCCTTGATGAAGAAATAACCCACCATTTGCTGAAAAGGTCCTTTGCAGTAAATCACCACTGTCCTTCTCATGAAATCTCTGAGCCTCCAGCCCCAATACCCTTGTTTTTCCTTTGGATCGTCAATGTATTGAAATCGTTAAAAGTTTATCGGAGAGAAGTTTGACACAAAGTGAATATCAACGTGAACGTGAATATCTCAAAGCCAGCAGTGTTTTTGTGTACTATTGTGTAAGGTACACAAAAAGTAGCAGCAAAGCTTACTTTAGTGTTTGCACCCTGTCATTGATTATCATACCCAAGGGATTTTTTTACATATAGATAGATAATATACACACAAATATTTTTTTCCTTAATGCTCTGGAAAAACTCTATTTCTCTGCAATCTCTGAGCACAGCAATGACAATTAAATCGAAGTTGTCTAGACTCTTGCAGTGGTTTTATTAATTTGTGAATCACAATTTATAGAAGAAAAATTTTTCTAAACTCAAATCCTTGAAGGTAATGTGTTTTGGGATTGAAATATTTCACGAGGTGGCTTCAAAATCCTACCATCACCTGCAAGACTTTTTTAGGAACACTTTGCCTACCATAATTGAAATGAAGATTGGTACTGAAATTAAGGCAGTCATTGGAAAAAAAAGGATAAAACCTGGAAGAAAAAAAAATTTAAAACAAAGTACAATACAATACTTTTGCTATTAAAATTAAAAGACTGTTCAGAGACTGATCCTTCATCTCTAATCTAGGTTATTTCCCTGAAAAATCTGAATTATAGATTGATTTTGTCTATTTATTTAGTTGTTCACTTTGTTGTGACTTATGCAAATATATAAAACAGTATGTGATACTTTTGCTACTTAGAAATGTTTTGTAGTTCTTTTTGCAATGATACAGTGAGTTCCTTGGTCCCTGCCATAGATATCTATTTCACTCGTAAAGAGATGTTTGTGCACCATTTTGTTTGTTTTGATTTGATTTGGAGGGGAGATCCTTTATTAAATTTCTGGACTGAAATCCAGTTTGAAATCTTAACAGGATCCCTGCTGAATGATGAGCTGTTCATATCTTTGTCTTGGTTTTTAAGCCCCATAACTGTAAGTTGAGCTAAACATGGATTATAATAAATCAGTGGAAATAGATGGATACATGAAGCACTTTGCAAAGTTAAAACGATTGTATGGATTGTAAATTAAATGTTTATTACAACTGCTAGCTGCCAAGATTCTGTATAACTCACTTATATACATGAACTGTAGTTGCATAAACCCACTGAATTAACTCTCAAGGACTTTTTGAAAAAGTCAAGGTTACACAAACTAGCCTACAGAACAACTGCTTGTCCTGACTTGATAACAGACTCTAACAGAGCAAAAATGACAGTTTGATTCAGAGACAAATACAAATCAGTCGTGAATGCCTGGCTTCCATTTTTCTGAGATGAGATAGCCATCTTTATAAAGCTTCAGTGGTGAACATCCTGTCAGTTTAAAAGGTCAGACATTGCAAATTATCAGCAAAAATGGTGATGTACAGACCATTGGAAGAAAGAATGATTTTATTATCTTCACTCACCTGTTATATACTTACTCTGCTGTCTATCTTCAAAAATTAGGAAGCTTGTGGAAAAGAATAAAAGATCTGCTGAATGGTGAACTGATTTCAGGTGTGATGCAGCATATTAGGAACGAAGAAGGAGATGTTGAAAAACGTGGTGAGTGGGGTGACTAATTGTGGGTGACCTACCTTAAAGCATTTTTACCTTTAGCAAACAAATATTATATATTTAACTTTATTTTTAAGTCTAATACTTTACTAAGGCCACTGCATTGTCTTATACTACATGGTGAAATACAGAAAAATAATCTGCTTTTTCTGTTTCTGAAAAGTACACTTACAAACATGTTCCATTCACACAGAAAAAATATGAATCAAGGACTGACTTCTTTAGCCATTTCTTTGAGAAAAAAAAATACAACAATAAAGAAAAAAAGAGAAAAGGTCATTATTTGCATTTGTCTATGATTTGTCTTTGATTCTACATATGTGGTGGGTTGACCTCATCTAGTAGCTGAACATCTCCACAGTTCCTTGCTTACTCCTTGCCACCCCCACTGAACAGGATGGATGGGGAAAAAATTATGAGGAAGTGCAGTAAGAAAACTTGTGGTTTGAAATAAGCTCAGGGAAATCCCTCACCAGATTCTGTTGCAGCAAAACCAGAGTTGACTTGAGGGATTTAAGTTGAATTATTTGCAAAAAACTTTTACTTTCTGATCCAAGTTACTGGGAAACAAAGACAAATATTTAATCACTTAGGGCCAGACCCCTCTCCTCCCTGCTTCCTGGGCTCAACTTTATTCCAGTCACTGACTTGTTAATATGGGTTATATTCCCATTAATATAACGTGGGTTATATTCAGCCCCTTCAATGACAAAGTGGCTGGTGCAGGTGGTCAGGCTCAGGATGGAGCAGT
This sequence comes from Acanthornis magna, assembly GCA_036785705.1. Lineage (NCBI taxonomy): Eukaryota > Metazoa > Chordata > Aves > Passeriformes > Acanthizidae > Acanthornis > Acanthornis magna. Next base: position 9,176,621 of record JAWUZG010000034.1, read on the forward strand.
TTCTCTCTTCCTCACTCCTTGTTCATTCCTTATGCTCTGGCATACATCCCTCATAGGCTGCACCATGAGTCTTCAGGGGTGTACCTCCTCTGACAAGCATTTATCCATAGGCTGCAGTCCCCTTGGGGATCTATCTTGGCCTCCATGGAGCATCTCATACACCTATGACTTTGGTGTTCCTTCATTCCCTTCTTCCGTCCTTCCCACTGCTCTGACCTCGCATAAATATTCTCACAGGCACTACAGACTTGGCTCTCAGGCTCAGCTGTATCTGGCACAGAGCAATCCCTGACCTATTTCCACAGAAGGCATCCCTGTAGCCTCTCACTACTGCAGCCTTGCCATTTACACCCAATAAAATATATTAGGCCATGAAATATATAGATGTATTTTTCATTTAAGCTAAAAGTACAGTCCATGCATACATAACGGAATTTGTATTTAAATTTATATATGTATATTGGTTGACTGCAGAAAAAAACATGTACTGCTCACCTGGAAAATACCTCTATATAAACCCTCAATATTTTTATACACTGCAAAAATGTATATGTGATGACAATAAAGGACCATCCTCGAAGATCAGCACTGAAGACTGTGAACAGCACTGAACATAGCTATGTATGTGCACTTTAGGCTAAAATCACTTCTGATCAAAAATGAGATTACTAAACCACAATATCAGCATCCATTATCTAGTCATTGCACAGCAAGCTGTTACATGGTAGTTTCTAATTAGAATGTGAAGAATGTTTCTTGGGTTATGACACTGCTGTATGATACAAAGGTTCAGTTCTCTTTAAATAACTTCTCTGAGTGCCAGTCTTCCATTACTTAAATGAGATGTTTGGATTTCTTCTCTTAGATCGACATTGTGAAGATAAATACATGCTCATGGTAAAAAAAGCCATGTGACCACTCAAAGAAGACATTTTACATGTTAGCTGGGTGATTTTTAAAGGTTTGAAACTAATCTTTCAAACAAGAGTGAAGTGGAAAAGTTTTCAATATGTTATCTTGACAAAAGGAGTATATTAGGATCAAGCCCAAATTTTTTTAAGTAATGAAAGAATATTAAATTTTTTGAAAGTTTTTAAAAATTATATAAGCAACATAGTGATTTTGTGATAGAACCATTTATTTTCTAAGATATTTTACTCAAAATTTTTAGAGAAGCAGATGCGTTTAGAGTATTTTGTTTTCAAAGGACACAACCACGTATTCATACTAAATTCTGTTATCTGTGAGAATGTAAATAGTCTAGATTCTACAAAAAGTTGCTTTTAGTTTTGTTTTTTTGCTCTAGTGGTAGAAATATCACTGGCATTCAGATTGGTATGTTTACCTTGAAAGAATCAGTGGGTCTGATATTGTACTTTAAGGTCTTAATTCCTTTTTCCCATTAAAAAAAAAAATCTTCACCTATAAAGTCTCCAGATAATCATGTAGTTCCTTTACATGTATGATGAATGTTGTCTCACATTTAGTAAGAAATAACTGCTTCAAAGCAACAGTATTTATGGAATTGACTATGGTGGAGATAGTGAAAAGATGACAGGACTCTGGGATTTTAAAACCATTCTTATGTGGTTTTCTTTTTCCTTCACCGTTAGTGATTGATGAGAGGCATGGAAAGTCTATTGAGATAGGAGAAGTTCTTAACACCCACAAGAGAAATAACACAAATCATAGAAACCAATATTTAGCTATTAAAAACAAAATCTTCAAGCAGTCCCATAATATTGTCAAAAGAAAGCAAGAAGTAGGAAATGTTCATGTTAGCATTGATGCTAGCTGCACTTGAAAACTGCAAGAAAGTTGGGCTGCCACCTAAGAGATGCACATTAAGTATCAAATGCAGATTTCCTCTTTTTACTTAGTTGTTTCTAAGTCATTTTTTAGATGGAGGGTGAATTTCCTCTCTTTAGAAAAAAAATATGTGTGTGCTACTCCTTTCCAATCTTTTCTTCTAAATGGTAATGCAGAGTTTATAGCAGCCCTGAAGGTAGCTGAAAACTTACTATGTTAATCAGAAAAAAAGGGACACTAAAGTATGCTTTATCCTCTAGGAGATGAATTCTGTGTGAGTTATAAACATTCGATGTTAGAGAGGAGGTGATTATAGTTTGGTCTGATGTGATTTTTGGCAGAGAGGGATTTTATTAGATGTGAGGGTAGCAAGTAGGTGACTGTTATGCCTTTGAACCTTTGCTTTACTGATGGGATGGCTCTGAGCTCAGTAAAAAAACGGCAGACATTTTCTGTGCAGTTTATTTGTACATACTGAGGGCATACTCAACTTATTCATTGCACTGTCTTTTCCATGTATCCCAACAGACCACTTCTGTAATGAAAATTGATTACATAGATGCCTAAATCACTGAAGAAACAAACCCTGTCATGAAACTAATCAGGTTTCTGGATGCTGTAGTGATGGGAAAAATCTAAGAATAAAACAGTAGTTAGACAAAATTGTTTTAACCCTACTTAAAAATAAATAATAAATTATCATTTATCTTTATATGAAATAATATATTTCCACAGCTTTTTAATCACTCAGCATTTTTAAAGTGTCTCTTCAATTGGATAAAACTATCTTCTAGATATGCACCTGTTATGTTTTCTAACTTTGGTTATTGTACATTTTTATACTTTGAAGTATTTCAAAGTAAATTGAAATCCAGCATTCATATCTACTATAGTGTTAGGTCAAATGTGTTCCAAGTTTTGAAGTAGCCTTGTCAATCTTACTGTAAAATTAGCTAATATAAGTACACAAGATATACCCAGCTTATATAGTTAAAAGCTCTTATAGTTAAAAGCTACAAGCATGTCTGAAATGTCAAAAGACTTTAAGAAAGTTCCATATTCCTTAGCTCCAGCTGCATTTTTCTGTCTTTCTGCACGTGTAGCACACAAGCTGATTCTACACACCAGAATAAAATTAAAACATTTTAAGCAACTCAATGTTATACATAAAGTACTTGACAATGTGCCATGGTATCTTTCAAACTGATGTAATCTCTTTTATTATGTCATTATTTACGCATTTTTCCACAATGTATTAATTACTTTTTGCTGAACAGCACAACACCAAAATATATAGCAATTTTGAATATTTTATCTTCTGTGTTAATACATATTCAAGAAGAATATGGTATGATCCCCCAAAAGAAACGATGAGGCTTGGGTAAATCTTATTGAACAGTTGAACATAAAGAGTCATGATGAATTTTATTTTCTGTTACACTTTTTCAATGTTCATATTTTTTATGAAATAAAATATTTCATTTTTACAAGATGAACCACATAATGTAATTCTTTTTCTGTAGGTGTTACTGCAAGATGTCAGGAAGAAAAATGCAAGCCCTTGAACATAAGACTTCTCAACTGTGTTCTTAAGAAACACTGGAATACAAACCTGCAGCTCATTCAGCCAGTTCCTAAACTAGAAAAGATTTTTTTGTCACTTGAAAAAAGTATCAGAATATTATAAGTCAGCTAAGTTGTCAAATAAATTTGCATTATTGCAGAATAAATACTGTAAGAGGAAATAGATGTGCAAACAAGCAGCAAGAAGATCTTAGAACAAACTTCCTAGATGAAAACATGCTAAGCATTGTCATACAAACTGCATAGTCAGCAAATATATTTCTGAGTGCTGCACTTCATTTGACAGCAAGAGTTAATGAACAATCACAGTATGAAGACTCACTTTATCTGAATTATGAACAAAACTTCCAGCTTTAAAAAGCTAGCTTCTTAACAAGCAATACCAAAACCTTTCAACTGCCACAAAATACAATATTTTGCTATAAGCTTAGTGTTCTTTTCCTGCTTATGAATGCCCATGTACAATTTTCTTTAATTGTCCTTATTTAGAGCTCTAATTTTGTAATCTTATCAATAGGCTGCTGTGTCAATCTTGTCTCAGCTTTGAATTACAATACAGCAGCTTTTACTGGAAAAATATTCTGAGCCAAATAAACTCCAAATCTAAGTCTTTGTATTGCTTATGAACTCAATAAAAGAAAGTTATAGACCTATTGGGGTGGGTCCGGAGGAGGGACACAAAACATGTCAGGGGGCTGAAGCATCTCTCCTGTGAGGAAACCCTGAGAGAATTGGGGTTGTTCGGTCTGGAGAAGAAGAGGCTCTGCAGAGATCTTATAGGAGCTCTTCAGAACTTAGGAGGGTTATATAAGAAAGATGGGGACAGACTTTTAATAATGATAGGACAAAGGGCAGTGGTTTTAAACTGAAAAGATGTTGACTCAGACTAATATAAGGAAAATTTTTTTTATGTTGAGGGTGCTGAAATACTGGCACAAGTTGCCCAGAAATGGATTGTACGATGCTCTGAGCAATCTGATCTAGTTGAAGATGACCCTGCTCATTGCAGGTTGGGTGGAGTGGTTGAGCTTTAAAGATTCTTTCAAGCCCAAATGATTCTATGATCCTAGGATTCCAAATCAAATTGTTGCAGAAAGGCATTCATTTGATAGAACATACCCAGGAAATCAATATCTTGACTATCCAGACAATAATATTATTAATCAGTAGTTTGTGTGATCAAGTCTACACCTAGTTCTTTGGAAATCTCAGGATATCTCCATCACATGTTTGTTCTTATTTGATTTTTTTTTTAATTAAGAAAAATCCAAATATCATAGCTTGCATCTTTTGACACTAACTCCAACGGAAAATCAGAACACATGCATTGATCTGTATTAACCACGGATGTCCCCCACTGTTGGTTAATTAGCTATTTGATTTTATAGGAATCAAGATGCTAATTGAGTAAACAAGCAGATTTTATCTCCTATTTCTCATTCAAACAAACAAAATCACCATTATTATTTTTGTATTTTCCATATGTGATTTTTTTTCCATATGCATCTCAACATCAGAGTTTTAGAGGATAAGGTGCAGCTATTCATGCTAGAAAAAAACAAATCCAGGTCTACAAATTCATACAGTCCAAAATTGAATGGGCTCATTACACATTTATCTTTGGGCTTATAGCATTCAATGCTTAACAAGGAACGTGATATATAAGTGTATATTCAGCACTAAGTTAAATTTATTTAGTATAATATCTCATTTCATCCTAAGTTGATACAAAGTCTATGCTCAATAAATCTTCTAAATTAAAAACCTGTGATATATAAATAGAGACTTGCCTTTTCTCCTCTATATTTTGCAAATACTACATGCTTTATTAATATTTTATATTGTGATCTTAAGAATGTTATTCACTTAGTATCATACCAAAACCACAATAATTGAATTTTTGAATCAACTGGCTTGATTTTAATGTTGGCATGATTTTTTTTTTAAAGAAACACTGTGCATGGCAAGGAATTTGGAACTAGATGATCATTAAGGTCCTTCCAACTCCCTACACTAAGTTATCTTAGTGTTATTAGCCTACTTGGGTGTCATCAGATGCTGAAATAAGTTGTCCAGAGCGGTTCTGTAGTCTACACCTCTGCAGATAATAAAAATGTCACTGCATGTCATTCTAGGCAACCTGTTCTAGCTGTCCTTGCTTGGGCAGTGGGTAGAGTGAGATGATTTGGAGAGGTCCTTTCCATCCTCCACTGTACTGTGATTGAGTCTGTGATTCTGTTTAACAGCTTTATCAGAAGACAAGAGAATTTTCATTTGCCATACATTATCTTTGTATAAAGAGTGGGATTGTTCTTTTTTATATCATACATCTAGTTTAAAAGAGAAATTAACCTGTTTTTTAATCAAAGAAATTCTACAAAAGTAGTCTGCAACCAAATTGACCCTTTGGATAAAGTTGCTGTAAAACTGATTGTAATAAACTCTGTCAGAAAGAGCAAGTCTATGCTTATTTCTTCAGCCTATAATAGTAATAACCAATGATGTGATCCAGAGGCATAAAAAACTATTTGGTTTGCTCTATCAGCTGCCTCATTTTTAACTCCGTGGTTGATGTAAAAAAAAAATGCACAAAGGCATTAATTATGCTGCTAAACATATTAAATCAGTAAGGAACTGAAAATCTACAGAGCAAAAGGTATTCAAACATGATGAAGATAAGATCTGACCAAAAGTTGGTTAGTAGGTCAGAACATCTCTAAGACATGCCATGAGCAAGATATTCAGAGAGCCAGTGTGTCTGTGGTCTAATTTCAAACTATAACCGGGATACACGAGTTGTTATGAAAGTAGCCATGGAATCATAATATTAAAAACTCCCAGAATAATTTGAGTTGGAAGTGACATTTAAAATGCATCTCATGCACCCCTCTGCAATGAGCAGGGTCATCTTCAATTAGATCATGTTGCTCAGAATCATGTCCAACCTGACCTTGAATGTTTCCCAGGATGGGTCATCCACCAATTCTCTGGGCAACGTTTTCCAGGGTTTCACCACCCTCATTGCAAAATATATCTTCCTTATATCTAGTCTGAATTTCAGTTCCAAACCATTACCCCTTATCCTATCTCTATAGGCCTTACTAATTTGTCTCTCCCCTTCTTTCTTAGAAGGCAACCAAATTGGTCAAGCAGGACTTGCCCTTCATGAAACCGTGCTGGCTATCTCAAGTCACCTATCTCTCCTTCATGTGCCTTAGCACAGCTTCTAGGAGGATCTGTTCCATGACCTTCCCAGGCACAGTGGTGAGGCTCACAAGTCGACATTTCCAAGTTTCTACCCTTTAAAAAATGGGTGCAAATTTTCCTTTTCTCCAGTCACTTGGGACTTCACCTTTTGCCATGGCTTTTCTGATGTCGTGGTGTAAAGCCCCAGACTCTCTCTGTGAGCCTCTTGGAGGGGCTTAGGTTTTTTTTATACTCTAAGGCAGGTGCACAGGAGAAACGTGATGTTCTCAGGAAGTTAAACAGCAAACTTTATGATAATAACCACTGCTTGAGTTCCAGCATGGGGCCCTCCCAGCTCCTGGGGCCCTCCCACCTAGGTGTGGCTTCAGGTGTGCCAGTGACTGACGGACACTCTGGAATAGAGGTTCCAGGTGAGTGAGGTGTGGAGCAGGGCACATCACACTTTTCACAGAACTTGCCCTGCCACCCACCCCCCCATACACTTTGGTTGTTCTGAGATAGTAATGATTTTCTACAGCCTCTCACACATGGAGAACTCCTTTTCAACTACATCAGCCAATTCCCTTGGGGCTCTGGGACGCATTTCATCAGGTGCCATAACAACCTCTAATAAAAAAGTTATATTTCCAATAGGAAAAAATTTAGATGAAGCACCCTAATCTTGACAATCTCATGTTCTCTTCATAGATTTCAAAGCTGTAATGTTTTAAGGCAAAGTTTCTGCTCTAATATGCTGAAGTGCTTACAAACATTGCCTCCATTCCAATTTCCTTAGACATGCATTAGATTGGTTAAAGCCTGACAGTTCCATAGCCTTTAGGAGTTACTTGGCACAGCTGTTCATATGTGCATTAACTGAAGAAGATGTATATCATTAGGATGATTAATACATCATTTATAGTACCAATGAAGGGTCAGACATAGGTTGCAGTAAATCCCTGTGCCAGTAGGACAATTAATAACAATTAAAGAAGAAAAATTTTTATACATGAAGAATTTCCTGGTAGTAGTGCCCTGTTATAGAGTTACTTTGGAAGGAGATTATTGTGTTGTCCAGTATAGATTATGGGAGATGTAACAAAATTTTGAACGCATTTAAAAGATTCTTCAGCCATCTCTGTTTACAACTAAAGCACCTTCATAAGAGCAAAGGTGCTGCACCAGGTGATGTAAAGGCGCCATAATCCATCAGCAACTGGTTTTATACCAGTTTTTAAAATTTAATTATATATTGGTAATCCCCTAGATATTCCGTAAATGTCACAGTCTGATCTCTTGTGTGAAGAATCAGCTCCTTCATAATGATAGAAAAAATATTCTATCTTTATTAATATATGTCTGTCAGAAAAATTAAAAATATGTTTATTGGTTTTGTTTCTTATTTATGAAAATAAATAAGTAAACACTTAGAAATCACTCATTTTCTCTGGCTTGTTATACGATGATGTTTGCTGTCAGCCTACAGATACATTCTCGACATTCCTTGCAGGAATAGAATAAAGTACTATCCATATTTCTCTTCCTTCACCTTCTGCATAAGACCTGTGGAACCTGATGGATTTGAACAGCCTATTAATTTTCCCATGCCTTAGTATTTCTATCATACTTTGTACACTAAGGATTTGAGTACAAAAGAGACAGTACCACAATAAAAAATCAGAATGATGAATAGTTTCAAGCCAGGCCCTTATTGTCCTGTCTCAAGTGCATTCAATATCTCGAAACCATCACATTTAGAAAATTTTCAGATCAAAAAATTCAATAAAGCACAGCAACCAAAACAAAGTCAGAAAGGGACCTACTCTATTCACCATGCGACTTTTACGTGGTTTGTTTTATCTCCTGTGGCCCCAAATCTTGGAAACTCTCAACAGTCTAATAAGCATATTTCACAGTCTTTTTTAATAATCCATTTCCTTCTCTGTTGGCTTCACATCCCTCTTCAGCCCAAAGACAGACCATCAAGCTGCACTGTGTGAAAGAGAACTAGTTTTATATTCATAAATAATTTAAATCCAAGAAAATGTAGCTGAGTTTTTTAACCACAGGTTTGTTTTGTTAAATAGTTCATTACCTTAAATATTACTTAAACTATTGTGTTCTCTTTAAATTTAAAAAATTCACATATGCAATGTAGTAACTTGGAAAGCTACTACACTACTGATGAAAAATGTATATGTAAAGTAAAACTGTATTGTTACAATGCAGTGGTGAGCTACAGGAAGACAGACTGTATGTTTCCTAAAAATAATTTCTGTGCATTAATTATATTTCTAAACTTGTCCATAAGAACAAATTGCAAAACAACTTTTTTTTTTAAATTGTCCTCACTGTAGCTAATTATTTTTACATTGAGAAAAAATACAGGAAAGAAATGGAAAATCCTATTGAATTGTTATTTCAGTGTACTGGAGTTCATTTTTCTAGACATCCCACACATCACTGTGAGAAATATCAGACCTTAATTCCTCTGTTGGCCAAACCCTCATCTTCACAGGCACTATGTGGGGGCTGTACATAAACAGTTTTTCAGTGACTCTTCTGCAGACAGAGTTACAGAGGAACTTTATACTTCTCACACAGCCTGCCTTCCCTGCTCTCCAGAGGATTTATCAGAGCTCTCTCTGACTTTTCAGAAAAAGCATTTTGGATTCCCTAACACTGAATCCAGGTTTTTTGTATAATGAGGGAGAAATCTCTTTTTCTACCTTATATTCTTCAAAAAAAAAATCTTTAATTCACGGCACATTTTACGAAAAACATACAAAGCTGAATAAAACAAATCATTCTATTGTTTACATAATTTATAACCTTCTATCTAAGTCCTATGTAGTCACTCAGGTAAATGAGGTATTAAAATGAACCTGTCAGGCTGCGGTAGTTCTTGAGTCCCACTGTACAACTGAGGGTAGCTAGAAAAGAAATAGAAAACCTCAGACATGTTAAGTGAGAATTTCAGCTCATAGATCAACTGGGTCCCACTAAGGTCTAATTTGCATGAAATTTTTCCTTTCCCTGTCAGTATAGATTTAATATATCCTGTACATTAATAAGTACTAGATTTCTGTACACAAAGAGCAAACTGTAATGTTTTACAAGGAAAAAATAAAAGCAACTATTAAATGTGTGTCATATAACAGAACCTTCAGTTGACTAACATGCCAGAGAATCTTCTACTGTTAGGGATACAGGACTTGACTAGTGAGGAATTTGTCTCTCCAATATATAGCTATATATTCCACAGGGAAGTATGGTTATCTGTTATGCAGATCAGAATTTGCTTAGGAATGTATTTCACAATTAATAGGGTTTCAGCATGCAAAGGAAGAGCAATGATTGGAGTAGCTATGTAAAAACTATAGAATAAATGGCTCTTTTTGAAGTCATTCTTAGCTCTGACAGATTTAGCATATGCTCAAATAAGCATACACTCTCCATGTCAGCAGTGCCATACAGTTTCCTCCTTATAATTTTTCTACCTGCAACTGAATTAAAAATGTGAGAAATGTGAGAAATGAAAAATGTGAGAAATACAGTCATTAAGCATAAAGGTCAATGTTTAGGCTTGTTATTGTGTAATATTAGGATTGCTATGTCCTGCTGTAATTACCTAAGCAACATTCCAGAGATATAATTCTGGTTTTTTTTCATGATTAAGAATGCCAAAAAGAAAAAAAAAAAAGGAAGTTTCATTTTTTCCACTGCAAAAATATTTTGCTTTATTGCAATCTTGTAAACAGTTGTATGGTATACCTGGTGGAATGTATTAAGTATTTAGGATCTTTTTTACACTTAATTAGCTTCATAGTTGATTGATTGCAACTTATTAGATAATATTAGGTTCCTGAGAAACATTTCTCTTGACAATTTCATTAGCTTATTTAAAGATCTGACAAGAGTTTTGAAGATTGAAGAGCAGTAGATGACTCAAGAAGCATACCAGCACCAAGAGGAGACTGTGTGACTGCTCAGGAGAATAAACCACCTGTTACCACAGAGGACCTAGAGACTACAAGACTGCTGCAAACGAGACAAAGATATGAACTACAGAAGTTGGGTGGGAAAGGATTGTGAGAAGAGAAAAAAAACCTCTCCAAATCCATTAATCTTTCTTCAAACCACAACAAATGACACTTGAGGATTCCCCTGTGCAGCAGATGAAGCACAACCGAACACCTCAGCAAAATGATGGCTCAGATGGTTTTCAGCTGCATTCACTTGATCCTTCAGGGAAGAGAGTATAGGGAACAAGACAATGAAATCAACAGATAAATCCCAGACAGGTGTTATTTAAATTACAAGCATATCTGTTGAGACATAGAACTAATGGATGTACTCTCTGAGAGCAGTTGGCATTGTATCTCTTTGGGGTTTGAGGCTGGTGCAGATGATGATAGGAACTGTAGAGAAAAAGAACTCAGGAGAAGACTGAGAAAGTGACTGAAATGGATCCTATGCATTTTTAAGATATAGAGGGAGGTAAACAAACTACAACAAAAGTCAATCCCATACCAATATATAAGAAGGAAGGATGCTAAGAACAGAACTAGTACTCATGTTGGCCAGAAGAGTAATCGGGGGTTCTGACTGTGTCTATTGCCATTATAAGACTTACTGGGTTCTAAAAGAAACATCAAAAATATTTGTGCCTTAAAATGGCAGCATGACTGATGAAATGTGAATTTCCAGTGTAGGATGTGAAACCAAATACTATGAATGGAAATATGGAAATAAGAGTGATTGACAACTTTAAATTGTTCAGATGACTAAAACACATGATAGAGGGGGCAAAAAAGAAACAAAAAGTGTAGCAGAATAGCATTCTTTTACCTACATATATTAGACTAAGAAAACAAAAAATAACGTGGGTAGAATATCTGTTTGATTAAATTTTTCTTTTAAAGGATATCATATTACTATACTGAAATTGTATCCTATGGAAATAAAAACAAGTTATCAGGGAAAATGGATCAGAAGTAATATCAAAAATATATTGGAAGAAGAAAACCACTGAAAAGGTGAAAAAAGATTTATTAGAGCCACTAAAGTAAATATTGTATAATGTATAGTACACACCTACAAAGCCTAGTAATACAATTCAGGTCTGTATTTTTACAACACTGATTAGAAAAAAGTTTTTTGTAAATTAGACTTACTCCAAATAATGCATAATCACATGCTTCCAAGACAGCTAAAAATCTAAGTAATTGTTTTGATGTAACGCTGTAAATCATAAATGAAAGTGTGAAATGAAAAATCTAGCAGCCTAAAATAGTAGTGAAGGAAGATGGATCAGATCACCCTGTGGCAAAATCTTTTGTATTGCTTCAGTACTAAAATTTTATAAGAGGAAGTGAAAAGGCAATAAAAATGTATTTCAATGTTCTTGAGGATGGTTAGTGACACAGGAATCCAGATTGCACAAGCACTGACCCTGGCGTACGGCATGTACTTAGGCAACAAGTCAAAGATGATGATAATTGAGGACTAGCAGTTCAGTAGATTGTTCCTGACCATTCTGTGCCCATATATACAGCCAAGGTACTGATTAGGCTTTATGACAGACTGTCACCCTTCTTGAATCATTTTAACATAATTATGCTCCTTCAGCTATCATTTCCCTGTATTTGGCATGGACAAAGCCAATTTAAATGCATTTCCTGTAAATGGGCAATTTTCATAGGTACTGGATGTGGTCTTGGGCATTTAAAGTTCAACATCTTTGTCATCAGATAGCTTTTGCATGGATTTACAATTTTGTGCTTGTTGGGAAGCTTAGTTGAGTATTTCAAAATTCAGGCTCTTATTCTTTGCAACTATTCTCATGTGTACAGCCAGAGAGAGAGAGAGAGAGAGAGAGAGAAAGTGACTACATGTCACATGTATTCCTCCTTACTACTAATCCTTTTTTTTTCTAAGATCTTTAATTTTTTTTTGTATTTTCTTGATTTTCCTGTTCAGCAAAGGGAGAAATGTGTCTTTGTGTTTGTGTGTATATGTGTAAAAATAAATCTTCAGACATTTTTGATTATTATTAAAATGAAGTAATTCAAAGCATTTTCAATAGCAGAAGCACTGACCAATTAGAAACAACTTTAATGCACTCTACAATGGCAGAAAACAACAATATACCTGGCAAATACTTGAGAGAGAAAAACCAGTATGTATCACTTTGTTTGATTTTACACACTACCGACAGTTACCTTTCTCTGGGGACAAGAGCATGAAACAAAACAACTCAAGGCTTATGCTGCAGTTCATTCAGGCCATAGGTAAAAGGTGGGTTGAGTAATACAGTAAATTTGTATGATAATATACCAGTACTATAAATATATTGTAGTAGAGTAGTATTGTAATAAACTAGTTCAATTACTAACTCCGAAAAATTGTGATAATGATAGAAGTTCTTACTTAAGGGTGAGGCTACGTTTTTGTACTAGATTTAGACAAATATATATATACACAGAAAACATGACTCTGACAGAGCAAGAACTTGGAAAGTTCTGAGCTTTTGAATCAATAACAGTGATCAAAATAAATGTGTGGGATCTTTTAAAAAACACACACTATTCTGTGTTTTCTTCCTCTGTGAAAAATTATAGGCCATGCTACTTTTCACTCAGAAACTTATAGCTGTGTTGCATCAAAATAATGGAGAAAAACAGTGCTGCATAAAGGTAAATTGGGCACTCATTCCAGAAAAAGCCAGTTATAGAAATCCTGGTGCACAGAATTATTTCTAATGTGGTTGTATTTTCAAAATTCAGAGTCACTATCTTTTGTTATTGACTTATATAGATTGCATTTGCAGATATTTTGTAAAAATATCAAGTGGTCTGATACATTTTTTCCAGTTTGTAATTTAATCTGTACCCTGTATAGTTTATTATACTTCCACAAATTATATTTACAGTTTCATAGCATTCAACTGCTCTGTAGTGTCGATTTACACCCATCCAATAGGATTAAATATTTGCTGGGTCTTATAAGATATTCAACGGTCTATATTTCCACATTTTCTCTCTCTCAACCCAAAACTATTTTGTTTCTCTACCTAAATTTAAAAAAATTAAAAAAAAAAAAAAAAGATTAAAATGTAGGAAAAATTATCTCTAAAGAAGATTAGTATTCAGGCAGAAGAAAGCTCACATTTCCCTCTAATCCTACCTCACCAATTCAGAATTTAAAATTAGCCTTTCTCTAAAGGAATCCGACTCCAATTAATTATCTTCCATAGTGTCACTGACTTAAGTCATGCTAACAGAAAAATACAGATTTAAACTCTGTTCTTAACATCATTTTCTTATTACATTTCAGGTCCTTTAGACAATGAAACTACATACAGTAGTGCCATGTGGAAGTCAACTTGCGGTATGTTTCTGCTAAATTGTGCGACATTGAGTTCTGCCTATTTAGTTACTTTTTTCAGTTAAATTTAACCCTGTCTGATAACCATCTTTACTTCCTCTTGGTGTCATAACTCTCAAAAGTATAATAAATTTTAATACATCTTTTTAAATCCATGAAACCTCCAGTTTTGTTTCTTTAAAACAGAAAAACATTTGTTACAGATAGTACCCACACATAGATTTGACTAATTTCTACTGATGTATGTGGAAACCTAAATAAGGATATTAAGTATAAGTTAGATATCTTCCTGAGAAACTAAACCAGAAGAGCTTTAAGGGAACGTTTGAAACTGGTCATAAACACGGGCCTCTTCTTCAATACATTACAATTGATCATCAAGGATATAAAGTGAAGCTTTTTAATTCAGAAATTGTATCTTACTGAAGGTTGTGGGAATTAAATTTCAAAATGCTCTTTTTTTCTTAATCGAAATTTTTAAGCACATGAATAATACCAAAAAATCCCACATTTAATCATGTTTTGTTCCCAGAGTATTCCCAGTTTATCCTATTTGAATTTGAATTCTCATTAAAAGCAAAAGAGGGCAAGATAAAGTAGTAATAATGGAATAATGTGTTTAAGGTCCGAGTGACCTGAGGTGTGTTTTGTTCTATGCTAGTTTACTTGTTTTGAATTAAAAGATTAAGAGTTCAGCAGAAAAGAACTGTTTGTTTTCTTTATCCTGTTATTTCTACATAATATTCAAAGTTAATGAATGGCTTTGACTAATACTAAATGACAGGAAATTCAACAGTGAAACTGAAAGGGAAAGGGAATTGACTTTTCACATTCAAATAAACATAATTTGAAAAATTAAGGAACAAAGAACTGTTGATTACAAAATAAACATTTAATCCTCAGAGTTGCACCCAGATGTGTCTTTCAGAGACACCAAATTAAAAAATGCATATAACTGAAATAATTTCTCACCCATTAATGAGCAGAAACAGGTATTTTTAAAGCAATTTGGTGAAGGATTGATTTTAGGTTTTGCAGGTAAACTGTGTTATACAATATTTAATGTCACTCATCATGTTTTCCTCGATAGAAATTGAAAAACCAAAAAGGATTAAACCAGTTTTAGCATTGGTATGCTTAACACTCGTTGACTCAGGTAGTTTATATTCACGCTCAAAGGCATTCTCAAGGCCAAATTCTCTTATCACCAGCTCTGGCTCAGAGTCTGAGAGTATAATTGGACATCATGGGAGTGTTCATCTGGAGAGAATGTCAAGTCCAGTCACCATCCTCTGATGTGGTTTCAGGCAGTCTAGATCCAGATGTGCATTAGGACACTTCCTAGAGAACACACTCCACTACGCCCTCAAGCTGGGCTGTGGGGTCAGTGTACCTCTGATTCCCATACAGAGGAACTCTGCAGGTGTTTGCTGCTACTTTCTTGTGTCATCACTACTGTGGCAAAGTGGAGAATGCTCACAAGAACCAACATGACTTGTCTGATTTTGCACAACAGCCTCTGCTCTTGGAGTTCCAGCTCCAATACTGGCCAAGAGACAAGATGATAGCTGTGATCACTTTCAAGAAGATGTAAAACTTTCAGTGAACAGGCAAATCATGACATGCCTGCATAAAAACACAGCAAAAGTGCACATAACCCTTGTCACTTGACACCTGCTGAACTGAATTTGTTGCACTCATGATTTGCTCTTTTCTTCCTTGTCTTCATTCCAATGATTCATTTCGGAACAAGTAACAGTGCTGCTCATAATCAATAGGAAGGCCAGCCCTGGCTCAGAAATAAAACCAATTAAAAAAGGAGATTGACTCTTTAACCCTTACTCCCACAAAAAAATATACCCTGGTACACATGCATCCCATGTTTCTGCATTGGTCCCAGTCTACTCAGATTTCTTTTATTTCATTCAACACAGCAGTGGCACTAACTGCTGAGTAGACAGGTGGAATAACATTTCCTATAACTTAAACAAATGCTTAACTCTTCATCCAGGTTCTAGAAACCTTGGTCTGTGATGACAGTATTAGAAATGCAATTCAGGCTCATTCATATAAAAATGGCTTTACAACTGCTTGGAAGACAGATTCACTCCCAGCATTTCTTTTCCTCAGTTCTATTAATACTCTAGTCTATTATAGGATGAATTTGTTTTCTAATTCCCCTTCCAAATGTGCTTCAACCTTCAGATAAAATGCACTTTACAGCAAAGTTGCACATTAAGGACTTCCGAATGAGTTATGAGAATTACAGTGAAAGCAGCATATTTTGAGAAACCCTGTGTGATTTTAAAAAACAGAGAAATACAATAGTAACGATGGATTGAAATTAACCTTCCCCTCTCTTCTTAAGAAAAATTACAGCTCCTACACTTCAGAAAAATTCTAAATGAGTATAATATTACAGAAACTTAATCTTAAACAAAGAATTTTATGGCAGTTTGAAAATCTGAAAAAGATCTGCATTCAAAAATTCAATTGTTTTCTAAAATGTGAGAAATCTAAGAGAATAAAAAGCAGTCACCTTAGGAAGTAAGCAGCAAGTATTTTAACCATAGCAGATATAATTTCTAAAGTTTTAAAGCACTTTCTGTATATTCTACTAGTTACCATGTATAATTACCCTTGCTCCACCAACATGACTAATTGGGAATTTCACATAGTGATTCTTTCAGGGAATGCATAGTTCTGGCTTCATCAGTGACTATGAGAAATAGAAAGGTTGCACATGTGTAAGTTGCATAAGGCACTCAAGCAATGTTCTAAGTCAGATTTTCTCCAATACCTTCAGTCTGAGCTTACTAGTTGCTGCATTACTTTTAG
This sequence comes from Acanthornis magna, assembly GCA_036785705.1. Classification (NCBI taxonomy): domain Eukaryota; kingdom Metazoa; phylum Chordata; class Aves; order Passeriformes; family Acanthizidae; genus Acanthornis; species Acanthornis magna. The sequence continues at coordinate 9,193,427 of JAWUZG010000034.1, forward strand.
GTATTACAGGCAGACATGATACGTATAAAATTATACTTTATAAGGTGAGAAAATGTCATATTCAGTCCTGCTAGTGAATTACAAATTGTAATAAATATTAAGAAAATCTTTATCGCCCATTTTTTTATATGTATGTAAAACATTCAGAACTTAATAAATTACAAAAGTCTAAGGAAAGTTTGTAATGATTCCTGAAACTGTGACATTGGCACATTCAAAAATTAGCCCAAGATAATTTTTTTTTGTTATTACATGACAAAAGATGTCTGGAAAGAGTGAACTATGCAAATGAATGCCAATGAATGCTTTCACATACCAAAGCATAGGCAGTTTGCACAAATCTCTAATCAAAATCCAAGGAAACCGAAATCAAACCATTGTGTAACTCTTTTCTTTCAAATTATGGATATTTTTATCTTTTTAGGAAGTGAATATTGCACAATAAGTATAGCAATTACATGTAGAAACAGGGTCTGCTGGTAATCAGCAATCAAGGAAAGCAAAAATCAAGAACGTCAAACATGATGGATAATAAATTGGAAATTTTGCTATAAAATCTAGTTGAACAAGTGTGGTCATGTAAATAAAGTTTGAATTTGTGTGGGAAATGTGCACTCTTACTAAAGTGTGTAGATCTCATAGGTCTTGGAGAAAAAGAGTATATAACTTTCATTTTGACCCACTGATGCAGAAAATGAGGAAAGTTTCAGATGTCTGGAACAAATATGGAATCCAGTGGGCAGAGAAAATTACTACTCATGAAAGGAATGTTCTGCCTGCCTTGCCTGTTTCAACCTCTCTCACTTGTACTTCCTGGCATAACTGGCATGGAGAAAGAGAGTACAAACTCCAATTTTATAAGAAAGAAATAATAATACTGAATAATTCACCTGAAGAGGCCAGCTTCATAGAATATTTCAGAAGTGCCAGATATAGATTCTGGCTCCTGATGCAAAATTGCAGAGGATTGAATCAAATCAAGACTGAATTTAAAAAGATAGGTTTTGACCCAGAAGATTTCTGCCAACATGTCAAAGTAGCTGAATCATCCTTTTCAATTCCAAAAATGATTAAACAACAACTTGTTTGACTGATGTCCTAGGTTCTAGGATCTACATATTAATTACTGGTTATAATATCTCTATTTCGGTGTGTTCAAAAATGCAACTTCAAGGATTTTGGTTTTGAAGTTAGTGCTAACATTTCCACTGGTTTAGACACAAGAAAAAATATTGAAAACCAGTAAGCAAGTTGCACAAATACTGGGAATATTGTACAGCTATACTATTCACATGATATGGACAAGATAAAAGACAATGTCATAATACAGATAAAGTTGGTAAGTTAATAGCAGCAGAAGGAAAACAGAGATGATTACATGACATCCAGAGGGGATGACTAATGAAGAAAGGTAGGAAACAAGGCTATGTCAGGCTCTGAGTACAGAATCGTGTGAAAGACTGCATATGACATGGAAAGGTTTAGCTATCAATGATTAGGAGGTAGAATTCATAAACAGTCACAAAAGAAACAACGTTAATTATATTAATATTAATACATGAGAGGTTTTTAACTTTCTTTTCTGGATTTCTTTAGTTTTGTTTACACAGAATAAACAACCTGGTATTAAAAACTTTAGTTTTGTTTATCTCAGACATGGTATTCCCTCAGGTGTGCAAAGAATGTTTATGTGAGAGTGGTTACAATGATATCTCTGAACCCAGACATACCTCAATATTATCAATAAATAATTAGAACTAGTCCCTGGGTTTTTTCAAATGCATCTACAGTATTTTCTGCAAGGCAAAACTCTCTTCATTCATTCCCAGACAGATTACGCCTGAAGCTGTTGATTCCAGTTTAGCAAAGAAAATTATACACAGATTTTTAAAGGGTATTAAATACGGGTCTTAATATAAAAAAGATCTTAAATATAAAAAGCATAGCTCTGGTACTGACCTTAGTCTTATTAACATGTTTAAAAAATTCTTATCCCAAAAGCTTAACCTCATGTGTTTTTTGGGGGTTCATTACCCATAGAGGTATATTAAAAAAACCAAAGCAACAACAACAACAACAATAATAAAATATCACTGTAGCAGGGGAAGTGTCCCTGGTCCATGTGACCCTGCAAGAGTCTGCACTGAAAGAACACAGTGGAGGCAAAGAGAGGAGGTGAAAAGTAAGTGCTTGAAGGGGATGGGATACCTATAAACATGTATCCACAGAAGTGACAGTGCACAGATTTTGTTCTTCCTTCCAAATAAACAAACATTTATAAATAGCCTGGTATTTGAGTTTCTTTATTACAGGCCTAGAATATTGAGAAGGGCAACATTTCTGCTTAATGCATTGCTGTTTATTCTGAAATAGTTTTAGACATTTGTAATTAACACGTGAAATAAGTTAACAGAGCAGCAGAAATATCAAAGTGCCATGAAGTCTTATTGCTAGAAACTCATGAGCTGCTTCATTAGTTCTCATACAGAGTTTTGATTAATTTTTTTTAAAATCCTATAGTTAATCTTACATAAGAAGGTAAATTGCCTGAGAAAGTATTTCTTCTTCTATGCATAATTAAGCCAACATTCACTCATGTTGAAACCAAATCAAGCATCATTTTTGGTATACAAATTGGTAATGAAGGAGTGACTAAAAGACAACTGTTAAGGGAATAGTTAATTTTAACACTCTTCCTTTTTTTCAATGGCACTAAAAAAAGTACAAAGAAATTAGATTTGTTTTCATTATGAGATTCTTCGTAGTTTTCTCAAGTTTAGTAAGAATTAAATATTAAGTTTTGGGTTGTCTCTGGTCAATAACATCAATGACAATATTGTTAATCAATTTTTATTTCTTGTACTTATGCAGGAGAACAATATTACTGTGTTTTGAATTTAAAAAATGGAAATGTAAAAACATATCTTTGTAATGTAATTCCCCAATATCTTTATCATCACACAGATATTCTTATGAGCTATGTAATTTGCTGTAGTCACAGATCACAAATGTTTCTGCCAATGGCTAAAGTGTTTTCTTTTAGGTGTTGAAAAGTCATGATGTAAGCACAATAAACTGAGAAAAAAAGCTAACACAGATAACTGCAAAATGCTGCCTACTGCTACCTGCAAATACAAACAATAACAGCTAAACCTCGTGGTCCTTTTTTACTTTCAAAATCAATCACACTGTGTCCTATTAACCAGACTTCCCTACATACATTGGGGTGTATTGATGAAGTTACAAGATTTCACCATTCTATTAAAATTTCAGATACATTTCTTACACCACATTGCATGAAGATTACTGCTACTGATTTTTTCAGCTTCACCTGCACTGTCTGTGTTCTAGTTGAAAATTAATCATCTAATCATTTGGCATTTTGAATGCATCCTCACACCTTAACAAGTGATGAATTAAGTGGAACTGGTCCTTTAGTGGACAGATGATGATAAGTCAACTAGAGACAATAAGAAAGGCCTGCCGCTGTTTTCTCAGTCCCAAGAGCCAATATCATCAACACCTCCACAGAAACCTCTGGAGCTGATGCAGAGGAATCTGAACCTACTTGCAGAGTATGGGATTGCAGGAGAAGGCAGGGGAGACAATGGCAAAGGGAGGAGATAGAGGATGTGATTGCAGGTACTTTGGACATACGAGCATCTACCATGCTAGAGACTTTGCAAAGGGGAGCTGGTCAGAAGTTTTGTTCATTCTGTGCCGGGGCAGCTCATAACAGCTCATTTTGCATAATTGTCATGGATCTTCACGAAGCTGTAGGTCCTGCTCTTACTTACCACATGATACAGACAGCCACGGCATAAGAATATTTATCTGTATTTTCAGGAATGTAGGTTTTTTTGTTTGCAGCTAGTGGCTGTAGCAAATGCAGGACATCAAATGAGTCCATGTTTCCCGAAGTGAGTACAAAAGGTAACTTTAATAGCTGTGCCTGAAATACTTGTTGGATTGCTATATGGAAAGTCTGCCAGAAAAAAAATAAAAACACACACACAAACTGTTCAAACAGCCCAACGTGTAGGAAACACTTTTCCATCCTCAGTAGGCTTGTCTGTAAAGAAAAGAGCTGTGTTGAAATATGACTGACATGTTTTTCAGTGGAAATTATGGCCTATAGACTCTTACTTTCTCTCACACAATCCCATTTCGATCGGTTAGATTCTTTTTGTGTTGTCATGGCAACAGCAGAAACCTTACCACCCTGATCAAAATTCCCTGACATTCATGTTAGGAAGACCTCTAAGCAAACAAGCACTTGCTCTCCTTGCCATGATTCCTGACTTTTTCATCTGTATCAGAAGTACTCCTGTCAGAAATGAGTGGTTTGCTGCTCTTGAACAACATCCCTACCTCAGGGATTCTGAAGTCTTTCCCATTCTGGAAGGGTCCAGGCATTGTGTGGGTGCTAGCCACATACACCCAAAACTGTGTGGGAGTGACAGATGTGAGCTTCATTACAGGTGTTTCAGTAGCTTAGTGATTCTTCCAAAATATGCTTGTTTGTGTTGTTTTGTTTTTAAATTTTTGGCGTTGTTTTTCTGATTTATTGACGAGTGCTCATTTTTCTCTTCCTGATTACACACCATCAAATCCTCCAGTTCCTACATAGTTCCTGCCCAAAATATATTAAATATTGACTGTGAGAATGATAAATACACAGAAATGAACAGCAGAAATCAACAGTTAAAGTTTCTTATATCGGTCTTATGCAAGTCATGACATATTATTTGGAGAAGATAGAGGAAGTATGAGGGATGACACTAAGAGAGTATTTCATAACAGTAGAACTGGGATAACACAATGTATTATGGTGTGCATGTGGGTACTTTGTGTTAGATCAACTCTGTTTACAAACTTTCAAGAAAAAGTAAAGCAAGACAGACATAGCCATACTTGAATATATACATTTTTGGGGGTTTTTCATCATCTGTTGGAATAACATGCATGAAAATGAAAACCCACATCTGAATAAGATTTGGGTTTGTTTAGCCTAGAGAAGACAAGGCTCCAGAAAGGCCTTTCTGCAGGCTTTCAGTACCTAAAAGGGGTTAAAAGAAAGCTGGAAGGGACTGTTTGCAAGAGCATTTAGTGATAGGACAAGGGGGAATAGCCTTAAACTGCAAAGGGTAGGTTTAGATTCGATATTAGGAAGAAAGTATTTCCTGTGAGGGTGGTGAAGCAGTGGAACAGGTTGCCCAGGGAAGGTGAGGATGCCTCATTCCTGAAATTGTTTAAGGCCATGCTGGATGGGGCTTTGAGGAACCTGGTCTAGTGGGCAGTACCTCTGCCCATAGTGGGAGGGAGTTGAATTGAATCATTCTATGATTCTATGATCCTAATATACTTACTGTGAAAGTTAAATAGTTAGAAAGGAGTGAAATTAGGAACTGATGTAATATTTACCTCAAAAACCAAAGCATATTTCAGTGGGAAACTGACATTTCCTCATCTTCTCATTTGCCTTTAACAGTTCGTAATGGCACACCAATCAGTAGACATCCAAAATATCCAACATCTTACCCTCAGAGTAAGAGCCTACATGAATCATGACCTGATCAGCTGCACGATTTCTGATCATAAACAGAATTAAGATTATTAATCAGGTAAACAAATATAAAGCCATATAATATACTAATAATTTATTTACTGATATTGTATTACTAATAACATTTTTTACCACAGTAACAGATGCCCCTTAGGCAAAGAGTGTAACTTTTGTAGTAATCTTGGTGTCTTATGTAGTGCAGCAACTCCTCAGGCAGTTAAAAAGGTGGAAAGAAAGAATGAGTTATTTTTTTTATTTGGTGTGTATATGAATTAAACAGTGAATAAGTGACAGGTAAGGTAGTCAACTGGTAAATTCTTCTTTCCTAGGCAAAACTTATTTACCACAATGTAAATTTATATGGTAACTACAATCCAATTCCCAATTAATGGAATTTTACAAATCTAGATTCTTAGACTTTACGCATTAATTTTTATTTCTTTTATTATATGCAAAATAATTAATTTAACACCTTAAAGAACCAATAATGTGTAGAGGCAATTAATCACATTATATACTGCCAAGTAGGAAAAAATGTACTATATAAAGTCGGAAGAGCATGTACACTAATGTCTGGTAGCATACATGTTTGGACAGCCCATGAATAAGATTCAAGACATATGCAAATATGGGTCACATTATTTTTTTTCTCAAATTACATTCGTTATACGTCTGAATTTAATTCCAAGTCTTTATGTTGCTTTCTTAATTTAAGTTACATTAATTTAGCAGTATTTTAACAAAGTCCTGTGCACTGGCAGAATGAAATTATGGAGGAAGGCATATTTGGAAGGAGTATTATTAATCCTTTCACAAGTAGAATATTAAATCATTATATCTAATTCTGTTATTCTAAAAGTTATTCTTTAACTAGAGACATTTTATAACTAGTGATTGCATGCTCACTTAAGGACTATAGTAAGGAAATTTGAGAACATTAGAAGAAAATTACTATATAGACAAGCATAAATACTGTATGCTTTACTCACTTGTCAGTCATTTTCTCTATTAATAAAACGTCTATCAAAGATTTTTCTCATTTAGATAGCTCTGGCCTGGATACTTCAAGAAATATTACAGCATGTGCCAGTTATAAGGTCTGAGAGACTTCCAGGCTCTGGAAATTTATTTAAGAGCACACCTGGCATTCCAGATGTATAAGGAATGTGGTTGATCCCCATTGGTCTATTCTTCCACATTGCCTTGTGCTGGTCCTCACCTCAATTAGGAATACTTCATCCTGCCCACAGAAGGAAGAGGGTGCTAAAATAATATTTTCAGAAGAGAAGTAACATATCAACATTTTGTATGCTAAGTAGATAGATTTCTACTTGCAGCATATCTCAGCAGGAACATAAGAATCATAATGGATATTATTATCTGTATATATTTTTTTGAGGAGCACAAAATTTCTTTTCCTTTCCCTCTGCAGCAAACAAGTGTTCCTCATTTCTATTAGCTATAAGGGTATTCTTCTTACTCTTTTCAGTTATTAAATTGGATGAGCATCAAGGCAGGAATTTTAAGTGACATGAAATGATCTCTCACTTAAATGCACTTCAAAATCACATTAAATCTCTTTGAAATCTATTTGGTAAATATAGAAAGATCTTTAAACATAGCATCTAAAAGCTGCTTCTTAAACAAAGGTTCTTCCTAGATATTTTCCTGTTTTAGCTCATTCAGAAAGGATGTAGATCTTGCTTCAAGGAAGAAGGCAGTCTGAATAAACAAAATGAAAGCCTTTTTGATAGCAACATGAGTGAAATATGATCAACATGTCACTTAAGGTTTTGGGATTTTATGTGCCTTAATCCATTGATTCAAACAGCATGACATGAAAGATGTGGAAAATTTCAAAGTCCTTTTTAAAAATTCCTTTCACAGTTTCATATAGACATAATGAAAAGAGGTCAGATGTAAAAATATAAATAAATAAATAACACCAAATTACAAAAAACAAAAAAAACCAACCCAGATCACATGCTTTAATGCAGTTCAAAAAGAGAAGGAAGAAGCATAGTTATTCTTTTTATGAATAAAATTCTGTTTTGAATGAAAGAAGAAAGGCATTTAAGGAAGCAGTACTATTCTTCTAATTCATTTGCTTTTCTTATTATTGAAAACAACATTCTTTTTCCCAAAAAACTACTAAATAAGGTTTCTGAAATATGTCTCTTCCCCACCTTTAAAGTGCTTGGATTAATTACAGTATGACCTGCACAATAGGGAAGAGGTAAAACTTTGCCAATAAATTATGACACTTCAAAGAAATAAAAGAAGTTATTTGATACAGAATTCTGTGAGCTTCGCCATACACAGGGGGCCCCCCAAGGCATTTAAATTCAGTTCAAGCCATTATAGATACATAGAATACTTGCGTATGTCTCAGTCTTGTTGAACACTTTTGAATACATTTGCTGAAACCAAACTGCTATCCACCTATAATAGAGCTGTATTTGCATGAGTGATGCGAGAACTTCAAAAGGTTCAGAGTTCAGATTAATTCTGGTTCTTCAGTAAGAAATATCCATGCAGGTGGCATTGAAGCCTTTTGAACTTGCAGTCTAATTTTCCTCTGGTTTCCTTCTTGCTCTCTCAGAAATTCTCTCAAAAGCTATTCCAATATCTCTTTTTTCTTCTTTTTTATTCACGTAGTGCTGTAGGAAACTACTTTATTATTATTGGATAGCTACTGTACCTCTTTTGTCCCTTCATGGTTTTGAGGCTGATGTGAAATGACAACTTTCTTCTGGAGTCTAGAATAGTTGATAAATGAAACAATGAGGAAAACTCTTATGAACTATACCACAACTCTGGAAATTCCTCCCAAGCCACAACAGTGTTTTCAAAATTAGCATGCACTGAAGCCCATGCCTTCCTATGTGACATTCTGAGCATACCTGGATGACATGAATCTAAATACTCCTTCCATCCCATTGAAGATTTCGCAGTCCCAAAAGAATATAAACACTTCAACAGAACCTTCCCCAGCAAAGCAGACAGAGATACACATGGGATGCCCTCTCTGCCCACCAGATGAAAGCATGCTGCACAGGTGGATTGCTTCTACAAGAATTTTAAATTTAAAAAAAAAAAAATTAAAAAAAAACAAACAAAAAAAAACAAAACAAAACAAAACAAAAACAAAAAAAAAAAAAAAAAAAAAAAAAAAAAAAAAAAAAAAAAAAAAAAACCCAAACCACAAAGTGCCAGTCCTGCATTTTGGTCACAAGAACCCTATGCAACACTACAGTCTTGGGGCAGAGTGTCTGGAATGCTGTCTGGCAGAAAAGGAGCTGGTGGTATTGGTTGACATCTGGCTGAACATGATCCAGTGTGTGTCCAGGAGGCCAAGCAGGCCAATGGTTCCCTGGCCTGCATCAGGAATAGTGTGGCCAGCAGGACCAGGGCAGGGATTGTCCCCCTATACTCAGCACTGGAGAGGCCACACCTCATGTCCAGTGTCCAGTTTTGGGCCCCTCGTGACAGGAAAGACATTGAGATGCCGGAGTGTAGTTGCACTGTTTTAAAATCTTTCTCTTCTTTCACATGGAGAATAGAGATAAGTTGCATTCTTGTGCTTTCTAATCTCATTGTTTTGGTACTGGACACTTCAGCGTTGTAACCAATCGTTACAGGGGGTGGAAAAACTATCGACCAATAATTATCAGACTATTAATGGATATATAAAGAAGTTCTTGTAAATAAAGTTTCTCTTTTCGCCTTCTTGTGTGCTGCCTGCCTGACTTCCCTGCAAGCTTCCACGAATCTCCACAAATATCAGAAAATCAGAGCAACACTGGAGTGTGTCCAGAGAAGGGCAACAGAGCTGGGGAAGGATCTGGAGCAGAAATCAGATGAGGAGCAGCTGAGGGAGCTGGGGTTTTTCAGCCTGGAGAAAAGAAGGCTCAGAGGGACTTCATCATTCTCTACAACTGCCTGAAAGGGACGACAGGAGGTGGGAGTCAACTCTTCTCTCAAGTAACAAGTGACAGAATGAAAAGAAATGGCCCCAAAAAGTGGTAGGAAAGGTTGAGGTTACTTCGAAAAATTATTCACTTAAAAAGGAAGTACACGAGTTTTTTATGCCTGCTTCTAGAATTCCCTACATTTCTTGTCAGGCTTATGTGCAGATCGGTGACTTAATGAAAGTTCACTTTTTACTGGAGGTTACGGAGAAAGTTACAGAGAAAAAATTTTCTGGACTTTTGAAGTCAGCAACAATGAATCACTGATTATTTCCTTTGAATATTTTCCTTCCCTTCTGTTAAGGAAGTAGGGAAAATGTTAGCTAGATTAGGGATAACAACTGGAATAAAATATACTCAAAATATACATAAAATATGGAAGTTACATTTAGATAGAAAATAAAGCCAAGACAGAAAACAAGACTTGGAAGAAAAATAAAAAGTATAAGTTCCCTGAGAAGCTACTTCCAAGAAGTGAAGCCAAATAAACAGCCTGATTTTACCCTGAAGAAATTAGGACCAAATAACTGTATTTTAGATACACTTATGCACCTAGATTTTCTATTACTTAAGCACAAATTAACTGAAACCAGAAAACAAATTTCAAATGCTGCTTGTCATGAGCACAACAGCCAAGCTTCTGCTTACTAGATAGACTGATACTTTTTTTCTAAAAATGGCTTTTATTCACATTACTCTCACCAAATCTCTAAAGTGTACATTATATAACTTGTTTGCAGTCTTAATAGCCCCTTTTCAACACATGTGCTTCTGGTGCCATCCACAGGAGTTCAAAAATCTGTTTTAGCCACCCACAGATGTTTAAGATCTCAGTGCTAAATTACTGTATTACTGTATCTCAGTAAAACAAGTGATTTGTGTTTTACTAATAGAAAAACAACAAAGGGAATTATTTACATGGGACCCATCTGTGGAAGAGGTGGTGAAGGTATTCTTGAGAACTAATTGTCAATGAGTCCTTGAGCTATAAGGAAAAAATTGACTGAACCCTTGACAAGAAATTTGTCAAAGAAAACAGCAGCATTTTTAATTAACCTCAAAATAAGGGAACACTTCAGTGAAACTAGCAAAACACATTTTCAGTAGGTCAGGTACAGGGTTAACTTGATATATGTCTTTACAATGAGAAGTATGTAACAGCCTTCGTTCTCAGCAGTGGTTGCCAAATATGTAATCATTAGAATAAAAGTGATATTAGAAATAGCTGCTCAGTTTCTTGGAATACATACAAAATTATCTGAATAGTTGTTTTCAGGTATGAACAACAGGAAATATCAATATGGTAAACCACTACCCTCTGTAAAGACAATCTTTGGAGTGTACTAACAAAGGAAAAAAGAGAATATTTAGTCCAAATAATTTAATAGATAGAATTCTGGCAAGTATTGTCATTCAGATTTCACTTCTTTCTATGTATGGAATCCTGGCAAGTTAACTCATCTGTGAAGCATTGACCATCACCAAGGAAAGAATTTTCACAGCTTCAGAACACTGAGTATTGCAAATTATAGGAGCTTAAATGTAAAAACAAAAGCAAAAGCTGTGATGACTGATACAGCAATCATGACAAGGAAGATTACACTTTGTGGAGGAAGCAAACTATTAGAGACTCAATATGGATTATAACAAAAATAAGACAAAATATTTGGCATTTTTCATTGTTTCTTTCAATGATATAAACAATAGGAAAATATTTGTAGAATGTCTGTAAAATGCATATGCACACACACAGTTGAGGGCATAAAATTTCTTCTGTTACAATGATGTTGAAAAGAAAAATAATAGAAAATCAGTCATATATTAGACAAAATTAAAATTATATAGATCCTGTTAATTCTTTCTGGTTTTGGCAGGTTCCAGTTTGGTCAGTCGTGTGGTAGTTATATAAAATAGATTTACATTTCTTTCAGATGAATTCAAGAGTAATTGAAAAAATTACTAAAATTAGAGCTATCCCAAACTATAAGCATTTCTCATGGGATTCACAGTCAAAGTTTTCCTGGCTTACAAAAAAAACTTATGCCCAATGGATACAATAATGATATATATTTCCTCATGATAAAAGTTTTGAGAAACACTTTTACCTCAAATCACATCTTTTGCAGATCCAGTTATGTCCCATAATACATTTTTCTGTACCTTATTTATGTATCAAATTGTACCTACATCACCTATGTCTCTGTATCAACAAAAGGGTCCCAAACACCTTACGCTCATAGACTCCTACAGCTTAGTGTCACAGACATTTTATCAAAATATCCTTGGTGCCCAGTCTAAGCACATTTCAGTCCGTTAAATTAGTAGACCCTAGATTTTTATTGCCTTAGTATCCAATCAACAAAAAAGAAATGCCTTCTTAAGCGTGCAAGACAAATTATTTTTGCTCTCAATCTCTGGCTGTCAGCGAGGTCTCTCAGTACCCCAATGCCCTTTGATTTCAGCAATAAAAGCTGACATAATGGTCAGCAGAATGGGTGGCTAAGTGAAAAGCTAGACTTAACCTATGTAATTATATAAATTATCATAGAAATGCCCCATAAAATTTTTTATAAAATTGTCAGTAAAACAAAAAAAGGCATACATACAGAGCAGGAATATTCTTCTTCTTGGATAACTCCTGTTTTTCACACTGATGCCCCATGTACTAAGGTAAGAAGGCTATTTCTTCAAGATAAGATGGGTAGTATCTACCACGTTTCAAAGTACTAAATTTTTTTTCAGTGATGGAAACTTACAATAAAAAATAATCATATCTTGTAACCATTCCTACTCCAGTATTAAATTATATTCTGTTCATTTTAGTTTGGTAATTCTCTCCTCAGTTTTAACTTTGTAGTACTGGTACAGCAGGTAAATGCAGGTATTTTAGGTAGGAAAAAACATTCTCAGTGATACCATTTTAACACTGAATGATGCTTTTTTTTTTTGTGCCCTCACTGCATTATCCACAGCTATGATTCAGCAAATCTGAAAGGACTATTTCTTTACTCCATTTTCTTCCATTGCTCTTTCCTCACTACCCTGTATACTCTGTTCACAAATCAGGAGTTTACAAAAACTTTCTACAAACAGAAAACCAATTTCACTTATATTCATACCTTGAGAGGTATCCGAGAAAGATGAGCGGTTACTCACCTCATGCCCTGTTTTCTCTTCCGATACTAATATACCTGGGTCTGAAATGATGAAGTTACCTTCTACAAGCATTTCCTACTAAGTCCTGGGGATTCATCTGTGAGCCTTTAGATGCTGCAAATCATGGTTATTTGTTGGTGCACTGATTGTTGCTATCAGCTGCATGTGCTTCTGGATGGGGGGCTTCATAAAATCTGCAGAAAGTTAGTAATAAAAGCAAAAAAACTACACTATTATCAGTAATAATAAAAAAAAATCTGTTAAAAACATTTGCGATGCAAAAGCAAAAATTGTGAACAATCCACTTAGTAAAAAATTATGCATATATAGCCTAACCTGTTCATGTCAGAGCTTTTATGTTTTTTATATATGCAAACCTGTATTACTGAGACGTAATTAGTATTACTATAGGAGATGTGTGTGTGTATGTGTGTACCTACATCATCCTTGCAAGGTCAAGGAGAGGAATTATTCTCCCTTAGAGGTAGGAACAGATGTACATAGAGATTAATTTGAAAATTAATCAGAAAAAGAGAGAGAGAGAAAGAGATGTTGAAAATCCAGTTTGAAATATCAGGAATGCTAAAGATTTCTTTAAAACAGGTTACACCTTCTCAAACCAGGTGCTGAAAAAAACCTGTGGGCAGGTGGTAAACCCCCTATGCTTTACGTAATCTGGTCATGTAATATGGGAAAGGAGTGTTAAAAGTAAGTAATAATTCTCTTTTTCATGGGAAGAAAATTATGATTTTAACATTGAAATCAATTCCTCTTTTCTAAGTTTTTCACTTAAAATCTTTATCTACAAATGAGGATGGAATCTTACAGACAATATTCACCTTCAGAAGTCTCCCACGCCGTGTGGATTTGCTGATACAGCTATACAGGTTAGCGTTTTCTAATCTAGACAAAGCATTCAGCCTCAGTGTGCTCTGCCTGTTGATGCACTGCATCTGGGAGAGAGGGGGAGAATACTTAGCTTCTTTAACCGAATATAGGAAGGAACAGCCAGACACAGAAAAATCCACAGAGAAAAATTCAGGTTTTTTTATTTAATATTTTCATGTTTACAGACAAATACCTGAATGTTTTCATGACTGCAGCTTTAAGCAAAGTATATTAATCTTATTATGTTGCAGGTATTTTATGTCTTTCAGATACAGGAGTGCATGTGAAAAAAACAGTCTAAGGAATTCTCCGCAATGCAGTTTTACATAAGGGCCTGTAGGAGCAGGCAGAATGTTATTAGACCATAAAAGCACATCAGGCTGATTTATGGTTTCTGATCAAGGTTTCTGTGAAAATTACTCTGCATCAACAGCTCAAGGTGACTGCTACCATTAATGTGTGGAAAATAAATGAGGCGGGGAGACTGATATCAGAGGAAGTAAAAGGAAGCGCTGAGCCAGTTTATATAGCACAGGCTTCCCATTTTGTTTTACAGTGCATAGAAGGCTGTCATCAAAATGATTGCTTTGGGGCAGAAAAAGCAATTCTTGATAATTAGATCTTATGGCAGGCTTTCTTACATCCGGTATATAAGAACCATCAGGTATAATACCTTCCCACTATACGTCATCCTCTCCTCTGTCCTGTAAACATTCTTAGGAGGTAGAAAATGAATAACGTGTCTTTTTTTTCTGAAGTTATTTTCCAGAAGAAATAAAATTCTAAACATGGTTTCACAGGAGTCTCAGTGACTAGGACTGTATCACACATTGTCTGATAGCAATTTGCATTTTGACCAGCATTACAGTAAATAACCGACATCTTTTCCACAGTTCAGTGTCCTTGTATTGTATGTTGTTTCATTTACTAGTGCTGGATTTTTTATTCCACTTTTATTTTTATTGAAAGCATCAAGTTATACTGCCTATTTAAATACAAATGCATAATGCATTTTTAGAATATAATTCATTAGATTATTTAAAATTTAATTCATTTTATATGAATGTGGCTCTAATGCACAGCTATTCTTTACATGTAGTTTATTTTTATTAAAGTTATACACATCTATATAATGGCAATTTAAATTTTATTTTTGTTTTTGTTGTTTTAAACAGTCTGGACTTTATTATTATTATTTTACTTTCTGATAATATTCAAGATATGTAAACAAAATAACAATTAAATTAAATCCATCCATGCTACAGATTTTAGTGAAAATACTAAACTGTAAATCGTGAAAAAGTATACATTATGCTTCTATATAATTTTTAAAACTATTTCTTAGTATTTTATTTCTAGATTCTAAAATTCTGCATGCAGATGTGCAGCATCATTTTACCCACTTGAAGAAACATCAGGGCTACTCCCACAGCTGGCTAAAGAAGTTGATCTGATGGTCGTACAGGGCACGTTTTCAAAGCAGCCTATGGAACAAAGACATTCATACCTTGGGGAAGGGCAGGATCAGGACCATGATTTTTAGGATATGATGACATAATAAATGCATATTGTTTTCAAAATGGACTCTTGATTCCTAACCCAAATTTCTTTCCAGATACTGTCACAATAAAATGTGGTACCTTTTTTAGTGTGTAATAATAAGTTATCTATAGATTTTAAAACTGGTGGTTTGCTATTATTGTTAAGAAGATAGTTACAGGCTTAAAAAATTATTTTAACTATTTGCATTCTGCAGATGTACCCTGAGAGAAATAGGACACTCCTGTTTATGTGCAAGGGTGATTAGTTTGTACTCTTAATAGGATGGATTTCCTGGTACTTAATTGAAAGCAGGTGGATAATTAAAACCAATGTGTAGCTAATCAAGAGTCAGATATTAGGTGATCATGAGGCCATGCTTGATTCTGTTCAGGCTAAAAACCTAACTTTCAAGCCTGTTTGCTTTAGCATCTAATGTGAAAATGGTGAGAAGTGCTGGTTCCTGGGGAGAACACAATTAAGGTATAATTTCACAGTTACTAAAAATGGCTGGTACAAGACCATACTTTGGGAGCGTTTTTTTCTCCTCAGTGATGGTTTATGGTTTTGTTTTGTGAGGCTTGATGGTCAGTGTTCAGGATGCCTTTTTCTTAAAATAAACATTAAGAGAAATCTGATTCTGTCTCTTGCCTGCCCTTGTTGTTCTGCAATTGGCCTTGTTGATGTTAACACATTACAAAATGTTAGTATAATTCTGTGGCGGCTTAAATCATTTAATTAAATGTGATGTAGATCTTTAAATAGCTTTCCCCACCACCCATACTAAAATCTTGGTAACCTACCAAACTCTCTTAGGAAAGCACGATAAGGCAGAAAGAAGAAAGAATGGATGTTTACAATAGTGCATGAGCAATGAATAGATTTGGAGTATTTCCCATGCTACAATTTTAAGTTGCGCTTTGCCTTTGACAGTGTGATTGTGAAGAGCAGTATGGTGCCTCGATCCTGTTGGTAAGTAGGAGCAACTGTATACCAATCATTTTCCTTTTCCAAACCCTCACACTAGGGAGAGGGTACACAATTTTTTCTCTGCTACAAAAAGTTAGAAATGTGCCCTGGGAATCATATTTCTCTGTCACCTTTGCTTGTTTCTCTGACCCATTTCTCTGCTACTTCTGGACTGCTATTATGATCCTGTAGCTTGTCACTATTGTTATTGACAAAGCTATGTCTTACTTAAAGGTATTATGTATTGCAAATTGCTAACTGCGTACTGAAAAGTCAGTTTGATTAACCTCTTTTCCCCTTCTCAGAATGTTTTTTTTATAAGTACAAATACTTATAAATAATATAAATACTTATAAATACTTATACGTAGTTTATTTGCATACTACAAATGAAAATGTGTAGTCTGTTTTAAAGTGCTATCAGCTGCTTTACATTTTACTGTTCTTTTTCAATTTCTTTTGCTGAGCAAATCCGCCTTGATAATATTTCTTTTTTGTTCTCTTACAAGTTCCATATAAAGTTAGCTGCGATGGGAAAAAAAGGTAATAATCTCATATTATTAAAAAAAATTAGTTTGTATCTGTAGTGAGTTCTATATGATGGTGTTAAACACAAATTATCACATGAGACATTTGTTCATTTCCTTCTTATGGTTTAATGTGGAGTTACTTTAATTAGATATTATACTTGCTTCCTTGTAGGTTTTTCTGGTTTTATATATGGTTAGAAAAAAAAATCCTATTAAATATTTCTTATTACTTCAAATATGTAATCTCTTCCCTTTGCAATTTTTCAGAAAAATCTAATTTTGAAAGATAGGAAGGAGATGGAAAAACACACAAATGAAAAGGGAGAAATTTAGAAAACCAGTGAAATCTGTGCCATTTATTTTTCTCTCATTTTAAAGTAGTGAAAAAGGCTAGATTTTTCAAATGTCTTGCATCTTAATGTTAGGAAAGATGACAATTGTTCTCTCTGTTTGTTTAGAAAAGAGACAAGGGTTTAAAAATCCTGTGAAGTTTGATTATCTATCTCTCTCTAACTTTTCTTGGTATGCATATACATGTAATATCTGCATAAATTTGTGTATAAATCAGTGTTACAGTCACTAACCCCCAACAGAAGGCTTTAACCATCGATGGTTTGTGTCTTTCAGTATCAGATGTATATATCGCAAGGATTTAGACAAGTGGGTTATCTAAGTAACAAGTTCTGCAAACCTTTTCTGCAGGATAAGGAAATTGGCTGCAAGGACTTGATCATTGGCTTTTCACTTTATGGTGTGTTGGAAGGGCAACTTTTGCTATATCTCATTTGTGTTAATTAATCTTGACTACATTCTTGGCAGTTCTCTTTGATAAAGGCTTAATTGAACTTGGCACACTTCTATGGAAAAATTTTGAGGTTAATGAAAAATAATTCTAAGAAACACTCTGAGGTATCCATGTTTGAGCTTCAGTTCTAGACCTAGCTCAGTCAGTGGCTTGAGGAAATAGCTATATTTCTCCATGCTGACTTAGAGGTTTGGATGGTTTTCCAAGGAGGGGGAGAGCAAAAGGCAAATAATGAAATAAAAGTAATATATCATATTGCTTAAGGGAGAGTGACCTTTCAGAAAATATCATAGTTCTAAGAGATGAGGCAGGCTTTGGTAGTCTTTAGGGAAGAAGAAATCAATTACAGTATAGAACTGCTGTATAAAAGTATGGATGAATGTACTGATTTTGCTGAGAGGTCTTGTCAGCCTGGAATGTCATGTTCTGGAAGTACATATAGGTCCTGGTAGGGCTAATGGGTTTTGGGAAATGGTGGCTTAGCCGTGATTGATCTCCAGTTAAGTCTGTGCCTGTAAAAGCCTGCTAAAGTTCCCTGAATATATTCAGCTCATTTCAGTATTTGTCAGTACTGTATAGCAGACTGGATGTTTAATGAGCTGCACAAAAGAAAAAAGTTTGAAATTATAATAGTGTTTGCCAGTAGCAATAAATGGGCTGATGAAAATTCTGGGCTAAGGGAAGAGGCCTCTCAGAAGAAGAGGCAGCCTGATGAAGGGAGTCAGAGTGATCCTGTTGTTCAACTTACGGTTCTGGAAGCAGCCACTAGACAGCAAAGTGTTCCTGCCAAATCCTGACAGATAAATACTTTCCTGAAAACCAGTATTTTCTCTTTGGGGCAAACCAAGAGGTTTTTAGGCTTTTACGATATAGAAACGAAGTCTGAACTGAGGAAAAAATTCAGTTTTTCCTTATTCTAACATTTTACAATTCAAATGTAGCTGAGGATAGAGGTGGCATCAATAGATTAAAAGGAAAATTACTCTTTCAGTAGCCACTGTGTATTGTTTGCTACTGCCGCATGTGAGAAAAAGAAGCTTCACCCTCACCCCATCTTTCCCCAAACATATTCCAAAAGAGAATAGCAGTGAAGTGCCATGACTGTGATCAAACTGCAGATGCATTGGATTGATAAAAATTAATAAAAACCAATGGGTTTGGGATAAGGTCTAAATGGACTGCATTGAAATGAACACTCCCATGGCTTTGGGGTTCATTGCTAACTAAAGACAGGAACTCAGGATAAACAAAGAAAATAATATTAATAATGTCTTGGTCTTACATAGTACTCTTCAGGAAAGAAAATAAATGCTTTTAAGATGGGTCAAAAACTTGTTTTTCCACACCAAAAGGAAGAAAACTGTAAGGACCACAATAGCACTGTAGAAATCGTAATAGGAAAGTTCAGCACAAAAGTTCAGACACATGAATGGATGTTAAAGAAAAATGGATTTGGAAAAATATGCAAGGCTTTTTTGCACTCAGTGTAATCCATGTTACTAATAGCCTTCCTGGCAGGTTGTTTTGAGGCAGTATTAGTCAAGAAGGTGATACTGCCTGTCAGAAATATATTAACAAGTCTTAGGAATATTTTCTCATATTTTGATATTAGGGCGATCCAATTGAACATAAGACTCCAACCTCCAGAATATTTCTTGGTTACACTTCCTCTGCATTTACTCTAATTGTACACTACCAGAAATAAGTACCGGTTAGAGCTTCCTATCTGCCAAATTATATTCAACCTGCATCTAAATTAGCTCAAGAGAAAAATTACCCTCTGTTATTTATGAAAATTACAGGCTTTAGAGTAAACTTTTATCTACTTCAATATGTGTAGGGTTCTTATTAACATTTTTGTATAAAACAAAGGAACATCAAAAAATTAATACATTAATGTCTAAAATATTTTACTGTATAGTACCAGATAATGCAGTATAAACTAATCTGTTGAACACCTAAATATGACAATTTTTTTGTCTTTGTTTATCTTTTATCTTTTTTACCTGTAATCTTGTATAGTCATTTGATCTCAACACCTACAGAATATGTGATCTTCATTTGCAGATGCCTGAATATCTACTTTGGCCTTAACCCCTTGGGAAATTGGTGAATCTTAGTTCAGGTTGGTGAAAAAGAAAATAGATGGTTTGAAGTAAATGTCAGCTTAATAGCTGTTTCACCCACTTCTTATATTTCTGCAATTTGTTGAGCATCATCTGTGTGACAGACCTATCTGACTCTGAGACTGAGGTAATAATTGTAAATCCTTTGCAACTCTTTTCACCTGTATATAGACTTTGTACCAAGCTCTTAAGAAGCAAATAGGTATACCTCAGTAACAGTGTTTCTTCACCAATGTAACCCTGTCTAGCAATGTGAATTTCTGCTGACCAATTATAAAGGAAAATAGGTAGGTTTATGGAATGAGTGAAAGGCAACTATTCTGTTTCAAGGCATTTCAATAACCTTTTCTAATGACAGGAGTAAAAGAGGTGAAAATGAAGTGCAATACTTCAGGTATGGAGAATCTGGAAAGTAATTACTCAGCTTTCCAAATTGGATTAATACTGGAATATTCCAAGCCTTAGTGTAGTGTAAATTTTTTGTTGTTGTTGTTGATCCAGTTTTTGCATCTCAATTCCTTGTATAGGTCTGCATCTTGGCTATCTAGATATGAACTTGTGTTAGTCTCATTCCTTTAAGATAGTAAATGTACTGTTAACTCCTCCTTTCATCTTTATATGGGTTTATTTTTCTATTTTTACACATTTGTCTTCACACAATTAACAAAAGCATTGCAGTTGCAGATATATTTCATCAATTTTTGAGTGAAAAAGACTGTGCTTAGATGTATTTGATGTGTGATCCTTTAACTTCTGAAAGCAGATATTCAATTTATATGTCTATCAAGATTCTGCATGTATGTGCTTTCAATTTCCTGAAGATATTGAAGTGATTCTGTGTATAAATGGTTACTTTGTATTATCCTTACGGTAGGGTATTGAAAAATGGTTTGTGTTCCAGTAAATTTATGTGCAAAATTGGCTCCTCTTCAAAATTATGTTCACTTAAAACAGGAAAAACACTTTATCTGTTGTATATATTGCTGTTTCTCTTTGTAATAAACTCATTCTTTGTGTTGTTTACTTCATCTAACTAGACTTGAAAATACATGGGATGTTGCTTCAGTGTTGCAGTTTTTCATACATACTTTTTCAAAGTTTGAGCTTACTTTCCTAAGGTCAGGCACTGGATTACACCATGATGTGGACTATGATTCTGCTTTTCCATTGCTCTCAAAGCAATTTCTCATCTGGAGAGCCTTCAAAAACTTGCCACGTTGGGCATGGATGTCAAAGAGATGAAGAATGAACAAGTATGTCAGTACAGCCAAAGAACACAAAATGTCAGTGCATTCATGTATCAAATATGGTTAAAGGTGGTTTTCCCCATTCAAGTGAAATAAGAAAAGGTATTGCCATGATTTTCAGCTGTCTCTAGGGCACTCATCAGTTATAAATCGTATTTCAGACCAAATATTAATTGTGAGAAGCCTCTTTGCTGCACTGGTATTGCACCCAGCCTTTTTGCAGATGATTATATTATTAGATATTTCTGTAGGGCTCAATTACCATATTGATACCTGTTATGCAACAGTTATCCAGGCCCATAACATTCTCTTCAGAAAAGTAACAATTTTGACTTGTACAATGAACTTAATCTCCAATTTTAACTTCATGAAATCCAGAAACTCATTTCAATTTGCTGATGAGTTGATGGTTGGAAACTATGATCATGATGGCCCCATAAAGCATTGAGGAGAATTTCACAATTTTTTATGGACTGATAATTCTACCTAAAAGGTTTTCCTTTCTCACTTATTCTGGAATTAAACCCAGTCGAAACAAAAGGATATATGGCCCTTTAATACAATGTACTGAATGCTTAAACTGGATTTGATGGCAAAAAGGAATGGCTCCGGTTTTTCAGTGATCCAGGATGTGATGCTCTCCTGTTATTTCTGATTTGGGTAATAGACTACTGCAAATAATGCTTCCTTGAGTAATTGCTTTTTAGCAGTTTGAAGAGTTTAACACTTCATTCTGTGGCAGTACACATCACAGAGATCTTTCCATGGATGTTAGAAATGACAATATAATGAATACATATTTATAAACTTCTGCAGCTACAGCTTCTCATTTCTAACCAACTTATACCCACTTGCTCTGCCAGTTATTCTGCCCACTAATAACCTCCTGCTTTTCTCCCCTGTCTAGGTAGAACACATCATTAATCTGTAGGCATCATCTATACTATCTTCTTTTTATTGGCCAAGCAAAGGATACATTTTTTGTCAAGTAATTTGACATACTCACATATTACAGTTGCACTTGTAAGAAAAAAACTTCCAAAACCATCTCAACCAGCATTATAATTCTCCTTCCTCCAGGCCAATGTTCCTGTCACTATTTACCATTACCAAACATTTCAGAGTTTCATTTTTAACCAACATCCTTCCAATTTTAATTCCTTACTAAACATGATAAAAATTGAGGCTTTCAGTTCCACAAATGGACTATATTATGTTTCATTTGTGTAGAAAGTGAATTTCAAAAATGAATTTCAAGTTAACTGCATATTAGTTGTAAATCCATGCAGTATTTTCAAGCTTACAATGTTTGTCTAGTTATTACTCCTTAAAATATTTTCTTAATCTTGTATGTTTTTGAGATAAGGTTATTGGTCTGTAGTCTGTTGAATCATACTCCTTTTTCATCCCAATAATGATATTATAGTGTTACTGTTCAGACATAGGTAACCCTTCTGGATTTGTAGATGTATTTAAAATACTTAAAGTACATATTTCCTGTCCTCCAAATCCACTATCCAACTTCTCTTAATACTTTAGGTTATGAAGTAAATATGTCATACTTGTTGAAGAGACACTACATTTTATGGGTATTTATTGCTGGTTTCATGAGAGTTGGAAATGGTTTGACCTATCATGATCATTCAGGAGACTTTTTAGAAAGGAGAACATAGCTTATATTATCAATGGGATAGCGATGAATTCAAAATTGTCTGTGAAGTTATATTATAAAGATTGAGATGTTCAATGTTCAGGTTATTACTTTAAGCTACTTGTTTGCAGAGTTTACAGCTCTTACTACTGCATGCACCTCTTTAGTTGTAGCATTGTGCCTCCTCACCTGGACATGGGGACTTATAAGGATTTTAAAGAGTATCTGTAGAACGAAGTTGTTGGATGGGACTCTACCTGCTTCTCAACATGTGAGCAAACTGAGTTTGATTCTCCTCCCTCAATATTTTGTTGAGCTGAAAAATACCCCTCTTTAACCATGATTGTCATTCCTGAATCTAAAGAGAACACCTGAGAACCGTTTCCTCAAATATTTATGCCATTCATATTTTACAGTCAGTACAGAACTATGTGCACTCCTTTATTTTTCAAACTACACAGAAGTATGTAGGATGGTCCTGACATGTCCTGCATTCTTTTTTAAATGTTTTTAAAGCATATTTTTGGACTCCATGATGAATGAATATTAGTTTGTTTAATTAGAAGTGTATATGTAAGTGGCAGCTGTATTACTTTATGATGTTCCTGGGCAAGTGAGAGAGACTGTGCTCTGTGGAGCTCATTGAATGCCCAGTTGCATACAGAATTAAAAGGGCTGGAAGATGATAAAATGCTTCTGCTTGTAAAAAGGGAAATATTTTAATTAAGTTCATCATATAAAAATGTAAGTTAGTGCCATGAAAACTGTTAGAATTTGAAGTCATCCATTAAAACTACCAGACTAATTTAAAACTGTACTAAATCTGTATCTCAAAAGAGGTTAATATTTTATTTATTTAGACTAGCATCTTGATGGGTCTTTTTCAACAGTGTTTTGAAAAGCTTTGAACGTGGGAATAGTGCTGCAGCTCTAGATAACATCTATCAGTCTGTAACCACTATTTTATTAATAATTTTATGTAGATCCAGCCAGAACCATGCTTCTCCTTATTTCACTATACATATCTGAGAAAAAGAGAAAGATCTGGCACTATGTTTTCAGTGGCCACCCTGCTTAGAGAATGGAAGGCTTAGTTTCACTCTTAAATTTGACTTCCCCAGAATAACCAGAACAAACTTTTTGGGAAATTTTTGTTGAAAAGAATATTGCATCTTCCTTCTCTATATAGTACTTGAATCTGGGGAATGTGTAACTTCCTTCATAACTTTTAAACAAGATGGATTAATGTACATAGGAGTAGATTATTTCCCTTTGCCTTATTTGGTGATCTCCTCACAGCCACACTGTTATTACTGTTTTAGTGTGGAGAGACATAGACACAGAGGAATTCTTCCCTTCTTGTTTAGATTTAGAGGTCAGATTTGTATCCAGACAACTTTAAATTCAGGGATATTGAAATAAATCAAAATACTAACCTTCCTGTGCTGCTGTTCTGAAAGGATAAGTTTTGAGTTAATATTTGGTTAACGATTAAAAGTTTATTCATATTAAGCTCCCTCATAATTTGTTCAAATCCAGGGGGACCAGGTAGAACAAGAATATTTAAGCATATGCTTATGTGCATCATGGTTTTGCAGACTTGCCAATTGCAATAGTCAAATATCCAAAGAAATAAAATTGTTAAAAATTATTTTTCTGAACTTATGTATTCGTTGGGATAACTGAACATTTGCGGTGTATATGGTCACATTTTCTTACCTTTCTGTCATGACAGCTATACATAAATATCCTTCTAATTTTCTTATTTTTAAAGCAAAAAGAGCTTCATATATTAGAAGGTGAAGACTTTAATTTGGACTACTTTGACCCAGAATGTTACCTCTCAAATTGGAAAAAAAGCAGGTACAGTACCAACTCCCCAAATATGTGGAATATCATCTCAAGACTTAAAGGAGAGAGAGGGATTGTTTCAGTGAGTAAGAAACATAATACCATAAATGATTAATGACTATCCATTTCAAAATACAGATTTTGTTGGTTTATATTATGACGTATTTAACATTTTTTAAAGGGAGATGTTCATATCCAGTGGTGATTCTCCACTAGCTTCTCCAAAATCTCACATAATTTCTTGTGAAACTGGCTGAAGTAAAACTTTTCACTTGGTATGAAATTATTACTTGCTGGACCTATGAATAATGAATAGTATAATTTAATTCAGATTTAATATGCGTGTTTTTTACACTCTACAAAATTGTGTGCAATTAAAGAATACTTATTTTTACTCAACTATATCATTGTATTTTTGGAAGACTTTGGCTTGAACATTGACCTATTTATTTGACTGTAAAAATGTAACCAAATTTCATACAACTTCTATCTACTAGCATTCATATAATATGATACAGTTACAGAACTTGTGGCAGTGCATTTCATTTTTGTACTTATGCATTTAAAGGGGAAAAAAACAAACAGCAAAAGAAAATAAAAAGGAGACGACCAACAGTAGAAGTATTTTCTGTGCAAGAAAAGATTCCGTGTGGGAAGGTGTTAGATAGTCATTATGAGGCTTTTATTTCAATAATTATTCTTCAGCCTTTGAAATGTCATTATAGGTCAAAGAAGCAGCTATTGTTCCAAGTAGAGCAGAATTTAATAAGGAAGGACACAATAGATATGTCAGATGGATAATAAATTTAAATTATGTCAAATTATGCGTTGTTACAAGAACCAGCTATGTGATAAGCTTTTGCGTACTCTGATTTTCAAGTTCACTAACCCTTGTGCAGCATTTTCGCTTGCTTTTCTTTGTTGGATAGACCTTGCTAGTCTGTCCTATTTAAACCATACTCATTTAAAGTCATCTGCTTAAAGCAAGAGAGATCGGTGTTGCATCTTTATTTCATTTGAGTTTTCATTTCAGGGGATATTGAAAAGGATACATTTGCTGTAAGCATATTATGGGTATTTAGCTAGCTTTTCCTAGACCTCCATACTTCTCTAAGGACAGATATATCCCTGTCACCTGCAATCAATCAAAAGTTTTGTCATGTATTTCTTTGCCTTTTAAGAGATAACCCTCCATGACTATAGGATGGTGGTTGGCTTCAGTCCATGTTGTATGACACATACACTGATAAAAATTTTAATACATGAGGCCTTGTTAAAACTTTGACTCTAAAATCAGAGTTTTAGGTACGGCCATCACTTTTGCCAGGTAGGAATATTTAGTAACCTTCAGCAACTGCATGGATATCATTAGCTCAGATCTTTTGTGAGCTTCCAAATTCAGGTTTTTACACAAGATAAAGGACGTCCTCAAGTAAAAACAATATTGACAAGATATGCTTGAATGTTCAGGAAGAACTTAGGCATAGTTTTGATATCTGATTCATCCTACAAACCTCATTCAAAATGAGAATCCATCATGCACAAATTTGTCAGCCATATAAGTTTTTATGTAGTTAAGATGCTCACTTGTGCTTGACATAGTCATGCCAGCCTATTCTCTATCCACATCCCATTTCAGCTCATTTCATCATGCCAACATCTAAATACTATCACAGCTGTCTGGAAAACCCATAATTACAGTCAAGACTGGCAGTTACCACTCTTAAAACAGGCAGCTTACAGAATTTTTCTTGGCAACAGACACCACAAACAGATGACAAAGAACAATCTCCTGACTGCAAAATAGCTTGCTACAGGGTTGGCTAGCAGGATGTTTTTTGTTGCACTTTATTAATTTACTAGCATCCTTCAACAGCTAACCCAAATGAAGACAGCATGTATATCCTACTCTTCCCTGAAGTCACTGACCATTTGGGTCAATTTTTTTTTTTTATTTGCAGAGCCATGTTTCCTGATTAAAGGGTTTGAGTCTGTATGTGTATAGGTGGGGAGATCCACACTGAGTCATCATTAATGAACCTGCTTGCGAGGTGCTTCTACTGGGTTCAATTAGCTGTGCTTTCTCAGAAAGGTCTTTTCAAAGTGTCACACTTTATTCTACGTTGCCCCTAAGCCCAGGCTGCCAATTGCAGGGGTACAATGTACACTGGACCCCAACAACTTTCTTCTCCATCTTGCAATTCCAAGTGCAAGAAATTCTTCCTCACCAGAAGGATTCTGTCCCCATCCCCCATAGACTTCTAGGAAGGGACTTTAGCAAAAAGTTGGTATCTGTGAGTTTCATTTGGTAAGAGGTGTTCATACACTAGCAACTATTTTATTCAAGGTTCAAGATATGAAAGTGTATGGAAATCTATCAGTAACAGCTCAAATAGTCTTATAGCTTGTTTTTAATGTTGCAGAATTTCTCAGGGATTACATTTTTTGAGTTCCTTGAACAGCCCTAAAATCAGAATACTCTAAAATCTCTATAATTGTTTTCTGTAGCTATGATTAAGGTACGTTTCTAGAAAGGACCTTAACATTCTCCTGCTA
Source organism: Acanthornis magna (assembly GCA_036785705.1). Classification (NCBI taxonomy): domain Eukaryota; kingdom Metazoa; phylum Chordata; class Aves; order Passeriformes; family Acanthizidae; genus Acanthornis; species Acanthornis magna. The sequence continues at coordinate 9,220,281 of JAWUZG010000034.1, forward strand.
TGGGCAAAAAAAGGCAGGCTCTATTCTGAGATGTAATCAGAGTATATCTGTGGTTGAATCTGAATGTCTATTTTCTCCTATTTGAGGCTTGTAAATGGGAATTGGAGAAGTGAAATAGGAACTGTGATGTGACTGCTGTCCAAAGAGAGGTAGAGCACTTGCTCTGGCATGTGTCTTCCTTAAAATACAAATCTGTTCCATGGGCACAACATACCCATTGATGCTTACTGATCCTAGTTTTTGCAGTCCTCCAGTCCTAGCATATATTTATTCATGTCCATGAAAACATCAGTGTTATATTTTTCAGTTGACATTGTAACAGTCCTGTTACTCTGGAAAGAGCTAAGCAGATTATTTTGTTTGTTCCTGAGCTTCAGATGGAGAGAGTACTTGGAATAAATAAAATATCTGGACATGAGCCATACTTTATTAGATGGAGAGAAGCCTTATTTGCACTGCAGTTTGATATGGCTAGTCTATGCTTCTACTGCAGTTTTATAGGTAATCCTTGATATTCAAGAGGAAGGTAAATGGATGGAGAGCAGCTGATCATTCAAGGGGTTGTTAAAATGGAGTGTAAAGATTAAAATGACCAAGTGAGGTTTTGTGGCAAAACAGAGGAAAAATAAAATTAGGCTGATTTGAGGTGTTACCCTTCAGTCTTCTCAGTGATGCAAAAAGGTAGATTGTCTTTAGAGTTGAGGCACCAGTGTTGCGGTGGCACAGGCCTGGGTGGACCTGGAGGAGCAACAGCAGAGGGGACACAACCAGGGGGGCGACTGGTGACAATAAAGTTTGAAGCACCACCCCTCCTGGTCATGGGGAGAAACCATGATTCCCTGCAGCCTCTACCCTCTTTTCTCCTTATTGGTTAAAGGCTCAGGAAAGTTCGACTTACTGTAATGTTTACTAATCCCCCGGGTTTCGCGCACTCCCCTGAAAACCCCTATTCGTTGTATCCCATTGGTACCGCCCCATCCCCTCTCCCTGATTGGTTCCCGATGCTGGCCACTCCCATTCCCTGCTTCCTCTTAACCCTTTGCTGACCGGTGCTCTGAGCTTGGAGTCTCGGTCTTCGCCAGGTCCTTGTGTTCCTGTCTCGTCTGCATTTTCCTGCAATAAACCTTTCTCTTCGAAGATCCAGCCTCGAAGTCCACCTGCTCTTTACCATTCCGGTTCCTAGCTCGTCCTACCTCCTAGAGTCTCTTTGCCGTGCTGCTCTGCGGACTCTGAGCAATCGCGCGCTCGGTGTTTTATCACCGCCGAGCGACGCCTGAGCTAGCCGTGTGGCCACAGCAAGAGACTGCGGCGTGGGGCTCGGAGCCAAGCCCACCCGCGTTGCGATACACCAGCTTTGCTAAAAACTGTCCTCTGAGTGTCAAGAGGCTGAATAGAGCAGAATTGCATTACAGCTAAAATGAAGCTAACTTGTTTAGGCTCTCTGGATAGGTAAGTCAGGGAGCATGAAATAGTTTACAGAACTATGGAACAAATATTGAAATCCCAAGTGTGTTTATCCTACATGACTGTAGTATCTGATGTTGGATGAGATTAATTTTCTGGATAGTATCTTTTATACCTTAAGATATTAATTGATATTGGAGCTCTAAGATGTTGTCATGGGCCTGCTAGTTATGGATATTATCAATGAGTTTCAAAGGCCACTTAAAGGGCAAAGAATACAAGTATAAAAGGGGGGGATAGTCATGCTGATCTGTGCTTGAACTGATTATCAGATTAGCTAAAGCTGTACCTTTTTCCTATCCTTAGTGTTATCTATGATGCTTGAAGACTGTTGGTTAAAAATGTAATATAGAGGTCAATTAGTAGTATGTGGGTTTCTCTTGCTTTTCTTCTTGAAAGAAGAGTAAGAGACAGGACCTTTCTCAAGAGATGTTCAGATTAATTACATAAAGCAAATTAAATTCTTTAAGTCTTTATTTTGAGTCATAATTACATTTGTTCCTGATATCTACCTTTAGACTAAAAACAATTTTTCTTACTTTGAAATCAAGTTATTTTTTCTCTCCCCACCCACCCCCTTTAATGCCTTCATGGTTTTGTTGTCTGTGAAATTTTAAACTCCATAAACGTAGATTTTCCTACAGAAGATAAACTAATAGTTAGTTTTGACATCCTTTTATCGAAAATTATTTTCTTGGTATTCAAATTTCTCTGATATTAAATAAAATACATTCTTTATCTCATGTATGCATTTTTACCAAAAAAGATACCATTCAATTTTCTCATTCATTAGAACACTTTCATTTTGTCAAAAATTGCTGGGAGCATAACTGTAAAAGGAAGCCACATGCTTTCAGTTGTGCCAGAGGCAAAGAGCACAATTAACACATGTAAATTCTTGTTAAGGTGAGGTTTGAATTTTGATTTCAGAATGTTTGAAAAGCAAGGAATATAAATTTTTACAATCAACATAATTGCCATCAGACAAAATGCATATTTTCTACATCATCAAAGTTATTGCTCTTCATTTTTTTTGACCATGTAAATATGCTTTTGTATAATCTTACCATGAAAAACACTGAACTGGATTCTCTTGAGTTGTTTCAGGAATGACTACTTTTAGTCTAGAAATAAATATACATTGCTACATTACAGTATAGTAACTGTGTCCATTTTTTGAGTTTTTATTTGCATAATGTTTGCATTACAGCAGAAAGCATTTGTGTTGTTCCTCTCTAGATAGCATCCATACCAAAAAGCAATGAAAAACAACCCTCTATTTTTCCTTATCTCAGTGCTCTTAACAACAATCTGAGTTTCAAAAACAGTCACAAATTCACCATCTCGCAATGTATTTTTTTAAATCATACTGAAACAAAGTTGTTCTTAGAGATACATATGTGTGTAAAAAAATTTAAATTAATATATTTTGCTACGCTACTATCTACTAGCATTAACTATAGAAAGAACATTTAATATAAAAAATATAATTTGCTTAGCATTTCTGGTGTGACCCAAATAACCCCATTCATTTCACAGAAACAGTTTTAGAGGCTATGTTGCATTATTCATTAATGTTGTGGATAACAACTTCAACCTCAGGACTGTTGAGCCAGCACTTTCATGAGCAGCAAATTCCCTGAGGGAAGGAATGAAAAAAATTGTCCCTACCCTGAGGTTTGAAGAATAGTCTTCACTACAGGAAGAGTTTGCTGAGGGGTTGTGTCTAATGAGAGGAAATTCTCTGAGATGATAATCATCCCCTGGAACATTTTTGGAAACCTGAAGCTCTCTATAAGACTGCTTTAAGAAATTTTTTGTTAATCTTCCCGTTCCATGACATGCATATGCTTAGTCCTTGGGAGATCCTGAAAAGGGCAACTCATGCTAAGAGAGGGTATTTATTTTGTCTTTTTAGACCTGATGTACTAAAGCAAGGACAAGAAATGGTGTCCTCACTATAGAGGAAATTGCATAATTGAGATGAGTATCTAGGGAGAGGCAGTGAGGAGTCCATCTCTTTCCCATACCAACAGACAGGATTAAACCATTCTAAACCCCTCCGCTAAGCTGACATCTTCATACTGACATCAGTTTTGCTGTTTATTTCTTTTGCAAGGGGCAACAGTGGGATTTAAGCTAATGTTGATCTGGCCCTGTTATTAGTCTTTAAGAGTAGGAACTGTTCTGTCCTCCCATTCTTGCAAAAAATATGCTTTTGTAAGGTAGTAATACTGTTCACTTCCTTGTTAACTTTTTTTACTGTACATGGGTGATTTTGGCCATAACATCCTCAGGAGTAAACTCTGTTGATATTCTTCTTTAAAATTCATGGGTATTTTGTGACAAATACAGGTTATAATATGGTTCCTCTGGAATTTTCACTTAATCCAAAAAGGAACTGCAGTCACATCAAGGCTAGGGATTAATATTTCTCTTCTCATATTTCTCCATGCTCTGCAAATAATGAGTTTGATTCTGATGTCTTTTTCAGAAACATAAATGAAATATTTTCCCTTGTAATCAAAGGAAAAATTAGGATAGGATATAGAATCAGGAATTACATGGTTTTGTTTTGAACAGCAGTGAAACACACAGAGACTGGCAGTAATGTGTCCCTCCCTAATTTTTCGGAAGCATGAATTATTCAAGGGGTATCACAACATTTACTAAAAATAATTTAAATGTAAGCAGTATTGGAACTATGTCTAACATGCTTCAATAGTTACAAATATTTGCAAATAGAGAATATGAGGCCTTTCTGATCCTGATTTCACAATTGCAGATTAGGATGGGCCGCAGAATATCATCAGGTTCAACATCCTACTCAAAGCAGGATTAACATCAAACATATGAACTGGTGTAATGCTGAAGACTAGATTTTAGAAAATGCTCAATAATATGTCCCTGGGAAGAGTTCAATTGGGTCCTTCTGCTGCTGTATGCCATTTAGAGCTACCTGCAGGTCCCAAGCGCAGCAGCATAAGATGTGCTGTCAATGCAAATGCTGAACAAACAGGCGGTGCTGCTGACAGTAAGTAACTGTCCTCAGCAAAGATATTGAGGTTTTTGTTAGTTCCTTTCTTCAGCTTAGGAATAGGGGGAAAAAATCAGAGGGATGATGTAGCCGGTGGCATGGGCTGGACCAGCTAACCACCAGGGTCGGTCAACGGCTCGTCGGCGGTGTCTGCTAGCGTCCCTGGGTCCCAGGTTCACTGCAGTCAGGGACCGTCTCCCCTAGCCGCGAGCCGCTCCTCCCTAGAATGGCAGCCACGCTGTCCCAAAAGCCGGAGTGCTGCAGAAGAGAGTGTTCCCTCGCCCGGACCCCAATCAGACAGGCAGTCACGCGGCGGTCAGTGGCTTGAGGTCAAGGGCGAGAGACCCCGGGTCTCAGCTGGGCATCAGACTTTATTCTGAGGGTTACAACCAATCTCGGAACGGCACGGGGCAGGAACCAGGGAGGGACAAAGGGACAGGGACCAATTGGGAAGGAGGAAGGGAGGAGAGAGGGAGATACGAAATACCATTATGAACTGAGGGACAGGGGAGCTCGACCCCTCTCTGGGGCAACCCACCTTCGACCCTGCCCCAGGGGGATGTTATTCCCTAGGTCTCCAGAGATTTCTCAGGGGGGAAGAAACTCTCTGGGCTTGAACCAATGCTACAGAATGATGACTGGCATTTTGAAAAACTAATAGGATAACTTAATTGACTGGAACATAAGTATCTAAAATACCTATGGATGAGTGTGCCAGCCGATATAGCTCAGCTGAATTTCTCCACAAAACACAGGTCACAACATCTGTGGAAAATCACTGAATGTACAAGGTTGACTAATGCTTAGTGAAATTGTCAGGGAGGAGGAAAAAAGATAATAAAGCAGGAGTAGCTCTCTAATAGTTGAGAAAATGAAACCATTTGGGAAAAAAGAAGTATTTAGTTTAGTGATGGAGATAAAATTTCTGTGAAGAATACAGAAATTATTCAGAACCTTGAAACAGGCTTGATACTAGCTGTCAGATTTGGAAATTGTTTATTTATTACATAGGTTGAAAAGATATTTGTTCTTTATATTTAAAAAATTTAAATACAGGAAACAGTGATAATTTTGGCTCTTTATCTTTCTAACATCACAGAAAGAATCAGTGTCTTGAAGTTTAGGCTTCTTCAAGTCTGATTTTTTTTTTTTTTTAGGAATGTAAAGAATTAGGAATTTAAAAAGGATAGATTTAAAAGACTTTTATTTCAATTCCTAAGCATTTGATATAAACACGAGATGAATGTACTGTAAACAACCTATAAAACAAAAAGGACAAAAATCTTTCTAGTAAGTCCATCTGAAATGTAAACAGGTAGTCAATGATTTCAATGAGATCAATTCTTCTGTTTTGGAGTAAAAATTTAAAAAAGGTCCATCAGGTTCCCATCAAATGGAAAGAGTGTCTTAAAGGATTTTTAAAAAAAATTTTAGTTATTTCATGCTACTTGTAAAGTTCTCCTGAGCTTTACTTCTAGAATGCAGCAGTCTAGAACTCTAGAAAGCTCATTATGTTTTCCATTATGTTTGCAGAACAAGTGTTAGTTCCTGAAGAAAAAACAGTTTCTTCTAATCCACAAACACTGTATGTCCCCAGAGTTTTTTATTCAATATTATGCAAATCAAGACAAACCTAGAACTCTCAGGCTTCTGATGTATAGTTTTATGGTTCTTCCTCTCTCATTCCTTTGCTTTCAGATCTCCTCCAATCTGCTTCAGTGCCAGAAAGTGAGAGCTGACAGCTCAGTAAAACTTTTTGCGTTGGAAGGTGATTCTACCTACTTTAATCCTAAATTTTCTTTTCAATGTGTCATTCCAACACTTTTTAATGCAGTCATTCCCCCCATGACCCTCACAAGCAGTCTTGCCTCTCTTTCAGATTATTGAAGAACATTTGTTGGGTGTTTACCCCTCTTTATGATTAAGCCCAGTTATTCAGCTTCTGTGATTTTTGTTTTGGTCTTTCTTCAGTGTTTTACAATACCAGCTCCCTGTATGAGATAATTTGCAACATACTACATTAATGTAGTGACTATCTCTTAGCAATATTTTTTCTGTTCTTCAGGTAATTGTGTCTTACAGCTAGATGAAGTAGTATCTACATGAATTAACTGTGGCTTCAGTTTTCACTTTTATGATTTGGATAAAAAGGGAGAAAAAACAAGGCTGCTATAAAATCATATGCTCATTGATACTCATTGAATATTTAAAACACAAGGGTGCAACTTTATATTATACATTTCAACTGTATGTGGGTGGCAGGGTTCTTGTGCTTATTGTAACAATCTAAGAAATAATTACTGAGTCTCAAACTGGTCAGGACTGAATTATTACCAGGAAAATGCAAAGAATAAACAATACAAAGGATACAATAGATCCTGTTTGTCACTTTTCCTTCTCTTTCCAGAAATAATAAACACTTTAAAAATCAAATTAAGTCTGCTTTATGGAACTAAATTAATACACAGCAGCTAGCCAAACAGCCTAATATGTTTACTTACAGAAACATAGTCATTTACAATGTAAGAACTTACTGCAATAGTGTCTACTAATAGACCCTTAAAGGAAGAATAAGTTTTGCATGGTGGTGTTTGAAATCTGGTGCTTCTTCAAACAGCTAAGGACTAACTAAGCAGCCTACTTCTGCAGAACTATGATGTTCTTATAGTTGCTACCCTTTTTGTTTTGCTCTGTACTGGGAAGTGCAATGGAATTTAACCTTCAAAAAGAAAATAAACTAACAACTCTCTCTATGAAATATGCATCCATTATGTGTGTATTGACTTTTGTCTTGGGCTAATCCCAGCTGGAATCTCGGTCTCTTGCAGTTGCTTGCTCACACCCCTGCAGTGGGATGGGGGAGTGAATCAGAAAGGTAAAGGTGAGAACTCAAGTGTGCAGATAAAGACAGTTTAATAGGTGAAGCAAAACCTGCATGTGGAAATAAAATAATAAATTTATTCACTACTTCCCAACTGCAGGCATGCGGTCTCCATGCAACCTTCTATTACCCAGGTTGAACAGCTTTAACCTTCTCAGCCTGTCTTTGGAGGGGAGGTGCTCCAGTGCTCTTATCACCTTCATGGCTCCTCTCTGGACTTGTTCCATGTCCTTCTTATGTTGAGGACCCCAGAGCTGGACGTAGCACTCCTGATGGGATCTCACCACAGCTGACTGGAGTGAGAGAATCGCCTCCCTCAGCCTGATGGCCGTGTTGTTTTTGATGCAGCCCAGGATGCAGTCAAAGCATGTCAACAAAATACTTGTTGTGGTCATAAAAATATTGTATGCTATAGCTGAAGAACCTCTGCTTGATTCATAGAGCCCTATATGAAGTAAAGGTAAGAAATCCAATTGACTTTTAAAAACATATTAGAGAATTATTTTAAAAGTGTTAATAAAGGATTAGATTGGTCCAAACTGTATAGCATTCATTCTGTCTTGGTTTTATTGTAATTGTTGCTAGGAACAGAAACAACGAGGTTCTGCACAATCCTTGTACACTGAGATTCCTCAAAAATCTAGCTCGGAGTAATCAGTTCAGTAACTATGATTATATTACTTTTAGGACAATAACTTATGGTCCAGAAATTCAATCTAGGTCATGATATCCTTGGCAAAGATGTGCTTCACAATAGCACAATCTCACCAAACCAAATCTACATGTAACAATAGAAGAGGAAAATGGTGAAAATATAGTTTATTAATCCATACTTTTACAGGAGGTAAAAGGGAACTGGCAAGACATGCTAAAGTTTAACACCTGGGAGTTATTATGTGTGCTGTTATGTCAGCAGCCTTGGCTGCAGTGATCATGAAATGGTGGAGTTCTGGGGCCTTAGGGCAGTGAGGACGGTGCACAGCGAATTCTCTACCCTAGACTTGAGGAGAGCAGACTTTGACCTCTTCAGGGGCCTGTTTGATAATGTACCATGGAATAAAGACCTGGAGGGAACTCCGGAGTCCAGGAGAGCAGACTTTGTCCTCTCCAAGGATCTGCTTGATTTGTACGAAAACCTGGGAGGACAGAGGGGTCCAAGAAAGCTAGTTGTAGCAGGGAAGGTATTTTGTATTTTTTATTGCATTTTTCAGTTTGGATATAATGTCATATATGCCTGTTTACTGTTCTTGGACTGAAGTGTGCATATGCTTGAAAGAGACTGAAATGCCTATAGAAAACACAGCAGAATCTAACCACATTTTTAATGAGACCCGGACCTGCACTTACTAGTCCTAGTTTAAATATTCTAACATGTAAAACAGATTCTATTTATCTAATATATGAGAAAGTCAAATATCTCCCTGTTAGAGTTCCAATGCTGGCAGAGTTTGGAAATCGTTATTGTCTGTCCCAACTAAGATTTGGAACCAAAAGAGGGAATTCAACAAATACATACCCCTCATATCATATTGAATGTGTGAAAACATTACCTTTGTGATGTTGTTGTACATATAAAACATTTCTTTAAAACCAGTTCTGCTTATCCTGTCCCACTTCATACAGTAGTATGAATATTCATATTGGGAGAAGTAGATCTCACAATATGTTCTAAAAACTCAGAGACATGTATGAAAATTCACACTTACACAACCACACTGAAGATCTAAATTGATTGTGGTAATATTTAGCTTAAATAGATCCATTTTATTAAAAAACTCACAAATATAGCAAGGTTTTGGATACATTTAATATTTATTGTAAAGCAAGAGATTTCCTCTGCATGGGACTTTTTTAAGGCAAGAAAGTGTCATTTTAGTACAAAACATAAACTAGTGTCAGCAGCAGTGAATGTTTAAATTCCCCAAAATCAACCCTGGGTATTTTTTTTTTTTAATTGATTTCTGTGAAGAGGAGTCTTTGAAACAAGTAATAAAATTCTATGTGTGGGACACTTTAAGAGCAAGAGCTGACTTGGTGGACTTAAAGTTGCTATCCTTATGTCTTGTTAGTATGAAAAAGAGGGATGGGAAGGCTATAAGTTTATGACAAGCATATAAACGTATCAGGATAATTCTTATGTCTGAGGTAGAGGCACAACAGTCGCAGGAGATGCCACAGATATAACACAGCAGTTATATTCTCGTTTAAAAGGTAAACTATGGCCTATAGAAATATTTTCAATTCATCCTCAAACTCTGTTGAATAACTCCTTTACTTTGGCTACCCAGCATGGAGAGGATTTGACCCTCCAAGCGCAAGCAACTTCAGTTATAGTGCCATAACCAATTTTCACCCAGCTCAAAAAAAAAAAAAAAAGAAAAAAAAACATAATAATACTATTCTTCCAATTTAGATTAATCTGTTTTAATACATGAAACTCAACCACAATCAAAACCCCCTTCCCCTCCCAAGCTTCTAATGAAGTCCAACAGCATGTGTTGCAGTAGGAAGTAATCAGCACATTGCTTCAAGCAGTGATCTGCTTTGGCTTTTTTTCTGTTCTCAGTTATAGATCATATTTTCAGATTACTCTTACTGGAAAATTTTAATTGGTGGTCCTGTAGTCCTTTTAACAGGATTTTATTGTTCAAATATGGAAAAGCTGTCTTCATGGTGTCAGGTAGCATGAAAGGAATGCCCTTAACCTTGCAGCCTGCTAAGCAATGGAACAGCAGATAAATAAAATGGAGCTTGAAACAGATCTTGTCTGCTCTTAATACGAAGGGTCAATTAGCTGTATCACCCACCTGCGGACAGTTCTGTTCTTTTGCACAATCAGTAAATTACTTTTTCCAGGACATTGTACCAACGGTTAGGAAGAGCTACCTCCAATTTTGGGCTTACTAAGAACTTCTGAAGAACTAAGAATTTGACTCCATTCTGGATAGTGTAACAGAAAGAAACAATTTTTGAACCACATTCTATGGATGTTTCCTGCATTCCATTTACGAAGCCTCATTATTTTGTTCTCCCTAGTAATAAAAAACACAGTGCTGCTTTTCGTCTTAATAAAATCTGAATCCCAAATGTATTTATTTTCTTGAGAAGGTCTATTTCAACAGCAATAAGACTTAGTGGCCTTGGAGAGACGGGCTTTATTCAGCATTCAGCAGAGGAACTTGAACTGCCCGAATCTGTCTCATTATATAGGCTATATGCAGTAAGCCACAGTGTCTAACAGCTGCTGGTGTTAGGATTAAGGGGAAAATATTTAATTTGATGCAGAGGCACGTATGTCATGATTTCTGCAGTAGCTTCTACCTGCTCCCTAGGGTGCATGCTAGATATATGGCATAACACTCAAATCATTTAATTGTGTCAACAAAATATGGTGATGTTTGTTTAAAACAAAAATTAGTTTTGCAATAAAATTGATTAATTGGTGGTTAGTTCACTGTCACTGTGCTGATAGATAGAAAGAAAAAATGATTTTGTTTAATCTTGGGGGAGAGTGAAGAATTCTGGTGAGACCGGAGCAAATACACAGAACATAAACTTGAATTAGTCTTTCTGTTTAGTGAATCAATAAAACAACAGAGAAGTGTGAAGAGTAACCCGGATCATCTATCAAAATGAGTTTGTGCTCCTATTCTCACTGCCTTGTAAACAAGTGCCTTTAGTATTCTAGTGCCCAGAGCATCCAAGACAAAAGGACAGAAATAGTGCTCAGTTTGCAGATGTATTGCCAATGACAAAAACAAGGGAAGATGAGAACTGAGCAAGCTGCTTCCCAGAATCTCTAAATTAGATCATACTAAAATTCCCAGGTGACAACTCATGCAATATGAAAATAACTCTGTTATCTGCAGTAATGAAGACTGTATTTTATGGAGAATGCTAATAAAATGGCATAAGGGAGAAAGTATGTCTTAGATTTGAAAAAGATGGCAAATAAAATCAGGTAAGAAACCTTAATTATGTCAATGATGGAAGCTTGCTTTTCTCTATCAGAATTCAGATCAGGAATCACAGATACAGCACTGTGAAAAAACCTGAATCTGATCATAATTCTGAATGACTGGATTTGTAATATTTTCAAATCCATAAGTGATGAGCTGCAATTAGTTAGATAAAGTGGGTTATGAAAAAGTAATTAATCTACTGAAACAGCTCCAATGTTCAAATTACTATTGCTTTTTACTTTTTTTGGTGTAAATTGTGCACTAGCTCTCTTTCAAGCAATACAATAGCAGTAAAATAAACTGTAACAAGGGTGAATAAAAAAGAGGAACAGCAAGAGCTATGCTGATAAGAAGGAAAATGCTGCTCAGGAGCATAAATTGCTTCTACTGCTTTCTTGAAGAGGCAAATGTCTACGTGACCCTAGATTCCTCCTTGCTACAGATTAGGTAATGTGCACTTTACACACAATCACTTCCTTGGTCTTGAGGATGAGCTGTATTTTTCATGACAATACCCTGAAAAAAAATCATAGATGATGGTATTGCATGTGACAATGAAGAGTGAACATGTGTGACAATGCAGTGGTTAGGGAGCAAAGGTACACTCAAGAAATGAATGATATATTGACTATATGTGGAGAAGTCATCAGCTGCTTCATTCTTACTTTTAATCCAGCAAGGCTGACAAGACCAAAAATAATTGCCAAATTAAGATGTTTAGTAGTCTACATGTATTGCATTATGACTCTAATTCCATTTCCTTGTGGACACATTATCCTTATATCATTCACCCTTGCTAGTGGATTACCACTGTTCTGCTCAACCATTGGGGATTCTGTATGTGACTGATACTTTTTGAGGGAAACCACAAAGATAGCGTGCAAGGACTCTTTGGCCCAGAGCATATGAAAATGTCACAAAGAGACCCGCTTTCTTTTTCTTCTGGTCTTGTATACATCTTGTACATAATTTTTTTCAATTCTCCTTCCACCCTTCCCTCCCATCTATGAAATCAAATCAGTCAGTTTCTGTTCTGTGCAAGCTGCCAAGAGATCTCCAAGTAGAAAATATAGCATATGAGCTCAGCATTGTATTATTATACCCTATAGGTCATCAACAAACACACAAAAAACTTTTCTTCAGGTGCTACTTTTCTAGTCCTTTGTTTAAGTTCCATTATTTCTTATAGTTTTTTTCCAAAAAATGCAGTTGCTACAGCAACTAGAATAAAAGTGGGGAAGGAATAAAGTAAATATAAATGTTAAATGGGAGAGGGAAAGACAGAGAGCCTCTTGCTACTGAAGCATAGATTATAAATTAGTGCTGCTATGCTGCAGAACAGAACAATTTTGTGGAAGATATTTTTTACCAGAAATAAAAGCCTAGCCAAGCGATATTTTGAAGCATGCTATTACCCTCAGGGTGGAATCTGGCAAAAGAGTCAAGTTGTTTTGCATGTTACCTTTGAAATTGTGTGTTTTTAAATCTTAGCTTGTGCTTTATTGAGATGCAATTCCAAGCACACATAAAGGCAAACTGCTAAAACAGCTATAACTGGTTATTTTATTTACTGTTTGATCACCTCCCCTGTAACCACTGATTTCTTTCTAACTATTATAACTGTAGTTTCTTGCATTCAAAGTGGTTCCCCAAGGACAACAAAGGAAGCCAATAAATTCAAAGGCAATCGTGTGAAATGAAATATAAGTTTGGCCTTTTATATGTAGCAGCCAGCTATACAAAATTTATGCTTCAAGCTGTCAATTAAATAAGCAGCACAAACTTTTTCTTAGTGACTAAATAACATGCTAGTACTGTCCAATGTTTGGTGACAAGGCTCTAATAGGCCACAGCGGTGCAATAAGGGTGACTAACAACTGATTGTGGGTTATTTGATTACCATGCAAGCAATGTAGACTAAGCACCACACGTGAACAAAACGACCACAATGGCAATTCGTAAAATTCATGCAAGACATTTATTTTAGCAGTATTTATTAACATAACACTTCAGAAGAGAAAGTAGATTTGGGTTAGACTTCACATGTTACTTACTGCCAGCTTGTGCTTCTCTCTGGCCTACTCCATTTCTTTTGTTTCTACCATGCATTAAATTTCCTGTGTAGGTTATCAGGTGATAACAGATTCTCTTTGAATACTTATCTTAACACTGCATATTAATTCAAGCTTCTATCCTTGTGACGGGCATTATCCTAACATGGAATTATTAATGGTTTTTGCCTAAAAGAGATTCATCCTGATAAGGATTTCAGAAAAAAATGTCATTTTTAGTTTTAATTAAATAGCCTGTTATTCAAAGACAGTTGAATTGGTATTGTCTATAAACATCAAGTGTTAACGGAATCTCTGAAGTCTTAAAAGTTAGCAAAAAAAAATTTTAAATACCAGATCCCTGAGATGACAGGATTCAAGATAAGCATATGTGAGAGTTGGGGGTACACATAATTATAGAAGATTAGAAGTTATAGAAAATTAAGATATTGATGTTTGTAAAAATGTGTAAAAGCCTACAGTATTTAATTGCCTGAAACATTAATGTAACATGAAATCATAAGACATTGTACATGTCCTACCTTAATTATATTCTGATTTTCATCGGCGCTGTACCAGGCTGAGGCAAAAAATTACTGTAACACATAACTCTATAACAAAGGAACACAACACAGTGCTGAGAGACATAGACACAACACCATGAAGACATAGATAGCACTCATGAGTAAGATGAAAAAATGTCAGTCATCATGCCAGTGCAGTTAAACAAGTAGGATTTCTGAACATAAATTCACCAAGCAATACAGTGATTGTGTATGCAGTAACACTGATAACAGAGTGGTTAGTTTTTATAAGAGAAGAAAGACTCTTAATGATGATGCATGAACTAATTTACTAGTAGAGATTTTTTCTCTTAATATGTTGAAATAATGATACAATTTTAAATACTCTTACTCTAAGAATTTTTTGGTGAATTATTCAGTTTTTAGTCATATCATTTAATGGTTAATGAATAGGTTCAGCAAATGCACAGCTACAGAATAATTTTTTTAAGGTGTCTCTACTACTGCCTTTTAAATATTTCATCACTTGAATCAGTGCTATGCCTTAGAAAGTGAAAACTGTACTGTCCTTGACAACATTACCCTCACTAAATAATTTTTTTCACATGTATCAGTCCATAAAATATTTTTAGAACTGCTGGTATGTGATTTTGAATGTTTCTTTTTTCATAAAATCAGACTTTAAAAACTTACTGTTCTTTTTATATGTGGTAGCCCATTATGATACATATAGCAGACACCTAAGTCATTTATGGAAAAATGGGCATGGGAGAACCCCCCAAAACACATATTGCTGGAAGAATTCCTGTGAAAATTTTAAGAACTAGAAATAATAGACATCATATCTTACCCAAAAATTGCTTCATCTTTGAGATTTTCTAAATATTTGAGCTCTTTGGAATCTTAATGCCTTCAGTGAATGACCTCAGAAAATTGTATTAGGCATTGCACCAGCAGGATTTTTTGGATCCCTGTGTTCTGAAAGGCATGAGTGTTTTTGGAAAGTATTTGTGGTCTTAAATTCTTCCATAAGCTTTAGAGAAATATAAAATAAAAGTAAAGCATTTCTGAAGGTTTTCTGCCCTTCCCCCTCCTCTTATGGACACATTCCAAAGTATGTTTTTTTGAAATAAGTAGAAATGACAGTTTGACTGAAAAGTACTTAGTCCTGCTTTAGTTAGCATTTATGGAACTAATTTCTGAATGTGATAGCTTTTCCTGTTCACGAAATCTTGACCTGGGTAATAAAAAACTGCTTGTATGCCACAACACCAAAAAATGACTGGTGAAGCACTTTAGCACAGCCCCTGTCCATTCTGTGAGTGAGTCACAGAGTAACTCAGACTTTTATAGTCTTGGGCTATCATACTTTAGTAAAATAGGCTTTTTCACCCTACCATGATGTACTCACTATCTGCATTTTTTCATCCAGTCTCCAAGCTGAACTCAACATTAGATATTGTTAAAAATAAATAGCTCTAAAGCCGGGGGAGAAAGGAAAGGAATAAGGGTAACATTTCTCTACATCAGTGATTATACTAAAGATTTAATTTTTCCTCTCTAACTTAAAAAGTTACATTTTACTGGCTGAACCAAAGTCTCAGCTAATGTTTAAAATGAAGAGAGTGTTAAGTGATTTGCAACAACAAAAATATATTCTTAATGAACCTTGAAATGAGCCTTCTTACTGAAACTGTTCTTATACCTGAAAAGAAGTTCCAATAGTTAACCCATCACTGCCTATTGCATATGGGACATAAACCTAAGAAATCCCTGACTAATATGTCCTGCAAGAAGACTAGATTAAATGGATTTTCAAAATGAGATTGTAAAGCTGATCTTAATTGTAATATCTCACTGAAGTTATTATTGTGTTGTGGGCTTTTAAGATACCATGCTGTGTATCATTCGTATGTCATTCTTTACCATGGGAAAAGCCATAAGGGTATTAGATTTGGCTCAATTCACTAATTTTATCCACCTTCAAAAATATGCAGTTATGAGTTCACATAACTAATAAATACATTTAATTTCAAATAACCAAAAGTTTTAAGCATAGTAAACCCATTCTGGAACATATTTCTAGTAGCATTAGTGCAGCAAAACACTAGCAAAGACAGAACTACGTAAGTTAAAGGAAGGGATTAGATGATGTTGTTCCCTATGATAACAAGGGTCCGGACTTGATAACCCAAATTCGTTTCTAGTCCTATCTCCTGTAGAAAAAGAAAGATACTGATCTCAGGGATTAGTGAAGCAACTTTACCTCAGCAAAAGACTAAGAGCTATCACAAAGTCATAGCAGGTATGGTACAGAAAGCCTGATAGAAAAGAGGTGCATAAGCCATAGTACAGACGAATATCTCTCATCTTTGAAAAGTACAACATTCCCCATGCCCCCAAATATTTTGCTGATCCCTTCCTTTCCTACTTAAAATGAAGAAACATCGAACAATCAAAGCAGATTTTTTTTCTTAGTAAAATCTTGATTTGTAACTAAATACTAACCCTAGTGTTCATAAGGACATTTATGCCTATCCACAATTGACTCAAAAAATTTAAGTATTAGATTGATTTATATCATGTTTCTTTTCCAATGATCTGCTTAAATACTGCAAGGGAAGAACATCTGTTTACACAGTTGGGTGGGAAAAGAGAGAAGCCACGTATAACAGTGTCTTAACTGTCCTGTGCAAACCACTGGTTCCTAGTGGACTATTGCACAATAGAATTGATGACTGAATTTGGTACCACTTCCATGATACAGACTAGATACTGAAAATTGTATAGTGCTTTACTGTGGGTGGCATATGTTCATAAAAGCACCAGCTGCCTTTTTGTCAAACCTCTGAAGAAAAGTTGGAGGTTTCCTTCAAAAATCACGTACTTAATTTTAATAGGGCATTAAAATCTCTGCAGCTTTTTTACTGATCAAAGGTAGAGATGAAGTTACCAACAGTGATAGTTGATATGAAAAGTTTTTAAAATCAGTTTGAACATTTTTGTTCATACCTCAAATTCTTTTTCAGCCCCTCCAATTTCCTTTCCGGCTTTCATTCAAGCAAGCCTTACATTTCATAAAAGTCAACCTTTTTTCATGTGATAGTTTCCTTAACTTTCTCAGTGTGTTGTGATTGTTAGGGGTGGGGAATTTGGATTGTTTTTTCTTCCTCTTGAATTGTAGGACAGATTTTACTTGGGCATTAACTTAAAAAAAACTTTTAGAGTCTTCAATCTGTTAGTAAATTTCATTCTTTTGGACTGTTATTTCTATGTTGTTCTTTCCTTCTTTATATATTTACCTGTCATGAATTTGAAGATTCACATTCTAGATTTACTTGCAGTAAGTTCTGTTGCAGTTGCATTTATTCTATCCTTCCTGTTCCTGCCCCCAAGACAGGACATGAGCAGTTGTGTCATTTTGAATCAAGTGTCTTCTTGCATATCTTAGATTTCTCCCAGTTTCTCCCTTCTCATTCTAAATGTTAGTCTATAATGCTTTTCATTTTAATTACCTGACTCCGTTATGTTTAAGTTTCAGGCTATGCTGCCTGGGCAATTTCCATCTTCAGAGAAATTCCCCAGTTCCTAACATACCTATATCCCTCCTGTATACAGCATTGCTTCATTCACACATTTGGGTTCAGGTCTCTACCTACTCCTCAGGTCTTGAGTAAAGAGCTGACAGGATTTGAAGAATGCTGGTTTTGAGGTGTTAGTCTTAGTTGTCCTGCCTAAGAGTCAGAATTTATCTTCCAAAAACTAAGGCTCACAAAAGCGCTTCATTCTTCCATGCTTAATCCTTCCTTTATCCCCAATTTATTCTGACAGTAAAGACAGAAGTTATCTAGATCAACAACTTACAGTTTAGAGCAATAAATTCTGTGATGTTGAACACTTTGTGTGGGAAACATGAATCAAAGGTAACCCATAATGAACCACAGAGTGAGTCTCAGGTAACTCCGATATTCCGTTCATGTTAAAATAGTTCGTTTGACAAATAACATTGTTAATTTCTTTGGACTAAGCGCTATTGAGGTAGAGATATGCCTTGTTATTTGACATCATATGGGTCTTATTATCTAGAATATTAGACTGACTGGTCATAAAGGTCACTTTTGACTTAAAGAGCTACAGTTCTAGGAATTACTGTAGGTGATGACAACATTTAGCAATTGCTATTCTAGATCATACAGAACCAATAAATCTGAAGTTAGGAGGTCTGATACTGCATTAAAAGTGTAATTAATTCATCAGAACATCAAATTTGGATTTAAGCGAGTGAAAATTAATTGAAAGCAACTATAAATCTGCCATCTTTTGTAAAGACTGAATAGTAGCATTTTTTTTACTTCGGTCTTCCCTCCTGCCACTTTTTCTCTTTGCACATTAACCCATCCCAGACTGAAAGTAGAGAAAACATGTAAATGGGTTCCATTTGTTTCAAGGAAAGAATTAACTTCTTAGGAAAGGCTTGAACTTCTTAGGTACCCAGGAAAAAAATTGGTGCTACAAAATATGAAAAACAGGTCCATTGAAATGAGTTAAGGGGGGTGAAATCATCTGCTCATATACTCAGTGGAAATTGTGTGGTCAGTCAAAGGACAAGCAGGAAAATCAGATCAAACTATGCAGGTGTACATTGAAGAAATGTTCAATATACTTTTAATTGTTTAATCAGTGTTGACAATATTGACATTTACCATCTGATTAAAGTCAATGGTCTTCAAACACCTGTAAATAGTAGAAAAACATTTTGTATAAACTCAGCAGTTTTAGGACGTAAGTGAACACATATTCACCTCAGCAGTTTTAGAACATGCTATTTCTATATTATTTCTATATTTCTATACTCATCATGCATTGCTACTGTTTTCTTCTAGGTTTGAAAATAAAACAATGGAAAAATGTAATAATATGTCCTCCCAGCTTTAAATAAAGCAAATTTGTACTATAGAAACACTAAACCAGTCAGTATTGGAGATACTAAGTCCACCCACATAGAATTCTAGGCAGTCAATACTCTTCATTTCTGTGGGTGTAGCAGATGTGATTTTATACTCAATACACACAAGCCACATACTGACAAAGCTGCTTTCTGAAGCCAAACTCAGGATTTAAATGGCTTGTGCTATCACAAACTACAGAGAAAAACGTGGGTTTAAAAACTCATTTTGACTCAAAAGTGTGGTTTAACTTACCCTGTCTTCTTTGCTGCCTTTCTCCACAGATGTAGATTCCCTGATGGCTTCTTACTGCATTCTAGCTCTTTCTTTTGCGATAACAGAGTAGTTTGTTTTCCATGAAGCTCTGGGCTACTATGAGTCCCTTCAGCTATTACTGAAACACAGAGGAATGAAGCCCTAACATAATCTCATCTGACATCAACCACATTGGTGCTTGGTTGTATGTCTGGGGTTTGTAGCTTCAGTACTTAATTTATATAATGAGGTGGAGAATTCCCCTCACCCTGTAAAAATAAGACATGAGCAAGTTCTCATGAGCACAAAATAAGAAGCAACTACACAGAGCTGGTAGGCTGGGGCTTCCTGAAACAAAATTGCTCCAATTTTTGTATGTTAATTATTCAACATTTATATGTGTTTGCTGTGACAGATGGGAAAATGTGTCTGTGTCAACCTGGTTTTGACACGTTTTGCTTTGTGAACGTGTTTCTGCATTTGCCTTCAGAGATTATGTATTCTATTTGATACTGGAGGCTGTTTGCATGTGTAGTTGCATCAGAGGACAGAGTTTATTTAGGGTATAGTGTCTGTGTCCTTATTTTCACCAAAATACAAATTTATGAGCCTATAATCACCTTTTAAGAGTCATTAAGGACTTCTTTCCAAGAGATCTGTAGCTTTCTTGTTTTTCAGAAATTCTCTTTTAACATAACTCTCAACTCTTTTCATCAGACAAGATTATAATCTCACTGATTTTTTCCTGTCTACCAACATAACTTCTTCATCTGTCTTTTATTAAGACCTCTATAAAATTAGAGATTAAATCCTGGTTTGCTTTAGTTACAAGTATTCATTTACTTTTTAAATAATATTTTGCTGGTTTGACCTTGGCTGGATGCCAGGTACCAATGAAAGCTGCTCTATCACTCCCCTCCTCAACTGGACAGAGGGAGAGAAAACAATATGATGAAAGGTTCATGGGTTGAGATAAGGACATGAAGAAATCACTCACAGATTACCATCACAGGCAAACCAGACTGCACTCGGGGAAATTAATTGAATTTGTTGCAAATCAAGTCAGAGTAGGATAATGAGAAGTAAAACCAAATCTTAAACACACCTTCCCCCCACTGTTCCTTACTGAGATTAACTTTATTCTCAATTCTCTAACTCCTCCCCCAAGCAGTGAAGCAGGGACAAGGAACAGGGGTTACACTCAGTTCATCACATGTTTCTGCCTCTGCTTTCTCCCCAGGAGGAGGACTCTTTCCACTTCTCCAGGATCCCTCGAACAGGTTACAGTCCTCCATGAACTTCTCCAGTGTGAATCCTTTCCATGGGCTTCAGTTCTTCATTCACTTCTTCAGAGTGTGTTTCTTCCACAGGCTGAAACCCTTCAAAAAAAGGCTGCTGCAGTGTGGGTTCCTCGTGGTATCACAAGTCGTGCCAGCAAACCTGCTCCGTTGCAGGCTCTTCTCTTCACAGGTCCACAGGTCCCCTCAGGACCCTGCTCCAGTTCTGGCCTCCCATGGAGTCACAGCCTCCTTTGGGCACATCCACCTGCTCTGGCATGGGGTTCTCCACAGGCTGCAGCTGGATCTCTGCTTCCCCATGGAGCTCCATGCATTCCAGGGGCACTGCCTGACTCGCCATGGGCTGCACCAGGGACTGCAGCTGATGGACTCAGCCTTGACCAGAGGTGGATCTGTCTTGGAGACAGCTGGCATTGGCTCTGTCAGACACAGGGAAAGCTTCTAGTAGTTTCTCAGAGAAACCACCACTGTTCACCCACCACCACCTCTGGTTACCCAAACCTTGCCACACAAACCCAATAAGAATATGTTTATATTTTACAAGTTATATGTGGTCAAAATATGTCCTTGTAGGCACTGAGGTTATGTTGAGATAGTAAAATTTCCACTTCCCTCCCTGTTAAGCTGTCTTGGGGAACAATATGTCTGAGAAACAGCCACAAACAGGCTGAGAGCCCATGAGAACCCCATGAAGTTCAGCATGTCCAAGGGCAAGGTCCTGCACCTGAGTTAGGGCAATCCCAGACACAAGTAGAATCTGGAACAAGAGTCTGTTAAGAGCAGCCCTGTGGAGAAGGAGTTGGAGGTTCTCATGGATGAAAAACCAGACATGAGTCAACAGTGTGCACTCACAGCCCAATAGGCCAACTGCATACTGGGCTGCATCAAAAGAAGCAAGGCCAGGAGGCTGAGGAAGGTGATTCTCCTCTTCTACCTTGTCCTTGTGAGGCACCATCTAGAGTGCTGTGTCCAGGTCTGGAGTCCTCAGTACAAGAAATGTGGACCCATTGAACCAAGTCCAAAGGACCATTAAGATGAACTGATGGCTGGAACATCTCTTCTGTGAAGACAGACTGAGGGGTGGAAGTATTTCAGCATGGAGAAGAGAAGGCTCTGGGGAGACCTCATTGCAGCCTTCCAGTTCCTAAAGCTTATGAAAAAGAGAAAGAGTGACTTCAATAGCATGTAGTGATATGACAAGGGGGAGATGCTTTAAACTGAACTAGGATAGGTATAGATTAGATATTAGGGAAAAATTCTTTACTGTGAGGATGGTGGGGCACTGGAAGAGGTTACCCAGAAAAGCTGGATGTCCTATCCCTGGAAGTTTTCAAGGCTGGGCTGGATATGGAGCACTGAGCAACATGATCTGGTGGGATGTATCGTGGCTTTGATAGGGTGTTGGAATTTTAAGGTCACTTCCAACCCAAGCCTTTCTATTATTTTATGATACTTTTGTTTTAGGTCCATATTGCTCTCCAATATTTGGATTGCTGACCTGTTAAAGTTTCCTTCCTTCCCACAACACTAAAATTTTGTTCTTCACTACTTGTAAAACCCTCTTACTTTTGACAGGTCCACTCAGCCCTTTAATACTTATAGAAATCATTATTGTGGGCTGACACATAGCAACATAGTGTTCCAGACTTTAAGTACCTAATTCCGTATCTGTCAACATAAACCTTGTTGATATTTTTTATTATCTGTGAACATCTGTGGATCACATAAACAAAAATATTGATTACAATGACCCTTATGTCTTTTATGATAACATCCAGATTAATTTTGATGTTTCTTAAAATGTCAGAAAAAAATTTCGTCCTTATGTTTGGTTTTGTGGGTTTCTAGACCCAAAATATCTTCACAATCTTTAAAACTTTCATTATCAGATGTTAACTTTTTTCTTCCACTTGCCTAATTTACCTTAATCCCTTTAATAAATCTGGTGCTCTTGCTTGAACACCAAACTCCCATTTAAGAGTGCCCATTTGAGGCACTCCCAACTGCAGCTTTCAGTGATGTGCTGGCAATAAAGCTTTTTCAGGAGAGACAGGTAACTGAAATAGCTGCTCAGAGCTATGCATCAGCAGTCTGCCATCTATTTTTCAGTTTTACACAGTATCTTCTTTCTCCTTTTTTTTTTTTTAACCTTGTATCATGGAATTTCTTCCTCACTATAATTCCCAGTATTCTTGTTGCTCTCAGTTTTTTTTCCCATCTTGCCAACCCCCTAAGCTTTACAAATTTTCTGACAAGAAATATTGTATAATTAATACAAACTAAAGAGACACTTTCGAAGTTGAAAGCAATGAATAAACACCTGAAACAAATGTTTCACCAAGAGGTACATATAGTTCCAGCTTCTTGTATCAAAATATACTCTGTTTTCTTTTGACTTATTTAATAAGTTATTAGGAGATACTTCACACAGATGAATCAGTAGCCAGTGTGGATCTCAATTTACCTAATTTTCTTTTTCTAAGAGCTGACCATACCATTTAATTTATCTACTGAGACTTTTCTATAGTAAATGGAGAGAGCCCAGTACCTCCAAGGGATAATTCATCTCAATAAATGTAGATGTCTAGGGCAGATGGAACAATTCTTTCACTGGTGGTGGATCTGTGGACTTGAATCACTATAATAATCAGCTTTAAATTTTTCCCAAGACTTGTGCTGCTTTGATCTGAAAGAACAATGTCCAAATAATGTGGATCAATGCCATAATGTCTTCTTTATTTTTTATTTCTTTGTTGACTCTGGATCTTGATATTTTACAAAGCTTATCTTAAGGGCATGTTCTATATCATAAGAATATGTAGTTTCAGATTCTCAAATAAAAGAGCCAGCCTATTGTTTATAGGATATGAGTCTCCTGAGTTTTGAAGTTTTTTTGACAGATCACACACTTGATGAAATGTTCTTCTCAGAAGTCCGTAGGCGAACTGATCTAGGACCAGAGAAAAAGTTCCATGAAAACAACTTATATTCACATAAATATTTTTTTTTCAATGTCCAAAAAATGCTACTAAAAAGAGAATTAATGTAAAAAGTGAATGCTTTATACTGTAAGAAGTGAGAGCCCTTTTGGATATCAACCTCATTAAATTCTCATTATTTACAGATGATATGGTTTGAATTATCCTTGTAATTTTTTCCTGATTTTCTGTTTCTTTCATTATTCTTATCAGCAACATTTCTGTCATTTTAAGTGCTTAAATTTATATACAGTATTTAATTATTTTGACAGCTGATAACAATATGTTAAATAGGAAGTATGTTGAATTATTTGAATAATTACCTGAATTGCATCAGGAAAAGAATTAAACAAAACCCTTTAAAAGAAACTATGTCAGTAGAATTCCAAAGAGATAAATATATTGGTTTTCAATCCAGTCACATCAGATTTAAAGTCTGATCCAAAGCCACTGAAATCAATAAGAGCATTTCCATTGAGCTGGCCTTGGATCAAGCTCCTGATGCAGAAAGCAAAAAATCGAAGCTCCTTTATCTGTATTCATTGCACATGCAAAAAATATAGGAGCTTCATCCCATACTCAAGTGAAGACAAAGAATCTTGATCTTGAATAAACTACCATTACTTCTGTTGACACAGAACCTCATTCAATCCAATAATGACCTGTTAAATATAAAACATTTGAAAAGAGAGTTTTCAAATGTTTTACTCCTAACAGTTCAGAAAAAAATTTTCTTAACATACTTTTAAACCATTTTCCACAAACAACTAGTCACTCAAATTAGACTCTCCTTTATTCCTTTTAAATATATATGTTGAATACTGCTAAACATCAAGGAAGCCACCAAGTTACCACAATAAAATAAGATTATATTACACATATGGAAAATACAAGACATCTGAAATATTAGAAAATAAATAAAAATTTTTAAAACTACGTAAAAAATGCAGTCCATGACTGCAACATGGAAACAAAGAAACTACAAGGGCCTGAGGGCCAGGGTCAGTTTAGCACAGTACAATGTCACAGGTGAAATGTTAGGATATTCAAGATGACATTTGCACATCTTAGAGAAATAAGATCCTCCTTCACACTGTGTTTAACTGCATTAATATTTCCACAGATTCCAAAGGTTAATCATTGAGTCTGTTGGCAGTTTTAAAAACAAATATTGTCTCTCTTCCGTAGTGTTACGTAGCTCATGATATGTAATGCCCAAATTCTTCACTAAGACCAAATTCTTTAAATACTTAACTTTTGGTGACTAGCATGTCACTTTTGATAGATTTAATTTTAAAATTTCCCCTGGATTTTTAAAATTAATTGTTGCTCCAATGATAAACCATTTTATCTTCACTTTATCATGTACCCTGACACAAAAATGACAAGAGGATACTGTGTAGGAAAGAATTGTTTGTTTTTTTAATTTCTTATTTCATTCCTGAACCCATTTTATATTCTAAGCCCACAAAAACTATAATGTACAGTCATAAATAACATTTCCTCACATGATTCAGAGAGACCCTATATAGTGTTCACAAATTGGACTGCAGGCTGGAGGGTGTAAATTCCCTAGTTTTCCCCTTTGGTCTGTGAGAGGGGAGAAATGCCTTTTGTAGCATTTTAACACCTGCCTAGGCCAATGAGCCTAAGCCTATTCTGTACCAAAAATTCTCCGAAGAGATTTCCTCTTGATGAATATGGATCATTCATAGCAAATTCCACTCTTTATTCTTCCTTTCTCAGTTTAGGAAAAAAGGGTGAGGGTGTACTACAGATCAGAGGGACAATTTCCAAGGCTGTAAGTGTACAGAATTGTATCTCAGAAGTTCTATTTGACTGGAGACTGATGGTCCATTTTACAACGGATGGGCCAATTTTTAAGTCTGTTACAGAATAATACATATGTGACCATAAATTTTCCTCTTCCAGACACTTGAATGATGAGCAGTCATTGAAATGCATGTGAAAAAATGTATGTATGTATGTAGACGGGAAATGAACCAGATTAAAAAAATATTGTTCTGATTCTTGGTGATTCATATCCTGCTTTATTGCAAGAAATAAATAAGTAGCAGATAGCATAATATGATTTACCGACAAAAATAAAACCTTTGACCCTTTTTGTTTCACCACAGGCTTTTGATGACTACGTATTGGTACTATTTTTCATTTCTCTATAAACTTTTTAGAATCTAAAATGCACTGTTTCTATAATACTGAGAACGCAATTATAAAATGGTATGTTAGCCTTCTTGTTTGAGACAGCAATTTTTCATTTACAAATCTGTACCAAATAATGGGGTCATAACTCTTTGGTTTATAGTTGTTTTCCAAGTGAGCCCAAGGTTCTGATATTTAGTCCAAGGGTCACACTGATACTCATAAACAACTCAAAGCTCTTTCTAAATTTTTTGTGTTGCAGGAGTCCTTAGAGTCGATTACAGCTTTGTGATCGGTCTGCCCCCGTCCATTTATAATTACACTTTGTGGGTTTAAGGCATATTTGTTTCAGTAGTTGTCTATTGTCAAATAAAACATACAGTTAAGTAGCTTTATGAACTCTGATGCCTCAAAAATAAAATACAGATGTTGTGTCCCATGCCAACTAAAAAGCAGCAAAGAGCTTTTTAAGTTCTAAAATCTAAAATTACATCCATGACTTATAGAAAACATTTTGAATATGCACCACTTGTCATGTATTCATATGACACTTTCTATTAAACATGACACATTCATTATTTTTTATTTTAACTGAGTGGTGATCTTCAGTTCAAGTACCCTGTCTCTGATTATAATGGATGATCTTACTTTAAATGAAAATTTGCTCCTGTCATACAGAAATCTACTATTATTACACTCTATTGAAATAATGTATTAACATCAAGAATATTAAATGAAAACATAGTGAGTATGGGAAACCTCTTTTTTTATGCTAGTTTATTTTTTCAGGTATTTGGAAGTGTTAATAGCTATGCTGAAAAATAGTTGGCTGCTCAAAACTTCCAAAGTAAAAAGATAAGAAACTATTTTATATCTATGTAAAGATTTCACTAAGGCTTCTCTCAGTCTTATTTTATTTGGGAACGCTATTAACTTCTTAAAAAAGAAAATCAGATGTTCCAAATTATCAACAAACCAAGCACTCCCCAGACACTAAGTCTACTTAAAACTCAGCAAAGATTTACAGTATAATAATTTTATAATCAATTTTCTATGTATTATATTAGACAAACCACACTGAACAAATTCACTGGTTTCATATTATGGTTCTGGAAATAAAGTCTGCGTAAGTCCAGCCTCAAGCTCCTCCTCAGATGTATTGTTAGGGTGCTACCAGGTCCCTCTCAAGCCACCTCTTTTCCTCCTAAGCAACCCCAGCTCCCTCTGCCACTCCTCACAGGCCACGTGCTCCATACTCCAATTATCTTGGTGGTTCTCTGGAGTTTACCAGTATTTTTCCTGTAAATTGGACTCAAATTTTCTTGGAAATTGAGACCAAAACTGCACACAGTACCTAAGTGTGGGCTAAAAAGTACCATGTATAGGGGGATAACAACTTTCCTCAAAATACTGGCTCTACTGCAATGAATACAGCTCCAGATACTGATGACCTTCTCTGTTGCCAGAAAGCTGTTGGTTCATGTTTGGGTCACTTTCTTTCTGAGGGCCCCAAGGTGTTTTCAGCAGAATTGTGTCCCAGCTGATCAGTCTCCTGCCTGCATCGGCTCAAGAAGGTCTTCCTTCCCAGTTGCAGGACTCTGCATTTGCCCCTGTTAAATTTCATAAGGTTCCTATCAATTCTTTTAGCCTTAGGAGGTGCCTCTGAACAGAAGCTCTGCCCTAGTCCTCTTCCCACACCCACCCCTCTCAAGTTTGGTGTCACTTGCAAAATTAATGGGTGAAATTTGATGACACTCCAAGTGTTGATGGATTCGAATTTAAGCCAAGAAAGACTTTTCGTTCCTCTTTTAAATGGGAATGTTTATTGTAGATAGATAAATAGACAATTTTTTTATTCTTCTTTTTTTTTAATATGCAAGAAAACCATTTTGTGGATGCATTAGCCCATCCTGAAAATGTTCCATAAGCTATTCTTTTGTTCATGATGCTTCTTCAAATACTGTTGCAGAACTATAAAAGCTACAAATGTAATTTGGTTTTCTGACATTTCTATACAGAGTCAAGACATTGGTTGTTAAACTAAAATCTCGTAGAAAAGTTTTCTTTTTATTAAAAGCAGGCAAGGAAAAAGAAAACCTGTTAATACTTAAATTTAAGGACGACATTATTCAGCAGAATCTGATGACTCCAGGAGAAGTGGCTCATACAGGAATCTAGTTCAAATTGAAAGGTCATGGGAGCCTATGAAGAGCTCTGTTTTTCTTCTTTTTCAAAGAAATATTATTTAATACTAATTTCCAAATATTGGCAAAGTAACAGACTTGAAAAATGAGAAGACTGAGTATAAAAATTTTCAGGTCAGTATTTAGACTTAATTTCTATGCTATCCCTACTGAATTGTGCAAATCAAATGAGCTGACTTAAATATAATTTCAATTAATGTAAATTAGAAGTAACTCCAGAACAGTAACTACAGAAATCTAGTTATGACAATGTTCAGAAAGTAAGTGTTTGTGAGTCTAATTTCTCACAGACATAAACTATTGCATCTGATGGGTTATGCTCAGACTTTATGATCAGTAAAACAGAATTGTGCCTAAAAATGTTCAGCAGTAATAATAAACTGCTGAAAAAAATAAACTGAAAAGCTTCTTGAAATTATTAAATTGTATAAATATTTCATATGTATCAAACTTATCATGTTGATTTCTAGGGAAAGACAGAAATGTAACAAATGATCTCAAAACACAGACAAATTGGCAGATCTTGGTATCAAGTTACACATCAGAGGAGGACTGATCTCATAATGCAGCCACTGCTATGCAGAAAATATTTTTTGTCTCTGAATATATCTGCATGAAAACCCATTATCTACAGAGTTCCCTGCAGAAATAAGAACTTGAGAAAAGTAAAAACACTACAAATAAAAGATTTGTCCTTGAGCAGTCAATTTGAAAATTCCAGGAGGATTGAGCTGAGTTTAAATAACAACCTAATGAAACTTCTCAAATTTTTTTTTTTTTTAAGAAAAAAATAGGTTTTGGGTTTTTTTCTGTAGGCCATCTCTGGTATAATAGTGAATTGTTAAATTAATCTGTTTTTAGCAGGAATGGGAGGAGGGAGAAACTGGTGGCATTAATTTATATTTCAGAAAAGGAAATTTTCTATGTTCTGTAAAAGTCAGGAAATAAAGAGCATCTGCATTCACTATATGTCATATTTTTCATTCTCTTTTCTTAACCTGGGCTCATTTTTTATCATTAATCAAAGAAAACATAAGAATTAGTGTAGAACATCAGCTCTCCTGAATTAGGAAACATACCAGATTGAGGACTCTGGAATCCTTAAAAGACTTTTGACTGAGACAACAAATAAAATCAGACAGAAGTTTTCAATTCAGTTATCCTCATTCTTTCCCAGTTCCTAACACCCTTCACCGTTCTTCACTTTACAGGCTTGTATTATCCTAACTATTCTTCCAATATCTCCCATTATCTCAGCAAGAAGCAAACTCCTTTTTTTCTTCCTTTTTTTCTACCAAACTTTATCCAATATCACAGTAACATTCCAGTTGGGTAGAGGCCAACAGCCCAGTTTGGATGTCTTAAAAATATCCTTTTTTTTGTTTGGTGTTTTTGTTATCCCTGGACCATAACTCAGTTTTAATTATCAGACAAGTATGTGTGATTAATTAAAAAAAGATTTGTTTTTCTGGCACATATTTAGCTTTATCCTAAATCAGGATCTGCTGACATTTCATCTATAATGCCCTATCCATCAACCTGCAGATAGTTTTGAGCTTGAATACTTTGACTTAATTTTTTACCTTGGCTGGTAATTGAAGTATTTTTCTGTTGAGAAGTCTATTTCTTACAGATGTCATCAGGGAAAAGAAAACTTTCCTAGAACCCCACTAGTGACAAAAGTTTTTGGGATGTAAATACTCAGATTTGAAAGTTATGTAGAGAGGCTACATATCTTATGAAAGGTTGTAAAGGACACATGCAATGAGTTTGAGTGTTTAATAATAAATCCTAGAGGCCATGCCATACCTGAGTTTCAGGTGAACAGGATGGTATGGACTAATATCACTAACAATAAAACTACATTACTCAGATCATTTCAGCCAGAGTAAGTTCCTTTTCTCTCTCTCATTCTAAATTTTGACCTTCTACATTAACAATTTTATATTTTAAATGCACAGTGCTAGATAGTTCTCCAAAATAAGAGGTGAAAATTGTGTTGTTATTCATACAGATGGTTTAGTTTCAGATTTAATGGAATACTAAATTAGGCAGAGAAGAATCCAAAGAGAGAGGCAAAACATTGTTTTACCTTAAGTTGGGATGATAGTTCTTTAATTAAGTGTGCTTCATTCTTAATCTTTTCCACTGAGCTAGTTTGTAGCTTTTTCAATGCATAAATCTTTGGGGGGAAAAAATCTTGAACTTAAAAAACAGCATACTGAATTTTTTTACCCTAGATGGACAAAGTACTCTTTGAATTTTGAGTACAAAGGGAAAAATCAGCTAATTCAACCCAAAACAAATTGCGTCTAGCATCAGTCTGTAGAAAATTT
This sequence comes from Acanthornis magna, assembly GCA_036785705.1. NCBI lineage: Eukaryota > Metazoa > Chordata > Aves > Passeriformes > Acanthizidae > Acanthornis > Acanthornis magna. The sequence continues at coordinate 9,250,380 of JAWUZG010000034.1, forward strand.
CAGCAGTATTGTGGTCAGTACAAATGAATATATTATTCCCCAAGCTCCTCTGCTGCACATTACTGATTTATGACATCAAACATTTTCCAAGGTTGGTAATGAACTATATTAGAAGAAAGGTATGAACTGAGAGTAGCTCTGCAAAGTTTCTCCCACAATCTTTTCCACAGTCAGAGTAATTCTTACATCAACAACTTTGCGTTAGGGGATAGCATTGACCATTGCAGCTAATGAAATGAAGGGAAATTCTCTTGGTTCAGAAAACTCAGCTTGCTCATAGCCCTTTTAATCACATTCCAAGTTAAAGTTTACATTCTTTACTGCAATGCAGTGTAGAGGTAGATAGCACAGTCACTGAAATGTGCCAGCTTGAGTGTTGCAGCAGTTTAGTTGCTGCACTCTCCACAGCATTTAGTTGACCCTTCTGAAAAGCAAAATGGCTCATCCAAAGCTTGGCCCCAGTTCTACTGTTCCTGGCACCTAGAGTCAGTCATTCTGTATCGAGTCAGAATTTCTCCTCCAGATCTCGGCATTCAGGAGAGATACACTGCCCAGATGTACACAGGTTCTGCAGTTTTCTGAAAATCTACTCTCTGTTATTTTCTAGTATATTAGTTAGAATATGTAAGAATGAGAAATAATCTCATGTATGTATGCCACAGAGGTTTTCTCAGGGAAAAAGAAAGTAAGACAGAAGCCTCTGAAAACATATAAACTGTACAGATTTAAAAAAAGATCAAAAAAGACAAAATGTTAGCTGGCTTTTGGAATTCTCATTTGGAATTCTTAATTTCTATATCTTATACATTATCACTCAGAACCTTTTCCTACTTCATGAAGTGCTGACACATAATTCATCTGCTGTGTATATTAATCTTTAATAGCAAACTTACCTAAGCAAATGACAAAACTGAGTAGAAGCAATGACACCTTATCTTGATGGAACAGAGATTACTTGGAGTATCATCTTTACTTTGCTTATCCTGTTTCCTCAGCAGAACACATTAACTTAAATCATCGATAGATAAGATCCTAGATTCTGTTCATTTAATCAAAAAGGCATTTCAGTCTTAGATGAGAAAGAATAGCATTTATTGAGCGTACCATCAATATAAGCATTTCCTGGCTGTGGTCCAGTTCAACAGGCCTTGATTGTCTTAACAGAAGACATAGTTAAAGCAAAGCAAAATTAAATATTCAAAACTTTTAGTTTTATAATGCCTTGTAACTTCATGGTCCTATTATTCCTTCAATAATATTATCCCATTTCTTTTTGCAACCTGACAATTCATCTTATCTCACAGCAGTGATCTAAATTTCAAGTATACTTAAGTTATTGTGAGAGTTCAGAGCACTCCTCAGAGATAAGTCTGCATCGCCACTTGCCTTTTGTGATCTGCTGCTGCATTTGAAGTCATATGGATACAGTATGCAGTGCAGTGTGCTCGGACCTTCAAAGCCAAGAGCAGCTTCTCAGACTATACCTGTATTTCAAAGAGATCATCAGGAACTTATTAAAGGAAAACTGAGCAGGAATGGAAAATGTGGGTTCTTAAACTCCTCCTTTTTCATGCATCTTCTGCCATTCTTTTACGACAATTGAAGAGAGCTTGTTTTTTATTGCAGAAATTATTAAAATTCTTAGAAAGTTTTACAACATTCAAAAACTAGTTGCCACACCACTTTGCTTTATAAAGAAGGTGCTGCTGACTCAGTCACAGCATGTAATAAGTTCAGGTTAACAGAAAATAGACCTTATTTTATGTTGAATGCTGAAGTGGTGCATCATCAGGTATCAGCAGCTGGCACACAGCTATGTGGTTTTCTTTATCTTTTGTATAGAAAAGTAAGTCGAGGTGCATGAATTTGTGTATATGAATTTGTAATTCATATACACAAAAAATAAAAAAAACCCCATTGCTTTCAGAGAGACACTGAATCATATCTACGGTTTTATAAATGGTAGAGAAAAAAACAAAAACAAAGTCACTTAGCACCAGGAATAATACTTTTACCAAGTAACAGATGTTAATCCTGTTGTTTAGTACTTTCCTGGAAGATATTAAAGTACATTATTGTGTAAAAGTGTGTGTAAAGTGTAAAAAAAAAAGAAGAATTCGAATAGAAAATTCATGTAGAAAGTTATACTCTCTTGGTCTGTAAAGAAAGTCCTTTCATAGGCCCAATTTTCACACTAATGTATGGCTTCATCATAGAGCATTGGACTCTAATATCTTTTTCCCTTTCCTGTCAATATTACTAGATGATTGCTGGATTCAGGAAGGAATAATATAAGTTAATCGTAGTCCTGGAGGATTCTGAATGGTGGTAGTCATCTCTAGTATTGCTATCAATGATTTGAAATGAGATTGAATGACTACATCTTTACCTGAGCTAGAAAAAAACTGGTCCCATTTCCAGTGTATGACTCAAGTAACAGGAAAGGCTTTTTAAAAAACCTGTTATCCTCACTATCACCACAGTTAACTCAAACTTGTTGAAGGATAAACTTGTTCTGAATACAGAGTGGAAATTTTGGTAAGTGGTGTCAGTATCTTGTTAGACTCACACATCAGTGAAAGTGAAAATGTGTTGGTCATCTTCAGCAATTCAGAGGGTCACATCTTGATATGAATATGTTTAGCTATAAACATATTTTAAAATTCATAGGAAAATCTGGATGAGTTTAAGACTTTGTCATAGGATGGCTGTAACTTCTTGTAAAAAAAACACATAAAGGCAGAGAGATGCCAAACCTCCAATGAAAGCACATGCTGATGCAGACTGCGAAACATTGTTCATAGGGAAGTGTTCTACTGCTGACATTTAATTTCTGTCCTATTAAATGGTGCATGTAGGTCTAATAACTTTCTTTAGTGGATCTTGGTTAAGTAGAAATAAACTACATAATGCAACAGCGTGGAAAAACTGCATTTGGTTTGGTTAGGGGAGGGATCTTCTTGTAACATTCAGAGAATAATGTCAAAGAGGGACATGTCATTGCTGGTCAAATTACTGTTTACCAGGAAGTAAAATGCAGTTTCCATGTGAGCCAAACTCTTGCTTAGATTTCATTTTTATCCAGTTCAAATATGAACAGCACTCACTGCATATGGCTCCCATACTGAAATTTCGTTCCAGGACCAATGCCTCACAGATTCTGACTGACTTGTACATCCTTGACACATTTAGTTGTCCTATGCACAAAAGACTGCAGACCACACAAGAAGTCATGTTCTATCCATAAGTTGTTAAAGCTACGTTAAAATATCAGCTCAAAGCCTTCTTGAACTTGGAGTTTAGTCCTTTTTTTTTAAATCCAATACCTAACTTAAACTAGTTTTAAAAATTATTGCATATAATTTTTTGCAGAAAGTGAAAAGGCAAATATTTATGGGAAAGCTAGGTGTTGAAATATGAAATCAAACCAACTGGGGCAATCACATTCTGCTTGTTGGTCAGATGTTTGATTTTACTTGATTTTAAAATTACAGAAATTATTCATCAGTATCTGAGAAAATAATGCTTCCATAAATATAACAAAACAAAACAACAAAAATCCCATGACACAGAATATGGAACAAAAAGACATCCACTTTTCAAGAGTCACAAAACTGTTTCAATTTTTTATGGTTTAGAGGGGGTTTTTTTCCTAAATATGTTTTAGTCTTCATTCTTATAATACTTCCCTATGTGTACCGCTCTTCTGTCCCTCTGCCAACAGAAAGCTGTTGCAATGGATGAAATGAACATAGATCGGACAGAAAATTCTTTTTATTATTTACAATTATTGAAAGAGCAGGTCTCTGGTTCTGATACAGATGAGAAAGATTATTATTGAAAGAAGATGAAGTTTCCTCTATGCATTCAGTTGAAAGTTTGACAGCATTATAACTATGGTCATTTTCATTCTTCAAAGTGTGAGTGTCTAGAGCCTGAGCCAAAACTAAAAATTAGATTTTGATCATGAAAGGGCAAGGATGAGCTGGAAATAGAAAAATCATGCTGTTTGCATCAGTTATTTAAATGAAAGTAGAAAATCACTACGTAAAAATCACTAAGATCCAGCATAAGGCTTGATCTTTCCCTTGGAATGAGTCTCTATTGCTGCTGCTAGAGCAGGAATGATGCTTCAAAGACACTATGGAACTAAGAGAAAAATCTTTTAATTCATTCTCCTGCAATACTGTGTGTACCTCCTTTGGATTTTTGGAAGACTGCAGGCAAACACTTTCTCTAGTGAGGACCTGACCTGTGGATCCCTGTAGTTTTTTACACTTGCTGAAAGAATGAGAAATCAGGGAATTCTAATATATTTTTCTTACAGATATGAAAAGCAGCTTTCCTGGATCAATGAGGTTGTTCTGTGCCTTCCAAGTAATGTCAGACCTTAAAGGAATTAAGACGTGGGTAGAAGCCAAGGAACTCTACCTTCATGGTTCTGTTGTCAAGAGGACAGGGATGTCCTTACACCCAGGAAACCAATGGCTTGGCTGAAACGATAGGGAGGGGCTAGAGCAGAAAAAGCCTTAAAAACTCCTCATTTCTTTCCTTGTTTTATATTAATATTTTTATTAATCGTCTCTCCCACTTTCCTTAACAAACCACTTTCTTCCTGCATTTGCTCAGTCCCCTCTTGCTGCAGTTGTAAAGCTTCACCCAACATCTCCCCTTAATCCCCTTTAGTCAATTTGTAGCCACATCATCTGTGCTTCGACCATTGCCCCACATTTCTTCCAAATCAGTAGATCTGTTTCCCATTTCTTGAAGCCCTTTAAAGACATCATGGGGGAAGACCTCATGGAAAAATAGTAGTTTATCCTTACATTATTTCTCAGTTCTTTGAATAGCCTGTGAAAATAATTCATGAAGCTGCACAAGACTTAAGCTATGAGAGAACATTAATACATAAACCACACAGAATTACACAGGGAGTAAACAATAAGTGGCAGTTACAGTAGCATACAAATATATTATGTAATTAATGTGATGAGAAAGAATTATACAAACTGCAAATAATAACTAAATATTTCATTACAGTATCTGTGTACATGCAAATTTCCCTTATACTTTTTATGTGTGAGAAGGGAAATATTATGGTTTTCATACTTTCTATTCTTTCTTCCTTTGGTTCTCTTTATCCTTCCTTCCTTCCTTCCTTCCTTCCTTCCTTCCTTCCTTCCTTCCTTCCTTCCTTCCTTCCTTCCTTCCTTCCTTCCTTTTTTTCTTTCCAGAGACTTCTGAAACTAGTAAATTTTATGGCTGCACCTGAACTTTGCAGAGTACAATACCATAAATCAATATCATAAATCAATTTCTGTGTTCTCTCCATCATGGATAGCAGGGGGTTCATTGCATTTACAACTTGCTGCAGTGATTATTATGGCGAAAAGAAAAAAAAAGAAAAGAAGAAAAATATTACATCTGTGACTACAGCAAGTCTAACAGTGGATATCTCATCATTTATTTGATGACTTCTGCAATACTTTTTAAAATATAATCTGATATATATCTTTGCAATTTTTCACTGAGATCTCAGTGTTTGAGAATGGTTGGAGAGATTAACAGTCACTTCAGTGTCTGAAGAAGTTGTGGAACAAATTCAACCCAGCAAAATAATCTTAGCCCAGTATATCTGACACCTGGGAGTGAAAAAGGAAGTAAATATGATAGTGACAGAATTCACTGCAGGAAGCAACAGTAACTGTGATTCTGGCTCAAGCCAGAGGTGTTTTACTGTAATTGCTGCTAGATGATCTAACATATACTCTTTCTGTAATACAGCCTTGGATAAAACCTGGCTACCAGCTGACTGGCTTTAACACCTGAATACCAAAAAGTGCAATTTTAGAAGTGACATTGCTGATCTATTTGCAGAACACATCACCTGCCATTCGCAACATTGCTTTGGAGGGGGATCCATTTTAAAAAGAAGCTTCAGAACATAAATAAGGAGCTTTTTTTTCTTCTTGCTCTTTTCTTCTTCCTCTTTTCATCTTCTCTTCTTATGTTACAGTAGGTAATTTTTCCCACTTCTTCCAGGCTTTACGCTATGGCAGTGGTGCTGAATGCTGATGAGGCTCTGCTTAATGCAACTTCGGGCAATGCAGCCTAAGCTTCCTCTAGTCAGAGAGCCTTTAAAGAACCTTCAATTAGCAAGCATCTAGACATAAAAGATAATGGAATAAAATACTTAATAAGCCCTTAAAAAGAGACACGATGAAGGTACCAGGGTAAAAATTCAAACACAGTACAATCATTCATATACTTGAGGCATATGTACAGTCTGAAAATTATATCTAAGGTTTATGTTTATTTACAATTATATCATGTTCAATTTAAAAAATTTGCTTCAATATCTCTAATATTGCTGGTTTTGTCTTCAAACAATTGTGCTTCATCTATCCTGTGTTTAGCTGGAACCTGTACAGTAAGTCTGTATATTTTAGATTCAAGAATTCAGATTAAATTTCCTAGTTATCTAGCAGATCCAGAGAAATTCATGTGTTCCAGCATTGGGAAGTCCGTCCTTCCTTCCTTCCTTCCTTCCTTCCTTCCTTCCTTCCTTCCTTCCTTCCTTCCTTCCTTCCTTCCTTATAAACACTGTTTACTGCAGACAGTACACTTTCAAAATACAGACTGGATTCTTTACACTATAAATCAAATGGAAACAAAGTACTAATCACCTTTGATAACTTTCAAATTGAATGCTACAAAGCAACTAAATATTTTAACATTTGAATACAAATAGCTAGATTTTGAAGTTGAAAGTGTCTTGAGGATGAAATATATCTCTTCATAAATAAAGAGGTCCAAAGGGACAACTGTTAATTATCCAATATATAGGTAAACTTTAATTTACATAAGAAATGAACACAGATCAGAAGGGGACATACTCTGTATTATATACATCACATTCTAAACTGTATTCAGAAATAAAAAATTACTAAAAATGGAGCTTTTCAAGTATTCTTTTTAAATAAACTAGAACTATAAACATTTAGCTCTTTTCAGATCCAGATTTCTCTACACTCAAAATGAAAAAAATGCTTCTTCAGTGGTACGTATAGGTTCAGTTTTCAAGAATTGGAATTGCAGATGTTTTACCTCCAGTGGCCACCATGCAATTGTAGACCTCCATGAAGACCCCACAGATGATGCCATTATTGCAGGTGACTCTTCTTTTGACTGAATAGGTCAAAGCCATATACTTCTTGCAGAGACTGCATTCAAGTTTCATCCCCATTTGTTTTAGTATGAAGTGATAGAGATGAGGAATAATGCAGTGTTCAGAGTTCTCTGCCTCAGCCACGCTTTTCCTCTCTAACAGTCAGAACAGTGACAGTACTCAGAAAAATTGTTAAAGCTAATCTGAGATTACAGAGCTAATTTAAATTGGATTAAAGGAAGATTTAGAAATTAGATCTTTAGGGAAATTTATTTTTTCAGTCCTGATGGTGTGAGCACTTGTATATATGTTCATCTTTACACATGCAAGTAAAGAAGCTGTAGACAAGAGAATAAGTCACAAAAAATACTATTTAAACACATGCGCCACTGTTGTCAAGTCAGAAACCTCTGTAAAATGGTGCCAAACAAGTCACCAGTTACATAGTTATAACTGCAGGGGGAAAAAAGACATTCTATTCTGTCTGAATAGATTATTTATGAAAAATGAGGTGATCGATAGCTGAGTATTCTGCCTAAATCTATTCCACGGAATAAATGTCACCTGACTTGTTAATGTGGCGACAGCTATGAATCTCATTATCTTAAGTTCTGACTGCTGGACACAAGTTTTATTGCAGTGACTGCCATGAGAAATATTTTTTCTTAAAAATTACAGACCCCTACCTTGAGGCGAGCTTGCAGCAGTTCTATCTGTTCTTGGTAGAGCTGCTCTCAACAGCTACTGTGGGTTTAGAGCACCTCTTTGTGGTAAGTTAGTGAGATGCTACTTATAAAAAGAAAATTCATAGGAACACGTATTTCATACAGTGGATAGAAATCTATTTAAAAAAAAAAAGAAAAACTGCTAGAAAACTATTAGGGTTAATTGTTAAATAAGTGGTGGAGGCTAGCAAAGAGCATCCTTCCTGTGTTCTTTTTCTCTAGTTTCTGTTGGTTCTATACAGTATATCCTAGTCCATGAAAATGTATGTACAACATGTATTTAATATCTATTGTGATTATACAATAATTTTATTTTCATTTTAGAAATAATAATAACAATGGTAATGGATATTATTGGCTTTAAAATACTTCCTGCAATTGTCTCGAAATCTGTGGTGCTACGATAAGGATGAAATTTTAACTTAATCATGTTGCATTAAAATTTTCCTTTATACAAGTAAATACATAAGTATGGAAACATAGAAGTTGCATTTGCTTAAATTCATTTCTACCACTGGCTCATTCCTTCACTGGCTGAATCAACTGCATCCTCTTTACTCACAGAGAAAGGCAAAGGCAAGTAAGAATGATGCTGGGAAAAGGAAGTACATACTTTACTTTCGCCCAGAGATAATGAAGTTCCCAGGGCTTCTCAGCTGACTCTGCAAATAAGTCACAAGGCAGCATAATTCTAGGATTTAGAGGGAAGGTGTTGAGGCTGAGATGTCTGTTTTGGAGAGTACCTCAAGGAGTTATATTTATTTATGTTGTATAAAAACAGCAGTTCTTTATGAATCAGTGACATGTATGAAAAATGCTCTGTTATGGCAATTAGCATGGGAGTCAGATGGAATTCAAGTGAGCTTGAGTAATTAGTATTTTAACAGTGTGGTTTTCCAAAGGAAGAATTTTCAAAATGAAAACTTCTGAATGTTTCCATTAAAAATAAATGACAGATTAACTTAAGAAAATGAAAATCTATTTTAAAGTATTAATGTTTTAATGTGGAAAATAAACTAATTCAAGTAATAGGAAGGGAAAAAAATCTAGAGTTTATTCACAGTGTATAAGCCATCACATATAGGCAAACTATAGAAATAGTATGAAATATCTCCCTAGTACTGCATTTAGAAAATTGTCACTGGTCATTTCTTTGCAAAAAAAAAAATTTGAAGGAGGATCAACCAGTTTAGAATTATGCATACATAAAGTCTATGTTTTGTCATAAAAATAGTATCTAATCCAAAAAGCAATAAAAAATATTGTTGGACATAGAAATTCTCTCTCCTTGCCCTGGTAGATACCCAAGGGTAAGTTTCTTGTTCATATGTTTTAGAGAATAAATCAGTCCTCAGATGTAGGACTTTTATGTATTAGGAAACATTCCCATTGGAAATTCATGTACATTTTAATATAAATGAGCATTTATCATTTAGAAAGCTTAAACCCCCCACAACTGTTCCCTAACCACCATTTATGTATAATGCCTTTGTTAGTCTGTCAAGCCAATCTTTAAGATTTTTTTCTTATTATTGCAGAGGCCACTCTTGCAAGGATTATAATATATGACAAATATGGAAAGATAAGAGATTTTGGTATTTACTCTAAAGCTTATGTCAGCTTTCCTGCTCTTTGAAGCATAAGCCTCTTTTTGAATTGTATCCAAATAGCCAGACATCTTGTGTGAAAAATTTCTTACTATGCAAAGGTCTAGGAGATGATGATGATGGAATTCAAAGGGTATTCTGTCCACTGGGAACTTTTGGAAAGAAAAGGTGTCTCACTTCAGCTTACCATAGCTGTTTGAAATCAGTCTGTAAGCCTTCTCCGAATTTTACTGTCATTTTATATAGAGACAATGCTGCAGTCATGTTATGCATTTTTAGCCTGGCTAGCAAACTGAAGCTGCTGAAAGGTAGTCTGCTACAGTGAGACAGTGAGCTGCATCTCGAGCTTTCTGTCATACACATCAGATCATTATCTTGTTACCTTGACAATGCAAATAACTTTAAGTAGAAAAGTTGAGCAAATACCTTCACTATGCCAAGGACCACAGTTTGCTGTGCTGTATTGAATCCTCCAACAGTGTAGGATATGGATACTAAATGTGACCATTACTAAAGATACCTTTTGAATTCTGGATGTGGCCTTTACCATGGATGTACCTCAGTGTTGCTTAATAACATTTGATAACAAATTTCAGATGTGTTAGAAAGAGGAGAAAGTAATAATAAAAAATTGGTTCACTGATTTGTTTTTGTTCTTTTTCCATTTAGGAATCATATGTGATCTAACTACAATTTTCTAGAAGTTATCATTATCTGTTGAATAGGGTTTGTGAATTATTCTTGATCTGTAACTCATTCACTAGCATTTAGCTGGGAGAAATACACATTTTAATTCCTTAAAGAGGTGGCTGCTCCCTATAAGCATAAGAACAGTGGCTAAATTTCAAGGAATGACAGGAGCATCAGACCCCAGACGCATTGCACAGAAAGACTTAGAGCACAAGACATACATTTGACTCTGAAATGTCTGTGCATGCACTTGTCTATACAAGTGCAGTTTGAAAGTCTGCTAGCTTTTTGCAATACGTATATAAAACTTCCTGTTTCAATGTATGATTGCTAGTAAATTGATTTCTAGAAAGAAAAGAGGGGGGAAAGGAACAGAAAGAGATGAACAGATTCAAAGACAGGCAAGAAAATCGTTCTGAAGAATAAAATTAATATTTTTTCTCAGTATTTTTCCAAGCTGACTTAGTCTAAAACATTTGGTATCTGATGGCTGGTAAGGCTGACCTTGAGGTTTCTACTGTCAACAGACGTCTTTTCATCTTAATTCAGCATTCATCAAGACATTGCACAACAGGGAAAACCATACAAAATTCTCTATTCCATGTCTTCACCACAAATAGCTGTTCCCTGGGGTACCTGAAATAATGGCCAAGATTGAGGATACCACTAGCTTCATCTACTGCATAATAGGAAAAAAATCTACATTATTTTAACAGTGGTATATGCAAACCTGATCTATTCAGCATTACCTTGAAATCTTTGAAGCCAACATTAAGAAAAACTGTGCACTCTTATGCTGACAATCGTTCCAGAAAAGGTGAGACGTGAGAGAAGGGGAAAACACAAGTACCCCGTGTCAACAGAATTAAGGGAGCAATGTCTTACGCTTTTACTTGGAGGCAGGAGAATTTCCCTAGCCTTCATCATCCAAGTTAAATTAATTGCAATCTGATGAGCAGTCATGTTGTATACACCTGGCTTTTCCTGGCCGTCCTCGACCGCAGCGTCAGCCCCTGAATGCTCGGCGGCTCCCCACGCCGCTCCGAGCCTGGCGTGGCTGTTTCACGCTGAGGTGGGGCTGCCCCCAGCGAGGGACCGACAAGGTGCCGATGGAATAAGGCGAAAGAGGCAAAGGGTTGCGGGAGGGTCTCCCCCGAACTCTCCTTTATTAGGGGTAGGGCGAGGGGATCCGGGAGGGAGAGTCGTGGATGGAGAACACCAGGGAAATGTCCCCGTGCAGCCAGTTTTAAGGGGAGGTAACAGCCAATGGGGTAAAGGACAAGGGGAAGGTACAATGGTCAGGGGTCCAATAAAAACATTTGAGGGAGGGGTACAACAGCTCAAAACCAATAAAGCTTCGAACATAACAGAACTTTCGGGAAGATGGGGTTGGTCCAAGGCTTTGGACACACCGTTCTTCTAGAACAGGGGTGGATCTTAGATCAGCAGCAACCAGGGTTGGACCTCCCACACAGTCATACCAAAGTCTAAGGGGAAGTAAAAGCACTAGCTCCAATTAGCGGGAAAAGTTTCAGAGCTCTGTAATCTTGGATCAGGAACTAGCACACTGTCCGTGCTCTGCCTGGGCTAAACCAGCCCTCAAAATGAGAGTAAAACAATCCTTCTCAAACTTGTGGCCGAACTCCAGATGCTATAGCAATGACTTTAGTGTTAGATATAGAGAGAAGAACCTCTTCTCTGAGGAAAAGTTTTCAAGCTTTATTCATTCTGTTTTGTAAAGTGCATTCAGCAGTCCATAGAATTGCAATTAGCATGAACATATTTAATTTAAAAAAATATGTATATAGCCGTCTAGGATTCTAACTCCAAGCAAATTCTGGCACATTAATTCACTCTTGTTGAGAAGTATCAGTCAATTTTTAAATCTACAAAAGCATCTTAATTTTTATGCTCCTTCTTTTTCTTTGCTATTTATGTTGCTGAGAATTACATTCCCATCTAAAATGCATGCTACATACCTAATTTATCATTGTTGTGATGCTGTCTTTTTCTTTTGATTGTTCTAACACAGATTATGAGCAAATGATTCATATGACCTTTTCTTTATGTCTCTTAAAACTCTTTGCTAATTACAAATTCGTTGTCAAGACTTTCATGACAATGTTGTTCAACATGGAAAGTGAAATATATTTATGTTTCAGCTGATGATTTTGAATGCCTGTAGTTGGTAGGAGCAGAGTTATGGGGATTTGATTGCTACCCTGACTTTTTAGAAGTGATTGGTGCCAATATTTACTGGGTAACTAACTTTGCTAATACTGGAGCAATAGTTAGAAGGTTCTGTTTAAATTCTTATTTACTGGTAGGATAAATGCAGAGAGGTAATCAGAATTATATCCATAATGAACTAAATTTGCCTCAGCTAGACATGGTTTGCCATTCAGGTGCTTCTCAAACCTCTTATTTTGGTTTATTCCCTTATAACCCAAGCAAGGCTATCTTCCATGCCTGGAGGATAAAAAGGGTCAAAGGAAAGAACACTAACACAACAAAAACGAATCTCTGGTGATCTCAGGAATAGTAACTGTTTCTGTAAAAAACACCTCTCACACAAAGACGGGGCCTGAAAATATGTTATTTTGCTGGCTGGTTTTTCCAGACATTTGTTATGCATTCGTCCAGTTGCACCAAGGCTGTTAATATAAGCATGAACTCCGAGAATGGAAAATGAGAACTGAGTCCTTTACTTGCTAAAAGCTTTCCAGAGACTAAATCATCATCAGCTTTTTCATTATTCTACAGAACTACTGGCTGTTCCCAGTGAGAGCCAGCACCCTCTTTGGCATTCACCATTCTGATTCATGACATTTCACAATATAACCAAGTTTATATTTTTGTAGGTTTTGTAGCGCCTATTGAAATCTGCACAGTTTGATAAAACAGCAATTGCCTTTAGAGGGGAAAGCTTAAAACAATTGTGACTCATTTCTTCAAGACAAAAAACAGATAAAGATTACAGATACATGACATCTCTTGAAAAACACATGGGTAAGAAAATTCCATAGATATACAGTTATCTGTTGATAAATTCCCAAAGTGAGTAAAGAAAAAAGAAGTTTCTCAAATGTCCTCACTGCAATTCTTAAAACTTCTAGGGAAAATATGTCTTTATTTCTTTTATTTCTCTGTGAGTACTCCGAAACTTTATATAATGTTTAGAGCTCAATAAGTACATTTTTGTTCATTTGAAATCAGTTTCAGTTCGGTAGACCCAAAAATTTTATATCAGTAAGGCAAGGCTGAAGTATATTCTCCTGCTTATTTGAAGCAATATGCTCTACATTTATAACCTCAGACTGTTTTTTTAAAGTCTTATCTAAATGATTGACAATGATATATTTTTGTCACTGTATAATTGCATTCAGAAAAAAAAATTGGCTTTTCCAATATAGGTTTTTTTCTATTTTGCCTGAGAACTTCAGACAAGTCTCTATTTATGTGCATGTGCCTGTCTGCTGCCTGTCTGTAAAGGGAAATTACAAATTTTTGAATATTCTGAAACTGCTTAGGATGCCATATGTTTCTTTGTCTGCATATTATTTTACTTTTAGTACAAGAAGCAATTACAAGTATATTTGTAGATCTAAGTATCTAAAATAAAGGCATAGTTTAATTTTACAATTCAACGAAGAATTTCAGTTAAAATCAATGATGTTCTTCAATTTTGTAAGCAAGGACAGTTCATAAAAATGTTGCTAATGTTTAACTAATCATTTTAGTTAGCAGCAAATTGCCCGAGGAATTGTACAGGTGTACATGTAAAGATTGTTTTATCAAAATTATGCTCTTAATTTTGGGGAAGAATAAAAGTCCTTTAAAATTATATTTCAAATGAAAATGTACAAGTGAATTACATAGCCTTTTTTTTTTTTTTGAATGCTCTTCTTTTCAAGTGTTTTGAAGAAGGGAAAAGTAATCATGCACCCATATTTCTATTTTGTCATCAGAATTCAAAGTCTTTTTCTTATAATCATTTTAATTGAATATAATGAGTTATGTTCTGTTTACATTGATATTCAGTATGCTTTGGGAGCCCCTTTCTACACACCGTCTAGTTGTTTTCAGTGGTTTCTCACATGAATGCCCTTTTCCATGGCTGAATTTTTTTACTCTTTTGGGGAATCTAGTCATTTTGCAGATGTGAGGCTAATTGACTGAGCAGTCTTTAAGGACTTCAGTTAATTTTAGTTGTATAAATGTATGCATATTTATTAAAGCACTAATTGGAAAATATGAATTATTTGTATTATTTAGCCAATATTAAGCTGACAGCTAAATCACAAACCCTTCGGTGAGTGCACAACACTTCTCCCTCATCTTTACTCTCTATCCCTTTCCTATTCTCAAGGTCACAACATTCTCCACTTGTATCTCTTGCGGTGTTTATTCTGGTTCAGATGGCCACTCCACTGCACTTTTTCTGATTCTCTGAGCAGTAAGATAGCTGCAACTGTAATCAGTGTATTTTTTTTCCTCTGGTTACTGCCTGCAGCCTTGTTTATCACTTGTTTTGCTCTTCCCTGTCTCCCTCACATCCTCATCCCCTGTCCCCAACTCCTTCCCGAGCACAGTTGTACTCATTCCTGACAGGGTACTCCCTTATAAAAGGCAAGTTTCCATAATGTTAATTCCAGATCTAAAACTGAGACAATAAGAAAGCCCTCACAGCTGTAAAGAGAAAAAAATTGCTATTCTTTCAGCATCCATGAAAATCCAAAATTCAGCAGCCCTCCGCTTTCCCTTTCAGGCACTAGATGGCAGCGTGGATCACTGCTGCATTGCATCAGGAGCAGAACATGTTAGGAATAAAACTGCAGCAAGGCTTTCGATGAGGGGTTTAATTGAGGAGGGGAAAGCTTCATTATGGACTGCCTTCATTTTCATTAAAATTAGTTTCAAAACTCTCATTGGCTTTATAAAGAAAGACTAAGCCCCAACGCTGAATATCAAGCCCATTCCCCCCTAAGGCAGTCACATCTATAATCTATTCCACCTTAAAATGACAGACACTCTTTTTCTTCCATGACTTTTCATGAAAGGTTGTTCCATCCTGTCTCCTGAACAAATGAATTTGTATTTGAAAACTGCACTTAAATGTAATTTCATTGCTAGCTGAATGAAAATTCATGTCACAAATGCCCCAAGAACAGGGAACAGTAAGATTCAAACATGGGTAATGCATAAAAGTGAAATGATCTAAGGGTGAGTTATATGCCTGGTCAGTTTCCTTTCTGTGCCATTTCAGTGCTCCTCTTATTCTGAACAGACTGTGGACAGTGGTTGAAGATGGTCTCTTGCACAAAAATGCTTGCTTACCTTTCTTTTACTGCAAGACAACTATTCCTGCTTGAGCTTATACTCAGAAATAAAAATCACTTCCCAGGGAAGAGCTGCAGGAGAATGGGGCAGGTGATTCTGTTGACTTACCTAGAATAATATAGTAAATTGACATATGTAGTTTCATTTAAGTGAAAGAAAGGGCATATGTCTTTTATCTGTCTTCCTGTCAAAGAAACCTTGTTTCATAAAAACTAACTAACCTGCATACTAGAATGAATACTCTTACAAACCCTTGTATACATAGCAATTTAGGTCCTTTTTCGTAACTTTCTGAGACACAATCTGCTGCCTGTGTTTTCCCTCTTTTTAAGGATACAATAACCTTTTGGTATTTGTACTTAATTTATGAGGAAGACACAGCTATTCTGTGAGCTTCCCTGTAGTGAGCTGAAATACAGTTCTGCTGTTCCAGACACACTTTTTGGTTATTTAACATAAAGCAGATAAAACAGGAACACAACATCAGGGTCAGAACAGAAGTTCTGCCTGTCCTGTGGTTTTTTGCAGGTCTCCAGTAACAGATATTTAGGGAAAAAAAACATAGGAAAACACTAATATATAGATCTTCCTTTTCTTTGGTATACACCCCTAGCCTCTTGCAAACAGCACTGTAGATGCTCCCTAACCTCATGGTCAAATTTGGATTGCATTGTAGGTACTGACTGAGTACTGATTCCATTTTGAAATAAGGAAATAAATCCATATTCTCATTCAGCAGTACTTTTGGGTTTATCCACTAGCAATGAGTCACATATTTTAATAAACTATTATTATTATGTGAAAAATCCATGTATTCTGTTCAGTAGGATGACTTCTTGCAAAACAAGGGATAAGCAATAACTTTTTAAATTACTTTACTTATCCTGTGCCATTAAGAGATACCAGTGTAATCCATTGGACTGCTAGAGGCCATGACTTCGTTGCAGGAAGAAATGAAAAGCAGTCTGCATGTGCTACAAAAGATAATCAGTTATTTATTGCAAATAGTATAACCTACATTAGATTATATCTCATAGCAATAGAATAGGAGGCAATTCATATCCTCATCCTTGACATTGGCTGGATTGTCATTCGAAGTCGTTTTCCCTGGTGGAAACCTATCCATTGAGAAGTGATGGTTTCACAATGCAATTGTGCAGAGTCTTACCATAGAAAAGGCTATAGTAGAATTTCCTTGGATTCCCTTCAAAGTGTCTATCAAGAGGAGGCAATGCACCATATTTGAAGATTTCTAGGTAAACAAAGAATAATTTTCCATTAAAAATTTTAATTCACCTGTTTTATAAATTAGACTTTTAGCATTCTTTTTCATTTTTCCATCCCATTTATTTTTATGATTCAGGGCTTTATTTACTTTTTTTAATAACTCAGTAGCTCTGCCAATAAACAAATATGCCAAGGAATATAACAAATCTGTTTGGCTGCACTTATTGTTTGGGGGAAACAGAACTACAGTTAAGAGACCAGAAAGCAACAATTTTGTTTAAACTTCAGTGTCTGATAACAGCTCTGAGATACTGAATAATCATGCATGATACAGATATCTGTAAAAATATAATGAAAGTATGTAGCATACCTTCAGACATGCACAAACTATCCATCTGTGTGGAAGATTTTGGAGTAGATTTATAATGTCACTGTAATATAAGGTAACTCCAAACAATAAAAGCATGCAAGAGTATTTGAAATAATTGATTTACAGTTACAACTTTTAGTTATGAAGCATTATACATATTTCTTTTATTTGTATGATAACCTCCAGAGTGAACCCCTGTTCCATTCTTGGAAACAGTATCATGGTTCTTCTGAACCTTGTTTTAGATGTAACTAATCTAAACCAAAAATAGTATAATATTGTCTTCAGATCCATACTAAAATACAATTTTAAAAAATAATTTTATTTCTTCTTTAAGCTTTCTTCAGTAAAATGTTCCTCTAATGAGGAGTAAAAGCAGAATAAAAAAAAAAGTATTTTTTGTATGTTTAATTAGAATGTCTATTCTTTCTCATAGTAAGGGTTTTTTTATATTGTCTCAATTATTTCTTAATTCTAAATAGTTTGTCTATGAAAATAATTCTGTTCACTACATTTAGATGAGTATTAATATTTAAACACTAATTTTTATTCATTTAAACACATAAAAATATGTCTAATTGCCTTCTGACCTTTGATTAGGGGTTGGTGGGAGGTTCATCTATTTTTTTGTGTAATTTCGTAGGAACATCCAGCAATGGTTTAGCAGCTTTAGCTTTGCCCACTGGAGGGAGTGCACGGGTGCTTTTCTGCAATGTGAGGCAATGCCTCGTGCTCTGCTGGGGAAGTTTTTCTCTTTACAGGTTGCAGCTCTAGAAATGAACACTGAAAGTGTAAAAATACATGAACAACTGAATTTTAAAAAACAAAAAAAAAAAAAACAAAAAAAAAAAAAAAACCAAAACAAACAAAAAAAACCCCACCAAACTAATGAAATGCTGATTTTCCTAAGTACTAGACTTTCCAAAACCAATGAAGAGCCCAGACTTATGCACATTTATAGACACCATTTAAATTTCCAATTTCATTTCCCTCAATTAATAATGCCAGGTATTTGCCTAAGCAATTTTTCTAGTAGGAGGAGGGGGGAAAGGAAAATAGAAAGGGAGAGGGAAAGAAAAAGACAAACAAAAAGGAAAAAAAAAGAGAAAATAAAGAAATAAAGAAAAGGCTGAAAGTCAACATGGAATGAGACGTGATACTTTGGAGATCTTATTCTATATGCAACAGAATGTGTAGGTCATTGCTAATAAGTGATCAAAATGGATGAGGGGAAGTGTGTTCTTCTGTGTACATATATTAAACTGCTCATGTTTTACTATAAACAGAGATGTTCTTTGACATACAATATGTTTGCAAACTGCAAATAAAACAGAAATCATTATCACATTATTGTTCTATCATATAATCCTTATCAGCCCTCTCTTGTAGTCTTAATTGGGCTTCATTTTCTTTTCTGCTCTTCTTAGGAAATATTTCCTTCAGTTCAACGGAGTTTTGCACAAGTATGTCTCAGAGGAACTTTTTTCATTGTCAGTGTATAGTTCTATTGAAATAAGATTCTGTATCTGTAATGTTAACAATTTAGTTAGAATAAAAAGATATTACGAATAAAGTATGGTAAATAGAGATTAGTAGGTGAATGCTAAGTTTGTTAAATAACTCATCCAAGACAAATCACCATAGATTATGCTGTAAAAGGAAGCATCAGTCACAAGGAAGTGATTTGTTTTGGAATAGGTCTTAATACCTTTTAAAATGTGAGAGAAGTATGAGCTTGATTTGTGGTCATTTGGAGCTAGAGACAAGAGAGAAATTTACAGTGTGAACTGAAATAAAAGACTGTGTAGTGGGGATTAATAACAAGAAAACTTCTATAACCATGAAACCTGGTAGAAGCACTAAAAAGGAGAAAAATCGGACTGCATCAGCTGATTTCAGAATGGCTTGAGCTGTCAACATGAAACCAATATTACAATAGCAAATATAATTTGCCAATCATCTCAGTCATATTATTTACAAAATAACAGTAATGTAATGTTTAAGGGTCCAGTGAAACCAAATTTATACAATTCATAATGCTAAATATTTATATCAAGAGTAAATTGATTTAACCTAAAAGAAACACAAAGTATGTACCTCTGTCATGTTCATCAAAATTATGATTTACCATGCATAAATAGGCTAAAAGAGTTTTTCAGTTCACAAATTATTGAGTAGGGGTGTATTTCTGTAAATCCACAAAAGACAAAACATTCATGGTAGGAGATATTTAAATTCATATATTAATATAGAGCCATCTGTTACATTTTGCATGGTGCTTTTTCATGAACTGCTCGATGCAGTTCAACTGAATTTTGCAAGACTGCATCTTAGAGAAATATGGTTAATTATGTAATGCAATCAGTTAGAGCCTGGGTCCTCACAAAGCAAACTCTTTGCATGATACTTGCATATTATATTCTTTAATTGTAAAGTATGAGGTCCAGAATGTGTTTTTCAGTGTCTGAAATCCTTATTATGTCAGGTGACTCTCAGACAGAGCACCACAAGCTGTGTTCCCAAATACCAATCCAAGACATAAACTTTTAAAAGGTCGTTAGACTCTAATTGCTATGTCAGTGTTGGAATGAGCTGGCAATGAGACTTTTCTGCTTCACCAATTTGGACCAACCAAACTACAGTACATACTTAGTTTTACTTCTCTGTATCTTAGATAAAATACCTATATGCTAAATGGTATTACACTGTGTATTCTAATGTTGTACAGTAGTTTTCATTTAAAAAAAAAATCTTGAATGTTATTGATAGAAATGCCTTAAATGCCAAATATAGTTCCACCTATTCAGTAGATTTTATAATAAACACAAAATAAGCATCGTAATTATTTTCATAAAACATTATTCCCATTCCCCTTTAATTTCTCAAACCATCTCTCCTATAGCCTGAATTCTTTTCAAAATAACTCGGAAGGGATAATTACCAGCATTGGTTCTACCAGCTCCAGTCAGAAGCACCACAGGATCTTTTTAAGGAGAGGACTGAAAATAACACCTCTGAAATACATTCCTGCTCATACAAACAAGAAAAGTCTCAAGCAGTGAGTTAATATAAACTGTCTATATATTATGATTGCTGACAAGTAGTCTTGTCAAACTATATTATGCTGAAATTTTTTGCTACCTTTTTGTATAGGTATTCCATTGATACACAAGTTGTATGATGTAATGTTGTGTATGCTTTCAGTAACTTTCACTGTATTATGAGGTTGAAAAGTCAAAGGTATTTTTCCACAAGAGGGGGCTAATACTCCTTAGTAGGTCCTGAGTGGTAAATTTTCTTCATCAGTAGTCTGAAACTTAGGAGAGTTGGCCACAGGGAGGGAGGGAGGGAGGGAGGGAGAAAGGGAAAGTAAAAAAAAAAGTTTAAATAAAAGTAAAGAAAACTAAATAAAAGTAAAGAAAAGAAACTAGAATATTATGCCTATTCTAAAATGAAAAATGTCTGGTCAACCTGATCTGTTACAGTTGAGGGACGTTATCCTTGGAGAGATTCTAGTCAATGCAGGATCAATAAAATTTCATCAACAGTGAGTTGCTTTTAAAGAAAGGACTATGTGGATATGGTCCATAAGATGATATTTCTGCCAAGGATTTGAAATTACAGAGTTATAATCTGAAATGAGTGAATAGCTAGCCAAAGTGATTACAAGGAGCAAGGAGTAATGAAGAGTTTATGACAAAAATGAGCTGATCAGTCCTACACCTTGATCACTTTCAGAGCCAGTGAATAGGTTCTTATCCTTGGCCTGAGATGAAATTTGTATTAGGGCACTCAGATTTGATTTATCTTTGCACTGAAAAAAAACTAAGTATACTTTATAGAACTGAAATTTATAGAACATCGAGAAAGAATGCTGACACCTACTTATATAAGTTGTAGTACATTAAAAAAGGTCTCCATATATTAGTAATAGACTTTAACAAAGACGGAGAGGAGATATTAAACATTGAAGTATATGAACACTTGAAATTAACAAATCAGTGTAGATAAACGAAAAAGACCAAAACAGGAAAATAGTAACATTTCAGCAGTTTACAGGCATGTTTTCATCTGTATCTAGAGAAAAAAACTACCCTTTTATTTTTAATTATTTTATTACTAATTTTAAACTAACATTACTCAGTCAAAAAGGCATGTAGTGACAGTGGCAACAGCAGTGGCAGCTACAGCAAGATCTGGCACAAAACACCTGAAGGAGCTGGAAGAGGGGTTTCTGGAGTCAGGAAAACCTGAGAGAAAATGCAGAGACTGGTAGAGTCTGCAGCTTATGGAACCTTGACAAGAGTCAGAAGAACCCTGAATCTCTTGCAATCAGGCAGAGCAAGGGGCCAGCATCAACTGTGAGGAAAGAAAGAGAAAAACCGGAGCATTTTTCTTCAATACTGAACAAAGGATATACTACAGTAGGAAAAACAGTTATCATTTCTTGCAAAAATTTTTAGTGCTTTTCTATTGCTTAAGGCTGAACCCTTCAAGACATTTTCTGCTTACACAAAAACATAAGCCTTCATTTCACAAAGTATATCTAGCTTCTGCAGCTGCTAAGATAAGCTAGAATACATGGCCTCAGTGAACCTGAAAGATTCCCAAGCAGGGAGTTAATTAAAATTCCCTCCACTTCTAGAAACTGTTTGCTTGTTTGTTTGTATCTGATTATTTTATGCCATCTCATGATTTCTGTGCAGCCTTAGTCATGACTCTTGTATGCTGGAGATTAGCGTCACTGCCCAGCTCCTGCTGAGAGCCTTCCCCAGCTTTCAGAGTTATTTTTGGCAAAAAATTATGCCACCTACTTATGGCTGTAGTGAGGCATGAAGTACAGCTATCCCACTGTGGTCCCTGCGGTGTGAATTTGGAATAGGATGAACAATGATCCTATGCACATTTCTTGTTGCATGCTACGACTGTTACACTATCAGTTATCCATGTCATGTATATCATGTATAACGCATCCTCAGGATGGCATTGCATGTGTCACTCTTGTGTTCCTAGAGCAAGTTTTCAATTTAAGAGATTTAAAATCTTTCTGTTTTCAAGCACTTGCTATTACTGTCAGCCTGGTCGGCAGTGAGGGTTCACATAAATTTTATTCCTGGTAGTTTCTTTCTTTTTTATTTTTGTAATAATCACTCTATTTATAAGATCTGACACAGGAACATCTAAAGCTACTGCCAAAGACTGCTGCCACACACACTTTCTCTATTGGCTAAAGAAGCCATTCATACAAATGTTAACTTACCTGAAGCTAATTGGATTGTTTCTTCATCGTCCAATTGCAATCAGGGCTTGCTTGATGACTCTGTGCAGTTACAGCTCATTCACACAGTCCGTCATTCATATCACTGATTGCAGAAGAGTCAATTTCCAGGACACAAGTGATTTCTGTGTTGTTTTCATAATAGTTGGATACATGGAGAAGATACCTTTTGTGTCATAGTGCAATATTCTGAGCTGAAATTTATGAGGAGAAATTTACATCGTGTGAAATTATGAACTCAATCAGATACTGCAATTTTGAGATCTTAATTTTTTTGATAGGACACCTTTTTTCTCTTTCTTCAGTTGATGAGACACATTGATTAAGACAACACAGATAGCAGATCAGATAACAATTGCAAGTTTCAAGAGGTTGAAACAAATGGGTAATGTTTCTCATGGAACTCAGGTATTGAGAAAGGGTCAATTCTTTGAAAAATTGGTTAGACAGAAGTATTTTATATTGAGTTTAAAGGTCAGCAGTCGTTTTCATAAGAATGTGAGCCAGTCCAAACGTGAATCTTACCTGCAAGAGGATATACTTCAACCATGTTCACACAGGCATTTTGTAGCAGTGTTCTGGTTAGTTTAAGTAATCTGATTAACATTTCCAATTTTTAAGTTTGGAAAAGACAACATTAATAGTCCATAATATGCAATACCTCTTTACTGGAAATAGCCAGTCCCTGTTTCACGTTACAAATCAAAGCAAAAAGCATATAGTAAAGAATGAATCAATTAAAAAAAAAACTGAATGGAGTGTTTTTGTACCCAAAGACCTGTCTTTGAAAATAGTTTATCACACTGGTCAACACTTCATCTATTTCCTGAGCTAAATTCCTCAATAATTTTCTTTTTTTGTGTCAACTGTTAGGTTAAAGCAATTAACCTGAATAAAATGTAATGACTCATATTCATCATGGCTTTCCTGGTTTGTCAAATTCCAAAACTATCCTTTTATAAAACCAAAATAAATGTTGGCAATAATACTGTTAATTCAGAGCTTATAGTAATGAATGCTTTTTCAATTTTAGAACCAGGCAAAAGGCTTTCTTTAATCCATTCTGCCTCACATTCTGACAATTCTATCATGAGTATTTTTCTCATCTTGAACAAGAAGACCAAGATCTTTTTCTTCCTACTTTTCTAATTTTTTTCTTCTTTCCTTTTAAATAGTGAAGCCCAGAACTCATAAACCAGATTCAGCAGTTTTTAAAATGGATCTTATATACTAACATTTAAGAACATGTTTATAATTCCACAAAAAGAAGGATTTCTAAACATATTGTAGTACATTTGAGAATATGGCTCAGCAGTCCCTTTAAAGTCCATGCTCTGATTTCAGACAAAATAAGGGTTCAGAGGAAGAGTAACTTTTTTTTTTCTTTTTTTCTTTTTTTTTTTTTTTTTAATGACAGTGCAGAAGCCTTTCATTTAATCTCAGGAGTCTGATTTGAACCACATCCAATGTGCAAGATGGAACCAATTTTTACTTTATCCATACCTACTCTCCTCCATATCTACTTTTCTACATCCAAAGACTTAAGATCTAATTCTCTGTTATGTTGCTATAGTTTTGTAAAAACTGAATGGTATGCAGGAGTCTGAAGAAGTGCAGAAATAGTGCCCTGATGAGAAAATATCTTCTGTACAGAGCTGGTATGCAAGATGTCTACCACACCTTGCTCATATTCTCTCAGGTGAAAGAAAAGCCAAAATATGGAGCTGGGAGATGGACAAGACAAAGGACATAGAAGAAGAACATATCACAATGACTGGGCTCTGTTCATTGTGATTCAAATTAAACATGTCATATTAAAGCCAAATCAGGGCCTGTTCCAAATTCTCTTCTATGTTCTATTATATCCCTAGAGACCAATGGGCCAACTTCATGATTCCTAACAGAAATAAATGAAAAAAAGTCATTGACTTTTTTTTTATTTTTTTTTTTTTTAGGAATTAAAAACTTACATTTTCCTGGAAAAATGGAAAAATTAGGAAATAGTATCCATCCTTCATGCACAGGAATGTGAACGATATTTCAGATAAGTGTATATTTTAATTTTAATCAACTATTTCTAGCAGATATGACTTTGCTTTTTCTATTAGTATTGTTTCTTAGTATTACCTTGAAAGTTTCATAGCATACTGGAAACTTAATTATTGGTTTAGAGTCTAGAAATTCCTTTCCAAAAAAGAGCAGATCCACTTCACAATAATTAAATATAATCATTGAGTGATTATTCCACTATGATATCAATTTAGTCTTGTCTCGGATTAGAGACAAATATCCTAGGTGGAAAGCACTCTGAACAGGTGCCTCCCCCCCACAACAAGGTTTCTGGCACCCCTTCCCCCACAACAACAGAATATCCCAGCCTAAAGTGGGAAAAACTGTTTAATTAACAGACCACACAGTGGAAGGGGAAAGGGAAAAAGGGTCATTAAACCTGAATAAACAGCTGATGAACTTTAGTGTCCTTTTCCTCAGGCGTAGCTTCCCCTTTCCGGGGTCCCCGGAGGGGGCCGGGTGGTGTTCCTCCCTGGACGATTCTCGTCCACTGTCCTCCGGGGCTCCTCAGGTTCTCGGATGAGAAAGCAAGTCGAAGAAAAGGATCCAAAAAACGATGAGAGGAAAAAAGAAAAAAAAATCCCGGGGGAAAAGAAAAAAAAAAAGAAAACCCAAGCAGCAGCCACACCAGTAGCACCAGCAACCAGCAGCAGCAACTGGCTGAGCCGAAAAAAAAAAACCAAAAAAAAAAAGTGTCCCTTCCTCCTTCTCACTCCCCCGTAGGAGAACCAGAGAAAAAGTTTCAAAACATCCCGCGCAGGCAGAGCTTTCTCCCAGCTGCGTAACACAGTTAAAGCTACAGTACCATATTTCTACTCAAGTATACAAACAATAGAAAATACAAAATATCATTATGCCACCCCAGAACAAGTCTTCAAGGAGAATTGAGTTATTACACATATTTCAGCATAAGAAAGTAACTTGAGCAACACTATACTTTCAATGGTAATGTCAAAATTCATATCTAATGAAAGTTATAATCAAGTGCATGAAGACATACTGCAATATTCATGGAGTTACATTAAGTTTACCATGGGTCTGCATAAAGAATCTTCATTGTATTTGCTGTTCTACATGACTGCAATGGTGCAACATTGATGTTACTCCAAATTTACATCACTATAACTTAATACAAAATCCATATAAAACAGTGCTTATTCAATATATACTTATGTACATGCCAATGAGGTGGAGAATTGAGAAGTCTCAATCTTAATGATCCTTAGAACCCTTAGATTAAAAGATTATTATTTTCTATGTTAGCCATCAGATCATCACCTATTACTGGAGTTTCTGCTTTGCTTTTTAACTTTTTCTTACTCCTTCACCTTTTTTGAGAGCTGATAGCTCTTCATTATAGCGAAGAAGTTAATTAGGATGAAGGGGAATGGAACAAGTTTCTGTAAAATAATTGTCAGGAGACAAGTTCCGTCCTCCTTGTTCTGAATTGCTTTCGTCTGAACTAAACGCGTAAGAGAAGATATTGAAATACTGTAACTATACTGTCATGTTCCTCAAGGACACTGTTTTCTGTGGTGGTCAATCTCCTGTATGGATAAATCCATCTTGTCCCATGGCAGAGCAGGAGCCAACAATGGCATCCACCTGCTTGCGATGAAAGCCTGCATGTCCTGCTGTTTGAAGGCACAATCACAGGAGGTTTTGAAGAGGAGACAATAAGGTGAACACAGGAAGGTGAACACAGGAAGGTGAACAGATTCTTGCTCTGCCTCCATGCAAGGTCAATATAAAAAGCTTCCTAATAGTCACTAAGAAAAAAGAGATCATCAACGTAACGATTGCATACGGAATTTAAGAAAAGAAAAAAGCTAAATAATGTTCACATTGATTAAAGAAAAACACAACTGTGAGATTCAAATATTTCAATTCAGAGTAGAATCAAAATATTTGAAAAATTAAGCCAGTCTAATTGGCATTATAATAGAAGTTATTTCAGAATTGCATTAGATGCCATTTTCTTTATTCCAAATTAAATATATAAATTTTAGCTTTTTAAATTAAATAATTTGGACTTGAAAACCATTTACTTTCAAGGCATTTTGGTGGGGTTTCATTTTTGTTAAAAAACTGTATAACAAAGGCTCTATGAAACAGGGGAAAGAATTGTAAGGTAGTGACAGGTTGCTTGGTAACAGCAATTTGAAAAGCATCTTTCATAATCTACAATGATAGTTGCCCTTGCTAAAGTAGAATTTCCTGATGCAAAACTGTCTGTAAAAACTATAGAAAATATAACTGGGGAGGAGGAAATTGTTTGACCTTGAATACTTTAGGATTCACGTCCTTGTGAGATGTTCCAAAAAAATCCAAATATTTTTAAAACTAGCCTGTCACCTTATTTAAACAAACAAACAAAAGATAAAACACGTTTCAGCTGAAAAGCAAAATAAGTCCTTGTAAGATGCAACAATGCACTTAGAATTAGCTAAATCATTTCTTGAATTAGAAGTTCTTTTCTGATGTGATGCACTTCTTGAGCATAAGTTATAACCATGATTCTGCGTGTGAATAAGGAAAAAACATACACACTTCAGAAGACTAAAGATTTTTAAAATTTCCTTTCAAATTACAAGTTATTTTTTGTATAATTAAATCTCACAAATAATAAATCAGTAACTTCTGGTGAATTTTTTTTGTCTACAACAGAAATTACATGAATTCTACACTTAGATGTATTTCTTATTTGCAACATTCCAATAATCCATCTCAACTTTCTCTGAAAGTATAGAAATAAATAATTCATAGTGGCATTTTATTTAGGGGTCAATCTTTTGTGAAAATAGTCCAAAATTAATAGAGATGCAGATTGTCTGAAAACAACGCCTCAAACCATTTTTGGCCACAGAAATGATTTATTGTCTGAGAACATCATCTTTCTCTTCAAAAGTTCTAATAAAAAATTGACAGCTGCATACACATAGGGCCACTAAATGATTAAAGGATTGAACAACTGTCATATAAGGACAGGTTGAAAGAACTGGGAATTTTTAACTTATAACAAAGATATCCTGCGGGGCAGGGGGACACTTGCCAACCTGTGTAAGTACCTGACAAAAAATGATGCAGCCAGGTTCTTCTCATTGGTACACAGTGAAAGGACAAGAGGCAATTGATACAAACTGAAACATAGTAAATTCCATTTTAACATTAAAAAAAAAAACACTGGAAGGGTGATAAAACACTGGAACAGGTTGCCCAGAGAGATTTTGGAGTCTTCATCCTTGCACATGTGCAAAACTCAGCAGAATAATGTCCTGGGCAACCTGCTAGAGCTGACGCTGGTTGAACTGCTTGGGCTGGACGTAAGATCTCCAAGTATCTCTTCTAACCTCAACCATCCTGTGATTATATGTGCAAACTACTGGGAAGGAATGACTATCTAGTCTTAGTTAAAACACAGTTTGGCAAGGACTTATTTCTGCTGTCCAGACATATAAATTGACTAAATGTCATATCTGTCCTGTAGCATTCAGTGAAACATGCCAGAAACTTGTATAATTCATAGAAAAGGGGTTTCTGAGCCTTGGCAAAGATTATGCACTTGGACTCTTGCAGTTGCAATTAAATTTCTTACTTGTATTTGTTGCTTACACCAGATGGGCAGGAAAAACTTGGCTAGTAAACAAGATATCAAGTCCCTGAATGTGATAAATGAGGCAGTTCACATTTCTAAATTTAAGTTTTTAAATATCTTCTGAGGGTGTTACTTGATGTTCATAATTTCAAGTCTAATTTCACAATAAAAGAGGTGAAATCAAAGAAGTACAGTTCAGGAGTCAAACAGAGAGCTGGACATTGTTTTAAACTGGTGTTACAGTCTGATTCACCTTTCAGGTGACAGTGGCATCAATCATGGGCCATTCACTTAAGAGATGGACTTGATAATCCTTGTAGGTCTCTTCCAATTCAGAATATTCTGCGATTCTGACAGTGACGATTCTGCACTAGTCACACTCATGAATCACTTGAAGCAGCCTGAAACTCTTTCTGATTGCCACCAGTCAATCAGGCTGTCAGGGGTGCTGTCAAAACATTTGAAATTCCCCCCATTAGAGTGCACAAGAGCTTCAAAAGTAGAAATCAGGAGTCTAAGTGTTGTGAGCTGAAAAGTTACTTCATTACTCTAGGAGGAAATCCAATTTTAATTAAATTCACCAAGTAATGAAGAATATGACTGTGTCAGTGATTGATTACCCTCACTGTTTTACTGATACAAGCAATTCTGAAAAGAAATTTTATCAAAATGTAAATTATTTAATACAATGGTGACTACAATCCTGAAACACATCACACTAGCTAGGGAACAAAAAAAATATATTTGAACAACTTGGTTTATATTATTAAGACAACATAAACTGCTCAGGGCAAATTACGCCAATGTCCTGGACAGAAAAATTCGACACTCCAAAGTGTACCTACACAGTATTTGACTGCCAGAAAGAAGGAGTTAAATATAGAATACACTTTGAAACCCACCCACACTACTTGGTGCCTTTTACATGTACGTGGAGTCTCACTTACTCTGAAAAGTATCTTCTAGCCATCCTTGGAACTATGCCTATAGGGCTATCATCTATACAGATCTTTATGATCCTGATCTTTAGGACTGCCTTAATGAAGTCCCTGACATGAAGTGCAGCTGTATCCACTGTTACTGCAGGCATTTATTTGTCAGCACATCCAGAATAAAGAGCTAAACCTTCTGGAGCATAGCTAGGCGTAAGGCCACCGACATTGGACCTGAACAAGGCATGATGGTGAATTTATACACTATTACTCCTTCAGAGATCTCAGAGCCATGCCCCAAAGCAATAGAGAAGTGCTTTTAAGGCTCTTAAGTAGCAATATATTGCGGTGGGTCAATCTCAAGCTTCTGCCATCTCCTGAGCCAGCTCTGCCTCCCTGGGCGGAGACACCTTGGTGGGGCAGAGCCCAGGGGCATAAGATCCACCCCAGGGGGCTGGTGAGGGGAGTGGCTAGAGCATTGACCCCGCCCCCTCCTCTGGAAAGTTCTGTGCCGTTACTACCCCCATTGGTTCATTTGAATTGTTCCCTCCCTCTCTTGTTCTTGGTTGGTCCCCGGGCACTGTATCCTCCCCCTTCCCCTTTCCCTGTTGGTTGGCTGTGTGTGTATAAAATGCCTTGCACAAGACCCCTCTAGCCAGACTTCGACTCTGAGGAAACTCTGTCTCAGATCCCCATCTCCTAGTTTCCTAATAAAGGAGTTGAAAGAGCGAGTCTTCTCCTCGCCTTTAACCTCCTCGCGTCTCCGTTTCCATCGGCCCCTGCGTGCGACCAGCTCACCCAGGACAGCGCTACCTAAGGGGTGAGGCATCCACCCAGTTGCCCGTGTGGCCAGCGCTCGTACCAGGAGTGAGGGTGGCCAGAGGGGTTAGACGCACGCCTACCGAAAGACAACAATATATTGCTTGTTTCCACCCTATTTTATGACTTCCAACTTGTCACGCTCTTCTTATTCAATGCTCCTTCACCAGGAATAACAAAAATCTGTTTAGTTCACATCATTACAGAGCACGTTTTTGTTCTCATGTTGAGGAGTACCTTCAGTACAGATGTCTCAGTGAGAGCTGCAGTGTGAGCTGCAGGCTGAGCTCTGGGTGATGAGAGCCTGGGGCACGAGGCTGTGACCTGCTGACCTTTGCATAACAAAGGGCCCAGGATCTGTGGGCCAGCCAGGGCACCGGACACTTGGACACTCAGAGGCACAGCAGAAGCCCACAGCCCCCAGAATCTGTGGCACTCAGACTGTGAGGGTCTAAAAGCCTGGGGGTTCCTCTGCTCTGGATCCCTCAGAGGCGCCAGCTCAAGCTGTTACTCTGTTATTTAGTTATTGTACCATGATCAAATTTTTTGAAGGATCTGGACATCTGAGACTCTGCTATGGGAAGCCTAGGATGGGGCAGGTGAGGAAACCTGGTGTGATTGTGTGGGAGCAGGAGGTGCAGCAGCGCAGGAGCCTCAGTCCCA
Organism: Acanthornis magna; assembly: GCA_036785705.1. Classification (NCBI taxonomy): domain Eukaryota; kingdom Metazoa; phylum Chordata; class Aves; order Passeriformes; family Acanthizidae; genus Acanthornis; species Acanthornis magna. The sequence continues at coordinate 9,280,864 of JAWUZG010000034.1, forward strand.
GCTTGGGTGGTGCGAGGGAATGCACCAGAGGGCTCCTGCATGGCCAGACAGGGATGTTTCCACAACACTCCATGGACAGGTTCTTAAGGACAAATTTCCAGGAACAACCTCTTTCTTTTCTGTTACTGCTTTATGACTATGGTGGAGTCTTTTTGTTTTCACCAGGATCCATCACAACCATCATCTGATTTAGGAATTCTGATGAAGACAAATGCTGACATTCTTTGAATGAAGTCCATAGTAAACAAGCAGATAAAGTGATAATGGTTGATCCTGTAATATTCAGAAAGGATTTGGAATCCTTTATGGCCTTTGATGCAAATCTTGTAGCTTTCAAGTGTTCATCTGGTGTCATTTGCCTGCTCATTTTGATGAATATGTCTTGCATTTATTATGTGCCTAAATACAACAACCACATTAGCATGTTGTGAAGCATGTAGTCCTTTTCACAGGTCTTATTTGGACTGCATATTCTTCTGCACAACTATCAGTTCAGCTAAACAATTAAATATTGACTTTTGGCTGAAATGCCATTAGTAATGACTTTTTTTTTCACTTTGTTAATTAAATAATATCATTTCTATTTTCTCATGTCACTATTCTTCTCTTCAGAATGCCAATATTTACTGGTGTCTTTCTAATTTAAAATTTCTCTTTCTTTTGAAAAATTATGCTCAGTTGTTCTTTTCATCCTAAGTGCTGATTATTACAGTTCCAATATTCTGAAGCTGAATAGGATATACTGAGATGGAACTTTCAAACATTTTACATCCAAGCTTTTACTGCTGTAAGATCTTTGATGAAGTAAGGCAATATATTTTTTAAATTAATTTAATTTATTTTTTCTATGCAAAATTGTGCCGCCAAACTAATAGGTTGTTTAAACCACAGAAAGCAAAGAAGCATAAAGTTTTGTTCCCTGTATCAATGAAATTATATAATAACCTCCAAGGATATCATTATGATGATGATACTGTTTTGAAAACATGTAGAAATACAGTGATGTGGTTTCACTTCGATATCATCACCAAAAAAAAAAAAAAAGAAGAAGAAAAAATTTGAGAAAACTTATTTCTTACAAAATAGTGAAATAGTGTATAAAATGAAAATTTCACAATCACAGTCCTGTGGAATATATTGTATGCCAGGCTTTAGTGATCTTGAGCAAAGCATTCCTCCTCCATTGGGACTTTCACTTAAGCCTTAAGAACCCCATTAGCACGAGCAGCTGTTGAGCCTGCAGCATGAGCCTGCTGGAGCTCCCTGTGCAGATTGGTGCTCAGTGCTGGTGGCAGAGACAGCAGAGATGGCATTCCAACCCATCAGGAGAAGATGTGATTTCATTTGTTACACAAAATAAAAGGTACCACAGTATCAGAGGAAGTAGAAACCTCTCCATGAATCATATCTATACAGACTACCATGGAAAAGTCATCTGGATTATGTCTGATGCTACACAAGATGCAGGATTCCTAGCATCTTGGATGTAAGATACATTTTAATCTTTTATTAAAAAAGAGGATATTTTAATGCCATTTTTTGTTGCACTTTTCTTATGGACATCTGGTAAGAGCCCAACTCTCTCACTCACCCCTACTGCAGAATATTGATGAAAGGAGCCAAGATGATGACGTACATTCTGCATTATTACGGTTTTTAAATTAATTCTGTTGACTCTGCTTTTTTAGCTACTGCATTCAAATATTTAAATAACTACACAGACACTGTTACTGTTTTCATGAGGAAGAATAAAAGAGAGATCCCAAAGTATGCTAGTAGTCAGTTATTAAAAATTATTTACATTTGACGACAGGAACAGTTGCAGGTGTAGCCAAGAGTCTTCTAAAAGGTGTACTGGTAGGTGGAAAAATAGCAGTTGTTTTCCCCTTACTTCTAATAAATACACTTCTGGATTCTTAGTGACCATATGAGGAATGACTAGATCAAAGTGAGTAAAATGACCCATGCAGAAGAATTACTTTCATTTCATGCCTTCTTTTTCTAAAGGAAATAAAGAGAAATATAAAAATTAACATAAAGAACAAGATCAAAGTTTCATGCTCTGAAAAAGCTTAAAGAAATTATTTGGAAAATGAATGGGAAAAATTATCTTATCTCTGTGGTTATTCTCACCAGAACTAATTGGAACCTTATCACCTGGGTTCATACTTTGGCTGGTGGGTGGCACAACTGACAGTAAGAAATTTGGAAAAGGAGAGGTAGGGGTCTTTTTATAAATTCCACATTGGTTTTAAAAAAAGTAAAGTAGGCGGGTCTATTAAGGAACAAATAATATGTATATAGGCAGCATAAGTTACTGCTGAGAGAAGTAATAAGGCAGAAAACACACAGAGTAAATCAGCACTGTCAAGTTAGATTGTCAGACAAAGCCCAGGGAAATAGCCAGAAGGTTTGTATGCCCACACTTATACTTCTGGTGGTAGCAGAACACAGTGGAATAGAAATCCTGTTTAAAGTACAGTTTCTACCAGAGACGTGTTGCTTGGAAAAAGAGCAATTAATGTAGCAGTGTAGAGACTGCGGTATTCATTAGGTGGCCAACCTCAGCAGTCTGTTAGGGTCAACTCTGAATTTTACAATTCCATTAACATCAGAAATTTCCCCACTATTTCCACATCATCTTTCTCCCTCTGCATGCAGAAAAAACCTCTCTCCTCCTCATTAGATATATACAACTACAATGTTGTATGCCGTGTAGAAGACAGGTGCTGCATTATTAATTATATATTGTTATCTAATTTCTCCTTGAAAAAGAAAAAAACATTATTGAATGCACCATTACACTTGTACTTAGACTTAAGAGAGAACTGAGAGTTTCCCTTTGTGGGAAATATTAATGTTTTGAAATAATTTTATTCCAAATTTTTACCAAACCTACTTCTGAAAAATTATGTAGTCCTATTCTATGTGATATATGCCCTTCATTTTTTAAATTAAGTAGATACAAAAGAAACTATAGTATTTAAGTTCTGTCGCACTGCCATGACATGGTTTACCACATGATGCAATGTGATATGATATTTACTAAATGCATTTACTACTAAATAATAATGAAGGAAAGGAAAAATTGTAACGGTAGTATAAAATAACAAACCATCTGTCCAAATAATGTGGTTTTCAAACAGCAGTTTTAATTTTTTCTGGTGCAAAAGTTTCCTAAATGAGTTTCTAGATAGCTCTTTTAGTAAGTTTATTGTAAAGAATACATTTTTTTTTTCAAAATACATTTTGCCAAAAATAATAGTTCAATAAAAATTCTGTAACCTTTTTTATTTCTTAATTTAGTACAATGGTTGCTCCTAAGAGTTATTACTGATAATCACTGCCTGCCCATATGCAGCTAGAAGTTATTTGCACTATAGTGAGAAAAGACAGTGATAAATTGGTCAAATCTAATAAAGGAAACACTGAGTGCAAAATTATGTAGAATTTAATTCAGCGGAAAAGTAACTGAGTACTAAATATTGAGAGTACTGAGAAAATCTATGCTGACTATTAAGAATATATAATTTCACCAGTGAAAAGGAACATGTATATTTTACAGTCAAAGTGACTCTTCAAAAATGCAAATCTCTAGATTCGGCTTAGAGAGAACATTCATTTCAGAATCACTTTAGTAAACTATTTGGTATTGAGAATTACAAGCCTAGGTGAAAAGAAACTAGTTCTCTCTTCTAGTAGTCTGCTTCTTTTTTCCATTTAGTAAACTGTTATGAAGTAAAACAAAAAATAATCAAGCTCAAACTTTACAAAGAAACAAAATAGCTTTAGAATTTTCATTATAGGAATATTATTATTATTATTGTTTATTATTATTAATTATTATTCATTACATATTATATATATTATATAATATACATATACATATTCTGAGAAATACATGAGTTTCTTAGGTGCAATGTCAATGTACAGCTAGAGTTATTAGAGAAATTGACATTTCTTATAGACTTCAAGGGTGTCCCTCAAGGCAGACTAATAAAGCATGATTAGGCAACCCAAAATGGTACTCCCAGGTCAGGTAATGTCCTTTAGATCCCATCAGAGTAAATCTTACAAGTATCAGCAGAAGTCAATAATGACTTTGGTACAAAGCATTCCTAAAAGCATTTCATCAATTTATTTCTGCTGATATATTTTTTAAATTTTATTTTTAGGGTTTTTTCAAGCATAGTTTAATTCATCATGTTTTACATGAAAGAAATGTAAGTTTTTTAATTTGTTTATTTATTTTTGTAACTTGTATGAGTTAATTGTCATTTATGACAATGAAATGTATTAAGTACATTCCTGGGAAATGGGCACATTTATATTACTGCATCAGACTGAAACTTTTCCCATCTTTTTATGCAAATCAGGAATTTAGAATTCTGGCATTGTGATACCATAGTAGCAGCCTAACCTTGGAAGAACTCTCCATACTCCACATGTATTAACCTTACCCCTTCCCCCCAGCCCCATCCCCAATCCCCCCAAAATTCTTGATTAGAATATCACGGGAAAGGAATGAGGTCAGATTTTTTCCTCAAGCTAAGAAACTATTTCTGAATCCTGAAACTCTTATATACGTGCATCATCTCTTTAATCTTACTGAAGAAGGTATTATTCCTTCCAGGAATGGAGAGATATATTCTCCTTCACAGTGTTCTTCTGTGAAAGAATTTGCATGCTAGACTGCAGTCCTCAGGTTTTTTTACCTTTTTCATCAGAAAAGCTTGTGACTTTTCCATTATGGATTACTTGTCCTTAGAAACAAAGCTTTAATTGAAATATTAATTTCACAAAACAAGCTGAATCACTGCTTTTTAATTAAATTTTAATCCAAGCCTTTTCTAGCAGGGCTCATCCCAGTTCTTTTGCTTAATTTGGAACTTTCTGGCAAGTCAATATCTATACTCAATACATATTTTTCATTCTATGATAGATACCAAGATAAATTTTTTCTGATGCTTAAATGACAACCTATTTTTAAATACCACAGCCCATTTTATACTGTTTATTTTGATATTCCACTCTGTGACCTCTAGATTAAATTATTCTTATTTTCATCATAAGTGAGCTGCCTGTAACTCTCTCAGGTTTTTTGGAACATGTCTAAGAGGAAGGAGAGCACAACCTGAATCTATTATTTGTTCTACAAAACAATATTAGATTTTAAGCTTTCTTAATATCTGAGGTCTAATTGTGTTGTTATTTCAGATGAAATTCAGTGAGAGAAAGATTTGGACTATGTCACAGTGTATCATTTTTTGTTATATTAGAAAATTAAGTAGATGATGTATTTTCAGTTACAAGTCCAAACTATTTCTGATATTAACCTACAGTGATATATAATTGTAATAATGAAGGTTACTACAACATAATTGATCAACAAATTAATCATGAAAGGAGTGCATCTTTACTGAAACAGTTATTGTCAGTGTGCCAGATCCTCTTTAAATTAGTCTGTCAGTTTAATCAACTACACTGAAAGCGAAAGAAAAGAAATCCTGGAACTCTTCCTTCATCCAGCAACGGTAAAGTTAGTCTGGATGTGCCAGTGAACTTCAGGATGCAATGAAGAGTTTGTGCTGGAAGTAAGCAGTGCCAGAAGACACAGCACCACAACAACTGGAAAGCATTGATTTATTAAAGTGCCATTGCTAAGATTTGCTCTCTTTTATCTAGCTATGTGTAGATACTGAGAACCAGACCTGGGGGGGAAGCAGGTTATACATTTGATTTTTGGTTGTAAATCATTGCAGCAGAACAATAATGATACTGAAAGCATCTGTGTGCTACCTAATGGTCTCCGCAAGGATAAGTCATGATTTATTAATATTCATTCAATAAAAGACTCCCGTAAAATTACCATTAATGGAAATCACTGTCATATGGGAACCATAATTAGAGTGTCTCAATTTGCATTTCTAACTACAATAATGAGAATTGTATTCAAATATATTTACTTTCCTAATCTACAGCTGAAGCTTATTGAACCATTTGTTCCAGTAGATATCAAAAGGAAATTAGTCATGATGTGTCCGTGTCATTTTGGGGTTATTGCTGAGGTTTAAAACAAGCTGAATTCTGATGTAAATGCAAAATGTTGTCTATAAACTCTAGACTCTTTCCAGTGGAGCCTAGGGTGACAATAATTTATTAGCCACCAGTGCTACAAGGCAAACTCATTTATGGGGCAGCATGCCATAAATGTGAAATAGATTTAATCTGTAGAAAAACAGTGTATCCCCCAGTACTGTGTTTATAAATGTCCTAAGCATGTGGGTAGGTGTCTTCAGCATATTTGGATACCTTCTGAAATCACCCACTTGCGATATCGTGTCCCAGACCCCCTTCGTGCTTCTTCATTTTGCCACTCATTTTACAGGAATCTCTCACTTCCAATTGCCTAGGAAAGAAAGTCTTCCAAAGATCTTAGAAGTTAATGAGGCATGATCAGAATAAACCCTCTATATAGCAGCTTGGATGAATAAATCTTTTTTCTTTTCTGTAAATATGAATTTGACATAAACTAGTCTTTTATACCAGGCTTTTTTTCTTTGACAGATGAGAATATTACAGTTTATAGCTGTAGGAGAACAGTACTTCACTTTCAGAAATCACTGAAAATGTTGCATTTCATAAGCAATTTTTTTTTTTTTATTCTGGAGCATAGTTTTCATTAGAAATAAAAACACATGCAAACTTACTTTTGATTTTAGTAGAAGAGTATAGGGTTTTTTCCATCTTTTAGTCTCTACTTCCAAAACATAACAAAAGAAGATAAAATGCCAATGTTACAGGCATACTGTAATGTACAATGTTACAAGCATAACTGTAGCCAAAAATGCAGTCTTTAAGAAAGATAAAATGACAGGGACCAAAATAAACTATTCAGTGGAAACGTTTTTACGAATTAGTCAATCATCTGTATCATTTGAGTTCCAGCCAATGAGCTCCATCTGCTTTCTGCTTTCCCTTCTTTCACAAAGCTGAGCCTTCACTATGCCCTGAGTTTCTTGGTACATGATGTCAGAAATTCCTTTCTAACATGGTTAACTGTGAGCAATCCACATTAACCACAGGGCCTTCAGTCTGAAGGTCAGAATCATCCATCCAACTTCAACTCTGTACATGAGTCTACAACAAAAACATCTTTGTGGATTTGTTTAATTGCGTGCTAACGCAGATACTAGGTATTTTAAAGTTCTATGTGTGGATGACAAGATCATAATATGAAAATATGCCTGGAGTGTTCTTTCTTACAAATGTGTTATACAGATGTAGACAAAACCAAGGAAAATATATGTGCATTGTCTTCACAGTTCTTGAGCATTTTTTAAGAGACTTTCTTCTATGACTATGGAACTGATCATCAGCTCAACATGAGACCATGAAATATGAAGTATAAAGAGAGAACATTTTCTGCACAGTCTCATCTAAGATATCAAAATATTTTTCTTTCTCTTCTTCAAAACCTTTTCAATTTTCCTTCTGTCCTGTGTGAAGATTCATTTGTCTGCTTCATCAGCCTTTGTTCAAAAGGCTGTGGTATCACTTAATCTTCAACGGCTTCAGGAAAAAATTTTCTGAGATACTGGACTGCTTCTGGTATGTTAGAACTCCACATATTTGGGCTCTGAATATCTTACCCACTCAGCTTTAAATAGTTGATTTTTCCATTTACTGTTTAAAAAAAAATATAAAGGACTAAATTGAAACATAAAACACAAGGATAAAACTGACCACGCAGTTTTCTACAGAATTGCAATATGTATGCCCATCAACTTAACAGACCAGGTTATATTCCTGAAGATAATACATATTTATCACATTTCTATTACATGTTCTTTACATTTTCTGAATATATGTATTTAGGTTAATTATTTCCGTGAACGTATTCAGATATGAGTAAAGGTCTTTTGAGGGTCTTTGGTGGTCTTCTGGGAACATCCCATTCCTCAAACATCCCTTTTATGGTCCTAGATCTTCTGATGAATCTTCTTTCCTGGAAGGTGTCACAAATACGTGGTCAGGTTGTGATGCACCCTCTTATTCTCTACTCCAGCACCCCATCTCTGTTCTCAAAACTAAGACTTCTCTAGTACATCTCAGTCACTGATATAAGTTAATAAGGAAGCATTAGCTGGCGCAAGACTCATGAGTAACAGATGTAGGGAATTAACACAAGGCCACGTTAATCTCTGGTATTTGTGCTAAGCACTGTATGGTAAAAAACTAAGCATTAAAACAAATATAGGGATCATACAATATTGTGCTAAAGTCAGAAGAATTTTCCAATGTTTTCCCCCACTGATGCATAGACAACTTCTTAAAGAAATATAGCCTGTTTGGTAGCATTACCTTTTGCTTTCTCCAGGCAACATAAAGATAAAAAAATGCAACAGATTGCAAATGTCATTGTATCACATTAACATTCTGCTATTTTAAAAAAGCAATCTTTTTATTACAGAGTGTGTGACAGAGGAGTTTTCCATTCAGTAAAGATGTGACAGATTTCTTTTTGTTATGTTGGCTAAAATGAGGAATGAGTCTTTACTCCTTTGTTCCTGTCAGGTTGCGCTGTCAATGACAAGTTGGCAGAAAGACACTCTCCAGGTGGTACAAAGCTCTCATAGTAACAAGTCCATAAAATAGCTCTGACCTAAGTGTTCACCCACATATGAGCATCAGCAGTATTGCCAGCTCAAAATGTCCTGAAATACCAAGTCAGTTTTCAAGGAGTTTTTGAATAGTCTTTTATTTTTCAGTGTTGCTCTTAGGATTCAATTTTGTTCAGCCAAGCTTAAAGTTTCTAAAGCCAGCAGGTCTGAAAAAAATATCTTTTTAATAAAGAAAATCTGATAATCTGTTAAATGAATCCAAGGGGTTCTTAAGACTCATGAGACAAATAATAAGACTGTGAGAGTTTACAATGCAAAGACAGAAAGGAAGAATTGTGTTACAGTCAAATCCTAACAGAATATTTCTGCTCCAAAGTTGCAGACATGAGGGTTGGGGGGGGGGGGGGGTTCTAGAAAAGATGATTTAATAAATCCCAGTTTTCTGTATTCTTCTGGAACTATTTGTAAGTCCTCATGACAAACACATTCAGGGAAATTATCTTTTTTCCCCCTCACCAGGTTATTTTTCAAACAGAAATGTTCCCTGACAGTTACCTGCAGATATACAAATTGGTGTATTAGCACAATGAAACTTGATGAAAATAAGGGGCTGAATCAGTTCTGCTGGTGAATCTTCAGCTACTTCAAATCATTATTGCCCAATTTAAATTTTTATGTGTCTGCTATTTATGTGACATTTTAATGCTGTAATCTGATGAACAGTTTGTGATGAACTTTGGTCTCATAATTTATAACTTCTTTTAGTAAGTAACTGTACATTTGAACTCACTGAAGGATGCTTTGGAACGATCACCTTTTAAACTATTTAGCGGCTTTATATATCATAGGTCAATACAGGGCATACATTACATTAAGATGAATAACAGACATCAGACTCTTCATCTTTCTTCTCCAGTTTTTCTCCTCTCTGGTTTATATTCTCTACCACTTCACATCATCTTTATGCTTTACCTGCCAGTAATAAATGTTTTTAAATATAAGAGAGGACAAACACTAGGCTGCACAAAGATTGTACAATGTTAACTAATTTTTTTTTGTCTGGAGAACACTACCATTCTTTGGATATCTAAAATAGCATCAAAGCACAGAATGAAAGGTAAGTCAGAGTGGAATGTAAGTTTCAGTCAAAAATTCATGCCTGTCAAATTTTAGCAGATCAAATTGGCACTAAAAAATCAAAATATATAAAAAATCATCTCTACTGAAGAGCAGGGATTTTTCACAGGCTGGCTATTGTGTTATTACAGATACATTTAATGAAGACCAATGCATTTGAAGTAATATTAAGAAAAAAAAAATTCCTTTCAATGGTAAATAAAAAAGAAGTGGTAGGACACTTTCTGAATAAAAGGTGAAAAAATGGAAATCTTCTATGAACTGCTGCTTCACTACCCATATTTAGCATACACTATCTGACATTAATAAATGCCACCTGCAATAATAAATTGTGCATAGTTAGGTCACTATAAAAATAAAGTAATGCATAATTTAAGAAAGTCAGGAAGTTATTGACATTAGAACTAATCAGGAATCAAAATGGGTTAGCAATCAGCTAAATTTATTTCTGACTTTATCTGAATTGACATGTTGCTTGGAATGCTTCTTTTTTAATAAATCAGGAATTTTGAACAGAAATCTTTCCAATGCAATGTTTTCAACCAACTCTAAGAGACACTGCGATTTTTTTCAATTTTCTTGTCATCATAATTCTTCATTCTTTTCATTAGACTATTAAGATTGTTAAAGAAAATAATTTGAAAAAAAGAAGAAAGTTAAGAAAGGTCTAGATCAAAATCTTGACCAACTAGAAGCTTTCAAGCATATAGAACAGAAGCTGAAGTATAGTACTTGCAGCTGGGTCAGGCACACACATAGATGCAGATTTACTAAAAATACAGAGGTTCATTTTGTGATGTTTAAGCTGAAGCTGGTAGTAATGCAACAACTCAGAATTTCGTGTCCCAGGAGCCTGGCACAGCAGCTTTACTGTGGGTGCTGGGAGTAGCTCCCTTGGTAATGTGCTCACTGCACACACCTGATAGGGTTTCCTCAGAGTCTTAGCTGCCAGTTCAAGCAAGGGCATAAATAAAACAGTGACCATGCATTTGTTCTGTTTAACTGCTAAGTTCTTGAAATAATTTGAATGTAAGCATAGGGACCTGAATATGTATGGTCTTGCTTTTATTTAAAATTTACCTTGATTTATTTAAAAGTGCAGTAAGACACTCTCATGCAAACATCCTTTATGAATAGAATTGCTTTATTGGGTTTCTCAGTATCTGAGGTGAAGATGTATTCAGTGTAGGTATTTGCATTCTACCTTAATAAAGCAGCTATTTTACTGTACCATTTGTTGTTGGGCCTTTCTTGTTAAGGTAAAGAAAGAGCTCTACACCATCCCTTTCTCCATCTCTCACCATGCACCCCTGTACAGAGCACGTGCACTGCCTGCATTTCTTTCAAACTTTTGAATTTCTTGCTGTGTTTTGGATGTTGCTGTAACACACAACAGAAAGGAAGCACATATTTCGTCCACCTATCTAGTGGCCAAAACTTTAAAGTGGGAGTGGCTATAATATTTTTTTACTGCAGATACGGCCTCATTGAGCAGCCCAAGATTTTTCTCAGCTTGACATGCTAACAGACCTGTGGAGGAATTTGTTGGGGTAAATTTTGCGATGTAAATCACTCTAGAGAACAGATGAAATATGATTCACCATAATTAAGGATAAATTACACATATTCTGTTTGGCACCAGTCCAGTTTCTTCAACCAAGGGCAGCTGAAACATACAAAAAATATTTACTGTAGACTTACTTAAAATATTTGAAGCTGTTCACATTATTTCCGACATAAACAGCACCTCTAGAGTCAGACAGCAAACAATGTCTCTGGCAACAGATAACCAGTAATTACTTTTTGCTGAAACCACATTAATGTTCTAAATAATGCAGCCACTTCTGTGTTAAAATTTCATGAGCTTGATTGTAATTATTCTTCAATTTGTGTCAGTCTCAGCTCTACAGTACACTCTACAAGGCCTGATCCAAATCTAAAAATAGCATCAGCTGTGACTGCTTTGTCCTTTTCTGGCATTAGAACACTGTAAATATGGGTGGAAATTCCTCTTTACATGTTACTAAGATGTTCCTTGCTCATTTTTCCCCCTAAAATTCACTAAGTGCAGAAGGGTATAAAAACCTCTAGACAGCCTATTAATAAAAACCACAACTTTTGAGACTTAGGTAGGGGCAGGGGAGAAGTGGCCTCAGCACAGAATTGCAAGTTCACAGCAGAGCCCCATGGAAAATATGCATGTCATGGATTTTACTGCTGACCTGAGAAGGAACTGATTTATAGTCCTTCATGTAATTGGTACAAGTGTGGAAGCCCAGACTTCTCCTTCCTGGGGCAGTGGACAAAGTTTTCTCAACTAGAAAAGCTGAAGTAGGCTGTAACAAACACTGTTGGCTGAGTTATTTTCTTACAAGAACAGACAAAATCCTGGACATTTCTCGGTATTTCACAGCACTTAGATGGGAAGACATGAAATATAGCCATGTCTTATCACACAGTTTTCTTCTTTTATTTGTGGAAATACATTACACATTTGAGTAAGTTGTGTGTTTTGAGTCTTGAATCGGTTTCCATTCCAATAGCAGTGGTGTGGGATCTCCCTCCTTACTGCCTTACTACTTTTCAGAAGTAAACAGTTTTTGCTAAGATTTTTTACCTAACTCTTAACTTGCTCCTTAAGTTATTTCTTGAAATTTGGCACACTCCAACTGTGTTTATTTTATAACAATAATTTATAACAGCTAATTCATTTCTGCAGTCATCTTTCTCAAGTTTGATGTGCTACAAATTACAGGAGGGGAAAAAACAATTTCACAAGGATCTTAGTATTCTGAGATTTCAGAAAACTGAAATACTTAGCTTGATATGACATACTGATGACAGAACAACTATTTTTCCATTAATATTTTCTGAAATTTCTACTCAAATGACAATTTAGCAATGTTTGTTATCTACACAATAAAAATCTGAGTAACTTGTGAAATCACTCAGAAAAATCTGCATACAAATAATGCTCTGTCCTCTCACTGTTACTGTATTTTGTGTTTTATAACACTTTCATTTGTAAATGTTCCTAAATAACTTGAACTATTCATCAGTTTTATAAAGCAGGCTCTGTTCTAAATAAGGTTGGTAGCACAAGTACCAAGAGCACCTTTCTCCTGTTGCCTGAGATATATATTCATTACATTTTGTAGACTTCATTAAAATTTATTGCCTGGAATAAAACGGGTTATCCAGAGTGCACACACTTAAATTGAGTATTTTTGATCCAAACTGAAGTCAGCCAGGGTGTGTGGTGTAACTGCAGAATGGTATAACTACAAAATAAGCAAACCTTAACAAAGAAGGAAAGTGCTGTTAACCAGAGCAAAGAACAGAATGAGTTTACTGAAGTCAATTATACCCACATTTACAGTGGTGATGCACTGGAATCAATTGCCCAGGAAAGCTGTGGATGCCCCATCCCTGGAGGTGTTCAAGCCCAGGTTGGATGGGGCTCTGAGCAACGTGATCTAGTGGAAGGAGGGGTTGAACCCTTCCCATGGCAGGGGGGTTGAAATTAGATGATTTTCAAGGTCCCCTTCCAGCCCATTCTATGATTTTCTGAATTAAAAGGCAGGTGTGATTTTTATCTGCAGGATACATTGGATTATAGAAAGATGTATGGCTGGATGTAAAATTTATGTTCAAAACATTCTTAGACTGCTTACTAATTTTTAAGTTGAAAAGTTGAATTGAAGTGTTCTATATATTCACCATTTGCAAATAAGCACCATGGTAGAAGAGAATTCAAGCTTGTTTCTTTTGATACCATCCCTTGAAAAAGTAAGATTGTGTAAGACTGAAATCTCCCTTCCTTCCCCTTGGGACTTTTTTGACTTAAAGTAAGTGTACTAGGAAAAAAAATGCATCATAGTACACTAGTTTATGTGCTGTAACATTGTGAAAACAAAATCCATAGTTGCAAGCTACTTCTCAATTAAAGAACATGATTTTAAATTCACTTGTTTCTATATGTTTTGCAAAAAGTCATGAGGCTCGGGGGTGAGTCTCTGAAGTAAGTATTATTACTAAGTTAATCTTTTAGAGCTCTGCTAAAACTATAGCGAAGAAAACCTTCCTTTCACTTCTTAGAAGGTCAGAGCTGATAAGCTTAATAATGCAAAATTATCCAGCTGTTAAATTACTAGAGCAAGATAAGCTGTTGGAAGCATGGATGTTAGTGATTAGATGAGGTCAGGGACAGAATTCGTGCTTGCAGTTGCCTCACCCATATTCTATTTTAATGAACACAGCTCTGTCTTACATGATACAGCCATCAACTCATCAGCTAAGGCATACCCTGACTCTGCCACCCATTCTAACATGTGGCTTTCTACAGGTCATGCTGTTTCTGCCCTGCTACTTCATTTCCTGTCTAAACCTCTCATTTCTGCCAGACACAGTGCATTCTCCACTATTATTTTAATATTCATATCTCTGCATTGTCTTCGAGTAAAAAGTATCAATATATAAATTGCCTGCGCATTTATGGTGCATTATTTTGGATGTCTTCTTACAACCTTCTCTCATTGTTCTCTCAAGATTTTCGTCTTTACTTAAATTGAAAGATTTGAACATTTGATAACTTCTAAGGACATAAAGAGTATCTTTATCTACTTAATGTGATCAGAAAGATACAAAGCATCAAATTTTATGTAGTGACTTTTCCAGCTTGCACAACAGTTATTTTAAATTGAAGCTTCTATTATAGGGAGAGGTAGACTTCGGTTGTGTTCAAATGATAGGCCTTTTACACCACCCATGTCAATTTTATCATTTTAGTTTTCTTTCTATTTCAACTCTAAGGAATTCGAATTTTGGCCACTAAATCTGTAAATGCTTTGACTACCACAGAAAAAGTTTTATAGTACTAGATACCTTCTACTATGAAAGTAATTTTAAACTGAATAAGTCACCTTAACCTTCTTGCCTTTCAGCTAAGCTAACTGGGGGTTTTTTACTGTGTAATTAAAAATTGAGTGCTAGACCACAGCTCAAACCTCTGGTTCCACAATGTAAAGAGAAAAGTCTCTTACTGCATATAAATAATTTAAAGCTTTTTTTCCATACATAGCAGTTGAATACACTGTCCTTTGTGTTACTCAAGACTGCGTCACATAACTGGAAGTCCTGACTGCAGACCAAAAATCAAACTGATCATTAAATCATTGATCCTTAAGAACCAGTTATTTGAGACACACTAAAGAGACTGAACAAAATGTCAATAAAATATATCAATGTTAAATGTCTTCTCATTCTTCTCATTTCTCAAACATACAATCCAAAGCATATGAATTTGATATACAAGTGAAATCATTATCTTTGTATGGCTATCATGATCATGCTGCCAATCACTAGCACTGCTACCAAGCCCTTGAAAGATCTTTGTTTGTATGTTTCTACTCTCTTAAATTTTATTTTAAGAAATTTATATTTTGAAGAAATGAAAATTTAAAAAGTAGTAATTGAATGCTGATCCTATCTCAAAGTTCATTTCAAGCTGCAATGCATTTTACAAAATCTGTTTTCAAGAAAGTAACTATAGCAGTCTTTTTTATTTTTTCCCCTCAGGCAATGAATTTGCAATTACTTGGGTAAATATTTTCTGCAGAAACCACAGATCCAGCACCATGGTTTGCTTCCTTGGAACCAAGATGCTTTGAGTCATCTCTGTAGATCCTTTTCTGGAAAAATCTGTGGGATACGCTTCCTCAGCACCTGGCCTATGGTCTCTATAGACAATCTTGGAGTTGCACTGTGACATTTTAAACGTTAGAAGTCAAGGGTAAGTGAAGGATGTGTTTGTTCTCTCCAAGACCTTAGTTTAGTCTTCTAACAGTACGGTAAATGCAAACACAATGTTGATTATATATTGAAGCAAAATTTATTGCACTGTGATGTTTTTAAACTAAGAATTAATTATCCCAAAGGCAGGAAGCAATACTGATATGAGCATCATTTTTTCTATCACTGTTGCTTTTCTAAGCTATTGCACAATTCAAACATGGTGAATTTCTTTCAGTGAATATTTGAAAATGGAAAACATCTACTTGAGAAAGAAACATCTACTAACTGAAAATGTATAGTGACCTGTTGTATGTGCGAACATATATGGGGGCTTTGTATATATAATCATCATCTGTGCTGGTTAAACCACGACAGTATCTTAAATCGGATCACGTTAAGCAGTAGTTAAAGTTGTTGCTTTACTTCTTCTGCATCTGCTTATACCAATCAAGTACTAACAAAACAATAATGCTGAGAAAAAGTATTCTATGTCAACAGTTGAATTGCCTATATTATTATTCCTTGAGTGGTTAGAAAAGGATTTAAACAATATTGAGATTTCAGGTCTGTTGCAGTTTTAGAGGTAGTATAATTTTTCACAAATCTAGGTGGATTTCAAATGCTGCAATAATATTAGGGAAAATAGTTTGCTCAGCCCAAGTCACAGGTAGGATCAGTAATTCAGTTGCTCTGGCCTTATTGTTCCCTGTGGAAAGGCTAAGTAATCGCTAATGATTCTCTAGGAGCTAAGTTCACTCGAAATTGCTCTATACATTTCTAAAAATAAAACAGTGTGAAAGGCATTATTACTGAATGCTTTAACCGTTGAAAGTTAAAAACCTCAGAAGACACTGAAAAGCAAGAGAAATCATCTCACCTCATAGTCTCCTTGTCTTTCTGGAGAGAGTAGGGGAAAGAGAAGGAGTTTAATTGGAGTTTAATTTTTGGCTGGCGTTAAACCCCATTCAACTAGCACCCAATGCAGGACATGAGACAGCTGAGATTAGAGTTTTGATATAAGCATTTGTGCACGAAAAGCAGAGCTCCGTGGTTACAATGTTGCTCAATCTGTCAGTGTGGATGTGGTCCCTAACCCTGTAGATATTTCTGTATGTGCTCCCCTTGACTTTTCAGAGTGGGAGAGGGATCGGGATCGCTTTGTTGCTGCACTGTGTGAAATCAGTTAATGACATAATAACAGAAAGGGCAGTGAGGGTCATTTGGGATGTGTGTTCAGTGTTTTCCTCCTGCCCTGGCCTTGGGTGCCTCTGGGAATTCATCAATAATCATACCCAGCCTGTGGGGGAAGCAGGGGAGGATGATTTTTCCAAACCTTTCACCGCCTTCTCCTTAAGGCCTCCTACAACAGTGTTTGAGAATTTTAAATTCCCACTGGATGTTAAGGAAAGCATGCTTCTGTTGCTATGTCTGCCAGGTTTCCTCGGCACATATAGCATGTTTAGAGTCAGGACAGAGATTAGTAGGGAAGCTGTCCAGACACCTGCCCCAGGGTAGTCATGGGGGCATGGAATGTGGAAGAAAATGGGCCAGCTTTTGGAGAAGGATTCTGCTCTAATGGGTTGGAAGTTCACTCCTGAACAAAACCAGGACCCTTATAAATTGGCAAAATGTTTGAAAGAAAATCTCTGTAGCAGTTCCAGGGAGGTGCAAGGTGTGCTGGGCCCCAGCTCCTTCTTCTTGGGCACTGCTCGATCCTACACAGCACCCTCAGGGGAGGAGGAGGAAAGCACATCCATGCACTGTGTCTTGTGTGACAACTCAGTGGTTTTATGCCACTTAATATGGCATTTTAAAATAAATATATGTCTTGTAGATCTACAGCCTGGGATTACTTTTGTTCACAGTATTAATAGTAGCATACGGTAACTTTTGCGTGATTGAAACAGTTTTGAGCCTTTCAATGGCCGAAAAAATATGTACCAAGAATTTTATGCTTCAAGCAGCATGTACGTAATGTGTTTCATTTAGCAAATATTTTGAGAAAAAATATTGATAGTTTACTGTCATCTATGAGTCTAAAAACAAGATTTCATGTGGTAGATTGTTTATTAAACAATTTTTTGTGAGTTTTTATGCTTTGATCTTGTAGTGACAGCCTTCCTGATCTACAAGCAAAGAAGCCATGGTGTTAAGACACATCAGAATTATTTAAGTATCCATTACCGTCACTGTCTGATCACATAACTAGTGCTTGGCAACATGTTCCTTTAGAGTGTTGAAACCATAATTTCCCCAAAATATTTTTTTCAAAGCGCATACTTTTTGCATTGAAATTATATTATTTTTATGTGCTCCATTAACATTGGAGGTGCTCCAGATATAGCAGCTGCAGAATGTAGCCGTTTGGAAAATACACTTCAGTGTTTTAAAATGAGGAAAAAAACATAGGTTTCTAAAGTGTATTGATTGTCAGTGACACTGATAGACAGAAACAAAAGGAAAACTGCTTAATATTAGCAAGCAATATCTCTGACTGCATCTCCAACAATTGCCTTAGGAACAAATGCCAGTGAGAATTTGATATTAAAATTTCCTCAAAGGGATGCTCAGGGCTTTAAGTAGTGGATGATACAAAAAAATAATAGTATAGCCATTTTCTATTCTTCTCTGGTAGCAGGCAACCGTCCATTTTCGCACATAGCTTGTACAGCTTGTAGTCTTTGATTTATTTCTTTATTATTACAATTTAAGGAAGAAGTTAATATATTATAGTGTTTTAAACTGTACTTAACCAAGTGAAACAAATTGAGCTGGTGGTCATGGAAATACCTACCTATAATTTATTGCTTCAATATCTGAGCTATATTACCAAAGAAGAGATTGTTCTCAGATTTGCTGGGAAATATGACATTTGTTTTATTTTTTTCCTCTCCCTCTCTTTTTTTCTTTTTTTCTTTTTTTCTCTTTCTTTTTTCTTTTTTTCTTTTTCTTTTTCTTTTTCTTTTTCTTTTTCTTTTTCTTTTTCTTTTTCTTTTTTTTTTTCTTTTTTAATATCAGTGAGTTATTCCATTCTGGTCTAATTCTCTTACCAACACCAATATCAGCCAAAGCTAGTTCTCACCAGCTTTAAGGTATCGTAGGAAAACTTAGAATGTCTCTTAGCCACTGCTTCACAAATTAGAATGTATATGCCCTTATGGCGTTTTTCTTGAGGCAGAAAATAGCCGTGAAGTGCTGGTGGAAGTGATACAGAATGCTACTTCTACATTATGTTTCCTGGTTATGTGTTTTGTGACCTTACTTAATTTTCTTCCTCCCCAGTTAGGCCTGTTCAGCCTCAGGAAGAGCTGGCCGAGATGGGATCTCATTAACGCCTATAATTATCTAAAGAGTGGGTGCCAAGAAGAAGGATCCAGGGCCTGCTCAGTGGTGCCAACCACTAGGACATTAACCAAAAGGCAGAAACTGATGCACAGGAAGTTCCACCTGAATATGAGGAAGAACTTCTTTACTGTGCAGGTGTCTGAGCACTGGAACAGATTGTCCAGAGAAATTGTGGAGTCTACTTCACTGGAGATATTCAAGAACTGTCTGGACACAGACCTGCGCCATGTGCTCTGGGATGACCCTGCTTGAGCAGAGGTTGGACTGAATGGCCTTCTGTGCTCCCTTCCAACCTAAACCGTTCTGTGATTCTGTGATTCTGTGAATATAGAAAAGGTGGACGTATCTCACATAATGAATATTTAGACATCACTATCAGATCTCTAAATAGATGGACAACGACAGCTGCACTGGGTTATGTCAGTGTTAAGAATTGTATGTAAGTGTAGACATCAAAGGTTTTTACCTTTGTCTAGCCTAGTTTTTGTATTGTGTGTACAACAATGATGAAAAAATTCCTTGATGTGTGATAGAGCATACTCTTATGAATACCTGTTCATGATACTAATTTGACAGACTCCATAGTATTTTACAGGTCTTGTCTTAACCACATGATGATGTCAGCCTATTCACTCCTTGAGACCTTATACTTGATGTGTTCTTGTATGAACTCTTTCTGTAGGCAGGAGTAGAATAGTAGGTTCTTTTTTAAATCTGCAATGGAATCCATAACTTCATGTCATTTTTGTAACCTCTTGAAGTAGGTGGAAAGGAAAAATAATTAATTATACTGTTTTATATACCTTGAAATCAAACTTTATTAGCATGGAAAATACTGAAAATGCTGACATGAAACTCTTGCAAGTATAGAATATGAAGCTGCAAAAATGTAGATAATGGCTTACAGTTCTTCCCACCTTTACAATTTAGGAATAAAGAACTTGAGATAACAAAATATCCAATTTATATTTTAAATAGTTTGGTTTTTTTTAAATTCCAGCAATAATATATGTAGCTTTTCTTCTTGACTAACAGTGAAATTTGCTGTAATAGGGAACACCAAGAGTATTGTGCTTAACTTTTACCTAAACTCTTCTTTGCAGCCAAGACTTAGGCAGAATACGTTTTGAATAACAAGGATCTTATAGAGTCATAAAGCAAAATGTCATGAAGGGGAC
Source organism: Acanthornis magna (assembly GCA_036785705.1). NCBI lineage: Eukaryota > Metazoa > Chordata > Aves > Passeriformes > Acanthizidae > Acanthornis > Acanthornis magna. Next base: position 9,300,941 of record JAWUZG010000034.1, read on the forward strand.
ATATTTGCCTTAGCCCAGTGGTTATATTGAAGGGACTTGCTCTATGAACCACAAGGGAAAAGCATACCCCTCCTTTAGATACCTGAGCTGGCTGCAGAAAAATTTTGAATACTGTATTTTCAAAAATATTTCCTTTTAAAGATCATAACACTGCAGCATAGCGTGCCAAGGTGTTTCTTCATTTATCACTGTTATTTAGGTGTCTGATCTGTGCTTCAACTGTTATTTACAGAGAACCTGTATATATTGGATAGAATCAACAGAAACTAGATTAGATAGAGCAGGCTTGGGACAGACTGGTTTGTGACACTCATTTGTGATATAGTCTTAAGTGTTTAGCCATTGTTTCAAGCAAAAGCTGATTTTTCTTTTTTTTCTCTCTTTTATAACATCTTCATGAGATGAGAACACCACTTCAGCCGCATAAGGCTCAGGTATATAGACTTCATGTGGAACCATGAGGGGGTAAATTGAAGTCCCAGAGTTTATACAGCAATGTAGAATGAGATGATATGCTGTAGTGTAGGTGACATTTTTCTTGAAGCTACTGCTGCAGTTCTTTCACCTCTAACTCATCTTATTAGCATTCAATTCACCAAAATTCAAATTCAGTGCTGCAATTCTACAGACCAGTCAGCATATGCTTATATATAGTCCATATACACAGTTTTTTTAAGATTTCCTCTGAGTTTGGGGTTGAATCTTATGGTTGCAGCTGCTTTATACAGTTTTGCCATAGTAGCCAAAAGGTCCTTCATAGCCATGTGTAAGCCATTAACAATAACATTTCAGTCTGTCATAGTCGTGGAACATATAAAGGAGCTTTGGTTGTTTCAACATTAAATTCAAATGTTTGTTCAAATGCAGATCAGCTGTCTTCATGCTTACATGCCCGATAAATCAGAACTAATAGAAGGTGATGAATTGTCTGGCGTATTGTTCAATAATACTTTAATCACCATTCCTAACTATAGCCATGTTTGTTGAAAATTGAACGTTAGTTGATGTAGCCTAAATTAAAAAGAAAACATTCTATATGAGAAGCTCCTGAGTGAAAGCCAGTGGTTTTTTATTATCCTTTAAAATTGCAGAATAGTCTAAAAGCTTCAATGTTCCTTGAGAATTGATGATAATACACACCAGTATGTGCATTATTAATAGTTACTCATGTATGAATAGAAACTCAGCCAACTTCCCTGAAAGTACACTTCAAGGACTGCTCCCTAATGTTACATCTGAGGAATGGGTTTGTGAAGATGAACGTGACATTTATTATTCATTTAAGAATTGACAGTAGGGAAATTCTTATCCCTTCTAACAATATTTACTCTTGTGTAATGGTAGTATAGATTCTTCAAAATCTCAAAGGCTGTCCTTGTGACCAAAAGCTCTCAGACAGCAAGCTGCCCTAAAAATTTCCATTATGTCAGCTGTGGAGGTTAAGTTCTTGTACTCTGAGGAATTACCTTGGAATTTCAAAGCAATGAGATCTTTTGCCTAGTTCGACATATTCACAAATTGTTTGGGAACAGTAAAGTGATAACTTTTACTGCTGATATCAAATTATTCAGACTAATAATTTTTAAGTTGAAAGGTTGCACTGATAATGACTGACAAAATTACAGATGATATGATGACAAGTACAAAGAAGGAGCACTGCTTCCCAGTGGTGCAGGCATTTTGTGGTAGACTCATTTGATCAAATGTACTTACAACGTAAACTTTCACCTCTAATTTAGTTTCCTATTCCTTATCAGAGGTGTAGACCATGCTATCCTAAAGCAGCTCTTGAAAATTCACATTTTTCTCTGTTGAAAACAAAAAGAGATTAGAATAAAATTTTGAACCCCAAGGCTTGTTCAGAATGCACCAAACTGCTTATTAACTGCAAAAATTAACAAAATTTTCTACCAACCTCTTGGGCTGGATATAGTGGAGGTTACTGATGCATGCAGCCACACTGCAGTACAAACACTTTACACTATAAACACTTTGAACTCATACTGTCTAAAAAATGCCTTTTACTGAATATTTTCCTCTTTAATTATAATAAAATGGTTTGTATTTTTCTGAAAACTTTCCTTACTGCTGTACTAAGTTTAGTTAGGGAAAGTATCAATGCCCTTTCACTACTTATTAAAGCATTAAATAAGTTTACTTTGATTCAGGAATTGCTATAGATCAGTAATGTGTTTCTTTGGGAAACAGAGAACGGCCATGTCCCAACATAATTTTCCTTTTTTTTTTTTCTTAAGTGTCCAGTGCACCTTCTTTACCTATGCAAAACCCTTGTTAATGAAAACTGACTGTAAGTCTAACAGACCAATCATCACGAAAAGTTTTCTGAATTCAGAGTCTTTTCATATGTCTTTAATCTCTGTAGTCACTGGTATCAGGCTGTTGTGTGGCTGTTTCTTCAAAATATGAGCAAAATACAGGACAATATATTGCATTTGGTGACTCAATTGCCATTAACAGGACTCAGAGCAAACCTTGCGTCGGCTCTTACACAGCTGCCTGCGTATCTCCCTAAGCCCTTCTCTCGAAAGCTGGTAATACCTCTGGCTGCAAAGAGGGACATCTCTGCAGTCATGAAAAACAATCAGTAGTGACTGGAGGAGCACCACAAATCTCCGGTGCCTACAGTTCTGACCCCTGTGATTTTTCTGGATTACTGATTTAATTTTTCAACTCTTCCAGGTAAGAAAATGGAATTTTAACAATTATAAAGCAATTATAATATGTTAACTATTAGAGAGATGAAAATGATAACAGCAACTAACAGGGGATAAAAGGAGGCCTAGAGAAAAAAAGATAGTAAAAAAAATTAAGTATGAGTTAAAGATGAATTTTGAAAAGGACAAGGAAAAAGATTTGTCTTTCTAAGTATGATGAAGCAAAAATGAAAAGAATAAAAAAAAATTTTAATGATCCATACATAGTACAGAAACAATGGGAGAGAACAGAAATGCACAGGAGTGTAAAAGAAGGTCAGAGATTAGAAAATTATAATTTCTAATTCAGTTGTCACAAGCAATTGTAGATGCTAAAAGTTTAAAAGAGTCAAAAAAGCCAAAGGCTGTATTCATGGAAGAAAAAATAATTTTAAGGACTACTAGATACAAAGGATTAAGTCCCGGCTTTTGAATGTTTGAGCTGTAAAATGCTGGAGAAATTCAGGAGAATTTTCTGGGGAGTTACTACTTGCAATGACTATGTTCTTACCCTGTCTCCATATTCTCAAGGCTATGAACTAAGCAAGTAACAATGAAACTGCTGCCATCATTCCAGACAATTAATTAATCCTAAAGATAATAGAAATAGCTGAACATTTTTAAGAGTTCTATAGTTCACCTGCTAATCAACAGCAAAACTGGAAGACAATTATAACATATTTTGGTCACTAAAATGCAACAAATCTTACAGAGAATCAGCTTATAGATTTTGTCACAAATTCTGTAATGCAGCTGATTAAAATATTTCATATAAAGATTTTTCAATATTTCCATTAAAAAAATGTTGATTTAACAATATCTAAATCTTTCAGCTGGAAACAACTGATTTTGTGAACATTTCCAGTACATTTATCCAAATTATTCAGTTTAGCAAGTTTGAAATCTATTTCAGCTATATTGTTTAACTTTTATTATGCAACTTTTACAGGAAATAAAAGTGTTTGGACTTCATTGTGAGAAGCAGAATGAATATGAAGCAAAGAAGCTAGAAAAATCCCAATATTAATAACTCATCACCTTCTCTCCTGGCATTATATTAGCATCTGACTTGACATGATATTCACTAGTAGTCAACACATAAATGAAACAGGTTTTACATGACATCAAATCACAAACTCTTCTGGTTGCATCTTAAGATTTATTTTACTACAACTAAATACATAGATTTATTTTTCCATAGGATACTTCTGCTTCTGTTTTGTGGACAGGGCAGGGGAGAATCTGTTCCGCATGCCTGTTCAGTCTACAGTGAGGCTACACAGAGAACAGTTCTGGGTGGGAAAAAAACAGCAGAAAAAGACATAGGGTTTATTGATACCCTAAATCAAGGAAGCAACTGCATCTCTGGAAACCTCAGAAGCCAATGCCTTATTCCGAAGTCAAGCTCAACCATCTATCCTTTCATAATTACCATAGACATAAGAAGATATAAGCTCCAGTTCATATGCAAGCCTAAATTCATACAGGATAGAATGAAGAATAATATTATGCAGTATTTTAATATGCAAGATGGAAATTTGCGCCCATATTTTTTATATTTACTTTTCAGCAGTGTGGATCTTCAGAAATTATCTTTTAAGAGGAACACATCTTTTTAGTTCATATTTAATTCTCTCATCTTGAAATTCATGTCCCACTGAAAAGGAATACTGTAATGCAACCAATCTGCCTGAAATATGTTATGGACCATGTTTTATTCAATATCACCTCTGATGGTAAATAAGATGTTTACACAGTATTCTGCAAACGACTTGTACATTGAAAAAAAGAAGCCATTGGGAAAATGGAAAAACAAATCCACTGAGATTCCCATAGTTAAACAGAAGAGGGAAGTAGAGGGCCAATGTCAGTATAGTCCCAGCCACTGGACTTCATCAGGGCTATTTTCAGATGACACTAATGAGTCAAAATATCTGGAAATTAATGGCAGTTTCTGTGCAGCAAAGGTTGCACCCAAATAATACAGTTTTCCCTGCTTATCCATCAGATATCTGAGAGAACAGTCAAGTAAGAATGATTTCAAGCGGGGTTGTGATTGCCATCACAAAGCTGTAAGGCACTCAGCAAATGTTAATCTAGAACCTAGGATAGATGCTATCTAGAATATGATGAAGATCTTATGACAGAAGCTCTAGGGGTTTTATGAAAGATGAACATTTGAGAATTCATCACCTCATAATCAATGTGGAGGAGAAATTGCTTGGTGTCACCATCTGTCACAATCATACAGTGTGCTAGACACTGCATAGATACATAATCAGTGCTAGTTCCTTTCTGATCATGTTTTCAGTCTTGAGTATAAGAGGGAAATCAGAGCAGCAAGGGTGAGAATAACAATCACCATGTCAGCATGATGGGCACTACATTACACTGCCTAATAGTTGTCTAGTTTTGAAAAATGTCTATTTACAGACTACCAATTCATGTGGCACTCTGAGTACTGTACACTCACTATGGAAATATCAATGAAAGAAAAGTCCCTCTTTGGAAACACGAATGGTACTTGAAAGCTAATGGTAACACAGTTCTATGGCTGATTCTTTCAGACATTAGACTGTAGAAATTGCACAGAATAACGTTCTTTTGCCTTCTGTTAGGGGCGCCCAAGTCAGAGAACATGTTTTCAAAAGGGAAAGCAGACAACAGTTCATCAAAATGTTTTAAGGTAATTTTTTGGGGCTCTTGCCAGAAGCCTTTCTTTTTTATTAAAGCCTGTCAAATTGCAAAAATTATTATTCACAGGTATTTTTAAACTCCACAGTTGTTTTTCCACTTTGTTGTCTTTGGTGACTTTTCTGAGGTGTGAAAATAAAGTTGACATTCCATTTCAGTCATGTTTTTAGGATCAAATAGTTACACATAATTTTTGACCCATTACATGGGCAGTACATGTTTTGCACCATTTTACTGAGCTTCACAGCATGAAAAGATGTAGACTGTGGAAACAGAGCTGTCAGCCTAATTTGAGAAACAGCAACAGCAGCAGAAAAATAACAAAGCCAGCTAACCCTTTAGTCCAAGGAGTGAAACTACAGCAGCAGCAAACACAATCCCTGCTGTGAGGGAAGATATCTTGTGTATTGTTTTCTTGACTCCTTCCTGGACCTGATTTTTTATACAGTGGTGTTATTCCTTATTTGATTTACAAAGAAAATAAAGTCAATTGAACTGAACTAGCAGTCTAAAAATATACTACTAGGTTTCCATAAAAATTCTTATTTAATCACTTCTCCATATCCACACTGACCTTGTAATTTAATGTGCAGGTTTAGGAATTTCTGCCTTGAGTTCTTCCTGCATCTCTTGAAATTACCCTTCTGATTTTTGGATCACAGTCACTCCTAATGAAGTTCCATTGCTAGTACAAAAGCAAGTGAGGGAATATTAAATTTCACTGACCTGTGATTGCACAGACTAATCAGTCTCCCATTCCTGAAAATGGAGTGCAATGGACTGCCCATTTTGATCATTCACTGGGAATTTTTGTGATACTGAATCAAATCAATATCTTGCCTACTATTCCTGGTATACTGATAATATGCACAACATCCATATGCATACACCTATAAGCTTTTGACGCAGAAAGCATTTGAGCCGAAACATAGGTTAACTGGGTCGTAACTGTTGTTTCCAGAGACTTCTTTGAGGCCCTTTATAGGGTCTTCATTTTGCATCTTTAAAAGCAACAATAGTCTCTCTAAAAATAACATTCCATGTGAGAACTAATGTATTTTCCCAATTTATAAAACGCATGATAACAGTACAGTTCTTGCTATTACCAGTGAAAATTATTCTGCTTTTCTTTCCCATACCTCTGTTTATACTTTCTACAGCACCACAGAATTCTTTTACCCGGAAGCGCCAAAAAATCATCATGGTATCTCAATGTGCTTAAATCTTTTGGACAAGAGGTGCGAGAGATACCAATCAATCCTATCTCAGGGGAACTCAGGTAGACAGGAGCCCAGTTCTTCTGCCACAGGACATCATAGAATCATGGAATCATAGACTGGACTGGGTTGGAAGGAGCCTTAAAGATCATCGACTTCCAGCCCCACTGCTGTGAGCAGGGACACCTTCCACAGGAATGGATTGCTCGAAACCTTATCCACCCTGGTCTTGAACACCTGCAGGGGTTGGGGACCCACAGTTTCCCTGGGCACATTGTGCCAGTGTCTTATGACCCTTGTAGTAAAGAATATCTCCTTACAACATTTGTTTGATTTTCCTATGTGAACACAGGCACCTGCATCATGGGAGGCTCAATTCCTGCTCTGGGTAGTGGTGTCCATCCACATCAGAACTCCTTTAAACCTTCTTTGCCATTTTCAGTTCAGTGACCTGCAGTGAATATAATGCAATGAAAGCAGCAGACAATAGAGAAATATTATGTAACGAGTGTGATTCTGTTTTTTTTAACCAACTCTTAAATTTCTTTGACAGTTTTTGTGCACCCATGCACCTGTGAAGTCGCCCCCAGTGGAGAATTTTCTGCGTCTTCTTAAAGTTGTAGAAAAGGACATGTGGTGTTTTCATGCTCAGGCTGAGCATGAAATAAGCTCCGCAGGAGACTTTTGCAAGGTCCTTCACAAAAAAAATGCCTGTATTTTTTTGGGGTTTTTTTCTGATAGGAGCTAAATATTCTTATCATTTACTGTTGTCTTGATGACAAATAATCCATATTGTTCTTGTTTGGTATATTCTTCTCTTAAACATCTTGTACAATACACACAAATATGAATATATGTATCCCCTACAAAATCTTCTGCGGATCTCCCCACCCGCAAATAAACTGGGGGAAACAATGATGAGCTGTGATAATAATACTGCTGTCACAAGGAATACAGAAGTCTGTATCCTTTGAAGATTCTGATTTTGTAAGGAGAAGAATATATATTATTAAACCATCTAACAAATATGGGAAACAACAGACACTTCTGAATGCAAAAATCTCCTACAGGTGCCTGCAAATCTTTTTCCTACAATGGTCTTTTCTTCCTCAAAATATGTCTATTTTCCAAAATTATATCCTCCAGCCTAATAGAATATTTCCACTGACGGTGTGTTTTAGTTTGGGGACAATATGGTATCTAGATCAGTTTACTTGCCTGTATCTCCTTTCTCAGCCTTCTCATCTTTCTTTCAGCCTAATATCCCAGCCTAATAAAATATTTCTTTTTCCATACCCTTTACATGTCTTACAGTCTTGTTATGGATGATCAAAATTACAACAATATTTCCATCCCTGTGACAAGGGTAAATTCTAGAATAGAATTCTAGAATCCAACCTTCCTTTAGCAGCAAATTGTCATGTATCAAATTTGGCAGCATTACCTCACTCAAAAATGGTTCTCAAAGAGAAACCTGCAAAAAATTTGCAAACACAAAGATGAATGTTGTGATGGTCAGAGAAGAAACATATGTAATGTTGTATGCTCACAGGTCAGAAGCTGTAGTTAGCTATATTAATTTGTTCATAATGGGCACTCTGGGCATGGGAAAACATGATGAAATGGGCTTCAACCCTGCCAGAGGTTTCATCCCTATTGTTCCAAGTTCCAAGGCAGCCCTAGTCCCAAGGGGCAAAAACAGATCTTCAACCCCACAAAGAGTGGGACCACACCAAGCAAGCTGGCCAGACTTGCTGCCCACCTCCAGTGAGGCATGAGCTCAGCTTAACCCCACAGCTACAGAAATGGCTCTGCAAGGGAGGCTTCTGACTTTTAGTTTAGTCCCTTGTCCTCTGGAACTTGCAAGCCTGTATTTGAAAATCAGGGTTGTTTTTAGACTTCGACTTTTTAAAATAAAAACACATTAATCTCTCTGCCTTTATGAATCTAAAATAAATAGTTAATATTGATTGGAAAGAGCCAAAGTTTATTTTCCCAGTCAACAAAACTGTGCAAAGCATTTATGCAAGGCTGGCAATTTCAGCAAAATTATGGGTTTTCTCAAGGTGCATATAATCATTGATATTTCTGTCTCAATTGGTACTTCAAAACTATCAGAAATAACACGCTGGTCTTTACAGAAGAATTAATATTTTTCATATTATCTTTTCTCTCCTGTGGAGAATTTTGATTCATTTTCTAGAGGAGGGTGTTTTGCGCCAAAGTTGGGAGTTTTTGTTGACCCCCTGAGGAAGACTTTGTCCCACATGGTCTAATCTCCTGTTCAGTAGCCAGCTAGACCTCTGTGATGCTAAACAGCTGGGGTCTTCTCCTGTAAGGGAAAAAATGTCTTTTGTCTTTAAGGACAAAAATGTCAGTTTTCCATATGCCTCTGTGCCCTATATAATATCTCAGCTGAGGTGCAGTCCAGGCAATTAAACTCTGTAATGTCAGGCTGCGTTCTCCTCTTGTGGCCTGTACTGTTCATTTATCAGGAGAAAAAGTATTGACAGTAATTCTGTTTTCATTAACTTAGCTGTCTGGTATTAACCAGTTTCATGCTCTGCTCTATTACCAGCTGATAACACTCATACCCGTTCAGAGTGATACTCTACATTTTGATCTTCTGAACCTTGGAGTAAATATAACTGATAAAAGCAAAAGCTTACAGATGCTTTTAAACTTAATTGCAGATATTTGAGCAGAAAAAAATGCAAATGTAGCCAAGAACTTTCTTTTATAAGCATACGTCACCCATTCTGTGAGCAGACCAAAATATCCACAAAACACATCTTCTCAGGAGTTATTTTTAGTAATTATTCCTGTCAGATAGGAAGAAATCAAAGTTCATGCATTTAAAGTATGTGTTCTCTATAATCAACACCACAAATTTTGGTCCACAGTTTGAAAGTGCAGGCTTCTAGAACTGTGTAGAACCTATTGTAAGATTGTAACCTTGTTTAGTATCAAGTGTCAAAAGATCCCTGTAATTTACTTTTTAGGGTACCACAGGATAGAAAATGAATTCAAAATAACAGTCCATCTCAATTGCATGGTTAATTCTTCAGAAATCAATAGATAATGGGACATACAGGCTCTTTTAATTTTCTGTTTCAGCTGAAGTTTATGGAGGAAATAAAAATTATGCTATGTACTAGCCACAGAGTATTGAATATACTTCTCTTTTTAAAGCCTTTTAACTCCCAATTTTTCATATGTTTGTTTCTATGAGAGATGTGATGTTGACCTATGTAGGCTTTCAGAACATCTACAGTAGAAGTTGTAAGAACAAAATGGGAAAAATAGTTTACAGCCACACCATACATCCTTAAAATCTCATAACTTCATATTAGTTGCTCTTGCTGACACAAAATACACAACAAACAACAAACGAGCAAGAAGAACTGCTGCTGCTGGCTATGATCTTCCCTCCTCAGCCTCAGATTTCCCTGAACCTCAAGTAATAGCAAGCTTCTCAAGTTTGCCTCACTGTAAGGACTTTGAGGTAAATATATTGCTGTGCTGTTCATAATTCAGCCATTGTGATTAAAACCATCACTTCAAACTGGTCTGAAGATGCTGGAATCTATTTATTCTTACCAGGTGTTAATTTTCACTTACTTGCCCCACCAAATGTGATCAGAAAGCTGTCTACTGGAAACTTTGATGTGGATTCTCAATGCATTAAGGTAAGAGAGGTAAGAGAGGTCTCCTGACCTAGTGAGATGCTGGGAGGAAACTGTGGAAGGACACAAGGTGGTTATCAACAATGAAGTGACTAAACTTGTATTTTCACTGGGAGAAGGATCTCTTCAAGTGAGTGAACACAAACACTGAGGTGGAAAGCATGCACTTCCAGGCTTGACAGCAGCTCTGGGCTCAAGGTGCAGGCAGACACGGAGAACCCTCCATGTGAACCCGAGTGAGGAGGGAGGCAAGATTGGAACTAACAGCACCAGAAACAGACAGAACAAAAGCCAGAATCCCAAGGGGACTAATCCTTCTCCAAGATAAAATGGTACTGTTGTAATAAGTTTTAAATTATTCTATTTCCTCAACTCTGTAGGAAAATTCCCATGAAATAGGCAACAGTTCTGGGACTGAAAATTGATATGCTGACAGAACGGTGCATCACGAAAAAGACAAGGTCAAGAGAAGAACATTTGAGTAAGCCTTTTTTACATATACTTCTCTTTCTCTACATCTTCACATTTTCCTCTTACACTGTCTATTTTTTTCCCAGCAGCACAAAATAGCCACTGGCACTAAGAAACTATTCTCAGACTAACTAAAAGCTTTGCTGCTGATGTGCTAATAATTAATCCTGTGAAACATTTCAGTGAAAATTAATTGTAATCTGTGCTGTGGGCTACCACAAAAGTATGCAACTTCTAATGCTATTTTATTATTTTCTACTGCTTTGTTTCTTTATGCTTTGGGAGACTTCAAACATCAAGCTGTATCTTAACTAAGTACTTGCTGGGAAAAAAATGCTGGGCTTTCACTTAATGATGAGGCTTAATCACTGATGACTCCATACTGACACTGTCTCCTTATATTTGTAAGTATTTAATCTCTTCTGAAAGAATTAATTTCTCTAATGGATCCGTAAACAATACACAATGAAGTGGTTTCTCAACTTCCACTCTAATAATCAAAGAGAAGCAGTCTTGGGAAAGATCTTTATCCCACATCTACTTTATCTTTTTATATGCAAATACAAACAAGCGTTCAAGCTGCTGTTCTGTACCATTAATAAGATTTTTCTACTCCAGAATGGTAGGTAATTTTCTTGCCAAAGTCTATCAGGAAGAATTTGAATCAGAAAAGTGATTGCCCAGCTATTTAGACCTAATATTCAAACTGCTATCTAAATATTAAATAGTAAGTAAATTACTTATTTTCACTGAAGTGAAAGAATCTGTTTCTTAACCTTTTGTTAAAAAGGACAAAATTGTTCAGACTAAGAAAAGATGAATTGGGAAAAAATATAATCTTAAAAATTATCAAAATATTGTACTTTGTTAGGTAAATTATACTAATTTATCTGATTATATCAAAATGTTGAGTGAAATCACCTGGGAAAAAGAAGCACAGAAATATAAACATCCTGTGATGATCACAGAGATCTCCAATCCTAAACTAGTTTATAAGTGCTTTTAGTCTCTGATTGAGCAACTATTTAAAGAGGTTGTTGGAATGATTTCTCAGAATTACAGTATTAATGTTCTTTCAGCCCAATTAGTTCTTAAGGTTCATTTCTGTTAGACTAGACTAAGCCACTGGGATTTTTAAAGAGCATTCTCTTCTTGAGAAAGAGTCCCAATGGTATAAGTAACATAATTTTTAAGAAAAAAATTACCAGAAGTATAAAGAGGAGAAAAATACTAAAGAAAAAAAAACAATTGCGGTACCATGAACTACTTTATCTCTCTTTTTTTTTTTTTTTGTTTAATTTAATTCAATGAATGCAACCAGTCACCATCATTTCTTCACATGCTTTTTTTTCTATTAAGGGTAATGTCTTTGCTCCTAAGAGCGATTCAAAATTATATGTGTTCCTCTGAGAAGAAATATGTGTTAATATGGTTGATGAATATGTCCAAACCTCACTCTCCAAAGAGCAAATAAATCTAGTATATTTTACAACTGCCATTTTAAAATGAAACTAGCACATGTAACATTCCTCTTGAAATCCATCCTTGAATAGATCCATTCTTTCCATCCTTGGAAAAAAGCAAAAGCTCTTTGGACAAAGTCCTGGGCAACCTGCTATAAGTAGCACTGCCTGAGCAAGGTGGGATTAGGACCAAATGACATGCTGACATCCCTTCCAACCTCAGCCATTCTATGATTCTGTGAATTTAGGCTCCAATGAATTAATTTATTTACTCAGTATCTTATCTATTATCACAAGTTAATAATATGGCTTATTTTCTATGAAAGTTTTATTTTATGTGTTTCATTTTAATTGTTGGAGGGGGAGCATTTCTAACACTTATTTAAGATTGAAGGTGATGCGGACAGATGAAATAAACTATTATTTGGGATCACCTGATTCTCCTCATTAATTATAAACAGTTCTGGTAGGTACTTAGTCTGGAAGGCATTTTCTAGATTACTAAAGCTTGATAATAGGAATCATAACCTGATTTAATGTTCTTTTTGGCAAAAAGTCTCCCATATTAATCAAGTGTGTACTAGATATCCCTTGCCAAAGAACGTGGCAGGAGCAGTGAGTCAGTGTGAGTCCTAGAGATGTACATACTTATACTGTAAACTTCTGTAGTAGGGCAAGATCTATATGACCCATATGATTCTACAGCTAAATCTTGCAGTCAAATTCCAAAAATGTCTGCCTACTTTCAGATACCTGAAAGCATTTCTTTGCTGAAACCAAAAACTGGTTTCAGCAATGCTTAAGATAAGAAACGGAATTTGCCACAGAGTGAACTGGGATAATTAAGTAACAAGGTTTGGAATTCCCAGGAAACAAGTGCTTTGGAAATGATGGGTGGTCTTCACATGAACGCTTAGGAGAAGGGCTTCTCTGAAATGTTTTGGATGTCTCAGGCACCTGGAGCTCTAAGTTTAGTACTTGTGTGAGATTGTAGTTTACATCATGGGACTGCCTTTTTTGACAAGGGCTTTTTTAGCATGGGGGTATCTGGCTTTCCCCTTGTAAAACATTTCCAGAGAAGGGGAAGAGAGGATGTCATTTTCCTTTTATGTGCATGCTTGTTGGATTAAAAAGCTCTCTAGAAAGTAATATTTTCAGCTGCAGCCTCTCCACTCCAAGTGATTTTATCAGCACCCCAGCAGCCCTTTACACATCTAAATCTCTTCTAAAAGACTTGACCATAGTTAAAGTTCTCATCTATATTCCTTTAGGCAAAGGATGATCTATTACCATTAAGTATGAAAAATATCTCAAGGGATATTGGGGATTTTAACCTTTATGTTCCTAGGGTTTTTTTAAGACAAGATGACTAAGTTTTAATAAACTTTTGGGGTTTGACAAAACTTTAATGGCTGTGAATTTGTACAGAGGATTGTAGCTTGAATTATTTTGTAATGAAATGGACTGAAATAAAGAAATGCAAAAGCTTCTCAGAATCCCAGATAATAATGCAGAATATCACTTATGTCACATTTCATGCAAAAGAGTGTCTCAGAAAATGTCAGAAATATGCCATATGTTTTCTGTTCCAATTAACAGAAAATACCTTACAACCCTGCAGTCACCAAAGTGAGATTTATTGCGATTTAAAGGCACACGTGATCCTTCATACCAGTTAATACTGTTGTACTAGTGTTATAGGGTAAAATACGGCTCCATCCTTCTAAATATAAAAGTATATGAAAACACATACTTTTTTTAAGACCTGAGGCATAAATTAATGGTTCGGTAGACCATTAATTCAGTGTGGCATTTTGGGGACATGATTTAGTGGTGAACACTGTGGTGCCATGGACTTATGGCTGAAGGTCTTCTTCAGCTTAAGTGACTCTATAATTTTATTACTATTTTTAAACGTGACTAGGAGAATACATGTCCTTAAATAATTCAGAAACAAATTGCCCTGATTCCGGAGAGGACAGGGCTAATTTTTGCAGTACTTGGGAGAGGGCATGGCCAGCGTCTCCAGGTTATTATATACCACCTCACATCATTGCCAGGGATGGGGGGAAGAGAGTTTCTTCCAGGGAGAAGAGATTCCTTCCATTCAAGAAAATATGGAGGAGGAGGAGTTGTCAGTGTTGTTTACTGTAGGGGTTTTTTGTGTGAATCGTTCCTTTCTTGCACCCTCTGTCATTAGTACTGTTGCTATTACTCTTTGTTTTCTCAACTCGTTGTTTTCAGCAAATTGTCCTTGTCTCAACCCATGATCTTTGCCTTTTGTGCCTCCAGTTCTCCTCTCCAGCCCCAGGAAAGGGTGGGGGAAGTGGGGAGTGGGTGGTGCATGTGTTTTAGTGGGAGCATTAAATTACCTAAGCCACCACACAAATCCAACTGAATCTTATCAGGGCTTGAGCTGGCACTGCAGTGTGCCTGTATGCTACAAACTTACTACATCTAATATTAAAAACCCATGTGATTTTTCAAATTTTTAATAAGATGGCAACACATTGTAAAACACACGGGAACATGCAGAGAGTCAAACATTATTAAAGCTTTCATGATGCAAATGTTCTTAAATATCAGTTTCACTTTCAATTTGCAGACATATGGACTCAGTGCCCGTTTCTTCTCCAAAATTAATGTTTCTATCAGACAGGAACCTTACACTTTCTGAGAAAGCACTTCACCTCCTGTGGGTAAAACACTAAAGGAAGATAAAAAGATCAGAAGAGGGTAATATTTATCAGCACCTGAATGGTTTTTTCTAGTAGGCATATCATGTTTATTCAAACACTTCTGCAGTATCTGTACTATCTTAACTTGAACATGCTTCAAGAGAAAACTTGCCTGTTTTTCATTTTCAAAAGTCTCAGTCACTCAAATATAAGCCAAGGTTGACTCAAAATCTGGTGATTCTTTGCTTCCCAAATATCCGTATGGTGCAAATTCTGTATTTTGTGTTTCTATACTTGGGAAAAAAAATTCTGCAAATTACTAGCAGTTCTAAGAATAAAAGAACAATTTATGTTTCAAATAAATTTGCTATAGAAAACCTGTAGCTTCACATAATTTTGTTATTTAAAAGATCTGTGAAATACTTCTCCTTAAAGTCAACCTTGCATACTGCAAGCGCTTAAATATCAAATTTATCTTCCTCGATGTGCCAGAGTAAAATTCCATAATTAAAACCTTGACGTCCTTGGACTTTTTGATAAGTGCTAGATGAAATTTCAAATAATTAAATCACTTTGTTAGTTTAAGTTTTACGCAAAAATTCAGTACCACTCTCCCCAAACATCCTGTCAAGTAAGAGTAAGGACAAGTAAGGCATGTGGTGGGAGGCACAGTGAGGAAAATGTGAGGGACTGGTGATTTTGCAGGTGTCTGGAGTTATATTTTTGTGTAAGATGAGGAGAAAATGTTCTGGGAGCCAGATGGATATAATAGGCATAAAGTTTTTACTGTGAGTGCTTTTCAGCTCCGGGGTGAGCTCTCTTTCACTCTGAAGTGTTTTGTAGTGAAACACTAAAAAACTGGAAAACTTATTCTCAGGATCTGTAGACAAGAACAAGTATGACGGCAGCCTGTGTTTAAACAGCTAAACCTTTGAATGTAGCTTTAGACACCTTCTGAGCACTGGGGGTTTTTTATTATTTTTCCTTAGAAACACCACAGAGAAGTCACAGTCCTGTTTTGCTGGCAGTGCTTGAAAGCCTCCCAAAGTGACAGGCCCCACAACAGAAATCTGCTGTCCTCAAGGTGGCCTAAGCTCGTCAAGTCTGCAGTCACACGTGTAAGGACCAGATCCTTATCTGATCAAATCGATTTAGTGCTTCCACAATAAATTCAATGTTAATTTATCAGGAGGAAGGACTTCTGTGGATAAAGAAAACTAGAGAATAATGTGAGAAAAGTATATAATCAGAGGAATTGCAAATGTGGTTACAGATGCAGATTTCTTTGCAACGGAGTTTCTTAGGGATTTGCAAGGCACTCTTGAATATTACATTTTGGAAAAATGAGAGAGGAAATCAGTTGGAGACACAGAACATAACTTTGAACTATTTTTGGTCAGAAAAACAGAGACTTGATCTCTTTCTGAAGATCTTACATTGAGAAGCTGCATTGTTAGCAAAAATCCCATGCTCAGCAGAAGAATTTATAAGTAGCAATTTGGACAATAGATTTTCTTTCCATTGCTTGTACATTTCCTTAAGTAGAGATTTATCTAAAAGCCATTTATGGACATTGTCCCAGAACACAATTAGAGAGGCTTCCTAATTTCTCTCTGAAAAATAGAACCAATAGCTTCCCTACACATCTCATATATTAAACACATATACTCAGTGTTTCCCAAATTCCAGTGGTGATAAGTGAAACTAATGACCGCAAATGGATTTGCTCAACTTGATTGCAGAATTTAATTTTAGAGGTTGAGAACATTAATCTCTTACTTCAATGAGCATTTAAAAGCATGCACCATAATCACTTTCCTGTGCATTGCTTTCAGTATGTTGCTGAATATTAAAGATATTTTTATTGGCTAATAACATGTCTCTGCTACCAAGAAAAGTGACCCAGACTGGAAATGTTTTTATTTAACATAATAAATTTTCACAGTAATACTTTCGTCAAAACTCATCACCAAAGGAGTGGTGTTTCTCACACTAGACTACCTCCAGTACATAGCTGAACCAAACCTACAGGAAATAAAGCATAATTTTCTGATGAGTCAATAAGCAGGACTACCTGGTGCAGATTAAATTGTTTCTTTTAGAGACCCACCTTGTGAAAAAAAATTAAATTACTTTTAAAATTACTCTAACTTCCTCAAGCTGTTTCCTGTTGAGTTACCAGACCTATAGTTACAGCTCACACCAGGGAGCACCCAATTTGGCAGTAGCTGCTACATCTACTTCTACAGACAAGAATGAAGCAATATTTTAGACATTAAAATTAAAGTTCTGCAGTTGGACCACAAAGAAGGATGCTTGTATACTAACACAGTTCATATAGAATTCTGAATTCAGTCTCTCATTTTCATAAGGTCTATGAGCCAATAGTATTAGTTAAATCAGGATGATATAAGCAGAGGAATAATATTTCAGGAGAAATCAGAGAAGTCTTTCAAACTTTGATGAAACCTTTATCATCCTAATGTATTCTATTACTTGAAGCTGCTACTGGCCAGCTGTGACACCAGATTCTCATGCAGAGATTTCTTCACATGCGTGGGAGCTTGTGATTAGACTTCAGGTGTAGTCATGCGTGTAAAATGTGATCAACAGCTTCTAGGCCTCACACCCTGTCAGTACTTACTAATTCCTCCCAAATCCGTGTTCAGTGTGAACCAGGAGCTGTACAGGTGATGGGGGAATTGGACTGTCCCTAGAACCCACAATCCATCACTGTGGGACCCCCCTGTAACACATGCATAACAAATCCCAGTGCCTGGAGCTGCTGCTGCTGCAAATTTCTAACCACTGTGGTTTTCCTTTGATCTTTTACTCACAGGGTGTTTATTGGTTCATTGCTAGACAATCGCTTCAGACAATTCAATGTCTCACTGCTAATTATGAGGCTTGGAGAAGGAGAACTGATCATGCAGTGTATTTCCAACATGTTGAAGAAAAGGTTTCCTTGATTGCTTTTTGTAGGTATATTCCTTGCCTTGTTTAAACTATGTGAATAAACAGGAATTCTGTTAGTGTACAAGGTAGATCTTTAATTTAGTTATCATCTGCTTACAGATTTGTAGTCTATCTTTAGTTCAATTTTCACAGAGGAGTTTTTAATAATAGAAATTAATTCATATATGTCCTTTTAGAAATAAATGTCAAAACATTTTTTATCCCACTGTGTAGTGGAGCACAGAAGTGACATGAAGCGACTTGGCCACTGTCATACAACAGGTATATCCAGTCCTACCTTCTGCAACAAGCTTTCCTATGCCAAGTACAAAAGAAAGAGAAATCCACTTACTTTAATTTCTAGACAAATTAATTTTCTCTAGAAATGTAAGTATCATTTTTCTTCTTCACTTATCATTCTGAAAAGAAATTCAACTCATCCCTTATTGGTCATAGATATCTGCAGCTAATAAAATGCTTTTTAAAAACGAAGTACCCAGATTTTAATAATTAATTTCAAGTATAATCTCATGCAAATTTGTTTGAATGCTCCAACCACAGTTCCTAACTACATGATCAAGCAGCAAATTAACAGTCATTTTCCTGATATCTCAGATCAGCTTTAGTATTCCATGCCTACAGAAAAATTCTTTCTCAAGAATTGTCTATGCTCAGAAACCAAAACAGAATATAATTTTCTTTGACTCAGCTTCCTCTTCAAGCACTTTCTCCACAACCCTGAACATAGTTCTCTAAACTAAAACATTCATTTGTGCATGGAGGAGAAATGCATCAAAAGTATGTGCAATAACACCATGAGTGAATTATCACCATAATATACATATGCATAAACCTAGCTTTCAGTTGTGTTTACAAAAGAAATTTTCTGTGGAAGTGTACAGTGATGCAAATTTCAGGATATCGACCTTTGAAACTTTACTTTTAGTTCTAACTGGAGTTTATTAATCAACATATTCAGCATGTCAATAAATACCCTAGGGAAAATTTTAATGTAATTGTGGAACAAGCTGGGGATTTATTTCTAATGCTCTGATACATTTGTTCAAAGGTTTTGTAAGGAGCTGTGATGAGTCAGACGGTCTCCACAAGCAGAACTGTTTGAAAAGTTGAAAGTATGTTCGACTGGTTTTAACTCCAGGAGTTAACTTTGGCTAAAGGCCAAACTCCCACTTGGCTGCTCGCTCCCTCCTCCTACTCAGCAGGATGAGGAGAAAATAGGATGAGAAAGACTGCAGTGAGGTGAAGAGAGGGACTTCACTTAGCAATGACTGAACTTAGGGAAAATTAATTTAATTTATTGCCCATTAAAATAGATTCAAATAATAAGAAACAAAGACAAATAGTAAAACAGCACTGTTTCTCCCCACTTATCCATGTTCAACTTCACACCTTCACTCTGCATATGAGCTCTGGAAAATTTAAAGCAACTCAGTTCAAAGAAAGAATCCTTCTTCTGTAATGCTAATAACTCATCTTATGTTTCATTCCATACTTTCTAGTAATTTACTCTCTATCACATGACCTTGATAGAATCACAAATGCATAGAATAAGCTTATTTGGAAAGGTGCTACAAGGAACATCAAGTCCAACTCCTGGCCCTGTACAGAAGAACCTCAAGAATCACACCATGTGCCTGAAAGCATTGTCCAAACACATTTTGAACCTCATTCCTTTCTGCAATAGATTATGCTGTAAGATAATCAGTACTCTCATCTGTGGAACACATCTATTTTTCCCCCATTCCAGGGTGATGTTTTTCCACATTTGATCAAACTTTAAAGAGTTTTTTAAATTAAATTGAACTTTGAAATTCAAGCGCATACCAGTAACTACAGTAAATGGACACCATTTGCAGCACTGTAGAGCTACCAAGAAAGCAGAACTATTGAGCTACAGACAGATGGTATCTGAAATTCTGTATTCATTGTGCTGGTTACCAGCAATTTTATAGTTTTTTTCCTGGATATAATAACAGCTATATGTTAGTAAAATTGCAGTTTCGTGGTTTGCCTTGACGTCTACATTACCTAATGGGTTTTGGATTTTTTAACTCTCTAGCACTTAGCATCTCTGTTACCTTGCAGCCTCAGGTTTCACAGAACAAAAAGTAAGGATGTTGTTCTCATTAATTCAGGGAAAAGCTTTGGAGTACAATCCCATAAAAGGTAAATTTAAAAAAAATAAACAGAGAGAGAACCCTTCTGGAACCCAAACTGATTTGTAAGACAATTTTACAGCTTTAGAAAGCTCTGGGGACTGGCAGTGCTGGATGCAAGCTTCCACAGCACAGCTGTTTTGCCTATTAAATTTTTTTTTTGGTTTGGGGAGAAATTATGATTTCATCTGATTTAAGACATGTTACATAGAAAAGAGAACCTCTGAAACTTGAAAAACTATTCAAGACTCTAAGTGAAATAATGATGCTGACAGAGCAGAAATTGAGAAGGGTGAAGGATTGAAGAGTAACAGATTTATCTCTAGAACAGTCATTCTTTGAGGAGCTTCTGCAGGTAATGTCAGATAGAAAAGAAAGATTTTTTTCCAAAGAAGACAATAAAACCCCAAGAATTCAGAAGAAAGTGGTTGTTATTGCAAAATAGGGCAAATTATGCATCATATATTTTCTCTGAATTTTAATGTATATTAAAACCTATGCTATATATATGGTTGCAATATATCAATAATGTTTAATCAGTTTGATGACTTTTATAATTTTGTCTTTTGGCCAAAATATCCCTGAAAATGTATATAAGAATAGAGTCAAAGCATTAGTTAAATTTTAGATCAAATTTACTAAAGGGTAGCCTAGGTTGTTCAGGAAGCACTTTCAGCAAACATAACTGGTACAGATATTGGAAAAAGCATTCCTTACCACCACTAAAAACCTGCTCCTATTCTCATTCCTCCTATCCTTTATACCAGCACAAATGATTGGGTGTGCTTATACAGTGTACAGTGAGAGCCGCACAGATAAAAATGGAAAGGAGGAGGAGAAGCAAAGGAATAATTTTCTGGCGATCAGATCCTGCATCCAGTTCACTACTTTGGTACATGAGCAATTTTTGGACACAACTGAGCCTTGAGAGGAGGGAGCATACAGGTAAGGAGTGAGAAGGACTTCTCTGGTGGAAGTGGTGACCTGTAATTGTTGAAATGGCTGCTGGGAAATTCCCATGTGGGATGTGCCAGAATCAGATTGTGGTATAAGCTTACTGTGCTGGTTCAAATATTTTCTAAAATGACAAGCTGAGATTTCATTTGCAGTATCTATTTGTTGCAGGATTATATTAGCAAGTAAATCAGACAAATATACAGTAAAGATCAGAATGGATAGTCAAAAATAATCTTATTTTTCTCTTACAGTTAAAGTTCTTATCTGCTATGTTACAGGTTTCCTTCTTATACTTTAGTCTGGATTCCATGATTTTCATATATTCAATGATATTCCCATCTTAGGATCTACACCTGGTCATACAAAGAAAGGAGAAAGTGAGGTGTTATCTTAGGCCGTTTATACTGAGATGTGGCATAGTCTAGGTTAAGTGCATTACAGTTCATTCTGCTGTATGAAGAATGCTGTTTGCTGTGGGGCTTCCTGGAGCTGAAACCCTTCTTTAAGTCTATTTTTCACTACTGGTAGAATGGCTGAGACTTTTTAGGAGAATTTAAAAGAGGATTTCAAATAAAAACTTGGTTTCAGGTTCCCATTCTTAAGAAGTCACACAGGACATACTATTCTGCTTTTCAGGGAGGTTGTATTTTAAGATACATAAAACCATTTTCAAAATACTTTTAAATATACAACACTTCCATACTGTTGGAGCCTCCTTTCAATATCTTTCAGGCTTAGGCTAAAAATAAAATTACTTTCTATCTGAAGCACAAGGTCTCCTCATATAAAATAATGTACATGAATATATTTAGAGGTAAAGATGCAGCATAGCTCTTTAAGAAGAACAGTGAACTTCTCCCTGTACAGCTTGTTCTCTGATAATGTATGAAGCTGAGAGAGAGAATTGTATCTGCTCCTTTTGGCAGCAAAGCACCAGGTTTTAACACTCTCATATTTCAAGTTTATAATGCCAACAACTGAGTGTGCATAGTGTGTAGGCCTGCAAGTGTATAGGTGAAGAATGGTTTTGTGTCCTCTGCTCTAACATCTATGCAAGGGCAGCTGCAGCTTGGCCCCTCAGGACTCCTGGAGATTAACTATCCACTGGTCTTAGAGACAGCAACGTCAGCTGCAACATATATTTTACTGGTTTGAAGCTTAAATATATAGAGAATAAAAGTGCTGGGGCATAGATGTGCTAAAGCAGAGCAGGAGTAGTTTGCAAGGTAATAAATAGAAACTTTGGTGCTTGCAATTAAAAAAGAAAGCAACCAACAGAAAGAGTATCTAAGGTTTGCAAACTAAATTTCCAATCTATCACAAGAATTTCATTTCATATCATGGAAAATTAAATCCCTAATAATTTTTCATTAATCACATTTTAATAGAAAGAAATAATGAGCTTCATGAGACTGCGTCTGGTTCATGTATATTTTAGTCCTTCCAGGGCTGATAAATGCTTATATTTTTTATGAGCAATGGGTTGCTGCTGGAATGGGTACTGACACTCTGATACCAGAACAACTAACCCATTCATCCAGATGTTTGCTTTCCAGTGAGGGAAGGAACCCTCCACCTCATTCTTCTGACTATTGTCATTTGCCCATTTCTCACACCAAATCAGCCTTTGCTTGAAAGGCACCTCCATTAGCATCTATCCCAAGCCCCTTCTCAGAGTAGGTCTAATTTTACCAGGTTTATCCAGGCTAAGTGCAGTCCTGAACACCTTGAAGGCTGGGGAGTTCACAACATCTGGGGCCAGCCTGATGCTCTTGGTAAAAAGGTTTCTTTATATCTAAATGGAGTTCTTCATGCTGCAGCCTGTGCCTGTTGCCTCTCATCCCACAGCTGTGCACCTCCAAGAAGAGTCTGCTGCTTCTTCTCTCTACCGTCCCACCAGGGATTTGTAGGCAGCAGTGGGGTCTCCCCAGAGGCTGTCTCTTCTCCAAGCTGAACAAACCCCATTCCTTCTTTTGCTCCCAGCAGACCCCATTCTTCAGCCACACAGCCACCTCTCAGGAGCCAGCCTTGACAACCGTGCCCATCCTGCCTGAGATGATCTGAAAAAAGATGGTTGAACGCATAGGGAGGAGAGAAAATTGGATGTATGGCCCTCTGCTAGTTCAGCCTTCTTTCAGGAAAAAGAACTAATGGCTTTGAAATTTTATACCAAGTCTTGCATTTATTTTTGGTAAGAATAAAGAAAACCTGTTCCCCTGGCAGTTAGACAAAAGTGAAATTACAGTATTCCTTGAACTTATTAAGTTTTCTGTGTTTAAAAAAAAAAAAAAAAAGGTGGGGTCAGATTGTAAAAATTGTGCATATTTTTAAGCTTTGCAGAATTCTAGCCATTTGTCAAAGGATTTTGCTAAACACAGGGAACTTTAGGTTGATTTTACAGTGATAGATGAGCTGTAGCTTGAGAAAATAAGGCTTGACTTTTGTAATAAGTAAAAATATGAATGTAAAAAAAATTTCAAAATACAGATTTTTGAATGAACTTTATATTACACTTGAAGAAGGGCATTTTTGTGTATATGAGGAAGGTAGATTAGTTATAAAACTATTTTCAAAATTGTGCTGACTACATTTAAATTTATAATGTCTCTCGGAATTAAAGTATAAATCTTTATGAATTAATGTTATTAATTTCTGTAACAGGTCAGATTTTATTCAAATATTTCTGAAGGAAAACAATTTCCTTGGATAATGGAATCCAAACGATTAAATAAAAATGTTCATTTATAATAAATATCTAACATGAGAGTTTGCAAATAGTTGTTTCCTTTGGTTTTTACCCTCTCTTGATACCTGTCATAATAAGATGGGAGCTGAAAAAGGTCATTTGTAGTGTGACAAAGCCATTCAGTTGGTGAACTAAGCCCTTAAATTATATGGAATATTAGAGTAATATTTTGTCTGAACAAATCAAGTTTAATCCCCCCAAGGGGGCTCACTTTCTAGACATTAAGTAAAATGAAAGGAAATATCTTTAGAATTTGAATCAGTCTTTTAATCTATTGTACTAAAACAAATGGCAAATAATTTCTTTAAAGGTCCTTTTTATGAACTACTTTTGTCTGTGTAATAGGCTAAATGCTATGGTAGAAATCTGCAGAGAACTATTACCAAGTATCAGAAATTTACAACTGATTCATTACTAAATTACTTCTTAATGGCTATTAGAAGTTAGCTAATGATACATTAATCCTTGTTCATAGAAGATATTGAATTACATATAACTGAAAGCTGTTTATATCCACTGATACGGGGAGTTGATCTGGTATTAGAGGATAAAATGCAATTGGTTACAGAGTCTTTCTAGTTCACATACCTGTGATGCATACATTATATATTATTGGCAAAGTTAAAAATACAAAGCAGCAACTTTAGACAGTAGCCAGATTTTCCAAAATTTCTGGTTTAGGCCTCTTCTATTCCGTATACAAAGTATACTGAGAAAATAGGTTTAAAAATTAGGCTCTAGAGACAATAGTTTGAGGGTGTGGGGCTGTTAAGTTAAAAAAAAAAAGAATAGCTAAATACACATATGTACATTTTCCCCATAAGAAAGAGGAAAATAAACAAAAATACATAATGAAAAAATCTTCCAGTGCTGGAGAAACAAAACGTGTTGAGAATTTTTTTATCTGTTTTACCTGTAGGTTTGTTTTGTTTTGTTTTTTTTAATGTATCCATTTTCCTATGGAAAAGATTTGTTTCCTATTTGAAGTAATTTTAATAGGAAAATATATTTTTATCAACTTGAAGTGGCAAAATCCTCCATTTTATAGAAAAATCTTGGCAGATCATGAAAAAAAATTACATTCCTTTGGGGTTTTTGGGGGGGTGGTTTGTTTGTTTTGGTTTGGTTTTTTGTTTTGTTTTGTTTTGCTTTGATGGTGGTGGTGTTGTTTGGTTTTGGTTGTTTTTTTTAACAAAACCACCCAATATGTGTGGTTCACCCCATGGTGGTTCAGAAGGTGGCACTGCTCTCCCTGTTGAATTTAAATGCTTGTGTGGCATATCGGAACAGCAAACAGCTGTCATTTAATGAAATTATATTAATTCCTTCCCCATCCATTAGTAAACATGTCAAGGAAATGGAAAAATAAAATGTATGTTTGCACTTTTCTTATTACTCACTGATATGAGTCAAGTAATATCCTATTACAATTCCAATTATGTCTCTTACCTGCCTCTCTGTGCTCATAGTTTGTAAATAACCCCTGCTCACATTATGGAATTATGGACTAGAGAATTTCATTATGAATATCTCCTTTTAATTGTTTTTCTCATGGTCAAACATTTGTTATATGGTCCACTATGTTCATTCTGCCCACAAGTATACACCAAACACAGAGTATGAGAGTAGGCCCTGATTACCTGTTAACTGATCCATGTAAACTATTTTGTTTTCTCTAATAAATAAAAGAATATTTACAGTTTTAAAAAAGGAAAAATAATCCACTGTCTAGTTGCACTGCATTAACTGAAAAACTGTAAAATAACAGATGTCAGCGCAGATTGGATTTATTTTTCCAATATGTTTTCAAATGAATGAATCTGAAACTGTTAATACTTGTTGTATCTCAGAAAGTTGGTTATATTTACATGATTTTAATGTCTGGGTTTTTTTAATGTTAGAACTGCAGTCACATATGTGGGAGGTAACTGGCACTTTCCCAGAAGAGGCTAGTTCTGTGAGCTTGTCTTTTAGGATGACAGGCGTCTTCTCTTTCCTATTTCTTTTTTGATTTCATAAATCAGATTTTTTTTCCACAGTTAGATACTGAATGTGTATTTCTACTCACAGTAGAACTCAATAATCAGATTGAGTCTAAAAATGCTATATGGTCTATCAGGTCTAATAATGCTATATGGGCAATGAAAAAGGGTATCCTTTTCCAGAAAGAAAGACATTCTAGTCTCCCACAGTGATCTTTCTTGTATTGTTGTTGAGGCGGTACAGAGACATTTTTTTCTTGATGCAGTTAAAGAAATACATTCATTCATGGTTCATTACTTGTAGGCATCTTGAGAATGTGAAAAAATGAGATACACTAATAAACCAATATGCAGAGGTTATGGTCAGGAAAAATAACATTATTTAAAGTTATTGTGCTGCTACTCTGAATCTACATCCTTGGATGCTGTGGAGTCACATATACTTACATTAATGACAAAGAGTTTTTTTTCACTTCTGTGTTACAGTATCAATACAGTTATGGAAGAATGAGCTGAGCTTGTCTGCAGCTTTCCTTCTACATCATCCACACTGTCAGCCCAGCTCTGTCTGCAGAGTCCTCATTAGAAAGGGGAATGGAAGGAATGAACAGATTGCTTTTTTCAGATTCCAGATGGAGTTTGTAAATCTGACAGGTGAAGAAGAGAAATGAGTTGGAAAGAAAAATTTTCATACTTGTGAAATTACAAAAATCTGTCTAGAAAGTCTTGAGAAAATTAATATTGAACAAAATGTGGTTGTAAATTACACCCTTCCTGATTATAACAGCATCTGAGGGGTTAATCATTCAAAAGTGCTTGTAACTGACACCTGGATAATCTGCAATTGGAAATATGTCAGATGAATACCAGCTAAGAGCCTTGTCCATGAACAGATGACTGCATAAAGATTTGTGCTATTAGGTGTTTCATCTGAACTTAATTTTCTTGTAACTTCCATGTATAAAATGTTTCTCTGCTATAGAAATATGAATCTCACAGATACAGCTTACTTGCATGTTTTTAAATTCAATCATTTAATGTGTTTTCAGGCATAAAATAACTTTACAAGGGCCACATGAAACTACATACTTTTTGTTTTGGTTCACATAAATTCTTAAGATTTTCCACAACTTAATATGTTGGGTTCCTTTGTGACCTGGCCAGCATGAGGCTGCAATTTTCCAGATTTTGGTATTAAACTGTACTGCACAGGTGTCTAACCAGTAGCTCTCTAGCTTTAGGTCAATACGTATTGGCATGCTTGCTTCATATCTGACTGTGCTGCTTATTTGACATGAACCAGACTTAAATAAATACAGCAGTTAATTTATATGGAATCATACTTGCCATTTTGCATATTTGTAGACATTGCAGGCAATGGAAAAGAAGTCAGCTTGAAAGCTTAAAAGCTAAGGTTTATACTACAAGCCACATTTCTATATTTCCCCAATATATTTGAAAAGCAAAACATAAGGAAAGAGCATGGAAAAAACAGTATTGCTTTTTGTTATGTATTGAAATATAAAAGACTGAAATCTGAATTTTCTTTATCAGTGTGAATAAGGACATGGATATATCTGATTGGTCTCTGCAAATCCAAGCTAAGCAGGTATGTAAAACTACTGGTAGCAGCAGGTAGAGATGAGATATGGGGGGAGCAGGTTTGTGGAGCAGTTGAGGAGCTCTGAAATAAAATTTTGCTGCCTGGTAGGCTATCATTGGAAGACAAACTAGACTACACATGTGGTTCCTTCCAGTCCTATTTGGGAAATGTTGAAGTGAAATCCCTGACCATGTTGAAATATTTTCACTCATTTGAATATTCCTGGATTTAATTTTAATTTACTTTAATTTAATTAATTTTAATTTAATTTAATTTAATTTAATTAACTTTCTGGACAGTCTCTTGTGTTCCTGTTTCTGAATTTGCTTGTATATTAATATAGACACATATAAACCCTATATCTATAAGTGCAATATGAAACATCTACAGATATCTATACTATAGGCACAAACATATGCACAAATATTCCAGACTACAGTGTGTCATGATAGAGCCTTTTGCTGGCTTCTAAGTCCCTTCAGAGCACAGGGATGTAAAATAAATTCTAGGTAAAACAAATATCTATATGTCACTGTGTTGAGCACTACAGTACTTTAGAGCATTTGAAGAATCCCCCTGCAAGTAACTTGCAGAAAGTCTTCCATATCACTTATGATCCAGACTCTGACCTTCATAAGAAGTGGCATACAAAAATATTATAATTTCATTTAAAAGAAATTAAATATAATTCAGAATATGATGATAAGAATTAAGCAACTTAATTCTGCAAAATAATATATGCTTTTATAGAATTACTTTAAGATATTAAGGAAGAGAACTTACTTTCTGTTAGCTTCACACTTTTGTATTACACCATTAAAATTAAATTTAAAAAATGTATCTAATTTCCTTTTCAAATTTTTCATTATTTTTCCAGGTTTTGTATGCCATTATGTCTATTCATAATAAATATAACATATTTATTAGTTTTGCATTTTCTTTTTGTGAGTTTTCTTATTTTGTGTTTCACTTGACTTGTCATGCAAGAGCTGCAAATTGAAATATAAGGAATATTCCATAGAGTGAGTGCAAATGTTTATCTAATCTTTGCAGTGGCTGAGAGTGCATGCTGAAGAGTACAAGAACAAGGGCAGTTATATGATCCTTCCTCTTTTGGATTCTGGAAGGTGAGTAAAACTGGAGGTTCAAAAGAAAAATTTTATGTTTAACAGCTATAGGTGGAACCATCTGACAAATGTTATCTTCCCCTATTATCTTTCAATATTTGCAAAAAATTGTGTTTATTTTTTACTTACAGTGCTTTACCCTCCAGCCTTTATAGTAGAGACTGAATCAAGATGACTGTTCTTTTAACAGCCCCAGAAGCTGTGAATCCATCAAACAATGTCAAAGCACCTAGAAAAAACTGATACGTAAAAAGCTGTTTCTACAGTCTGAAATGGGTTCTTGTCAGGGCTTCAAAATCTGGATATAAATTTCTTCTGACCACAGAAGGCCTGCTTCTGGGTCAGAGAAGAGCAAGTGCTCTCAGGGAATATGAGATTCATGATTTTGCTCTCAGTGGAGTGTAAACTGCTAAAGGCTGCATGCCTGCAGCCTGCATTCAGAAAGAACTCTGGCTCCTTTATATTCACAGAGGGATATCAGACTCCTAGATATCCTCTGGGGAAAATATATATGTATGCTGGGAAAATAAAGGTCTTTGCTGCAGGAAAGTATTACACTGATGCTTTTAGAAACTGTGGAAGGATATTTGTGACCTGCTATGCTGTCTTGTACACCATAAATTTTTCAGGTTTTTGTTACAAGATGTTATTTTTGCTTTAGTTGGATTTAGAAAGAAAAACTACCTTTAAAGCTAGTATTTCACACCTCTACTGTCTGCAAAATATGCAAAAAAAAAGGATTATTTACTGATTGAGTCAAAGAATTCTAATTTCTCTTTCCATTTTCTATCATTCTGCCTTAATCTAAGGTCTTTAGGAAACAGCCATATTATCTATTCTCACAGAGGCTCTAGGAAGAGATTTATTAGCAACATGTTTCTGAATTCTTCAGATTAATATATGACTGAAATTCAAAGTGCCCTTACTGATTACCGAAATTGCACCTTATATTGTCAGAATAAAGCTTTTTTCATTGACTTAAGATGGAATCAAATTCTGCTGCATTTGTATTAAGAGTGTGTGTTAGAGTTAGGTAGTAAGAACTACCAGAGCTTCATTAATTTTGTTTCCAACCAAAAAAAAAATGCATTCTAAAAATATACTTAAAATATTACTTGGGCAGCCTCTAACAGCGCTTGTCTTTGAATTAGTCACCAAGTACTGAGAGATAATTATAGCACTTAGAGTGAGTGTGAGGAATTGTGGTTCTCGTTGCTGAAGCAGAGATAATTGCTGTGAACAGACTCTCCACCCGTGCCATTCTATAAACACTCAGTCTGGGAGAGTGGTGAGAGATTGCCTAGATAATTTCTGCAAAAGCATGTCCATGAGTTCATAGTCTGGAGCATTAAGAGTGCTGCAAATTTGTTTCAGTGGAATCAGTGGTAATTTTTTTCTTCCATAGCTACGTCTTACTCTACCAAACTATCAGAGGCTCAAATGTAATTAGTAGTCCATCTCCCCCATGTTAGTAGCATCCATCTGATAATACCTGCTTTCTGCAGAAGTATCACGAGCTCCTCATGATCCTCCCCTCTCTTTTCATTTCAGTCCCAGGGGACAAGCACCAACAAAGCCACACAGGAGCTGAATTAAAAACAGTCCTCTCCTTTCTGAGGCAAACCCCGTGATTCTGGAATCTAGCAACTGATTGACATGCACAGGCCTTTTTTTTTCCTCACTGTATGAATGCCTCCATCATATGCCTATATGGGAATACTGGGCATGTAAAAAGTGTTTAGGCAGTCCCCACAGATGCCTCAATCACCACCATACTTTCTCTCCAACATTCACCAAAACTGGAACTGTACACAGTAGCAATCTGCTCTACAGACTGCAGATAAAAAATGCATCCAAGGGCTCTAATGTTTGATGAAGCTGTTGCCTAGGCTGGTGCCAGAACATGTCCTAGAGAACTTGCTGTTTCTCTGTCCCCTTGTCAATCCCACAAGCCTTTTCACATTTTTCTCAAAATCTCTCTTATCTCTTTCCCACTTTCAAACTGGCCAAGACACAACTCCAAATTCGGCAGCAATTTCCCCAAGGAAAGAATTCACCTATATTTTTCTCCAAAAGCCACACAGTGTGTGGGGGATATTCTGAAAGAACTACTTCAACAATGTCTCTAATGGCTTCTCCACCTTCTTGGCCTGTAGTGGGATGCCTGCCAAATGGAGAAGGATATAACATGCCAAAGAAAATCTGGGTAGCATGGAAATACGAAAAAATGCATAACAACTGAAAAATTCCCAAGTAGTAAGTCATACAGGTGATGACTCAGCTGGCCTAAGGGACTGAAGCACTCAAAGCACCCCTGTTTCTGGTACAGACACTTGGACACTGATGTCAGATGTCCATACTAGGACAAAAGCAACAAATTAGCAGATTTTCTTTGACCAAGAATAAAAAATGAAAGCCCTTCTTTTCCTCTTTCTTCCCGAATGGAATACCTAGCCATAACCATGCTCTCTCCTTCAGAAACCTGAATCTCCAGTGTGCAGTTCAGCTACCCAAAAGACCAGCGTCTAAACTTCCTTCTGGAAATAAAAATACACCCCCATAGTTCCCTATCATCATCTAAGGAAACACAAGAAACATTTTCAAAGTATGACCACATACTGAAATTACTTTTGTGTCAGACACAATAGCCTAAGATGTTTTTAAAATACATTTTAAAACGTAAACTCATTATCTGAGTATGGAATTCTAACTTACTGTTTTGCGATTTAAGAATCATGTAAAAGATTCTGTTGTTACACTTATTTCCCACTGAAACTGAGTCTGAATCCCTGTCCCATCCTCCACTTGAATAGGAGACTCTACATTCTTTATTACAGACACAGTGTGTTTTTAAGGCAATTGCATCTTATTTGCAGGTTTCCACATTTCTGGAAAAAAGCAAAACATAGGCTTAGTACTCTTGTATGC
Organism: Acanthornis magna; assembly: GCA_036785705.1. Classification (NCBI taxonomy): domain Eukaryota; kingdom Metazoa; phylum Chordata; class Aves; order Passeriformes; family Acanthizidae; genus Acanthornis; species Acanthornis magna. The sequence goes on from JAWUZG010000034.1 coordinate 9,332,339, forward strand.
AAATTAAACAAACCATATTTAAAATACTTGAGAAAGAGTTTTCACATGTGATGTAGTCAGGAAGTGCTTTTTTCAGCCCAGTCAGCAAAATTAAGTTCTGATTGAATTAATTATCCCTCACATAAGAAGCAAATGGTAGCAATGTGGCATCTCAAGAGGCAGAAGCATAATTTTAAATATGATTTTGATATGTTTTTAAAATTAAAAATCATATTACATAATAGTTATTGTCTATATACAATTTTTATTCCTAGACAAGTTGTTGTAACACAAAATGTCAATTCCCAACTGCTAAAAACATGACTTCTATGTCTGTATTTTAAATTGTTTCCCCTTGAAATGACATTGCAAAAAATATATTTTTGGGAATAGTTTTCAGTGTTTTTCAATATTATGTGTTTCTTCTGAGGAGTTTTCACTTAAAAATAACTACCTACCATGAAATCTTCACACTCTTCACTCTGTGTATTTTAAATATTTTGTGCACACTACAAAGTGACACTATATTTTTAAGGAAATATACCTATGACACTTTGTTGCTATAACCTGTTTGCAAAGTTCTGTGAATAAAAATTATATAAAACTCAATAAGGTGTTTCGGGGTTTTTTCTTATTTCTTCTAGTGATTACCCAAAAGCACTGACATCAGACCATTTATGTAAAGGACTTTAATAATTTTAACTTAAGGGAACATGCTGCTTCTAATACTTAATAGCTAACAGGTCAATTCAATACAGACTCTTTGTTCAGCTTGCTTTGAATTGTCAAAAATTAGTTGATCAGTTGTGTTTTTTGAAAAATCTAATTACAGTCTCAGAGCTGTGGGATTTCTTTAACCAATCCTTGTGTATTAAAAATCTCTTTACTTATCACGAAAACTGAATAAATATTAAATAAAAACTTTTATTTTAAGTTCATAGGAAAATTTACTGTCTTACCTTAACTAACTCCTTGAAAATATAAAGTCCAATAAATATTGAATGATTTTAATATTGCTTTGCTTTGGACAGTCAGAATGACTAGCTCTTCAAAATAATTCCTTCAGAAGAGCTTGGCAGATTTATAAAAAAACACCAGAGCACCAGTTACAGTCTGAGTAAATTGTTAGCTTTTGAGTAAGTGATTCCTCTTCTGGATGCTGATTGGTGAAGAATTGAGAATTAAAAAGAACAGACACTACAGGCAGCATCATGTACATAACCCAGATACCACTGGGGTGAGAAAGGACAAAGATGATCCCTTCTATACCCATCACTCACAAAGACGATGGGCAAGAGCTTTTGAACTGGTGAATGCCACCTCCTGAATTACTTTGTCAGATCATAGTCAACAGTAGGCTTTCTGATTGCCAGAAATGTCAGCTGTCTACCTCATCAGCTAAAGGGGGAACTCAGCACAGATTTATGTGCATGGGCATCAACTCTTTCATCTGGAAGCTGTCCCTTCACTGATGGCCACACTACAGTGCTCAGTCAGTATTGTCCCCAGGCTCCAGACACTACTTGGTGTTGGTGTCTGGATGTTTATGAGAGAGACATCTAGCAGTCAGATGCATCAGCTGCACTGCCAGCTCTGCTCCCTGCCTACCACTCTGCAGTTTTTGGAGAGCTGGAAGCTGTTCTGTGCCTGCCCAGCTCCATTCCCAAAGCCCAGCTGCTCTCAGGTTGAAGACCAGAAAGGTTTCTAAAGAGCACACTGAAAATTACTGGGCAGAAAGGTAATGGTGTCCTGATAATGATGTGTTTCTTTATCAGGGGCTATTTTTGCAGGGCTGAGCTAAGAAACAGGAGAGCCTAGGAACCAGCTGCCAAAAGGCTCCTCAGTGTGCCATGCAGATAAGCAGAGGAAAAACACCAGGCAATCTGGAATAGCTCCTACATGCCCACAGAGCATGCAGATGTAAATGCCCTGGTAGGAGCTTTCCTGCACTCATACCTACTCCTATTCAAATCTGCACTACTTAGTGATCTGAGGGCACAGGTATCCCTTTTAAATGAACATGAATGTATGGCCCTAGGTACTAACAGAATCCTTTCTCTCCTGTAAGTTTTTACACTTTAATTTAGTTTTTTTGTAATGTTAAACACTCCTTCTAAACTTCCCTGACTCAGACTTCTCAGTATTAACACCTGAGAACAAAATCACAGATCAGTATTTTGAAACCAAATGTGTTCTGAAAACTATAGAGATCCATGAAGTTTTCAATTTACTTGGTTTAAATGGCCTTAACATTTTAGACGACAGTGTAGTTATCTGTATATCATTCTGTGTATTACTGCAGTGCACTCTGTTATCTTGGGGAGAAGGCTTTACCATTGTATTTGTATCTGCATGCACTGTTGTACAGAAGAATATTAAACACATCCAAATAAAAGACTGCAGCTTGAAAGAAAACATGTCTTTTGCATTTGGTTTACTGACTGTAAGCAGTAGAGGAGTGTTGGGGTTTTTAAAATCCCATATATATATGAAAAACAGCAGCTGAAAAAAATGTTTTTCCAGTTGTAGAAAGATTTTTTTTAACGGTACACAAGCAAAGTATTTCCTTTAATGAAAGGAAAATGTACAAAAAAAAGTTTGAGAAGATTACAAGATGAAACAAGAAGTAGCTTCATTGAAATTAGGCAGCTAGAAGAACAGAGCAAAGTTAAAGTGCTGTTTACACTGTAGGACCAGCACATCCTGATCATCAGCATTGACATGCAATGGAAAAACACAAGTTAGCTGCAGTAACATTCTCATTCACAGAACACTAACTTTAAAAAACAGCGTTTGGATATTAACAGGAGTATATCATTCCATGGTTTTCTCTTCCTCAACTGTCCTTTTTATTTTAGGAATTTTTGGCCTGACTACTTTATTCACTTCCCTTTAAAACGAATCAAGCCTTAAGAGGCAGAAGTTGCACAACACAGATATTTAATTTCTTTTTCTTTCATCTTTAAAAAAAAGTTTACCTTTAGATACAAAGCAAACAAATAAAACAAATATCCAACACTTTTTTCACTTTTTTCACTTAGGCAGGATGATGGCAATGAAAACTGATTTTAGTGCTGCTTATTTGACACTAAAGTGCCCATAAAAGAGACAATTCATCCTGTTTGTCAGAGATATGCAGGTTAAAAATAGCATGGTAGTGAAACAAAACACATGATGACACTGTGCCAGATGACAACAAAATGGCCTAGAAATGGAAAAGAAATTAATTCTATGGACGGTAAGTTTTTCTCAAGTGCTCTCATTTTCTCCCCAGATTTTCTTTTCTCAGTTATCCTGTATTATAGCATGACTCAAAAGCAGAATAGGTAATAAAATGCAGTGTTAACTACAAGTTAGAGATATGCTACTAGATCTGGGGTTTGTGTTTGGGCAGGTGGGAGGGATTGTTTTGCAGGACAAAAATTCTAGATTTCATCCATTAACTGTATTCAGCATTATTTATATTAATTAACAACAGAATTTGTTAACAAATTATCAAACAAAAGTAAATTTTAACATTTTGTATATCATTACTTTAAATATCTCACAGGAAATATTTCTGATGTACTCAATGTGCTTTGAGAACTGAATTTATTCAAGAGGTTAGTTGGTTTTCATATTAAGTTACCTCTTTCTTTTATAGACAGAAAAGGTTTTACTATTTTTTTTTCTTCTCTTAGTTTGCGGAAAGTAAAAGTTAGGGAAGAGAAACAATCTTGAATCTATTTAAAAAAAAAAAAAATAGATGATTATTAGAAATGTTAAACATTAAGCCTAATCAACACAAAGTTAAAAGTGTAAAGAGGTTCTTCCTAACTTATGCTTTGAAATATTTATAATGAACATCAATAATGACATGAAAGGAATTAGTCTGACTATTGTTACTATTACACAGAGGATGAAAACTTTTCAGAATAAACCACACATTAAATTATCTCTGAGTATCCAGAAGAGCAAATTTCAAGTACTTGGAGAGTTTATAACCCTTGGGAAATTAACATTGCTGTCCATATATAGGTGTGCAATGAAAGTGATTTGCTAATACTAAGGAAAGTATTCTTTTCTAAATCCTCAAAACTATACATTTTTTAAGTACCTATCCATTACATGTGCTCAAATCCTTCAAATGAAATATTGCCAATACAGTAACTTCTCCCTCCCCAAATTGATTATGTCTTTTAATATTGACTTCAGCTATTGAATCAGCATTTTTAGTATTTAAAGAAACCTGATGGTGTTTTCAGTTGTATTATTTGGTAAGTGATTTTGGGTCAAAGCCACAGTATTGATTAGGCTCCATCTTTGAAAGAAATAAACAAACTGAACATCTATTGCTTTATTTTTCTGTGCATGTATATGTGTGTGTGTCTTCACACATGCACGTAGCTGCTTATTTTGACAAACATGGTTCTGTCCCCTGAGGAAATGGTGCCATTAATCAGCTAATCATGAGTGCAAAATTATCCATTGGGCATGTAATTCGTTGTCAGAGTACACAAAGCCATTTCGCCTAACTGATTTTCTAAATGGTTGAAGAGGCTGAGTACCATGCTATGTACAGGCTAAAAACTGATTATCTTAAATACAAAGTGAAACTCAAAAGTTATTAAGTATGCATGCTTGCTACTTTGCATTTTTCTGAAGAGAAGTTGGAAGATGTTTACAGTGCTGGAGCTGACTGAATTCCAAGGCTCTTCAATCTGAAGCAAGGATTGTGAGCCCTATTGCCCTCGCAGTGCTGGTGGGACAGAGAGCACGAACTCACTTAGTACTGCTAAGGTCTCAGTGCCAATGGTTGTTTCACATCTGTTGTAGAAAGTTTCAGGGCACTTGTACTAAATCTTTGAGAACTGTGATTATTTCAGAAAGGTGACAGTATTAAACAGTACCTCCACAGAAACAATATGCATATGTAGGATATAGATATACATTTAAACATTAAAAAATGTTTATTAAATAACTTACTAATTTCTTTCTTAAGACCTCTGATTTGACTCTTTCTGCCTCTGAAGACAAGATTTAATTTATTGTCAATAATCTGGCAATGCATCTTATAGTTTTCAAATTGTAAGGATTTCTACATCATAATCCTTACAATTTTAAAATACCCCAACATTCCCTTCCTTTCCTAAATCCCCATCCAAGCAACCTGTCCATACAAATTATGTCTAATGTAATTTCAGTACAACCTCTGGTATTGGCAAACAGTGAAAAGATTTTAGTGGAAAGTGCCTTAACAGAGCCTGTGACTACTTTTACCAGAGGCAGAGTCAAATCTAGCCCTGAATTTAACACTATTTCACATATTAAGTCTATGATATAGAGAACTTTGAAACTGTTTGCAACTTGATATATCCTCACAAAAGGCAGACAGATGGTCAGTTGTAGAAAAACAAAGATAAAACCCCACAGGAAATCTATTTTAATGTTATAAATCTGTATTAGAAAAAAATTGTCAACACAACTCAAGGAGCAGTGGTGCACAATAATTTCTGGAACAAGTTTTTGTATCTGCTTTCTTGTGTCTTTTTCAGACTGGTTGCAGTAAGCAAACTGATTAGACAACAAATCTGAGTTCCAGAGAATAAAGCCTGGCAAGATCTCGAAGCTTCTCAAAGATTTATGTTCTTCCAATTTTTGACCAATGCTGAATCAACTGCTCTGCAGATATGGATTGTCTGATTTTTTATGGTTTAATTTGATGCTTCTTATAAAAAAAAATAAAATATAAGCAGCAATGTTGGTGAGTGAAGATTTTTATAGTTCAGAGTGTAATTCATGCCTTATCATTGTGTTCTGCTTATGATGAGTTTTTATAAGCAGAGGTTTCACTTTTTATTTTTACAATTAAATGAGTCTTTGAAACTTTTCTTACTCCTTACTCCTACTTTAAAGATTCAGCAATACACAGTTTGAAAAGTTCCTTGAAGAATTTTATGTGGGAGGTTACAAGAAATATAAGAAACTTTCTCAGTCTCACCAGACATCTGACAACCATGATGGCAGAGGATAGCTTTGCAGAATTTGCCACAGTGCAGGTTCATCTTATGTCCCCCACTCAGTGCTGCATCAGGATAAAACCTTCTCAGGCAGGTTTTGAATGTCTGTGCTGGCCTCAGAGAGCTCCTGCTCCCAGTTCTTCAGGTGGACACTTGAATGTAACTCAGTCAGGGAATGACAGGAAAATTTTTTAGATTGAGACCTTTAGAGGTAATCTTGCCCAAACTCAAAGCAGGGCTCACTTAAAAGACAGATTTGCCCAGATTCTAGTGATGACTATTCCGCTGCTCCCCCGAGCAACCTTTCCTGTGGTTACGAGAGTGTATTATCACTCCCGTAGCCAAGAATTTCATTACAGATGTGTCTACATACAATACTGTAGTTGAGGCAAAATTATTATAGTTACGTCAGCAAATTCCATTAAGAAAACAAGCCCCTCTTAACCCCAAAGTTACAGAACAAAATGTATCCTGTTTCAAACCTATCAGCTGCCTTGCAATCATGGCTGCACTTTTAAAATATACGTCTATCTTTACATTTCTTATTCTTGTATATTATTTTGTGCATTTAAAACAGTTCTTCAAGTCTAAGATGCAGTTTTTGGCATGTCTGGCCTTTACTTCTTTACTTGAAAAGGTAAAATACACTTTATAGACTATTACGCATGCCATTTGTCAGAAATTGAAGTAACTCTGTTTATTGGTTTAGAATGGTGAATTTAAACTGTCATTACCTGTGGATTTTCACTAAAAATACTCTTTTCATCTTCAAAATATCTACAATTACTCTGGAGCATATGTTATCCACAGCTCTCATCCAGGGCTCCACTTTAATCAGCAAGTCTGTTATTCTCACAACTAGGAGGTACGGGGTACTTTTCTCTTTCTGAGTTGTAATCAGACATGAAGTATGAGATGCTTTCTTTTAGGTTCCAATGAATTATTAAATATGGATTCCTTTGTATTGCCAATTTTCTGTAAATATGTAAATGTTTGCAGCTTTGACTTTCTCATAGAATTACATTTTGAATTGAATGTAAGACTCTGGCTATCATTTTTTTAAAATTGGAATTCAGAGTATGTGTGTATAGGTCTACATGTGTGTGTATATATATGTATGTATGTATGTATGTATGTATTCATTAGCTATGAATCCTTGCAGCTGCACACAGAAGCAAAAGCGTTCAGATAGCTTTCAGAGCCAACTGAAAGGCAAGGTTGTTTGACATTAATTTTGTCACTTGCATATGCTAAAATAAAAGGCAGATTGAGGAGCCTTTGAAAACTTTGCATCTTTGTAAACAGTTGGGAAACCAACAATATGATATTGATAAAAAGAGGTTTTCAGAAATCTATTTTCAATGTCTTCTCCAGCACATAGTAGCACATATCTTCAGTTACCCATGTATATGGTATTTAAAACTACTTCTCCTCATTATCATCAAGCTATTTCAAATGTAATATTTCAAAAATAATACCAATTTGAGGAAAATATATTTCATGTCCATTTTATATTTCAAATATAAAACCATGTAATAGTTTACATGTTAAACAAAATTAGGGTCCATAATCACTGAATTAATAAAAAATAAACTTAATGGTTTTCTGGAAGAACAAAACTTTCCCAAAGCAATCAGATTTTTCTTTTTTTGTTTTATTCACAGCTGCAAGTTGAATAGGAAAATAAACTTGTTTCTTTCATTTATATTATCTAGTCTGGGACATGATTTAGAAAAGGATACAATGGAGCCAATAAAATATGACACAAATGCTTTGTACAGACATCACAGTAAATTATGCAATGCTCTTTGTTTTTTTCCCCTTTACCGTGAATGACATATTATCAAATAATTGCTGTAAACTTTCCAAGTACTCTTGACTCCAAAGCAAATATCAAAATGAAAAAAATTTTAAATTGACTGTCATGAAAGCGTATTTCTAACCTTCCTAAAGTCCTCGGATGTCATACTCAGACCCATGATATTTAACACCACTGTTCACATGGCTATGATACTAACCACTAAGTGATGATAAACAGTAGGGCATGCTGTGCAAATGATATATAATTTTATGTTGCATTCCCCATAGCATATTACAAATCACACTGGAATTTCTGTGGTCAGGTCATATGCTGTGCTAGGCCAGGCAGCATGTGATGTTACTCCCCTGATAATCATAAACATTATGCACAGATTTTATCTACTGGTCAAAAGAAACCTGTAATTAGTGACTAAGCCAACCAGATCTAATAAAATGACAGGGTATTTCCAGTCCTACAAGCATGGACTAATCAAACCCCTTAAGAGCTCCCACTGCTGCCTAACACACTGTACGTCTTCTCAGAAAAGTACATCTTCTATAAAAATTTAGGATAATATCACGATCATTTTCAAGATCTCTGAGGCTCACTTGTGCCACTTCATCCTCCTCTGTCTTGCTGTGCCTGCAAGTTTTCTCAGATATCACTGGTCAACGAAAGGCAATTCTTCATCTCATTTCCACATAGCTATTTTTAAACTGGCCCATGCATGTTCTGACAAGATCCAGTCCCTTCATTGCAGGAAGAAGGACAATGTTAACGTATCCCAGTAATTAGGGGTTTGGATTTTCCACACATATATACACGTATCTATCTATGTCTCTATACATCTTGATGTTATCTGAATTAGATTTGGAATAAGGGCTATTTATTTTGGACAGTGTTCATACTTAAATATTTTAATTTCCAATTGGCAGGCTTAGAGAAGAGCTGAGTTTGCAGTTAGAGATACTGCTTTTAGTGTTAACAGGAAATGAATAAACATAAGAAGGTATCAGTGAAGAAATGGAGTGAACAGAAAAATGGTGAATTTTTTTTCATGCCTCATTTTGTCTGTCTTAAAGAAAGATAAAACCATCTTTTGATCATAGAACAGCGTCCTCCACATATTGCTCTTTTATTTACATACTGGCGTATTGAAACTTCCTGCTCTTGTTTTATGGTGCCTTAAGGTGAGAGGCCCGCAATGAACCTGCTTTGCTTTGTGTGTCCCATAGATCCTGCTGTGGAATATCCCATATCCTGATATGGTTTTTTGCTCAGCCTGTCTTGCTTCCTATGCTCAATCCTTTTGGTTGCTCTTTCAGCCACATAGAAGGAATACTTTTTAGAAGGTATTTGAGGGGATAGATGTTTTTATTATGTGGGAAAGAAAGGGTTCTGAAGATAAGCGAGAAGGAATGCCTTCTTTGCTACCTGCCAATATATTCTGCTGCTGAAAGAAGTGCAGAATTCCTGAATGCTCCCTCCATGGGTAGGAAGGGCGTAGAAGCAATTTGTTAAATGATCTTACTATCACCAAAAAGTCTGTATCTATTAATATAGACATTAATTTGCAGGGCATAGGTACATAATGCTTTTTTTGCAAACAGTAGTAAATTGTATTAATTCTATGGACTTACTTTTATGGGTTGTACTAAAATTCTTTTTGTTAAGCAACACTTGCTGATTTTGAGGACTTCTACAAGAAAATATGACTCAGCAAGGGTGATGGGAAGTATACTTTATGTTAAAATATTATTTGTCAAAATACAAAAGCAAATCTATCCATTTACTTTCATACATAGGGATGCATTCTTTCATCATTAGAAAAAATGATACAACTTATTTCATTCTGAAGCAAAAAAATGGCAGATGACACACTGGGGACATGCTGTAGTTCTGCAGTGTACGTGCATTTGTCACAGATGAGTAGTTTCTGCTTTTACCCGCGCTGCAGAAGGTTTTACCCCTCCTGCCATTAGCTCTCCACAGAGCCCACTCTTGACTCTTCAAGGCTGGCTGCTTTCCCGCTAGGCAACAGGAACAGTGGTGGCTCTAGAGACTGCCCCTGTCACCCACCCGGTCCCTGACTCTCTTTACTTTTAGCCACAGATTTGGTGGATTTGCCATGAGGGGTTTCATGATCTGAGGACTAGAACAATTAGCTAGAGGGGCAGCATATGCAGGTGACTCAGAACACAGTTCTGGCTCCTACAGCACTGCAGCCTGAGAAACCCAAAAGTCCAGGACACAGCTCCCCTCTCTATATACTTCATCAATAAATTGGACCACACACTTTCTAACAATTCATTACCTGTGCACTTAAATTGCTAAACACTTAAATAGCTGAATGACTTTAGCTATGCACTAAGCATGAATGCCAGAGCTGGTCACTAGCAGCCTTGCCCATTCAGTTCATGCTACGTATCTTTAAATAATATGTTTAAAAATTATTTCTTACATAATACTTCAGGTGCCCTGCATTGTTAGTGCTGTAAGGAACTGTAAGATATCCCCGTTATTAGCCCTCTATCAAGCTGCTTACCAGTGACAATTCTGATGGCTCAACTGCATAACTATAACAGTCAGACTTCCTGCTCTCCAGGTCTGCATGATGTTTCTTTACTCTTATTGAGATCATATTTCTCAGAAGAAGTTTATTATCTACATAATTTTAAATTATCTTGCACAGAAACCATTTTAATAGCCTCATGTGTTCCTGGAGCAAAGGCTAAGTTTTGCTTTTGAATACTCAGATGAGTCTTATACCCAGATAACCACCAATATCTCTATTTCATCTCTATTCCAGTGGAATTGATGAAAAGTGAACCTTTCTGAATCTGGACCTCTCTCCTGATCCCATAGGATTACAGGATACAAAAGCAAGCTCAGAGTTTGTTTCTCAGATCTCATTTCTGCAAAGACCATGATTCTCATAGATGTGCTTTGGTACAATTATTTTAAAAAGTATCACTTCCTCAGCTTAAGCTCTGCCTCCTGGCCAGAGATGGCTGCAAGGAATGTTTAGGTTAGAGGTGAGGTTTGTTTGCACTGAGACAATAGATTATGAATTGGGGTAGGAGAGACACAAACACATCCTGTTGTACTATGGAGATGGTAAGCTCTGTGAAGAAGTCTGGCATACTGCAGAGGGCATTAACCTTCCAAATTTATTCATCTAACTGGACTTCTTAGGCACTCAAATAATTTTACATGGTTGGCTGACACATTTTTGTGTGTTGTTTACAGCTACTTCCATATGCAAACCCACTTGCTTTCCTAGACCCATTTGGCATGAAGGCTGAAATCTGCTGGACAGTTTCTGTGTGCTAAATCTGTCTAACTAATAAATTTACCCAGTCACAGGAGGAGAACAATGGCTGAGCACAAGCATGCCACTCAGCCTGACAAGCCCAAGGACATTGAAAAAGACATTTTACAAAAACAGTACGTCATTGGAAATGACAGGCTATATGCTTAAATATAAACCCAAGACCATCAATACAATTTAGCATTTCTAGCAGTAACAATCCAGTTACCCAAATTAAATACTATCAATTCAAATGACAATGGAAGCAAAAATGAGACACATTTGAAAAGTTTGAGTAGCTGCAAAAACAAAAGCTGGACTTCAATTTCTACTCTTATCTAAAGCACATGGCCTGCAAGAACCTACAAGAGGAAAAAACTCCAAAAAACCAAACAAGACAAACAAAAACCCTGAACAAAAAAACCCCAAAACCCAAAGCTCACCAAAATACACTAAAAAGAAAAAAGGGCTAAAATGTTGAAGGCCTAAAAAGTGTCATTATTAGTGTTCATGAATGCATAGTCAGCTTTCTCGGTTTCTGTAATAAGGCAATTAACCATCGCAAATTCAGCATTACTAGTTGTTATGGCTGCAGAAAAATTAGAAAATAACATTTTAAATTACTTGGTATTTAGACAGTAGATAAAAATGGATCACATATCTGGATGTTCCCAAGTTTATCTTTCTAAAAAAGGTCAGGATGAACTCTTCAAAGGTCTCAATGCTCAGATTCATCAGCAAAAGAAAAAAGTAACCTTGTTTCCAGCTTTGCCTTTCCTAGCTGTAGCCTGTTCTCCTTGTTTTCTGTTCAAGGCTGTTCATCTGGCCCTAAGTCCATGGATGCTGGAGACACTGAACTCTACGGGCAATCATACTCACAGAAAAAAGGGACTGATCTTTTGAAAAATTGGTTTTAATACACAGGGACAACTGAAGGCCACTGGGGGATGAACTTTTTATACATAAGATGGGAAGGCATTTGTGGGAGGCTGCTGCCTACAACAAAAGTAAGTTGGCCTATTTCCATGATATCCATGCAAATTTTATTGAAATTAATGTGAGTCATTGAATGGATTTGACAGCATTTCTAAGAGCAATCTAAAGGAACAGCAATACAACTGAGTGTAATGGTCTGAAAAACTGAGCCTGTAGTGAACAATACCACTATGTAACATCAACAACCATCAGATTAAATGACAGGATCAAAATACACACCCCCTGAGCAAACAATCAACTTACATTTCCATTAACTAACGGAAGTTGTACTAACTACAATTCATGTTGACAATCATACAAAAACTCAGTGTTATAAATTAAACATTGTAAAATAAAGTACAAAAATATTTTGCTATGTTATGAATGCTTATTTTCTAACTAACCAGCTTATTGTTTCCAAGCACTATATTCCCAGCATGGCCACAGTGGACAACACAGCAATGCGGCCCAGGATCTGGACACCTCACTGACACTCAGTGTAGAAAGTACAATAGCAGAATTTGTTCCCAGCCTTATCCTCCGAGTGTAGGAGTAACAGCCCTCTGTTATTTGTGTGAAGCTTGAAGCTTTGGCAGGAGACAATGCCTTTCAGGAACCTCGCGGGGGGCCTGAGCAGCCACCGCACACCTGAGCGATCCCACTTTGGCTCTCCGCGCTTTGGCTCGGCGTTAGCCGCGGGCAGCGCCAGACCCGGCTCCCGCCCCGCGGGCTTTCTGCCACCAGGTGTGAACGTCTTTCTGTTCCCAGCACGTTTAGCGCTGCGAAACTCGTCCGAGAGCTACAAGGGCGCTTTATACGGTAATGTTGGAGGTGTGCCCATCTAAACTCTCAGTCCAGGCGCCGGGCGCCTCCGCCCGCCCCAGCGGCTCCGGCGGGACTCCGGCCGCGGCGGAACCCGGCCCGCGGGAGGCTCCCCGGCCGCGGCGGGCGCTCGCCTCTCCCGCGCTGCGCTCTCGCGGAGCGGCGCTGCGGCCGGCCCGACTCCACGGCGGCTCCGCGGGCGCGGAAGCGGCGCGCAGCCCCCGAGCAGCAGCGTTTGGGGCTCCCTCGTTCCCTCCCTTCAGCGATCCCAAACTCCGTCCCGACGCGCTTATTTCCTCCTGCCTCCCAAACCAGCTTCCTGCCCGCGCTGCCACCGCTCCTGCCCGGCATTCCGCCCACCCCGCCGCTCCGCGCCGCCGGTTCGCGGGCGGCCCGGGACGGTGGCGGCGGGGGCGGTGGGCGGCCCGCGGGCGGCCCCGATTGGCGCAGCCGGCGCACGTGGGGCCGCCCTCACGCCTCGGCGCTGGTTGCGCGGCCGCCGCCGCGGGGCACGGCAGGGCAGGGCGGGAGAGTGCGGTGTGCTCCGCTCCGCGCGGGTCTCCGCGCTCCGCACGCGGCGCTGCGGCGACGAGAGAAGAGAGAGGAGTCTAGCCGAGGCTGCGGAAGGTGGGTGTGGGGGCTGCGGGTCGCGGTGGCCGCGGGGTGGGCGGGGGCGGTGTGCCCATCGGCTCCTTCGGTGGTGCGGTGCGCCCGCCCCGTTGGGGCTGCCGGCTGCCACGGCGCCCGCGGGCGGAGCTCTCCGAGGGAGCGGGCAGCGAGTTAGTTAACTCCGCGGTGCCGTCCTTCGCCCCGGCACAGCGCCTGGGCGCCCCGAGGGTGGCGAGCCGAGGCGGCCGGGTCCGCACCCCGGGGGGAGGCGGCTGCTGCCGTGCCGCGGGCGGGGGCGGCCGCTGCCGGAGCCGCGGAGCTCCGCCGAGCGCCGTCTGCGGCGCGGCTGGGGCGAGGCGGGCGCTGCGTCCGGCAGCGCAGCCCTCCTGCCCTCGCCGTCGGAGGCTGTGGGAGCAGGGGCGTCCCGTCCCTGCAGCCACCCCCCGGCGCAGGAGGCTTTGCTCCGACACCGGCCCCGAGTCTGCGCTACCGGGAGCGGCTGGTGCAGCCCGGCGGTGGTCGGTCCCTGTCGATCCTGTCGGGAGGTTCTGCGGGTGGTGAAGGGCAGCACAGAACCGGCCAGTGAACGTTAGACAGATCTACTGCTCCCCTTCCAACACCATGTTGCAGGAGTAACCTTGACAGTCTAGTTGAAACGGCCACCACCACCTTCCCTGCCTTCTGTTTGAGCCAGCTTTGTTAATGGAAAAGTAAAACCTACAATAGCTGTCGTCATTATCCACTTGTCTTGCGCTGATGCTGATGAAATCTGAAGTTCAAGGAAATATTTACCCTTATTTAGAGAAATGTGTTATTCTTTATTCATATTTTACCCTCTTGTCAAACAGAGGAGCTTATGTTTAAGGAATTACATTACTTTGCAAATCCCTCTATCTTTCTCTAAATATAAACTGTCTTTTAGGATGTCTTCAACTTGGCTGTTTTCCTTTTGTGAGTCAGAGCTAGTGTTACTGCTTTCCATTGCTTGAACAGGCTCCGCAGCCCCATGACACCTCTCTTAAGAGTTTTAAGAGTTGTTGCTCATGTGATGGGGATCATCTGGCAACTCTGCTTAACGTTACTGAGGCAGACAGGACCTTTTCCATCCTGAAATACTGGAAGATGACAGTAAGGTATCTTGATTCTCTTTTTGATTATGACATCTAATCAATGCTGCAGTAAGTGAACTGTAGGGGAGGTCTGTGACCTCCCTTTTGTATGGGAGGAGTGAGCAGTGGGCAGGGAAGTTGTTGTATCTTGCTGGTGATGCATTGATTTAGCAGCTCAGAGGTTTCTTTTTCACATCTGTAGTTTCCAAGCAGACTTTAATTCCTGATATTTTCTGTAATTGTGGTAAGTTATTTTAGTGAGGCCCTAAGAACTCCAGACATAATGAACACAAAAGAAATATCTGTGGTAATTTGAGTGCAAGTAATCATAATGGGGAGTAGGGCATTATTTTTTTCCCCCACGCTCTGTGAATATGAATGTACAGCTTCTTGTCCCTAGGAGGAATGTTCCCCCATGGGGTTGATAAGTACTTGAAAAAGTCACATTCAGTGAAATATTTAAGGCCTTTCTGCTTGAGGGAATGCAGTTACAATGTAGTCATGCCACACTAATTTCCCTTCTAATATTCTTGGTTTTCTTTAGGAGTGTGCGTTGAAAGTTGGATGGCACCTTGAAAAATGCACTAAGGTAAAACAATGAAAATAAAAAGTGTTGTGACATTCTGAGTGTAGAGTGAAGCATTGAAGCATTTGGAAGTTAGCCCAGTCACCATTTTGTGATACCTTCCTCAGGTGAAGGAATTTCCAGGTGGAAAAAAAGCCTGTGAAGAATTGTGCAATGGAAAGTAAGGGGTGTCTTACCCCTGAGCAAGAGTGTTTGCTGTGGTGAATGAGATTGCTGTTTACTAGCACATGTTGATTTCTCATCTCCATTTCATTCAAGTTTCTGAGTGTCTCTCTAGACATGGTCTAGATAGGACCATGTAGAGTCTGGGAAGTGTGATGATAACACAGTAATGTGTGCTGTAGAAGGGCGAAAGAGAAGTATTTTATCTTTTTTTTCTTCCAGGTTTATGTTCAGATCACCTCACTCCTGTGTACGTGTGGGATTTTCAGACAGTGCGGATAATATAAAAATCAGCCATTTATAAAGTCCTCAGTATGAAGGGGTTTTTTTTTCCTCCTAGTTGAATACTTTTTCTTTGCACTAGTTAAGGCTACTTATACTAGAAGTTGACTTAAGATGAATTCATCAATAGATACTTCTTGTGTTTGTAGTGATGTTACTAGATTAAAACATATGGTTTAGAGAACTTAAATATATCTTTCTTAAAAAAAATGCAGCTTATAAGACTATATGGGACATGATGTCTTCTGTTTTATTACAAATAAAATTCTGTGAAATGCCAGCTTGATAAAATAGTAGCTGTTAGTCTCTTTTGGGGAGAGATAATGTTAGCTAAATAATAGTGCATTTGTTCTTTCTTTCTCTTTTCTTTCCTTGTAACTTAATGTCTCCTTCTAGTGTCCAGCTGGTAAACTGACATTGCCAAGGTTGTACAAAAGTGTTTTAATTACAGGTTTGGAAGCCTGTGTCTGGATAATGTGGTGGTAAGACAGACTTGTCTTCTGTTTTTAACCAAGCAGGAATGCTATAGCGAACATGCGTGCAGAGACAAATCAAGTCCTTCAAGGGAACACTTAATTTGCCTAGTCCTTGATTGGTGGTCTCTAGTGATGTTGGGGGTTTGAAAAATGGATGAACTAAAAAGCCTTGGCATTAATTTATATTGTAGCTAGACATGCCAGTGAATACATTAATACACTTCGCATATGACTGCAGCAGTTAATGCTGTGTTAACTGTATAGAAGCATGTTTAAATTTAGGCTTTTGGTTTGCCTGTTTCTTGTTGTTTTGAGTCAGGACATGCAAACTAGGATGTATCTAGTATTTTATCATAAACATAGCCTGATTGTTTCTGGTTTCTTTTTGTGTAGCATTCCTTGGTTATAGAGATCTTTAATTTACCCCCAATGAATTCTTTAAGCTTGGAGAAAAGGAGAGGAAAATAGTAACAATAATTCAAAACAAGAAATATATTAACAAGAGAAGAGACTATTGGTTTTCCTGCCTCAATGATGGTGTAGAACATTGAGGCTGTGGTGTTCGGGGAGGAGCTCTGGTTTTCTGGGAGTGGTAGGAAGGACATCTTACTACTTTTTTTTTTTTTTTTTCCCATCTTACTAATTTTTTGGTTTTCGTCCTCTGGGTCATCTGCTATCACAGAAATGAATGATGGTTTCACAAAAGCAAATGCATTTCTGAGGCTATATATAGCAGAAATAAACTCATGAAATGTATTCACTGGGTATCTGAGGGCCAAGGAGAGACCAGACAATTTAACAAAGTCATTGTATTCAAATTCTTTTAAAACTGGCAGTATCCTCTTCCATCCTGAAAAATCTTTTTCCAGCAGTCCGTTTTCTTTTTTCAGTGTACATTTGTTGGGAGCCCAGGTGACTTTTGGCATGTGTTGTTCCTTGTGATGCTCTGGAGCTCATAGTTGAATGTTAAGCTGCCTTTTTTCCATCTTAAGCTTAGGCAGACATCCTCTGCACCTGAGGTTTTTGGCACAGACAGTGCTATAGGGCTTCTTTGTCATAAGTATAAAAGATAGTAATTCCTTTGTAAGTGGGATTACATGACTGTGAGTTAGCTTGATATATTACGAATTCCTACTTTCCCTTTCGTAATTTTTCTTGGCAGATAGTTTTGGGAGAGGATTCCTGCTGTGCTGAAGTGCTGCAGGTCTGGGAGCAGGTTGGACCATAATGTTCCTGGAAGGGTGGGGCTATGTTTTTTACAAGATAGCACTTGTATTGGATTTCTGATGCTTGGAAGACTTAGGTTTATATATGTTTGTGTTTAATGTAGTCAGCTTCAGACTTTTATATGTGGATAACAGTGGCAATCTACTGTCAGCAGCCCCAAGGGAAAAAAATCCAGACATTTCTGTTCTGTAGCGTTTTGATTTCCTTAATAAAACAGGAGCATTGTGGGAGTTTAAGGTTCCTCAGTGGTGCAGAATTCTTACCAGTGGCTATGAATATGAGTTATTAAAAGTTTTACTGTCATGAACTCATGTGGACTAAAGTCCAGCACTAAGAGCTGAACTGTTTTTTTCTTGCCCTTTAGACTTGGTTCTAGTCTTGCTGTAGATATAATGGTGCCAGCTCCAGGAATCTTTTTGTTGTTTTTTTTCTTCTTTCTTTACTATCTTGTGTGGTTTTAAACTTCAGACATTTTCACTTCATGGTCTCTTGTAGAGATTGCATGTATTTTTTTAGATATGTGAAATTTTCAAGTAATGTAAAACACATGGTGTAATTACAGCCAGATCTGTTAATAATAGGGGAAACCCAAGGCTGCATATATCTGTATGAAACGCTTAGGATGGTGAGACTGCAAAACAGGTTTCTGGATAGGTTGAGTTTGCCTTGTCTGTGCATAAAACAGTACAATTAAACCTGTAACAGTAGTAAATAATAAACTTGTTGTGGATTATATTTCAGTATAAGAAGTTAACATACTTCTAATTGAGTTAAACTGAGCCATGGTTAAATTAAGATTTTGCTGCTGTGGAAACAATTCCTTTTTTTTGAAGCATCACCGTAAGGTAAAACTGGAAATTTAGCTTTTATAAAATTCGGTGCTTGTCTGCAATTTATCTGCAAAAAATAAATACTTACAATTTCTGCTCAGTAATTGTGCTAGCCAGCAAGTTTATTACTTAGACATTTTGGTTTTGGGTCTCCTTTTCACAAGCCATTCTGTGCTATGCATGTAGGCTGTTTTAGAAAACACTTTTCTGTATCTTGCAACTACTTGCTTAGAGAACCAAAACAGTATTTCCCTAAGTTTACTTGCGGGTTTTTTTCAGGACTGTTGAGGTACAAAACTGAAAAGTTATTTAATTTTGTTTCTGCCTTTCCACTTGCTAGTGTATTTAGGAGGAGGGGAAGAACAAACAACTGGCCGTATGCAATCCACACTTGGAAAACTCCCTCTAGGTAATTAATAGACCTTCTAGAATGTTCATGAGCTTCCTCTTGAATTGTTTGCTTTTATGGGCCATTATAGCATATAAAATTTCTGTATTCATTTAAAAGGACACAATGCTCAGTTCAACGTTGTTAGTCATATATGGAAAGAAAGAAGGAAAGAATATGATCAGTTATTGACAGATTGGAATTACGCAGTTAGAGTGAGTTCCTGTTAGTTTGTTTATTTCCTTGAGCTTGTATGGCAGGTTGCTGACAGTATAATAAAGTGTCCAAATGCTTTGATATGCCCAGAGGTTAGTGACTAGTCTTTTAGCACCTCTGTGACTTTCAATATAAACATGGCAAATAGTTTTTTGAAGTGAGCATTTGTTCAGTGTACGTTAACAATCTACTCTACCCTCTATCAGCAAACACTTGTTACTCTCTAGGACTCCGTGTTGGGGCCTTAGGCTTTCAGGCAGCATGAAAGTGGAGAGAGGATGGATGCTCAGAGATGTGCTCTGCTCATGCCTGGCAATGCGTGGGGCTTCTTTCTGGCTTCCTGGTGGCCATCAGCTCCTTGCTGGTAGGCATCCACTGCAGGTGGGCTTTGTACCTGGGGCCTTTGCCCCTTTTTTTCATTGAACAAAAGTTACAAGCTTCAGAGAGACAAAAAAGTGTCTGGTGCCTTTCCATAGAAAAGGGCCAACAAAAGAACTTGTATTCAGCTGCCCTTAGTATCTTAAGGGCGTATTTAAAGATAGGTGTTGAAACTCCAAATTCACAACTTAGTTTTGTCATTTTAAAATTTAGATCTATGCTGAAAGGATTTCCTGGAGAAAGCAGTTTGACTTTAAAATACAAAAAACCCAGATGATCACAGAATTGTAGAACAGCTGAGTTTGGATGGTACTTCTGGAAGTTTCCTTTTTGCAGTTTTATTACACTATCCAGAATAAAAGCTGTGTTAAGCTTAGCTTTTTTTGGGCAGTGCTCTTGGGCACTGGTGGTGTGATTCTTGGGGTTGTCTGTGCAAGGCCAGGAGTTTGACTTCATGATCTTTGAGGGTCCATTCCAACTCAGGACGTTCTATGATTTGTTTTGGGAGATGTAGAAAGGAAATTGCAGCTTGTAAATCCCCCCATATAGTTATGGGGGGATATCAAACAAAGGAGACTTTGTTTTGTGAGCAGACAGCTGAGTGAGGTCAGAGGCACATTCACAGATGGAGATGGTGTTCTTGGTTACTGGAACTGAAATTTTCCTAACTTCTGGTTTTTTGAGCCTTAAATGGGGAACTTTTTGGAATAATCTTTTATTGTGCCCAAGCTATTAATTTTTGTCTTGAGCACTACAGAATTTCAGTTTCAGTATAAATACAATTTCAGTATGTTCTTTGAAGAAGTATTCTTGATTGGTTTTAGTAAAACTCCCAACTTAAGAAAATGACTATGTCCATTGTTTATTTAAAGCATCGGTTTTACCGTAGCCTGTGCCTTTGCAGCTGTTCAGAAGTGACTGTCAGAGGAGCAAAGAATGATTCAACAGCATATGAAGTGCTGGATGCTTCCTACATCATTGGTAATGTATGACCTGTATTCGAAAAATGTAACCAAGACTGAATATTTACATGTTTTAAATATTTTTTTCTGGGTGACAAGCTAGTTTGACTATAATATCAGACTGAGGTTGCTCTAAGTTAGGGTATTTGGATCACTTTCAATTTACCAGGGCCTGAAATACACATACAGAAATCATGATGGAAGTGTGTCTTTTGAAGATTCTGATTTAATTTAACTCCTATGGAAACTGAAGGCTGTGGCTGACTTCACTGAGACTGGAACAGAGCAGGCAGGCATGCTTTGTCCCATGGAGTTGCTTTACTTTTATGTCTCCTATGTATTTAGAGAGGCTTCAGATGCTCCTTTAATCTGTAACTATGGCACTCGGTAATTTGTTTCTTAGATGCTGAGACATAGTTACAGTATATAATCTATTTTTTAAATACCCAAATATAAGATTAAGGATTTGCATAGGTGATCAGTTGTACCTTGCAAAGTTGTTAATTACCCTGCACTTAGACACAGATCGCCTTTGTGATTCAGTCTGCACTTAAAGCTAGAGTCTTTTATGTCAATTTTTCATTGATTTGTGAGTTAATGCTGTCTACTTAGGCACCTGATTATCTCCTGACCTGAGGTGTCCACGTTTCCAGTCTAGTCAGTGGAAGGAGTTGAAAGCCCTGTGGGCATGAATCGCGGCATTGTAGTGTTTCACAAAATAGTAATGACATTACTTCAGTAAGCTGTATTAAAAAGCATGAACAGAAATAGCTTTTATGTGAGTTGGGAGTAAGGCAATACACTTTTGTGACTACCCTGTTAGCTGAAGGTAGCTGTGTCTGGTTACGCCCCATTTACACATCTTGACGCACCACTGTCCCTGCATGCCCCAGTTTGCCAAGGTCGTACTGAACTGTGGATGGTTCTTGTCCCCAGCCCAGGGAATCAGTTGCATGAGGGTGTCTCTTGAGAAGGCTTTGTGAAGGTAAGGTAATTGATTATCTGTGAATTTTTTCAGGAGGAAGTTAGGACCTCTAACTTACTTTAATGATTTGATGGAATCTGAAATATGACATTTAATGTCTTAAAAATAAAAGTAAATTCTTTGTGTCCAATATGATATTTTAACTCAGAGCCCTTATCTGACCGAAGGCTAAGCCTTTAAAGGATTAAGAAACCAATGTGCCTACACCTTGATTAAGGAATTTGATAGACAGGAGCTATGTATAGAGCACCTTCAGCTCCTCATAAGAATTGCAGAAAAGACTAGTTTCATGTTCTGTTTGGTTGCTAGACAAACAGATGTTTGTTTTATTTTAGGCGATAAAAAGTATGCAATTAAAATATATTAGACTTAGGTTTTTGTTGGTTAGGTTTTTTTGTTTGGTTTTTGGGGTTTTTTTGTTTGTGTTTTGTTGGGTTTTTTTGTTGTTTGGGGGTGTTTTTTTGTGGTTTGGGTTTGGGTTTTTTTTTGTTTTTGGTTTTTTTGTAAACATTACTTATTTTGACCTCCCAAAAAAAATTCAAAGATAATATCTGTCAGCTAAGAAATATACTGGATTTAGTCATATCTTGTAAAACAACACTGCATTAAACTGCCTTTTTTTTTTTTTTGGTGGTGATTATTCTTGTGGAAGAGACAGTAGTGTTTTGGAGTGGAATTATAAGGGCTTATGATGGTTCCAGATGTCTGTGAGTCCAATTCTATTCCTAGTTATTTTTGTATAAATATTCTCATTTATTCTTGTGGAAATGACTGCTTGCTTGTGAAAGTGGGCAGGTCTGGGCTGAGGCAAGGCTTGATCCCATTGTCCTTGAAGTGCTTCTGCATTCCTGTTAGGGGGGTGATAAGAACTTGTTTGCAGTTCTGCTTTCTGTTCCTCTCCACTAGTTTATTGGGGAACTGGCTTGGTTTTCTGGATGTTTGGGTAAATAAAACTGGGAATTCTCCAGTAGTATCAGACACTTATTTCATATATGTCCCCTGTGGAAGCTTGTGAAGCAGGGTATAGTCAAGATGCTGACATAGCTTGTGATTAGTTCCTTTTCTCAAATAGTAATGGGTGGTATCTTCAAATCTTAATGTTAAAGTACTGACTGGTTTTTGTGTGTGAAAGTAGCCTCGTTATTCATTCAAAAGCTACATGTGCAGTTTTATTTTTGGCTTTTTTGTATTCCATCTGGTTAGAATGAAAAGGGCAGGATTGGATTGTCTTTGTCAGTAACCCAGGTACTACTTTGAGTGCTTAGTGAGCCTTCCTTACAACTCTCTCTGAGCAGTGGTCAAGCTGAAGAATGCAGTTGTGCAACCCTGTAACACTGACCTGGTGGTCCCACAAGTGCTTACCAGATGCTGAGCTCTCCCATGCATTCATGAGCTGGGTGTGGTGAACTCTCATTTTCTGCAGAAGGAAATAATCTTAAATGAATTGCTAAAAGTGATATTCTGTGGTGAAACCGTGATAATAATTCATCTTTCTAGTTACATTTTTATAGATTATCAGTGTATCATACTTCATTTTTCTCTTTTAAACAATTCAGTAAGAGACTTGTAATCAACTCAGTGTGGGTTTGAAGCCCCTTTGGTATTAAAATTTGTGAATTTATGCCACAGGGAATTTGCCCAATGTATAACAGTCATGTTCCCCTTTCCAGTTTGTAACAAACTTCTTGCTTCGGTTTCTAGAGTAAAACAGGTAGTGATGGATAGGGTCTGCTTTTCTGTCTCTTTTGTTGTGCATCTGTTGTCTGACATAGTTTGTGCATGTACCCCGCACATAGTCTGTGCGTGTCTCTGCACAGAAGGAAATGAATTTTCACAGGTGAAAGGTGAAAATAAAAGCCACCCTGTGAAGGTGTAGTGTCTGGGTGTTTTGTCGGGAGGTGGTTTGGTGGCCAGAGTTACATGAGCATTTTCTCACTTCCTGCTGGTGACAAAGCACTAAATCCCAGGTTATTTTTCTGTATGTTCCTCCCCAATATGTGGATTTATTTCATATTTTTGCAATATAGGCTGATCTGAACTTAAGAATGTTCGCAGCTTTGACATGAGTGCTCATATTTATTTTTGCCTTTTCATTTAAACATTTCCTCTTTCTCCCTTTTCAAAACAGTGGTATGAGGTAGGGTTGACAATTGATGTCTCTTATGACTTTAAAAGGGAACGTTGCTCTTCTGATAACGGGTAAATAATTTAGCTTGCAGTGAGAAGAAAATCCTTTTTATTTCACTCCATGAACTGTCCTGAGGAGGGGATAGCAGGGATCAGAAAAGTGGAATCCAAACTGTGATATAATGTATTGTAGTAAATAATTCTGAATAAAATTTTCTGAAAATACAAAAGAGCTATTACAGGACTCCCAGAAAGTGCAGCAGTCCCCCTAGAAACAGGTTTGAGATGGAAGTGAGAGTTTAGTACCACTGAAACATGGAGAGGTGCAATGAGTTGCCTCCTGAGGTATGAGAGGTATTATCTGATTAATTAACCAGTAGCGCGGGTTCATCTGTCTTCCTTGGACAAGGATTGTTCCCATGACATGATCTCAGAAGTGTCTAATTTCCATCTAATCTCACTCTTCGTTTTCTGCCTTTATAATTTTGTCTGTTCCTTCACCATTCCTCACTATTTCTTATCTTGGCAACTGTTGTATATGATTTTAATTATGAGGCTGTTCTCTTTCAAACCTCATTAAGCAGTCCCCTGGGACTTCTTAAGGGATGTAAAAAGTGTATATTTTGCTGTCATGTGTCAGCTTAAGCATTAACTTTGGCATCTTTGGGCAAAAAATTTCGACTAGAGATTAATTTCTTCTATTGATAGGTGAGTTTTCACCTTTCTTCATGTTCTTACTTCCTCATTTAAATAACTGTACTTTTCTAGCTTATTTTAGAAACAAGGTAACTTTTGGGAAGACTAAAATGTGACCCAGATGACTGGAAAAGGGGAAACATTGCGCCTATCTTGAAAAAGTATAGAAAGGAGGATCCTGGAAGCTACTGACCTGTCAGCGTCACATCTGTGCCTGGGAACACCATGAAACAGATCCTCCTAGAAGCCCTGCTAAGGCCCATGGACAGGAAGGTGATTTGAGAACACAGCTTCACCAAGGGCAAGTCGTGCCTGACCAAGTGGCCTTCTATGGTGGAGTGACTCCATCAGTGGACAGGGGAAGGGCTGCAGATGTAATTTATCTGGACTTCGGTAAAGCCTTTGACATGATCCTCCCCAACATCCTGCTCTTTAAATTGGAGAGAAGGATTTGGTGGGTGGACTGTTAAATGGATAAGAAATTGGTTGGATGGTCACATCCAGAGGGTAGTGGTCAACAGCTCAGAGTCCTGAGGGACATCAGTAACAAGTGGTGTCCCTTATGGACATGTATTGGGACCAGTGTTATTTTATAAGTTCATCAATGTCATAGAGAGATTGAGTGCACCCTCAGCAAGTTTGCAGATGACACCAAGCTGAGCGGTGTCATGTACACGCCTGAAGGACCAGATTCTATCCAGAGGGAGCCGGACAAGCTTGAGCAGGCCAATGGGAATCTCCTGAAGTTTAACAAGACCAAGTGCAAGGTGCTGCACCTGGGTTGGGACAACCCCTGGTATCAGCACAGGCTGGGGATGAACAGATCAGAGCAGCCCTGCCCAGAAGGACTTGGGGGTGCTGTGGGTGAGAGGCTGGACATGACCCAGCCATGTGCTCTGGAACCAGATAATCTTTAAGATCCCTTCCAGTACAAACCAGTCTATAGTTCTGTGGTTCTGTGACTTACTTTGTAGCTTCCATTTCTCTCTGCTTTCAGTTTTACTTCCCTTTCACAATGTGTCTTCATTTTTTTTGCGAGTTGCATGCTTTAAATGAAACAACAAAGTTATTGATGATAAGGGATGAAAGGTAAGTGTTCTGTAAATGCCACTGTGGTGTTTTCTGCATCTTTCCAGATATGTTATTGCACGCAGTGACAGCCTGTGAAATATTCCACACACATTGAGAAAATAATAGCTGTTATGAATAAATGCTTTGAAATTAGCGGAGCTGGATAACTTGTTTCTGAACATCTTATAATGAAAAGCTGGAAGAAGTGTAGGTAGAATAAGGAAGGACCTGGAATTAAGTTAGATAGGTAACTAAAGGGTTGTTTTGTATTCTGTAGTAGAACAAAAGAAGCCAATGCTCTGCCAATGCTAAAGGGTCTCAAAAAAGGCAAATCTGAACTGGTGGGTGGTTGTTTACTTCAGTATGGTGCTGGGAAGTCTAATATATATACTTTAATACATGCAGAGTATTCTGTATTTAATTAAGCTTAAAATTTGAGCAGTGTGCATTCAAAGGCAAGAGAAATGCATCTGTTATCTTTTAATCTTTCATTGAATGAAGCAATTGATTTCAGTATAGGATTATGTGTATAACAAGGTACAGGACGTGGAAGGGCTGCTTTCGCTTTTGGTTGGCATTTTTCATTGTTCTAAAATGTCTGAGCACTTAATGTACTGGTAATATCTCTATTGCACTTTGAACTTCCTATTGTGTTTCTTTATTGGTTAAAGGTTAACTTTAGTATACATAATTTGTAAATTAATTAGATGTGTATTTATACCTGCGATGTTCATTTTTAAAGAGATGAATATGCATCTCTGCAAAACCATAATGTTTTGGTTTTTTTTTTGTTTTGGTCTTTGGACTGAATGGACATCTCAGGTAAAAAGCTTTTATTGGAAGACTTTTGGAAGGTTTATTAGCAGTAGATCCTTGCTTGATTCCTGATGGAAATCTCTCCCTTTTCTTGGGGTTCCTATGAAATTGTTCTTTCCTACAGTAATAAAATAGGCTCTCAAGTATAAATGTATAAATGATGCTAGAATTATCAAGCTGACGAGCAGCTAAAACTAATGAGTTGCAAGGAATTCCAAGTATGCATCTGACTATTAGGGCTATACCTGCAGTTTTGTGTTGTCTTTATTTGGGAAAGCATCTCCTGCTTTCTTTACTTTTTGTGCAGATGGCCATACAAAAGATTGCTTTTTGAAGAAAGAATGAAACATCAGTAGGCATAGTAGCTAAAAGCACAAAATGCACTTAACTCTCTTAATTTTGGAATCTTCTCTGTCACAAGGATTTAGAAGCAGCCCTTATAATGATGTAGCTTTCGACAAATTAGTATCCTTGTAAAAACTAGATGAAAGCTTTTTAAGAAGTTGCAAGAACAATATTTGTGCCATGTGCTATGGGCCTACACTCATGTCTCCTTTATTATAGACGTCAATTTTTACAGAGTTGCCTGTCCTTGCAAACCTTTCTGTATGAAATTTTCTTGGAGAGAGGTTGGAGAAAGTTTTCTTGGAGAAGGTGCTTAAAATACCAGTAGATCTTGTAGTCCATAACACATGTATACTTTGCAAATGAAATGCATTTTTCCTTTTTCAGCAAATGGAGAAATGCAAATCCTTTTTTTAAGAAAAAACCCAAAATCTTAAGCTTCCCCTTCCCTTCTTTTCCCTCTGCCCCAGGTATTTTGGGATATTAACTTCAAACATGTAATTGACACCTCTTTCCATCTTTGAAAACTTTTTAACATGTAGACAGGAATAATAAAAATTTTTAATTACTGCAACCCTGATAATATCCCAGTTTTTAAAAATTGTTAGGTTCTGTTGGACTCTTGAAAGCATATGAACTTGTGGAAGACTAGTTTCAGCTACCTTAGTGATGAAAGACCAGAAGAAAGCATACATAGATTCCATTTAGGGTGCACTAAGACCCTATTAAGGATATTGTTTAGTGGTTCTCTTCTTTTGAAACTTCCCTGCCTATCTGTATGTAGTGTGTTTCATTGGTAGCCTCACTGTCATGCTGAATATAGTCTGTTAGTTCGTATTTTGGCTCAGCATCACCCCTCAAATACATACTTAACATCTGCATTGTATGTAAGCTCACTATTAAAAAACCCCAAGCAACTTTTAAAATGTGTTACATCTACCAGGGCTTGAATTCAGACCTTTGAGTTTCTGGGTGGGTTGTTTTTTTGTTTGTTTTGAGGTGTTAACAAAAATGGAAGAATTCTGTAAGCCAGGTGGTCACTTTAAAAGACTAAAACTTAGAATATTCAACTATCAGAAAGTTAGTGTTATGATCGTAACATGATAGCTGATACTGGGTTAGAATGAAAATGTTACTTGCAAAATGAATGTGTGCAAAATCAAACAGGTCTGCCTTATCTCTGTGGGGTATGGGAAGGTTTTTGATTGGATTTCTTTTGACTGTACTGTGTTTGATATATTTTATTAGTGATAACATCTATGATAAAATGCATGGCTGAATCCTTGCATAATGGGAGAGCTACTGAAAGAGCTGTTAAATATAAGTAATTATCTGTGAGGCGTTAACTACCTGTCCTGAAGATCTCTCTCAGGGATTTCTCCAGTTGTTGAACATAATGAGCACAGAACATCATTATTTTTGAAGATACTTGTGTACCTCGTAGGATTCTGGGTCTCTGTTGAATGTGTGACACTGATTTTCTTCTCTTGAAGGAAGACATTTCTCCTTTCTTGTCTGTCCTGTCACTCTTGCACACTTCATACAAAATTAATAGGACTTCCCTTCCTTTGTTTTCTTCTTCATTTTCTTTCTCATCCTGGTGTTATGTACTTGGATTGCCTTTCTTTTACCTTCTGTTCTGTCCCTTCACCAAATTGCACATGGGTATGAGTGGTTAAAAAGACTGTAGTTGCAGCAGAACGCCTACTCAGGTTACAACATGATTAGTGTGAAAGCTTATTATTAAAGGGAGAAGATTTCAAAGAAAGAAAAGTGTTAAGCTACAGCAAAAATGTACAAAACCATGGTGTTTAACAAGGTGTAGAATGCCACGCACATTGCAGTAAAGAGTACTGATCATGGAAGTGTATTAATAACAGTAATCTGGATAAAATTTTAACAATTCTACAACAAGATTCTAGTTGATGCAAATTGCTTAAAAATATTTTCCTTCTGACTTCAGTGTACATTGTCACACTTCTCTAGCCTTCCCACTGTATTGTAACAGGGCTTACACCCCCTGAGTAAAGCCATTTTTGTTTCCTGTCAGAAATGAATAGAGGAGGGAATTGTGTTTCTGCTGAAGACAGAGCTATGTACAAGGAAATACTAGATCTGAATTGTTCTTACTACAGTTGTGAAAAGGCATCAGAGCAGTAAATGGTTCTGTTGTATAGCAGGAGAGACAAATAAAGGACAGTAAACATTTGTGTTTGATCTTGAATCTAATTTACATAGTTTATTTAACAAGGCTATCTGCTTTGATTGTAGAAGAGCAGGAACTTTTGGCGATAGTAAGGTGAGTAGCAATTTGCGTTTCCATTTATGCCTTCCTCAGGTATTTGCACCTCAGGCGTACTGGGTGTCAGGTACCTTGAAGCAGTTAACGCATTTGCAAAAGCTAGAAGGAATACTGCATACATTTGAATGCTCAGCAAACATTTGTCCATTATTTTAGGAAACCTCACAGGTCTTAGATTAAATGTAAAAGTCACTAAATGTACTGGTACACTGAAAACACATCTCCTCAGTGTGAATACAGCTGTACTAGCTTCCTGACTGCTGGGAGATAAGATCCTGAGAAGGGTGAGTTCTAACAGAAGGCAGAGAAAATCTGGTGATGTTTGAAGGACCTAGTTCTTTCTCTCTGTATGTGAACCATATCGTTAGCATCATCTTTGCAGCACAAGGGAGGAGAGAATGAGGCAACCTTCTTGTGAGAGCTTCAGAGGCCACGGTGACTGGATTTGAAAGCATTGTGTGAAAAAGTCCTATAATCTTTTGTCCCACCAATAGTATAGCCTGGGAATAGGGCTGAAGACCACTCTTAATATCTTCAGGGTGTTGACAAATTGCAAATGAAAAAAGATTGCATGGACTTGAAGAGAAGATGGAATTCATCTTCTTTCATCAGTTAAGGGACAAATAGCCAGAATAACATGTTAATTACAAGTAAACTGTCAGTGTTGATTTAAAAGCCCCAAAATATGTAGAGCCATGTTTGTTCATGAAACTTGGGTAACTTGAAGCAAGTTGTGACTGTTGTTCTCCCTTTCACCTGCACCCCTCCATTCATATTTTGAAATTATATTGGGATTGTACCACCAACTTCAGTCATGTGTGGTTGCAGTGTTGTAGGTTTCCCCCTCCCCTTAAATAAAGGTCAGAAAAATTATATAATTACGATTCTTGTTGAAAGTGTGTTGTTGAGTAGTAACAATGAGGGCGTTTTATTAAAGCTGTAAAACTGTCCTAGATCTCTCTCTCATATCAAAACATTGTTCTTCAAACAAAACTGAAATACTCCAAAATGTAGTCTACCAATATATGTGAACTAGAGGATGAAGGCTTAAAGATCTGATTAGTGTAAACAATTACTGAAACTAAATTTATGTAAAAAGTGGCTGTGGATAATTTCTTTGTTACCTCTTCTTTGGGAGACACACCCAAAAAAGCCAATAAATGCAGACTTGTGTGGATCAGAACTGATAATATTCCACAGTTATGGCCTTCAGATCCAACACTTTGCTTCTAATTCCTTTTCTTCTGTATCACCTGCATAGTGCTGCCCAGTCCTTCCCCATCCCAAAAAATACATACTGAAGATCCATAAAGTGGGAATTTGCTTAATGATTTCATCTCCTGTAACCAGCTAAGTTCATTATCATTTCTGTATATTCAGGTTGTGGTATGAAATTTGCAGATTTGAATTGATGAAGACATTCCTCAGAAGTATATCAAAGCAGTAAGCACAGGGCAGGAGTTACAGCTTGGTAGAGTTGAAGCAGAGGTGTTGAACAGAATCTAGTACTGTGGTGAAAAAGTATTTGAACTTTGTGCTTGGATTATCATCATAATTTTAAAGGATATTGGTGCTGATTTAGCATAGAGGTGCATTTTTTTCTTAAACTGCATAATGAAAGAAAAAATTGCAGAAAGAGGCAGACAGACAGTTCCTGCCAGACACTAAAATTACGTCAATGTTGATAAAGTTAGTTGGGATGATTTTTTTTATTCCTTTCTGAGGTGATCTCTTAAGACAACCCAAATGCTTCATTGTAAGCAGTTTCTTTTAATCTGCAAGTCAGGAGGCATCAATCCTATTTAGCAGTTTGAGTTTTAAAAGAAGAACATTGATGTCACACTGAAGCTTGTATAATGCCAGTGGTGGCTGCCTAATGCACATTAATTCCTATGAGCTGTTCTAAATCCTAGACTTCACTGGTAGTGCAGATACTGTACATCATTTTCTGGAAACAGAAATGGATGCTTTTGTGGATCCTCTTCTCTGCATTATTTTCCATGTTCAAGATTCAGAGCTACTGAAGAAGGTCCTCTTGCCTACCATTTTCCGCCAGTGGCCACAGCAATGTTCATAGGTGTTTCCAATTTAGCAGAACAAGTTTATGAAAGTAATCAAAGAAAGGCCATTTTGAAATTGAGCTGATGGATACTGCCACTGTACTCAAGTGATAATAGTTTGTAAATCTGACCCTTGCATATGGGTTTGCTTCTTTACTTTTTCCTTTTTTGTGTTTTCTTGTTGGTTTAATAGCATGGGTATACTGGAGACAAACCCATGTCAA
The DNA here is from genome assembly GCA_036785705.1 of Acanthornis magna. NCBI lineage: Eukaryota > Metazoa > Chordata > Aves > Passeriformes > Acanthizidae > Acanthornis > Acanthornis magna. Next base: position 9,363,076 of record JAWUZG010000034.1, read on the forward strand.
CTTGTCTGTCATCATATGTGGAAATGTCTCAGAACAAAAATGGGAAGAGGGAACCTTATGTGGGACAGCAGGATACAATTTATGAATGTGAGTTTTCAAATCTAGTGTTTTATTTCAGTTTATATACTTGGCACAGAATTGCACTTATTACTTATTACTGATTGACCATTCAAATTTTTTTTTGTTTTGTTTTTCTTGGAGCCTTTTGTGTTGTTTAACGACCTAAAATGTAACTGTTTGTCAGGGAAGTTGATAATATATTTTGCCGCTTTGGCTTGAAGGAGCAGTTGTACTCTCTGCTCATTGATGACCTCTTTGTTTTGTGTGATCATGCTAGAAGGTGGTAACTGGTACCTTGCTTTTTCATACTATTTAAGGGTGCCTTGTAATCAGTATCATTTGCCGTTCTTCAAGGTAACTAATTCACGCATGCAGTAATTCACAAGAAACTGAGAGGAAGTTATGTGGAACTTCTCTTTTGGCAGTACTTATTAAGCATGTTTCGTCATCCCAGAAGTTCTGTTCAGTCTAAGCCTAACTTTGGAAAAGAAGGAAAACTGTCTGTTTCTGTCTGGAACCTGCTTGATACAAAGCAAGCAATTTAACTTCTCACCTAAAGGCTTGTAATTCGTGTTTGAAAAAATTAATAACCATAAGGGAAAATTCAATAGGAGTTGGAATCTTAGGTTTTTCATTTGATTTCAACTGTCACTGAAGACTGACTGGTTTTATTTATTGCTTCACTTAACCTTTTTTCGTGAATATGCTCTAACTATGTTTCTGGTTTCCTTCTCCTTTGGGAATGTTTGATGGCTGTCATTTTGGAGTTTTAGTTGAGTGAAAATGACAACTTGAGTATAAGTGACAGTTTTCAAATCCACTTTTAAATAGATATGAATTTTCCCGATTCCTTGTAGATTGTATCAATCTCCTTGCAGTGCTTTTAATGGGTCTGTGGGATGTCTTCAGCAGCTGGCAAGGAGTCCATCTTAAAACACTTGTCAAGATTACTATTTATCCTTTCCCCATTGTATTATCTATGGCTTGCTGCTAAAGTGCTGAGCTATCCCTGCATGGATACGTGTGATTTGTGAGTCTGTTGCATAACTTTATCCTGTGCATAAGCCCTGCAGTTAACTCATGCTTATGTGTCACAAACACAGGCATGAACCTGATGTGTAATATGGAATGCTCAAGGAAGAGAGGAATGCTTGGTGGAGCAATGTAATTAAGCATGGCGCAAACAGGACGTGTCTGTCAAACGTGAGCTGTATATTCTATAACCAAAATGTACAAAGAAGTGGTCGTCCTTTGGATGGACAGATATTTAGCGTTTTGACCTGTCAAATGCTAAATGACATGATTATCCAGTGCTAAGTAGAAAGCTCTTTTTTCAGTTTCAAATTTGAGTTTAGAAGTTTTAAATCTGTATTTCTTCTAATGCTGTTCAAACCAATTTTATACATCAACACAGGACAATAGTTTCTGATTATAAAATGTCAGATTACTAGTTTCATTACTACTTTTTAATGCACTTTTGCACTTTGGCAGTGTTTTTGAGTTTGAAGTATGCAGAAGCAGCTGAGCTATAAATGGTATAAATGACATTAGTAGTAAATTAGATTAAAGGATATTAAGACAAGCCGAGCAATTGCTTGTATTTATTTATTTATTTATATCTTGTATGCATAAAGTGGGCTTCCTTTGATTTAGACATATGTAGCAATGGCATTTCATGATTTCATGTCCTGGGGCAAAAATAATTGCTTTAGAAGGAGGTTACCTTGAGTTGGCGTTAACTGCTTAGAGAAATATCAGTTGTAAATAATGTATGTTTGAGCTGCCCCCAGTAGGGACTGGATCTTTTGAAATGCTTTCCAAATCTATTTTCTCAGCTTCAGTATGGGTTGAACTTTCTTTCTAAGCAAAAACATTCTCATTCTCCTGTCACCAGAAATAAGTTGATCCATTGTTTTTGGTGTTTTACTTTGAGTAAGTCTTAACTGAAATTTTGCCCATCATTGGTACCAGTTTATTTATGTTTATTGATATTTTCTGCTTTGAATCTCAAAATTTTGCCTCCTTATGCAACAGAGAAGGTTGAAAAGAATCTGTTTTTATCTATAAGTGGATGTAAGAGTGCTTATTTACAATAGGCAGTCATGCTTGTCATTTTATATATTCACTGACCAAAAGGGGAGAAAACCTGTGGAAAATAATGAAATCTTTGAAATTCAGCAAGGTTTATTTTCAAATACTTCCTCAAAATTTCTCGTAACTGTTCGAGGAGAAGTTGCAGTCTTATTTTTTATATAGCCAGCATTTCTAAGGGTAGAATTAAACTATTGAGGCCTGTAGCTAGTGTCTTATTGATAGTTATATGTGTCAGTAATCTGTGAAACTGCTTTAACGTTTTCTGAACAAGTGCACAAATTGCTCAAAAATATTATTTAAGCATTAATTCCACTGTTTCGCATACACAATAGCAATGCTAACTATTTGAACTTTTTTCCTGTCTGTTCAGACATGGTTATGTGTTCAAGGATTTATTTCTGTTTTAATTTCAAGTTTACAGGCTAGAGTCTCCCTGAAGTTCAGATGACTGCCTATTGGTGGCCCATATGGAACAGGAATAATTCTTAACTGTGAGCAAGACCATTTTGTGCATAATTCTCCTTTTTGGCCTGCTTACTGTATCGTCTCACTAGAATGGGATTATGCCCCCAGGATGTTAATATTGATGAGTTGTAGTTTGGGCACTTAATTCTGTTATGCATGAACTGTTTTATTGGAATAATCGGGAATTTTTATTGACACAGGTATGATGTGTTTGGCACTCTAATTATCATACTGTTGTTGAAGTGGTTATCCTGTTATCTTGACCTAGGCTGGAAGAACTGGCAAGGCTTGGCAGCTCCTTTGCCTCCTATCAAATTTGGATTTCTTGCCAGTATCACTGAAGCAATTTTTAATGTGCTCTTATAAGTCTAGAATTGTTTATATCATTTTTCTTTTCTACTAAACCTCAACTCAGAGTTTGTCAGCAGGACTAAGTATGTTCTTGCGATGCTGGGGAGTGTTTCAAAGAAAGTTGTTAGTCACTTTGGCTCTGTGCACTGAGGCTTGCCTACTGGAGGTGTGGTGACTGAGGGAGATGCTACAGCCTTTCTAGGTCATCCTCAAATCAGCCTGCTGCTGTCATTCTGCAGAAGTTTTGCAGCCCTCCCTCTGAAGATCTCCGTCTGCACTTCTGAAGTCCTTGCTGCCCTTGCTAACCACAAATGTGCACAAACTTATGGTTTAACTTTTCAGCTTATTGTCTTCTTTCCCACTGCTGAGCTGGTTAGTCTCTTGCATAATTACCTTTTATTTGAAGAAGAAATAGCTCCAGCTGGCTACTGCTACTGAATGGGAGGTATTACTGTGCACAAGCAATGATTAGGTGTTCTGACTTTCCTTGCTTGTCCCTCTCTGCTCCCACCACTTTGCCTGTCCTTTGCTGGTACCTTCTGCAATAGTCTCTCTCATGATCTGCCATCCATTACTTAAAACCTTGTGAAAGTGAGTAAAAATCAGTTTTGGTTTCTTGATTCCTTTGTTTTCCCTTTCTCTGTTCAATGAGCCTTGGAATAACTGTGTGATAGCAAAAGGCTTGAGTAAGCACATGCTTTGGATCCTGCTTGCTGCTTAGTGCGTTTACTCAGGCTCTTGCTGGTGTTCCTTGTGCAAACAGCTCCGAGTGGTTTTAAGTTGGTCTTTTGTTTCTTGCATTGGTTAAACCTGCCCAGGTGCCCTGTAAGCTGGAGGCTCCCTGTGGTTGTGGCACCAGGAATGGTGAAGGCTCCCTGGGGTCTGGGCTGTGGGGTGTCCTCAGCCTGGGGCATGGGACACCTCCCTGGGGATGAGGTCAAGCCCAGGCAGGGGTATCAGGTGAGCTAGTGAGACTGTCAGGGTCCTGACAAAACCTATACAATATTTTAGCTGTAAAACTAAAGTGCCTAATAGAAGAGTTTAAAATGCCTGTTTGAGCTCGTTGTCAGGTGTGCGGAACACAGGGCTGAGGATATTTTCTAGCACAGAAAGATCATGTAGATATTGGCAACCTTTTTTGGTACCACAAAACGTAACTTCCAAAAATTTGACTAGCTATTTCTTGAACATGCTTATTGTAAACTTCTTTTCTGTAACAATAATATGGTGTACAATTTTAATACTTCTAGTCATGTACCCCTGCTGATACTTCTAACATACAATTTTCTGTTTTGGTCAGATTGAGTGTTGTGGAAATAACAGCTTGTCATCACTTGTTTGCAGATGTCTTCTTGCTGAATTGTAGCCTACATTTGAAACTTGGCTGAGAAAAGCAGATTGCTTCCACTATTCCCTTCTCCATATATGCATTTTCTTTCTGCTTTATGCTAAATAGGAATTAGTATATGAAGAACTTTGTTCATCTAATTCATGTGCCAAAGATCATACGGCTTACAGCAGCAACAAAAAGTCTGAGATGTTTTTCACACTGTTTTTACTTTATGGCATAATGAGACCTGTTTTTTGCTGTTGGCTGTGCACAAAGGAAGTTAGCAGTGCTATATATTAACCTTTCTATTGGCACTATGTAAAGCAAATGGTTTTGTGAAAATATTTGCTCTGATATACCATAACCAACGACTTGCTCCATTTGGGAGAGGTTTGCTTGCTGATTTGTTACTTAACGTAGAAGGTAGACACAAAGTGAGGTCGTTCTAATACTGTTTCTCATAGCTCTGCAACTAGATTGATCTCAAACTTGTTGGGCAGAATGCAATGGGACTGTGACAGAATCACTTTTCTCAACCCAGCACTTACCAGCTGATGGCTGTGTTGATGTATTGAAGTGGTTTGATGTAAGTGGACTAGCTGTTATATTCTGTACTTTTGTATCTTTGCCAGATAGCTGGCAATGCCCTTAATAGGCATGAATTAAACAGTTGTATGTTGATTGCTTTGATGCAAACGTAGAAAATCAAAGATGGTAGGGAGGTGGTGATTATAGTTTCTAATTATTATTTTTCATACTGGAGTAAGTATTTTTCATATCAGAATAAGCATACAGTTAACTAAGGAACTCAAGCTCAAGTTACATCTGTTTCTCAGAGTTACTAGCTTCAGTTTGGGCTACATCTGTAGCTCAGATGACCTAAGGCATACTTTTGTCGGTCAGCAGGATTTTTCCAGACTATTAAAATTTCAGCTGCATGGATGCATATCTCTTCTTGGATTTGGTCTGAAAGCTGTGAGAAAGGTCAGCCTTCTGCGGTATTGAATAGCATGTAGGTTATTGAGTACAGACCAGAGATCCCCCTAAATGCAAGTGAAATGTAATATATTTGAGCATAAAGTAATTTGAAGTGAGGAGTTTGACAGTGAATTTGGAGAGTTGTCTTCCAGTTCCACAGGAATTCACTATGTATGGATACTTAGCTTCCATTAATGTTTGAATAGCCAGATTTTCTTCACTGGAATGCAAATTAGATACACCTTAGAGTAGTGTTACAGAAGCAACTGGACAGGAAGAATGTTAGAAAACAATGAGCCCAGTGCAAACTTCAACACCAGAAACCTGAATATTTACACATTTTTACAGTTCAGAACCAGGAAATTAAATCTTTATTGGCAAGACAGAGTTCTTTTTCCTAAATAAGTTACTCAAATGTCACCAACATCCACTGCCATTTCAGTTTTCACAAAATAGTATTTGGAAAAGAGTAATGCAGGAGTATGACTGTCATGCTTTATCTCTTGCATACAAAGTAAAGCCTGATTATTTTTTATTATGAGCAGGAGGTTCTGAAGGAATTAATTCATAAACAAAACATCTGTCTCTCCAGCAGTTTTTTTGCTGGGATTGGAATGAGTCATGGGTTTGGGAACTGTGCTGGTCTCAGCGCAATGAGATCACCCAAAGACTTAAGGGTTTTCGCTGTGCTTTCCTGAAAGAAAAAAATATATTGTAAAGTTAGTAAAACCTACCCTCCTTTTACGCTTGCACATGGCCACCTACTTTTAAGCCTTTATGATACTAGGAACTCTCTTCCAGGAGAGCAGTTTTCTTTTATTCCCCACTAAAAGGGTTGAAGTGACTTGGACAAAACTTTCTATACTAGTGAAAGTTAATAATCTGAATGTGATGAGAGGGAATAAAGAATGTCAGGAGTGGTGAGGAACAGTATGTTGTTGCCTAAATTTATATATGGGTAAATCCCATCATTGAAGGAAAAGCTTTGACTTGACTGACTAAAAGTAGTCAGACTAAAAGCGTATTTTAGGTGTTGGAAGTTGTAAATGTGTATTGTGAATTTAAGCCACCTGTGTGAGTTCTCAAGCTTCTTTGGTTTATGAAATGCCATTATGAAATGAATATGTTTGCAGTAAATTGTTACAGTGATTTAGTCTAATGAATGGCCAAGTATCAGATTACAAAGCCATGTTTATTTTCCTACTGACTTTGTGAAATGGAAAGTAAAAGGTAAAGTGAAGCTTGATTTGAATCATTCATGTTATTAGATTAACTTTTCTCTTTTTATGTATCTGATTTCTAGATGGGTGGTTTTGAGGAGTTACAAGTCTGGAGATAATGCTACTGATACCTTTTATGAATTATATGGTTTTTGTTGTTACTCTTTGTCTGCAGAATATGTGAAAGGAAAACCCTACAGCAAAAAGATCACTTGGGTTAATGTAAGATGTACTTGTAAAATTTTCTGGGTGCTATATGCAAGCAGTTAATTACTGAATTATAGAATTGTTCTTAACTGCTTAGGTTGATTGCTGGACTACAAAGGCAAAGTAGTTTAGTAGTTTTTAATAAAATACGGTGTTAGAATTAGTAGAGGTTATGGGTCGTGTTGAGTATAGAAAGAAAAATATAAAAGCTGTGGAGAGGAGTCTGTAAGTTCATTGTAACACGACATATCGTTGTCTCTGAGGTGAGTTTAGGATTCAAAAATAATAAAGTTTAGGAATATCATTTTAGGGTTTGTTTCTAAAGGAATGTGCAGAGATGAGGGTAGGGTTTCAAGAATGAATTAACACAGTGAACTATAGATTAGTGCCAAAATTAGTGCATATTCGTCCCACAGTCTCACTGTGTTGATACTAATGTGCAGCTGCAAATTTTAGTATAGGATGAGTGTTCTAAGGCATCAGCAAAATACTGAGAGAGCAAGGATGTTGACCCTTTCATTTGGTGACATCGCACAGTTTAACTGGCGTAAGCTGCTACTGAAAAGCTTCTTTTGGTTGAGGACAGGACTACATTTATTTTTCTGTGAAACAGTTTTCCTACCTGTAACTGGAAATTTCTGTCCTTGAGCAATTGTATGAGTTGTTACTGTTGCATAGTGGTGGTTTGATTTTTGGTAGCTGAAGGATTTTCATGAAGTTGTTTATGCTGGAAAAAGAATGATACATTCGAGATGAACACATTTATATCTACATGGATTTGTTTTCTAGGCTGCACACCACAACCACGGCTGTGTGGCTGTCAGTTGTTTTTCCTTACCTTGTATTCAGATGACTTTGTTAAAGGTGCAGTATATTTCTTCCTGCTGTTTGTGCAGAAAATGTTTGTGGAATAAAAATCATAACTCTGTATGAGATATGTGCTTGTTCTTTTTGTTGGATGCCATTTTATGTAGGGGTGTGGCCATGTAAGATATGATGTGGGATGTATTAAGTTGATTTTGGTACACAATTGTTGCAGAGGATTTGTTGCTGTGGACATTGTCAGTTACTATACTTAGGAATTTGATAGGGGAAAATTGAAAATGCCACTTAATTTTAAAATGTGCGTTTATCAGTCAAGTGTGCATTTGGTGCTAAAATAACCTTTTTGTAAGCCTGTGAAGCTATATTGAGAGATGATGTTTTTTCAGGGTCTATAGCTGTGCCCACTGTTTAGGGACAGTGTAAGTTACTCATTGTAAAGTTGAAAAGAACATTGAAGTTGGAAGGGTATCTGATACATTGAGTTGGTGTCTTCTGGGATTTGTGGAAAGAAAGCCATACATTGTATGTTTTGTTGTGTTTTCTGTTTCTTCTTTGTTTTGGTTTTTTTTAACAGCCCTCTTACTTTGACATGTGAAATGGGTAGATGCCTATTGGCTACTCTGTGTGCAATAAGCATGGAAACACTCCTAAATATACGAAGTGAATGATACAGGGGTTTTGTGTGGTACTGTCCTGTTGTGTCCCCACTGCCTGGATAGGATGTTTCTTCCACGAATGTAGGTGTTACTCTTTGGTCCACCTTCCCATGCCCGCATGTTGTATTGTCTTTGTTTCAGGCATGCAAAACATACATGATTCTCCTAATGTTTTCACTTCAAATAAAGGTATTCCACTGTCTCTCTTTTTTGGCAGAATGTAAAAACACATAATAGAACTAGGGAGAGATGTTTTTTGTTTGCTTGGGGTATCTAGGTTACCATAACTCCTTCATTCTTCACTGTGCTGTTATACTGTTGTTCTCAGAATTTAATGTAGAACTGCAAAGTGTCACTATGGGTTTTACATACAGGTATCCCATACATTGATTAAGACCATGCTGATCTGTAAGAGATATTAATCTAAAACTTAGTGGTTTTTCCAGATCCATAAACTTGATGAAATCTTTCCTATCCCTGAGAAGTTACTACTTGCTCCCTGAAAGGAGTGCAGAAGGGAAAGTGGCTTTTTTTTTTTTTTAAATTATTTTGAAAGAAGAATGTCTTGTTCCCAACAGGCTATCACTTGACAAGATTTCTCCTTACCATCTCCATGATTGATGGAAACTTTCTAGCTATTACAATAGAATAATTCTGCCTGATCACTGTGAATTACTGTGAAAATAAGTAAGGGGGACTTAATTGAGAGGAGAAAAGCCAGTAGTTCCCTTTCTAGGTTTTCTAGCTTTCTGTGAGACTGAATGAGTCAGTTATTAAAAAACAACAACCAGCAAAAAAAAGAAAAACCAACAACCAAACAAAAAAACCCCAACCGACAAAAAAACTCCCCAAAAACCCCACAAAAAACTGCCCCCCCAAAAAAACAAAACACAAACCCCTCCCACAAAAACCAAAACAACAAAAATCCCCAAAACACACCCAAAAAAACTCCACAAAACCCCCAAAATTTAAAACGTACAAGGTCTATTTGCATTTGGGGGAGTTTTTCCTCCTGGGCAGGAGTGCAGAGCTAAGCAATCAAACATAGTGGGGGCTAGAAGCCATGGATGCATTTTTAATAATTTCTGAGATGATAACATCCCTTGAACAGAATCCTGGAGCAGACCATTTTATTTTTGTTTGTAATTTCTTAAGTTTGCAGAACACTCTGCAATTTTGCAAGCCTTGTTGAACTCACCCATTTTGAATGAGCAATGCTTGTAACTGCTGGAGGATTCCTGGGAAGAAGTATGCAGCGTGTCAGAAATGTGTTCAGCTTGTGTTATTTGCCAAAAAGAAAACTGTATTAGGTAACTGCTGCAAAGTATCAGGACACTGCCAGGAGATGGTTTACTGCTTTTATATGGTGCTTGTTTTCCTTCAAGAAAAACGTTCATGTAATAGTTCATAGGGGTGTGTCTGCTCTTACAGAGATTTTAATATCCCCAGAACTGCAAATATTTCATTCTTAAAAGCATTACGCATTTTGCTAGGAAGTTATTCTTCTTAGGCATTTGGTGTGATTGAAAAAAACCTATTTATACTTACTGGAAAATGTTGATTCACCTTGGATGGATGAAATAAAATGCTTTAATACCTTGATGTTATGTTTTATTGTCTTCTCCCAATGTATTACTATGCTTTAGTACTTTTCCCCAGCATTAAAGTAATATAAAGGACCTTTTTTTTTTCTTGTAATGTGAGTGTTGCAGCTTGGAGTTCAGAATATTTAAACTATTTAGCCTTAGAGACCTGTCTTTGTTCCCTCCTTCTCTTTTGGGATATTTAATTTAATGGATGACTGTAACATGCAGAAATTTGCAATTTGTACCAATATCAGTTATGTGAGGAGGAATGGAATTGGAACTGGGAGGATAAGTAAAGTCTGCTTTCAGAGTGTACTGAAGTGTACTAGTTGGGGGAAACAAATGGTGAGGGTACTATGTGCCAGCTGTTAGCACAAACAGTTCTGTGGTTTGGTTTTTTTTCTTTCTTTAAAACACCTTCAGCTAATACTGTAGGAATAACCTGTCTCTCTGGCAACCTGTACACTAAATTATGAATCCATTTAATGTGTTTTTTCAGTGTTCAGTACTTGAAGTCAGGTTTCTATGAGATGTCTTGACAGAGTAGCTGACATGAGTTAGTGTTGTAGTTATGTGAGCCATGCTGCAGTAATAGCATTGCATCATGTGTTTTGTACATTTCCTATAGGCAACAGATTCTGAAAGCTATGTAACAGAGCCTGACTTTTAACCTGCCTTTTTGCTACCCCTCTGTTTAACCCAACAAATAATGGAGCCAGTACACCAAGGAATTTTATACTATCCTGAGTCCCATTTGTTCTTATCGAGGAGAAGTCCCATATGAACTCCTGTTTTAGCATGTTTTAGTCATTTTGGTTCTTTGTAGCAAGTTTTGATTTTGAAAAATTTTGTCTAGGTCAGCTGATGTCAATATTTGGTGAAAATACATGACATTTTGTGTTCTGTCTTTAAAACGCAATTTCATGAACCCTGTAAACTAGCACTGCTGGGGGCCTATGACCGCCGTAATCTTGTCACCTGCCCTTCATTCGCATGTGCTGGTGCTGACAGACAGCTGTTGAGTGCACTGTATCAGGGAGCCTGATCTGAGTAAAACCAAAACTAATCGCTATTTTTTTTAAAGCTAGCTTAAAACTGGATTAATTCTCTTGTCTAGTTCACTGCACTACCACAGAAGCTTATGCTGTCATAAGGAAGAGATGCACAAAAAGAAATCAGTAATTTCTGCCAGTACAAATGCTCAAGGTGGCATTTAACTTCACATAAGTTAAATGTGAAGCAACACAAACTACTGAAAGAAACTGCCTATTCTAAACTACAGTCCTTCAAACTAGTTCCTGTTTCCTTGAGGAACATGGCTGATCCTTCTCACCAGTATTACTTAATTTCATTTCTTAGTGATTTTTCTTTGGCATAATATAGACAAACAATGGAACAAGCAGCAATAGCTCAAATGCAGCTTCAAACCAGTTGATCTGGGTTTGTGATAAAGTATTAGGCCATATTAATATAAGTTGCAGCTGCTTTAGTGGTGCTTCTCCTGCTGTCTCATGTTATATTAGTCATGAGTTAACTAAGGAAATTGGGTTCACATGAAAGTAGCATAAGATGTAGGAACACAAAAGTGATTTAGAAGTGTATTGCAAGGAATTGGTATCTTTCTAGTTGTAACTGAAGGAGTGAAAGGAGGCTATGTTAGGTCTCAAACAACTTTAACTGTCTAAAGTGATAACGCACAGGACGTACCTCCTGACTTTTGGTGGGTATCAGTGTAGAGAGCTGCAAGTGCTAAAAGACAGAATTGGAATGTAAAATTATTGTACAGTAGGAGAAATAGCCTTAAAACAGTAAGTACAAAAATCCCCAGATAAGTTGGAATCATCAGTTCTTCAGATGTCAGATGTTTCTCTTTTTTTTCCCACAAAAAGATTGAAGATGGTAGATGTTGAACTGAAGTTCCTGTTTTTTGCTGACTATGTATGGCAATAGCTGTATAAAGAATATTCACTCTAAGGTCTGTAGAATATCTTGAGTTGGAAGGAGCACATAAGAGTCACCAAGTTCAACTGCTTGCTCCTCCCAGGCCTACCTAAAACTAAACCGTATGATTAAGAGTATTGTCCAGAGGCTCCTTGAACTCTGACAGCCTTGGTGCAGTGATCCCTTACTTGGGGAGCCTGTTCCGGAGACCAACCAAGTAGTTCTTTCAGTTACCTCTGGTGCCATAAATGAAGCTGGGAGTCCAGATTTAAGGATTGCATTTGAAAAAAGATGTAGGCTAATGGGAAAAAGTCTAGAGAGGTAAGGTGTTTGGTGGAAGAAATACGTGATGAATAGCAGAAGAAACGGTAATAGTCCCTCCTGCAAATGAAAGTCTGAGGGTGGGTATAATAACTGGTCTTAAGATCTAAACACTTCTGAAAGGTCGTAAGAATTAAGCTAACCTCTTAAGACTATGATTTGCAATGTTGTTATGCAAAAGTAATATTTTTACTGCTATGAATGTCCTAGTGTCCTGAGGGCATATTTCTACAAATGCAAATCTGGTCTCTCTATGGCTTTGTTATAACATCTGGCAATTCTTAAATTTCCTGGTGAATCTGTGTGAGATTCAAAATGTTCCTGTTTCAAAAGTATGACTCCAACGCAGTCTTCCCAAGAGCTTGATTGGCTTTTGGTAAAGAGTTTTGTTGATTGGGTGGTGCTACTTCATTTGGTGTTGCCTATCTTTATTTTCAAATTCATGCATTCTGAAAATAATAATGTCTTTCAGATTGTGGGACTCTTACAAGAACATTAGCTTCTAGATATAGAATTGCTGTTTTCCTTTCAGAACAAGAAAAAGCTTTATGACCTGGAATATATAGTAACCCATCCATCAAGATGTCTCTGGTGCCTTCTTGTGCTATCTCCTACTTAATTTTCTGTACTGTTTAAGGACAGTTTGGGGGCATAGTCTCAAAAGAACCAAGTGTTATTGCATCTTCTGCTTTTGCTGCTGCTGGCTTGAGGAAGTACAGGTGTTACTTACCATGATGCTCTATGTAGGTATTTCACTCAGCAGAGCAGAGTGCGGAAATGAAAGCAGCTGCTCTGCCTTCCACATGAAAGTGGGACTTTTTCTTATTTTTCCACTTGTGGGATTTCTGTGATGTCCCTGATAATGTGTCTTTGTAAGTAAAAGTTTGGGGTTTTTGTGGGGTGATGGAAGAAGGTGTACAAAACTTCTAGGTGAACTTTATTTTTTTTTTTAAAGGATTGTGTTATAGACAAAGTAAAGTCAAAGGTACCTTCCTTTTTTTGCATCCCTTTTTTTATTGCCTCTTTATAAATACATATTCCATTCAGAGCTCTTTTTCACTTTAGATCTGTAGGTCCATACAGCTTGCACAGAATTCAAATCATCATCCCTTGTGATGAAAGGTTATAGGATTTGCTCAGGGCCTCAGGCTGCCTACCTCAGGTGAAGAAACGTGTCAAGCGTGGAGATAGTTACTGCTTCTGTCTGACTGTAAGATCCTATTACTGTGCACCTCTCCTCCTGTTTTTTTTTTTTTCCCTTGACAAAAAACTTCACATGTTCTCAGGCCACACAGTATGGTAGTCAGTATAGTCTTTCCTGTTTATTTGCTTATTCTAGCAGTTTTTGAGAGATTCAGTGATTCAAACAAGGCTGCTTCAAGGGTTCAGTAAGCAATAATGCTAAATTCCCATAACCAAACAATGGCTTGATTAGAAACAAAGTTAAGAAGGCTTGTGTTTCTAATTTACGGTAAATTTTACCAAGTGTTGGTCTTGAATGAGGTGGGCTACAATATAAAACCTCTGTAGGCTTTACTTAAAAGACAGAAAAAAAACCTCTCCCTAGCATGAAAGATTCAAGTTTTGCATTTAGGAACTGCTGCTCTCTGAAGTCTGCTTCTGTCAAGTTCGGCTTGATTGGGCAGTTTATTTTGTAATTACATATGTAAGTAAAAACACATTTCTTTTTTTATTTTGAATGGCTACAAATACAGCTACAATTTCATAATTTTCAGATTTTGGAATTAATACTTTATTCAAATGAACCAGTCATAGCTGAGAGGTTATTTGGAAAAATAAATTGGGAACGTGACAGCCTACAAATAACTCTGGAGGATGATTGAGTTTTTTTCCAGTAAATACTTCTAAAAGTTGTAAACCCGTGTTAGTAGCAAGTAATAGAATTTTTGGCTGGTGTAGTGGCTGCTGTTATTGTCCTAATTTAAATAAATATCTGTCAAGCAAAGTTAGATTTGAAAATAGATGACAGAAGATGTTCTGATTTTTTTTTCATGTTCAAGCATTTTAAAGATTTTACCGTGACTGTTTTAGAGTAAGGTTGATCTGCTGATGTGATCTGTGTTTGCAGAGCTAATTTAACGTGGTGTTATTTCTTTGGGATGAAGTTACACTTAATAAATGTATTGCAAACCAACTTTTAGAAATTGTATGTTCTAATACTTGTTCTTTAAAGATTTATAAATTAGTTGCCTTGGTTTTAAAATCATACTTTGCTTTTCCCAGAGTTGTATGAGCTATTTGTTTGAGATGACAGCAAATACAGGACTTTGATGACCTGTAATACTTAAAGTAGTTTAAACAGTTCCAGCAAGTGAATACCAGACAATTATCACAATAGCAAAAGCTGTTCTTTTGGCAACAGTGTCTTGCAGCGATTTCCTAAAGTAGACTGTCCTCTTTCAGAATAGTGGCTTTATTAGAAGCAGATTTGAGTGCTTGCTAGAGTTACTATTCCAAGAATAGTTGGTTGCTTAGATGATGTCACACTGCTGGCTGCGTTTCAGTGGTTAGCCTGTCCTGAGCCCATCGCTGTTTGTGATTAAACTAAAGAACCTTGAAAACAGCAAGGTTTAGCATACTGAACATTTTTTCCTTTTTTTAGAAACTGTTATGTCCTTTTCCATCTCTTGCTTCCTATTTAATATCTCCTTTCTAATTTACTGCTATTTGAATTCTGCATGTTGAAGATTAGTTTTCCCAGTTTTTTCTGCATACCTATACCCTCAAAAAAAGATACTGTAAATCTCCTTTTTTTCCACTTATTTGCATAGAGTCCTATAAAACATGTGGGTGTAAAGATAAATTAGCCATTTGCTGGCTGTATGCCTGAAAACAGTCTGAGATTCTGGCTGACCAGAAAACAGTCCAGATTTTTTTGTTATTGAATGTGTGGGATCCATTAAGGATTCAGCTTAATTATCTTGGTTTTATTTAATCTTCTTTTTAAGAAATTGCCTTTAACTGCGGTCCCCTCACACACTTCTAGAGGAATAGGCAGCTGTTCATAAGAGGGAGCTTTTAGTGATAGAATTACAACAGAGAAGAACTGTAGTAGAGAAAGATATGAGAAGATGCAAATGAGCAGCGCATTGCAGACACTTTCAAATCCACACAGGAATCTTCCCTCTGTGTGTTTCTGTGGTGTGCTGGGGGCACAGTGTAAATGCTGACATCCTGTTCCATAATACTGTGATAGATGGAGTGAAAAATTGCAGAAGGAAAATGGAATCTTTGTTCAGCCAAAAGCATCATTATCATAATTTGAGTGGAATTAAATATGTGGAGCAAAGCATGTGAGGTGGGAAATGAGGTCTCTCTTTCTGGACTCTTAGGTTTACTGAAACCTTTAAATCCCCCTTACCTCAGAGGAGGACCATGTTGCAAGTAGTAATGCATTGTCTCAGAGTTCTCAGAGATCCTCCAGTAAAGTTTCTTTAAGGCATTTTATTTTGTATTTGAGTACAAATGGGAGGAAAACTTCCATTTTGCAGTGCATGAGTTTACATGGGCCATGAGTGGAAAACTGCTGATGGTTTAAATTTGTCCTGGAATGTATGCCAAGAGAAAACATTATTGTGCAAAGAAATACGCATATACAACATGAAGTTGTGCATGTACAGGCAGTGATTTGGGGTTTTTTGTTTTTTGTTTTTTTTAATGAGAAGAGGGGTTTTATTGGAGAATGGGAAAAAATGAGGTTTATTCATGTTCCTTGAGGAAGTCTTCCTGTGTTTTTTGGTTTTTGTTTTTTAGTATAACTGGCAAAGATTGTATTTTCTCCACTTGTGAAAACAAGGAACTTTGGAAGGCTTTCCTTATTTAAGCAAAGGTCTTTTGCATACATCTACTAGTACATAGGGAGAAGGTTGCTTATTTGAATTCAGCTGCTGATTTCATCTAAACTGTGTTGACATCTCAATCTCAGAAGTCTGTTTGTGCACAAGCACAGTTAGTTGTTTTCTTCTTTAAATAAATAGGCTTCTGTGGTTTGTGTTAGTGTCAGTTTTCACGTTAGATTTGGCAGTTGTGTCAAGTACACACTGTGTTAAATTAATTGTTTGAATATGGCATCTGAGGCTGTTGTCAACCCAAGAACTGGGAACAGAAGGATCAGTCTCCAAAGCCAGGAGTGCACACTTTGGTAGGAGGTTCCAGTCATAGCATTTGGTACCTACTGTGTCTGTCTGTGTACAGCTTCTGGTGGATGTGTGTAACACCAGCTTAATGACAAAGCCAATAACAGCATGCAGAAATCAACTGCAATATTTGGTGGCTCTATGTCATGTCTTCTGTGTCTGTACTGAAACAGGAGATTTAATTTGCCTCAGATACTATGTTGAGCTGGACTCTAAATAAAAGTCTTATTTGTATGTTGACTGTATAAAAGCATTTACATTAAGAGACAAAGAGTGTATACAGTAAGAGGTATATTAATGAAATCTTCTAAGTTCTGCATTTGTTTCAGTTATTGCATATGTGGCTGCCATTCTAGTTTCATGCTGTAAGTTGCAGTGCACAAGTAAAAAGTAAAATGGTTTGGGAAATCTCTGAAACAGGATTTAGATAGTGTCTCTAGTTTAGCTTGCATGTTGAGTACTCTCTCCTCTAGTTAGGCTCTTCTGTAACCTGTGGTGAGGTTTGTTTTGTGGGACAGGCATTACTAAGCAGCTTCCCTCCTCCCTCCCTGTTCTCTGCAATAATTTTTTGCTCTACAAATGCATATGTCCTATGACAAATGAATCTTCTAAGGCAACTGTGCTGTTTTGTTACAAAACACACTGAAGATCTGACCTGGGTCAGAATTATTTAGCACAAAAGTAGAGGTGTGGTTTTGTCTGCGTTGACCCCGATGGTGTTTCTGAAGCTGTTTGCTATGCAGTTGCCCAGTCAGTAATTCCAGAGGAGTTGAGGGGATGAGGTGCTAACACTGCAAGAAGTGCAAGAGCTGTGCAGTCAAGTACTGTCACCAAGAGCAGTGATGCTGAAGGAACAGTCTCACCAAGTCCAAAGCTTTCTCTCTTCTGTGAACGTGACTTCTTGTGTGCCAGCACAACAGCAATGCTCCTTCCCTGTGCCCTTGCAGTGCTTTCCCTGTGTATGTGGGACACAGATCTGAGTTTCCCTCCAGTTATCAGCTGGGGTATTAATGAAGCTTTTATGCTGCATGAAATTAAACAGGGTGTTTCTTTGAGAAGGTTTTGCAACATACTGAAGTGCTAGTGTGGATGGCTTCTGCCCAAAATAAGCTAAGCTCGTTTAAGCAAATTTAAGAAGTGTGGAGAGCAACTTCAGTGAAGATACTTAAATACTTTGAAAATTCTGCCTCCAAGAATATGAAATTATTTTCTAAATTCTTTGAGTCATTAAAACATTTCTTTGAAGTTCAGAGTTTTTAATGCCCATGTAAGTTAAGTGGACTTCGATAAAACTTAAGAGTTTCTAATATTGTTCATATTTATGATTTTATTTTTATAGAGCAGCAGTCTGCTATACCTGTGATCTACAATGAATGCCAAATCTGCAATCAGCAAAGAAATTTTTGCCCCACATGATGAAAGGATGCTGGGAGCTGTTCAAGTGAAAAGAAGAACAAAAAAGAAGATTCCTTTTCTAGCTACTGGGGGTCAGGGTGAATATTTAACATACATCTGCCTGTCAGGTAAGATTAATAACTTTTGACATCCAGTTATTTGTTTAGGTGTGTCTTTGATGAACTGATTAGATGTTGTTTGTAGCTATAAGGAGCTGGGTAATTCCAATCTTAATAATATAATCAGAGAATTGTAGCACTTACACCTTTTGTCTTGAGGAACCACGGGCTCTAGGCTATTTATATTTATATGGTATAACAAATTGAACAGGTGGTTTCATTATTTAAAAAACCCTTAGTTGTTCTCTCACAGCACAGCTACAGAGTATGAACAAATAGAATAGTGGGTAACAGTCTTTCCTTAGTCAGATTAAGATATTTCTTAGAAGGATGAATTTTTCAGGACATTAAGATGATACACAATGTAATTTTTTTATGCCATGTTTCATGGTCTGCCAACTGAGTGTGTGTGAATACCTTTGGCATTTTAGGGTGATTTAGTCACTTGGGTTTTAGGCCTATCAGTTGGTCCCTTTGAATGTGAGCATCTTGCTGGAAGTACAACTAGTGGCCAGAAGTGTTCTATGAATCGCGGAAAAGGGCAATTATTTTTGGACTAAATGAGAGAATGCTTCATGGGCTCTTTCAAATTGTGGTGTTTTTTTTAAAAACCAAACTTTGATTTTGAAAAACCAAAAAACCTTCAAAGCATGGGAGGCAAAACCCACAGTGACTCTACTACTCTTCTAAGACATCGCACATCTGCCCAGGAAATGGACATATAATGAATGTTACTGGATGAGGTGTTATTTGTATGCATACATACAAATACTTTTGTTAAAATATAAGCTGCCGAGGATATGCACGCACATAT
The DNA here is from genome assembly GCA_036785705.1 of Acanthornis magna. Taxonomy (NCBI): domain Eukaryota; kingdom Metazoa; phylum Chordata; class Aves; order Passeriformes; family Acanthizidae; genus Acanthornis; species Acanthornis magna. The sequence continues at coordinate 9,381,595 of JAWUZG010000034.1, forward strand.
TGAGGTCAGTGAGACAAAACAGAAGACCTTTCATTTACAGCTGAGTATTCTACTTATTATAGGATCATAGAATATCGTGAGTTGGAAGTGATCCACAAGGATCAAGTCCAACTCCTGGCCCTGCATTTTGGTAACCCCAAAAATGGCACCATGTGTCTGAAAGCATTTCGAAACGCCTTGTGAGCTCCGCCAGGCTTGGTGCTGTGACCAGTTCCCTGGGGTGCCTGTTTAAGGGTTTGAACACCCTCTGAATAAAGAACCTTTTCCTGATACCCAGCCTAAGCCTTCCCTAACACAGTTTCATTCTGTTCCCTCAGGTCCTATGAGACTGAAGAGATCAATGCATGACCCTCTGCTTCCCCTCAGGAGGAAGCTGTAGACGACAATGAGGTCTCCCCTCAGTCTTCTATTTTCTAGGCTGAACAAACCAAATGACCTCAGCCATTCTCCCCACATACAGAGCTTCAAGGAAGGATTTAAAAATTGATTCACCTAGGCTCCTTCAACTTGTCATTGGGATACTCTGTTTGGATGTAAGAATTGCAGGTTTCAGTCCTCTCAAGGTGTAGAGTAAACTAATCTCTGCCTCCCATCTCTTAAAGAAATGTTCAAATCACTAATTTTTTAAGCAAAGCTAAACTCTTCTTCCTTTGGCAGTCATATTTTTCAAATGCCTGTCCAATTTTTTTTTCTAAGTCTTCTCCTTGTAAAGAGCAATCATGTTCTAGGTCTGTGCAGTAAGTTTTGGAATACAGAGGTGTTTGATAGCCATGTTCACAATTAAAGGTTAGAGATCTGATCTGTGCTTACAGTTTTCTGTAGGCTAACTATTCAATAAGTGTATTTTTTTTCAAAGATTTTTTTTAAAAAATTGCTGTTCTGGAAAACTTAGCCCTTGTTCAACTCCCTCACCCCATATTCATATGCATCAGTCAACATGGATTTTAAGACATTGAATGGTCTTGATTGCCTCTATTGTTTTTCTGCCACAGGATTGCATGTTATGAGTAAGGAAGAAATAGTGGATGTCCTGACATGAGCAGAGTTTGTCACTTAGGACAAGGAGAAGCATTCAGGGTCTAAATAAAACTACTTTGTGGCATACACTGGAAAGCTGCGTATTGGTGTTCCAAGAGCCCTTGCATGTGGCTCACTGTTCCTGGGGCTTTGCACAAGTCTGAGACCAGGTTTTTTCATATACATTTATAGTTTATATTATGAAAGTACAGTATGATTGGTAATTTGAGTAGGCAACAGGGTGACTGGGGAGAGGACTGCCTGGCTGTGTTTGATGTCACATTCCAAACAGTCTGATCAGAAATATTATACAATTCAGTAGGGTCAAGTACAATTAGTTATTTAGCTGGGAATCATCAAAGGCACAAAGTAAAGCATTGGAGAGCAGCTGTTTCTGCCACTTTGTTTAAAAGAAATTGTGATGAGGATAAACTGTAATTTTTGCCTATTCCTGATGGCTGTGAAGCAATAATGGTTTTAGTTGCAGCAAGCAGTTGTTACAGAAAAAGCTTCCATTTAGTAAGGTTTAAGTTAATATGAGCATGGCAATTCAGCTGTGCCCCAAGCTGTCCAAGATGGACAGTGTCTTGGGATAACAGAATATACTTGATTACCTTCCTTTTTTGATGTGATTATGTACCGTGAAGCAGACACAATGGTGGCTAGCTCTGGGTTTGTGTTTACATTTCAAGCAACATATGCTTTGGTGCTGAGTGTTGCAACCTCTTTCATGGTAATGCCTTTATCAGCCTTTGACTCTTGTCCCATTTTTGCCAGGTTTGCTGTGTATTAGGTAAACAAAGTGACTGGAATATCTCTATGTTCATAGTTTCCTAGGACTAATTCAGTTTAGCCTTTGCTGAAACGATCATTTACCCTTTAGAACAGAATTTGTCAGTTGAAAGAATACGCATAGAAACTGACTCCTTAAGGGATATAAATATTTGGGAATATAAAATATCTTGTCTAGTTGTAGTTTCATCCAAGGTATGGTACAGAAAATGAAATATCAGCCACTGTGACAGCAACTTTTACTTACTGCAATTTTACAAAATGTTATAACCAGAGTTAAATGTTTTCCTTGCGTAGTTGAGTTGAAGTTTGGTGCTGAAAATACATGCTGTCATAGTTGTTGTTTATTTGAATTTCTGAAAGCATAGAGAGAGATGCTGAGCAGGGAGAATGCCCTTAGGCCTCAGAGATGGGATAGTGAACCACTAAAAGAATGAAATATTGAGCAGAGTGAGATGGGGGAGTAAGGGAGATTCTTCCTTAATATGGGTATTTGAAGTATGTACTGGATTTTTTTATTTTACAATATTAAATACTGAGTTGGTTAGAAATAAATATTAATGCTCCAAAGAGGTATACCTTAATGCCTGTAATCTGCAACTGGAGACAGATTAAGTTAAGAAAGGTGTAGCCAAGACTGCTTGACAGCCTTGTGGAAACCGAGCAGCTGGGTTACCTGGAGCTTTCTAGCCTAGTGTTGGAGCTGGCCGAGTTAGACTGGAAAACAGAGCCAAGACAGATCTTCAGGGAGTTATTTAGTTGAAGAACAGCAAGAAAGGAGTAGACAGATGGGAAACACAGAGGTGGTATGGTTGTAGGCAGAACAGAGAAAATGAAAACTGGGATTTTTTGTAATGTATAAGAGGATTTAACACAGAGAAAAGGCAAGAAATTCAAAGCTGAAAGTGGATATTTATCACCTCCTCCACACTAGCAGACCTAGTGATAGTTATTGGAACAGTTTTAAGGTAAGTTTTAATTTTGTCACCATTGTCTTATATAATTGAAACATAATTGTTTAAAATAGTTCTTAGCCTTATTTAGAATTCTGAATTAAGTATAAAATACTTTAAAAGTCACTTCAGAAATGTAGGCCATTGGCCTACTTGTTTGTGCACAATTCTGTATGTGTTATTTCTTTCACACTCTATCATTATATTTTTAAAGTAACTTGTACTATTTAAAAAGATTTTTAATATCATCGTGTGCTGGAAATGTTCCAGTTTGTACATATGGATGTTGTGTTGACCTTTTAGGATTAAATACCTATTGCAGTCATGTGGTGAAATGAATGAACCAGATGGTTCCTTTTGAACCTGGATTCTGGTGTGTCATAACATTCAGCTTAGTTGCTCCAATGTTTCTAGGCATTCTGCTGAAAACCTTGGAATTAGACTGAAAAGCTAAAGTTCTTTAAAACCAAGAGTGAAACATTTTTCCCCTGTGGTTATGACTTTTAACAGTGTTCTTTCTTTGCCATCTCCAAATTAACATTGTCAGTTCAGGGATTTTTTTGAACGGCTTTTTGCAGAAGTGCAATCTATCAAGAATGGTGCTAGAACAGCCAAAAGGAAATGCAAAGAAATCATAAGAAATAATAGACAAAAATAAAATGCACATGTAGGGGGAGAACATGTTGGGCTTTTCTCCTTCTTTAAGAGTTAGCCTTATTGACGATATCACAGACTTGTTCAAAAGATAGGTAGTCGATAACTTGGAAAGCTTTTTGCATTTACCACAATAAGCTCTTGGTTTTTGAGGGTTTTTTTTAACTTCTGTTTCTAAGTATACACAGGGACAGAGACTTGGTTTAAGAGCTTAAATAATTCTATGAATGTCCTCATTTGTATACTTAGAGCTGATACATAACCACACCACTCAGTTACACTTGCAATATGAGCTTAGTATTTTGATATCTTGGCTGTAGGTCCATGGTGTCATGAAATTGTTTTTCCAATTACAATTTTGTTGTTCCTCCCATACTGGCTGCTCATAGAATAGAATGTTACCCAGGAATGACCTATATCTCTTGCTCCTTTTGAAGTCACTTGATGTGGCTGCCAGGAAATGGCCATAATTTCATGGGGAGTTCAAGGACAGGTTAAGTGCAATTGAGTTTTCAGCATGGTGGCTGAACTGAAAATTGAGAAGTAGTGAGAAGGAACTTGTTATCAAAAGAATTCCTTTTTCTCCTAATGTGTTCTTATTTTCCATTTGAGTTTTACTGAACTGACAATCTCTCTGAGTTTTTTTCAGAATTTTCTTATTGAAGAAAACATCCCATTTTCAGGAGCTTAATAGTGCAGAGGATTCTCATGTTTCCTTTTCAGGACATGAGAAACCAAAGAAAATGTAATTTTCTACTGACTTTCCAGGAGAATGCTCTGTTTGTCTGCCCATAGGGTATATTGATGTATGAGTGTTTTGTGGGGTGGGGATAGAGGGTGGTGATGGTATTTTCCCTCTATTTAAATGCTGTATTACAGAGTGAGAATGTTACTTCAGTGTTCATCATATTCACTTTCAATCTGACCCACTTAAATGTCAGACTCTATCAAATATTTGATTACTTCTACAAAATAGGTCATGACTGACATAAGAGATTTGGTCAACCCAGAACAACACACCTGCCAAATGTGGTCCAGTCTTCTGCAAGCTCTGACCTGGACAGCTCTTTGCAGACAGCTGCAGGCCAGTTGTGGTCCTTTGCCCAGCCGCATGGGCCCAGACTGGACACAGGCTGAATATCTGGGCACAGACTGGGATGTTCAGCAAGGGCTGCTTGTTGCAGATGTTGGCTTAAAGACTCATGTTCTGTCCCTCAGAGAACACAGATGTTAAGTATTCCTATGTTTTGGAAGAGTTCCTTGAATGTTAACCATTGGTGTAAAGTGTGGCTGCCATCATTAATTCTCTGCCTAACCCTTTAGCATTTCATCTGAAACTACCTGATAAAACTTCCTGATTGCCAGTGGAGAAACTATTTCAGAATTCATTGGAGAGGACTCTACAATGCAGAAAACATAGAAAATAAATGTACTGTTCCTTCTTTATTAACTTTTTTAGTGTCACAGTACAGGAAATGCTGGATACTTTCTTCAGTTGACTACTGATCCTCTAAAACCTTCTTGTGCAGAGTCATTGGCTGCTTTTGCTTCAAGTTACCCAGGGATAAAACCTACACAGATACTGTGTAAAGTTTGCTTTCATGTTGACTAAGTCACAGTCATACAATTTGCTAGTGTGGGTGGAGTTAAATTGATGTAACATTCTGTGGTTTCCATGTATATGTCGTTAGATTCCAGTGTCATGACAACTTCTCTGTGTTTATTCCTGGGCTTCCATGGACTGATGCCTCTTACTGCCATCCAAGGGCTCACTGAAATTTTTTACCATTGTTCATGCAGCTGGTTGCTGCAAATGTGTGCACTAGAATCTCTGGTCATGAAAAACAGAACAACATCAGTTGATTTATTCATATGAAACAATTATAACTAGCATTGTAGGTGTTAAAAATAAAGTACGGTGATGAAGATGCTATGAGGAGAGCTTGTTTTTTACTGGTAAGAATAGCAAGTCATTGCTCAAGCTAGCTCTGAAAAGTTATGTAGCTTGCTGTTTGGGAAGAAGCTGTGGAAGTGTGCCAGGAATGGCATTTAAGGTGACTGGTTTTGCCTTTAGGATAACAAGATACCCTGAGAGATCAATTGGCTTAAATTGTAGAGATTGACTTTTTTTTTCCCCTCATTTTACTGCTAGGTATCTTTTGATATGCTTGGATATAAGTGTGTTGGCATATGCCTGTGTAAAGCATAATCGTACTAAATTCTTTTATTTTTATTTAGTCTTCATACAGTAATTGTTTTTACTACTAGTAACTAAGTAAATATTCAAAAGTGTTGTCAGCCTTCATATGCTGTTTCATGTCTGCTTAACTTTTTTCCACATTTTTTTCAACTATATTTGTTGGTATTTTTCAATTCGAAAAGTTGGAAAACAGTTTCCTGGATGTGTACAGCGCACTGTCTGTATAAAACTTTGTTGATTATTGGAGCTCACAGAAGACATTTGAATACTCATTTCTTCTAGCCATGATGCAATCTTGAAAAATCAGCTTTCTTCATCTGGTATCCTTTTTGCCTTGAAACTTTTCAATGTTGAGATGGTGGAATAGGTTTCATTCCACTTTCTTCTTTGGTTTGCTCCGTTAATTTAGAAAAAAATTTATTTTATCATTGCAGTATTTATCTGCTGTACTTCTGAATGAGATAATGCCTTTTTTGGATTGTGTATGTGGCAGGTTACTCTATTTTCTTTACCATTGAGTATGTTTTAGTGTGGTACTTACATTTGTTGCTAGCAGAGTTATTTCCAGTGATGATATAAAATTCAAGTATTTTATTAAATGCTATACAAAAAACCTACTATGTTTACTGATTGTAAAGAATAGTATAAAGGCAAATTCTGTATAATGTAAACAATTGGAAAATGTGTTTGCAGCATCAAATACACAAGAATGATTATGACCTTTCATGGATGGGTATAATTTTCCCTTTATTAGCATTGCTTCAGAAGCCAGCTTGATTGGAATTAAACTCCTATCTAAAAGCAGTAGGACTGAAGCACACAGGTCTCTTGAGCACCTCTACTCTTTACCAGGATTTCTTTGAACCTTAATTATCATAGAAGCTTGGAGGAATTTTGTAATGCTAACTTGCCTTTACTTCTCCTTTTGGAATCCTGTCTAAAAAATTAATTAAAAGCTTTCAGTTAAAACTTTTACAGTTATTTAAATTTTATTTAGTTATTTTAAAAATAAGGGAGTAGAAGTTTATGTATGCAGGGGCAAAATATTATCATTAGCCTTTCTGTGAACTAAGACATGTTACAACCTTGGAGTTTTTTCACAGAATCACAAAACAAGCTGAGTTGGAAAGGGATCCACAAGGATCATGTGTGCTGTGGTGATGTTCAGTCAAAGGTTGGACTTAATGATAGGAGGTCTTTTCCAATCTAAATGATTCTGTGATTCTGATCACTTTCAGATTTTTTTAAATGGTGCCAATACAGAGAACTTCTGTTACTAATGTTACCTTCAGTTTATTCTGGCTGATCTTTTGGAATTGCTTTTCCCTCCACCTCAATTAGACATAAACTCCTTAGAAAGATTTCCAAAATCTCAAATGAGATATCTTGGAAAAATAAGAAAGGAAAAAATGTGAGCAAAACAAAGCCATAGAAAATTTGATGGGAAAAATGAAGCATCAGGTGTGTTTATTTACTCATATGTAAATTTGCAGTAATTAAAGGAATAAATTCAATATTCACGAATACAAAGTCTGTTTTGATGCAGCAAGTTTTTATACGTAAAACAAATTGATTGTGAAACTGTAGACTGGAAGTTGTACCCTGGGAGCTGCTTGTTGCCCTATTCATTATAAAGGAAGCTTGATGAGATTATTAACTGGACTTAGTAGCCTTTTTTATGGAGGTATGCAAAAATTATTGTGAAGGCTTACAAAAAGTAGTTATGCTGCAGACTCCCTCACCCTCCTCAATGTTCAGAAGAGAGTGGGGGCTCTGTAGGGCTTTATCCATTTATTGTAATTACTTATGCTGGGTAGGTTTGTATTCCTCAAGAGCTGGCAACACCTTACTTCAGTGGTGATGATGTATTTCAGTGCCATGTTTTGCCCAGAATGTGGCAGATGCTTGCATCAAGTTTAATTCCAGGTTAAATGTTTGAAAGTCATGATGTCTTTGGAAACAGTTTGTTCATTCTTTGTCCAAGTGAGGCTTTTGGCAGAGTATGTTGCTATCTTGTATGTGATAAAAATGCAGAGCTATAAGCAAGGCTCTCCATAAGAAATTTCCATGGTAGCCCTTCTTTCAAGTTGGAGAACAACAACTGTGCAAATAAGACCTGTGTGACTATCCCCTAATTGCTAGCTTTGGCAGAAACTATTCTTGTGGTACCATAACGTTTAAAACTGGTGTGTTTTGCTCTGCGATAGGATTCATTCTGAACAGTTTTCTTGGTTTTCTTGGTGCTGGAGTGTATTATGCATAATACCTTGACTTGCTGCATTATGGATTGCTGAACTTGAATCATACTGGGCAGAAAACACCTGGAATGTTCCCTTGATACTGCATTTCAGAAAGCATTTCTGTCAATTGCTGTTTAGTTCTATCCTTAGAAGTAATATCATCTTGTGAACAAAACCAGAAGTTCTCTTTCTCCCTGACCACTACTTACTGTATTACTGACTCTTAGTAGATAAACATCAGATTAAAATCTTATCCTTTTATAGTATGCCAAGCTGTATGAGTCAAATCCTGTAAGTTTTCACCGTGCATCTGGCCTTTAAATACTGTACTATCAAATAAATTTTCAGTGCAGAGCAGCCCGTAAGATGTACTTAACAAAGGAATTGCTAAGCTGATTAGAATACTACATCAAGCTTTTCTATCATTAGGTAGGTTTTATTATTATATTGACAAAGAAAAAGATGAATAATGCAGTGCTGATCACTAAATATTTTCTGTTTGGAACTTTAATCTGTAAATAATCCTTTTAATGCAAGTTAAATAGAAAAAGAACAGATCAGAACCGGTACTTGATTTTCTGATTTTTTTTTTTTTGCCTGTATCTCCCAGTTTATGCAAACTGCTGCCACAAGTGGTCAGATACCAATCAAGTAGCAAGACACACCTGTAAAAAACACAGTATAGAGGGAATTAATTAATGAACTAAGTCTGCCCAGTCTTCTCTCACTCATATAATATCTGAACATTTCAGACTGTTGCAATAAAAGCAAGCTCATGTTCTCATGTATGCATGTATATGTGCTACTGTGAACAAGTGCTCTGCATTTACAGCTGGCATTGTTTTTCCTCCAGTCAACTCACATTAAGATTTTTAGTAACTTGGTTTTATACTCTGATTATGCGTATCCTAACAAGAAGGAAAAAACAACATATGAAGGGTGGGGAGGCAGAGAGAATATAAACTATGTAAAGTTTTGTTGGCCTTGTATCAGGGAGGAGCCTACCCATTTGTCCAAGTTAAAACAATCTCTAGTAACTGTTTAGCTGGAACAACTTCATAGAGAAAGTCTGGCACACCCAGTCAGCTGCTTTTCTGTTCATTAGAGCTCAGCAGTACACAGTAACTCTTAGTAGCCTCAGGGAATGACAAAGTTAAAACCATACAAGTTCTCTAATGTTACTGTTTTAGAGAAAACTTCATTTAGATGAAATTTTTGGTGACAGGAACTGAGACAACTTTATAGCGTTGTGGAACATACTTGTCAGGCAGTGAAGTTTCTTGGGCATTTTTAGCCCCTAATTCTAAACAGTTATTGAAAATTACTTTAAGCATTTAGTTCTCTTTTCGTATTGGCTCCTTAGACCTGTCTTCAGAGGACAGGCTCAGCTGGATGGGAAGCTGCAACATAAACATCTTGCTGGATGAAATAACTAGTAAATGCTTTCCGTGGATAATATGTTATCAGCCCCTGCTGTGTTGGTTTTCTTAAATCCCTTCCTCATGTCACTCTGTGGAACACGGTAGTAATGGCAGGAGCAGTTTTCTGTGACTGGATTGATGACCTGGGAGAAAACGGAACTGTTAAAAGAACATTCCTTACTTCTAGCAAGTGAAGTGTTTACAAAATACATTTAAAGCATATACACAAAAGTATGCTTTTTCTGAGTGAGGCAAAAATTGGAAGCTGAAATCAATAAAAGCTTTCAACCTCCAGTCACTATATTTGTTCACTTGCATTAATGACAGATTCCTAAAGAAAACTTGGCTCTTTAAGTGTCTGGGAATATCTAAAGTTGTCTAAAATATTATCTGAGAAGATTTTAGGGAGCTGAAATTTGTTGAATTTACTTCAAAAGGAATCAACATCTAGGTAGAGAGCTCTTTTAAAAGCTTTGGAATAATTTCTGTTCTGCTTTATGTTTCTACTCACATATGGTTTCTTTTAAGAATAATTTTCTTCCATTTAGTGCACGTAAGTTTGCCATGTAAATACACACAAGCAATCCCTCAGCTGTACCATTTGAGGGAATGCTGCTTTTTTGCCCAGTGTTCAGTCTTAATGAAAGGTAGTTGGGAAGCAAAAGTTTAACTGTGGGGAACATAAAATTGGTTGAGGAGATGCTTTGAAATTTGTTAGGAACTGGAAAAAGGGAGGGTTTTACGGTGGCATTAGGAAGAGTCTAAACTGATAAACCATGGTATGTATTGACTGATAAAGCCATGAGGTATTCATGTTTTATTCCTTTGGATTCCTAAATCAATTTTTTCAAATTTAAATTAAAAAATATGTTTTCCTGTTGCTTCTGGTTCTCCCCTCACCGCCCAGAGATTTTAACAAAAGTAAGCAAGTTTGCCTTTAGATGTGTTATACTTTGGAAGTATTGAATCACATAATCATTTAGGTTGGAAAAGATCTCTAAGATCGTTGAGTCCACTGAACAATCATCACCTTGTCAGCTAAATTGTAGCACTAAGTGCTATGCCCCATTATTTTTTTAACACCTCCAGGGATGTATTCTATGATCTGTGTTCATATAATTTCTAACAGAGGGTGAGGTTTGTTTGTGTTCTAGCTAGAACCTGATGTAGCCTAATAAAATATTTTTCTGCTTAGGTCAAATAGCTTTTGTTCTGGCCAGGGAAAAGGGTCAGGAGGGGAAGAGCAGAACAGAAAGAATCAACGCATGCAACTACACAAGCTGGTTGAACCACATACTTCTCTTTCCTCTAATGATGTATTTGGAGCATGATGTTGCTATCTTGCATGTTAGGGCTTTCAGTCTGTACTGATACTGTGAAGATTAAAGCACTTGATGCTTAACTTCTCATGGTTGTGGGGGTTTGTGATCCAGGTGGTGAGAAGCAACATTTCATTGAAGGCTCTAATTGCCTATTAAATGTGATTAAAATGTTTCTTTGTTTAATCATTTTTTCAGTCCTTATGTGACACTAATCAGAGAATGGCAGAATGGCCCAGATTGAAGGAGCCTTAAAATAATCATCTGGTTCAGCCTTTACTTGTTAAATAATATACTAAAAAAAATAGTGTGTAGTGAGGCAGTAATGTCGTTCAGACAGTCTGCTGGAATTATCCAGAGCAGCAGCCTAAACAAGTAGAAATGTTGTCAAGAATTTTTTTAACCATTCATTTAGATAGGTAGCACAGTCTCAAAGACTTGAATGACCAGAGGTGTACTACTGCTTTGGACTCAAAATTTAATGATGCGTAGAAAATCTTGCAAAAATTACATGTATTTGTGACTTTCTACAGCTCTGCTTTTTCTGTTGTGTTTGTCCATAACCCATGGTTTCTCACTGTTTCAGCTCAGTCATAGTCACTTCTTTAAAGGTTTTCTCATGGTTCTTACATCTGCTTAATGTGGATCTGTCCAAACACTCTTTCTTTCCGTGAACTTTTGCCTTTGTTTAAAAAACACCTGTATGATTTAGGGCTATCAACTTGGTTTCATGATGTCTCTTCCCCTTTTTGCATATCTGTAATGCCTTTAGAAGATGGGAAAAATGTTTGTACTTCCCTCTTTCTGTAAGTAGCTCCTATTCTAAAACAAACCGATTGTGGACAACTTCTTTTAGTCTTCTAGTTTGTGGAAGTTTTACTTTGGCAAGGTTTCTGTTTGTTACTTCTACTTTTAAAATATTCCTTTTTGTTTATTGTTAATTGTATTATTTAGCCATGGCTATTGCTTCTTGGAGAAATTTCAGTCACTAAACATAGTTGCTTCACTTCAAGTTAATTCTTGTTTTAATTTTGCGCACTTCCTTCCTGAATGCGAATATTCACTAGTAACAAGCCATTGTCCACTTGGCTATTTCTGCTTAACTCAATTTCCAGCTGTCCAACTCTGTGCAAGAATCTATCCTTTCTTAAAACAAATAAAACAGAACACTAATCCTCCTTTGCTTATGCCAACTTCTTCCGTTCCTAACGCACACTAGTAATGTTGCTGACTGTTAACCTCATGTGATTATTCCATCCACTTTTATCTTCTTGCTCTTTTTAAGGAATCCCCTTGTCTGGCTTTTCCATCTTGCAGTCAAGCTCTTTAATTTTCAATACCTCATCTACTCTTTTGGACCATATTTTTGTTTTTCTTTGTTTTTCCTTTTGTTTCTAGAATCCTGCTGCAGCTGTAAACCCAGGCTTCCGCTATGCCATTTCCGTGAGACTTTGATATCCTATCATTTGGCGTCATTCCAGGTTCAGGAGGAATCACTTCGAGTGCATAATTCCTATTTCTTGTTCTCCCTGAACACTTTGTCTGCACTTTCAGTTGGATGTTTGATGTTTCTGTTGGTTTTTGTGAACTCCATGCTTTATTAGTGGTTGTCTATTAGGAGATCAAAAGGCATTCAGTTGATTTGTGTAATATTTGATTAAAGCAATCCTAGCAGTTGCTTGTCAGCTCTGTGCAGGAAGCTTCTGCACATAACAGAAGGGCAGAGGAATTATTTGTTCCTAAAAAATGTTTTGGGGTTTTTTTTGTCCACAGAGCTTGGTTTTAAAACTATTTGGAAAGAGTAAGAAGCTCACAGAAGAGCAAAGAAATAACGATTACTGGAGCAGCCTTGTAGAGCTGTATTTTTGTCTGTGAATGGGTGTTCATTAGGACATGTTTTTAGGGATGGAGCACTGGAAACAACTGTGTTGCATTCTTTTAAGTGTTTGGGATTCAGCTGTAAACTCCCGTCCTAGCTAGTTGTGCTCTGGCTTCCTTTCCACCTGTTAAAGTGTAATCCTCCTTCCCTTTAGGAAAGCCTTTTGGCTTTACTGTTGCTCATGCTTCATTCTCTTTTGCCTGTTAATCTCAATGAAAAAAGAAATCACAGCCTCTTCATTTTTCTCTTCCACAAATACTGTCACTTATACGTGTAAAAATAGTCTATTACATTGTCCATGTGTTGAGGCTTAAGTAAACAACACAGGAGAGAGGAATACAAATTGATCTCAACATGTATATTGAGATCTCTTCATATGTTTTAAAGTTAGCTTTGGACCTAGTTCCTTCCTATGCTTGTTACAAGTTTTCTCACAGGATTTCTTGCAAAACAGTACAGATAAAAATTTAGTGATATGGTGAATTAATCTTTTTGTCATAAAACACTTTATCTCTGATTGTGTGGCATGTTAATAACACAGTTTTTCAAACATCTTAGTGTATATAGAAAACAGAATAGAAGAAATGCAAATTCTTTGAGCCATAAAATGCTGCCTAAGCAGACAGTGGTTTAAATTATAACAGGAATACACTAATTTGAGGGCTGATATTAAAATAGTCCTCCTAACTATAGAAATGTTTTTTTAAAAGCATGGGATTTGTTTCGTTTTGAGCATATTACGAACATCTCAAGAGTTAGATAGAAGTGATATTAAAAAAAATTCTGAAGACTTAATATATGCACATGCAACTTTGTCAAGCTATTTCGTGACTATGTGCTTTATCTGTCAAAGCAATCTGAGTCAGAGTACACATATAATTTCCAGAATAGGAATAACTTGACTGACATGTCCTTTATTTTAAGATGTTATTTTTACTGAATCAGTAGTTTCATAATCTAGTTATCAGTATTCTTTAAACAAAGACAGTTATCACCAAGTTGTTAAGTGACTATAAGCTTGCATAAGGGGTAATTAGTACTGTAAAGAAAAGGGGTAGACTGCCCATGTTGCTAGTATGAAACTAAGAGTTCTTGTCTAACTTTTCAGGTTCATTCTTTGACACTGATGTGGCTGCACTTTGTACAGAATTTAGTTTTGCCGTACTCAATAGTGAGTTCCATAAGATATGTCACACGAACTCTCAAATCATAGTGTAGCTGATTGCAGGATTGCCTTTCTGCCAGGTATGGTACTTTCTTATTACCCTAAGTGTTTGCTAGTGCTTAGTTTCATTTTTTAAAGCAAGTGGAAGCAGGATCTTTACGAGGTAGAGGTGACTAGGAGTTTTGGGGACAACTGATGCCATACTATGTAAGATGTACTGAGTACAATGTGCAGCCTCCATCACAAGGGTGCAGCTGTCTAACTCCTCTGCTTGCACCTGCTCTCTTGCCACGTCTTTTTAAGTGTAGTATCATCAGCCACAAGCGAGATTCAGAACCTCTGGGGCACATGTTCATAGATTTGGTATTTTAGCTGTTGGTAGTCATCGTTATTGTATTGAAATGGAGTCTGGATTAAGGGACTAAACAGCATAAATTAGTGTGTGCCACAAAGAAAATCATTCACTAGAAATGATGATGGCTGCAGAACATCCAAAATGCGATTAAGCAATGTGCCAAGATACTATTTCTGGATATTTCAAATACCATGAGGGTCTGCAGTTTTTTCAGGTTGAGGTACTAAACTGATGTTTAGTAGATGCAAACCCTGTGTTGGTGAGGCTCCAATCTGGAAGGGATCATAATATTTGAGCGGGAAAAGGTATTTCTTGTGGACATCTCTAAAAAACTGGGTGTACTCTGAAAGGAAATGCACCGTGATGTCATGTGTTAGCACTTTTCATCTGTGCATCTTTGGGATTGTTTCATTGCTCTGAAGTGCAGAGAATGTTCCAAAATAACTTTATTGTCTGTCCTGCTTTTTGAGTTGTACCAGTAAATACTTGAAGTACAGTTGATTACACTTGTGTAATATCTAAAAGCTCAGTCTACAGGTTAGCATTGTCATAATGTAGTAATATAATCGTTTTCTGCTTATGCATTGCTGTATTTTTTTTAACTGTGCAGGGTCATTCATATGATAATCACTCTTGTCTGTGTCTTGTCTGTGTTACATATTCTGTAGGATCTCTGTGGGTAGCATTTGTGTAACCTTTCGAGATACCACTGCTTGCTTATGTTACTATTGAATCCTTTTCATTATGTGTTCATTACAGAAGGATAAATACAAATAGGCTTAATAACAATGACAAGAGGAACTTAACTACAGTCTGGAATACAGAAATGCAGTTTGTGTAGTCTTGTGCATTATTCTGTGTTCAGCTCTAAAGTTCGTAATCACTAATACACCAAGAATCCACTATGAATTTGCTATATAGTTTCTAAAATTAAATTTAAGGCTGACCTTCATAGGATGAAAGAATGAATTAGTAAAGTCTGGGATTCCTGTGAAAGCTAACTGATTAGTACACTGTACTGGCAGAGGAAAGCCCTCAAAGAGATATTAATCTGAGAAGAGTGGTGGTGTGTAGAGTATGAGATTTGGATTTGAAAATGATCTATTAATAATCCAGTTATCTTTATACTGGGTATTAGGATTTCTTGCTTTTTTGTGGAAAATCTTATAAACACAAGAGCTACCCCTCCTATAAAACACTGCCTATAATGCTGTACATTTTATAATTTCTCGAGATATAGCCCCATCTGAGACTTGTTCAACACAAAAATTTCTCTGAACTCTGTACGTGGAAGGCTAAAGAATTACAGGAACTTTGAGTGGATGTTGAGATGGTTGATTTTTCTTGAACAGCTCCAAGCAGGGATGGAGAGTAACTCAGCCAAGTATCAGTATGTTTCTACTCCAGGTACTTGAACTAGCTAATGTTATTCCAGACCATGGGCTTTTGAATCCATGTTTACTTGCTTCATTGAGAGAAGTACCTGCAACTCTGATAACACTTTATCTTTCTCAGTTAAGTAGTACTTGAGTGAGATTTTTGTGGCATTGAGGAGGACTCCAGGCATTCTTAAACAGAATTCCTGGGTTTATAGATGGAATTTCTAGGCAAATACTTGTGAAGGAGCACACATTGATGTTTCTCAGGATCCTGGTATGTTGCTCAAACTCCCTAGTCTCACCAGTGCAACATATTGTGTGGGGAAACCTGCAAATGTTAAAAGTCTTAATCTTATTTTTAGGAAAGACTTTGAGGTGGAAAAAGAGAAGGATGTATCAGAGGAAACCTGAACATAAGGCAGGTCTGTTTCTCAGATGTGTTTCATTTTCAACTTTCTGGAAACTGTCTTGGTTTATTAAGAAAATGCTGAAATAATAGCCTTGTTTGATAATGTTAAAATAATTGATCTGCAAGAGATCACAGATACTTACATCGAATTTTTTTACAAGTATATTCGTATATTGTCTGTTAGGATTTGGGTATCCAGAGAAGTTGTGGATGCTTCATCCCTGGAAGTGATCAAGACCAGGTTGGACAGAACTTTGGGCAACCATAGCAGAGGGAGGTGGAACTAGATAGTCTTTATGGTCTCTTACAGTCCAAACTATTCCATGATTCTGTGAACTGTGAATGTGTTTGTGTTTTAATTTAATTTTCCAGGATAGAATGCTTTATCTTCTTACCCCAATTTGTAATCAGGTGCATCTGGTGAATCCCATTTAGGCCTATGTGGAATGCAGTATCTTAAGCAGCTTCATAAAGCCGTGTGTTCCCATTCCTAGCTGAACAGCAGTATCTCTAGCAATAATCCAGAGAACTTGCCACAGCATTAATACAGACACATTGTGTGAGTTTAGTAATATATCCAATGGTGCTTATTATACTGGTAATTGTAAGGCTTTAATTACCTATTTCATTTTGTCATTTTCTTCTAACAGTTACAACCAAGTTCTAACTGGCAGTGCTGCCATGGCAAAGTTTACTTAGTGCTCTGTTGTCATTCTGACACATCACTAAAGGATGTGTCAGAATGAAAAAAAGAAATAGAACAAAACAGAAACAAAAACCACACAAAGTAAAAACCAGAAATACAGGTCTGAAAGAGGTCTGCAAAGCAAGTCCTTCAGCATAAGTCTTTACTTTTATTATTTTGGTGGCTCTTCAAGGAGTTGCCATTCTCTCTCTCTCCAATGGCACTGCAGTTTGTGTAATCATATTACTGACCCAGGTCAGGAACTGATTCAACTGAAAAATATTTTTCTTTTCCTGTGTTCTTTTTCATCCTGCTCACTCTGCAGTCTGGTTCTGCCTGTGACTGAAAGCCACAGCATGGAACAAAGTGAAAGTCAAGGCAATGGGAAGAGGCACCTGACAACAGTACCTGATTTATGCCATGGAGGTACCAAATTTCTGACCATGATCTCTGCTGCCTCTGCACTGTCACTCTTATTTGGTGCTGGTTCAAATTCTGAACAAACAGATTCTGTGCATTTCTCCAAAGCTGTATTGGAGTTTAGTGAGACCAAGTGGTGTCTTCATAAACAAGCTATGCATTTATTAAAAGTAAAATAAAAATACTGTGTGTTAATAATCAACAGAGGAACCAAGTGAAATTCAGAAGGCTGATGTACTATGCAAGGGCTTTCCTAAGCAGCAACCAGTGGTGTTACCTTACTGCTTACTTCCAATGTGCTCCTCCCACAAATACTAGAATAGTAATTTACATAGGTTCCGCTTGAGGAATCAGTTCTATATACTAGGATATACATTTAGAGGAGGCTGAGTGACATGATAGCCCATTACATGAAGGATATGTTCACAAGCAGCACAATGTTCTCAGCAACAGAATTATAGCTCACAACCCAAGCAGGCTTCCAGCTCAGTTACCTAAGCCTCAGAGATGGCTAGTAAAGAGGGTATCTGACTTAAGGCATTCATTTCTACCTAATTTATTTGAAATAGGAGTTTTATTTATTCAGACTATTGTTATTTGCCAGTGATCGAAGACTTACTAAGTATCAACATTGCTGATAGTCTCAAATCTTCATTTTTATATGTATTGCAATTAATTAAGTAACATCATATTTTATGTATTGCAAAAACAGGTGCATAATATATCCTTATCTTTCTCAGGGGAAATGTTGATTCTGTTTGGCAGCTTCGGGTGAGTTGGGGAGAACATATGAAATTATTTTTCTTGTTACATTCTAATCCTTGTGAGTATCTTGTGGTGGGATATAAGTAAAGGACTGCTTCCTTCTGAAGAAGAAGTATTGCATCAGATCGCATCCTTTGCTATGGAGGTATGATGCTAATGTGTGTGTGTTCCCATGGGTGGAAAGATGCATGCACCTTTTTTCAAGGTCTTTTTAAAATGAAACTAATAACTTTTATGCCTGGGTAATTGGACCAACACAGAAGGGTGGAAATGTTTCTGGCCCTTTTTTAGATCCTTTCTTAAATGCCTCATGTGTGGGGATGTTGTAGCTGTGAAACATCGCTTGGCTAATGATGCATTTCAGCCCTCCTTAAGGTAAATTTATGTGGTTTAATTATTTGCTTTAAAGTAATCCGATCCTAGTTGTTTTCTTATACTTTTGCTAGTCATATTCAATACGTGTTAATCAGGGAATGTTCTAGCCTAACTTGGCACATAAAATACGACTGAAGCAGACATCCCTTTAAAATATAATTAAAACCTAGAGAACTTACCATTCCCATGATATTGTCCACTAATCTTTGAGCATTTGTAAGCTATTGAGATGCTTCTTTTAAAAGTCTGTTTATCATTACTGTATTTCTTGTGCATCATGCTGCTGAGTTTGACTAGGGAGAGTAAGACATTAAGACAAAAACCTTTGAAATGGGATAAGGCTGCTCTGCTCCCTTCCCCTGTAATCTTAGTCCTTGTATCCTTTTAATCCAAATGCCTTTGCTTTCTTTCCCTGATGTTGTACTTTCTATAGCTGTTCTGGATCACATTCAACTTCTTGTGTTGGCAGTCTTTGCAATTATACCACATTCAGTAAATCTCTGACAAGGCTAAATTGACTTCGAAAGAGCCTTTTTAAGGCCTCATTACCATCATTTTCTGTCCTGACATGCTAATAGGGACACACCCCTGCACTTCTAGAACTGCCAAATAATTAAGTGCTTGAATACCTGTCCCTATAGCATCTAAATTTTCTAGGGTAGTGCTCATTTCTTTTAGTTTCAAATAGCATATTCTTTCTAGCTGTGGTAGTCTGTGGAAACCAAGAACTGGGATGCAAATGTGTTTGCTTAAGAACTGTTAAACCAGCTGATGCAGCAATGTATTGCTTGTACATAGCTGTCTCAAACAGACAAAATCTTTTTTAGATTCATAGGTAATCTTGTGGATTTAAGATTTTAGTTCATGTAAGAGCAAACCATTTCAGTTTTTTCAGGCTTGAGAGGACAGAAAGGTTCAGTGAGCATCTCCTGCTGATGCTGTGGGAGATTTTGCAGCAAATGCTACAAACAGCTCTTGCAGTAGTTAGGCAAATCAAATGATAGGTACTAATTACTGTGTCCCAGTAGTTCTCAGGTATTCCGATGTCCCATTTATCGTTTCATGAACAGAGACTTAAGTTTTGAAAGACAAGTTGTTACTTCTTGAAACGCCAGTGACAGAAAAAGTGCCAGATAAGGGAGAACTCAAATAGGAATGCTGTAATGGTTTTTAATATGTAGTTTTAATATTAACTCTTTTGATTTCTCAAATGATCATGTGAAAAGATGGAATGGGGAATTAAACCCCTTAAGGTGAGGGGTCCTATTCTTGATCTTTTATTTGTGTATTTCGGGGTGAAGCACAACAACTTTGGTTTAATAGAGCACCTCACCTAGCAGCAGAATGCTGTTCTGAGCGAATGTGAGGTGAAACAGCTGTATTTGCAATGGGTCACTAACTAGGAATAACTACCAGATGGAAAAGGTAATGGAAATTAATATCTGTGAAACAATGTAAAGTTTATCTTCAGGAGAAATAGCCTGTAGGGTGGGCTGGTGTGTTTTTTCTCCCTTTTCCCATCCCCTCCTTTTTAAGATGCTATGTCTATCTGCTACTCCTAATGTGTACTTAGCTAAGTAAGCTGTTGAATACTGGTAATTTTTTAAAGCTTCTGTTTCTAAGAAATTTCTCTTAAATGTCACTCCAAAGTGACCTACGTGATGTGACAGCTTTATTGCTACAGTCTTGGGATTTGGAAATATCCAGCTGATTCTCCAACCTTCACTGGGAGACAGGGTCAGACCTATAGAAATTCTGATAGCTGTTGACAATATGCTCTTACTGTAAATTCTTCAAAGCTGTGAAAGCCAGTCTGTATATTGTGAAGCAAATCCTGTGTGCTTTTTTAAGTACACGGATTTTTGCATTTTTGTTTAAAGCACTTTTTATATTTCAATTCCTTTTCCAGCTTATAACTCTAATCTGAAATTTATTTATTCAGTAAGGTTCTAGTATGCAAAAGAAAGGAAAATAAAGGTTTGATGAATAGGTTTGTCTTTACAGGGACTCATTTGTGATTTTTTTTTTTTTTTTTTTTTTTTTTTTTTTTTTTTTTTTTTTTTTTACTGATCCTGTGGAAAAACAGTGGAGTTTTTTTCCCACCTCTAATGGAAATTTGTCAGCAACAACTCGTTTAACTTTTTTTGTTTTATACTAATTCGATAAATACTATGTCTGAGTTTCCTAGAAGGAAGAGGTATGGAAATGCACTGTATATACTTGGTGGGTAGGGGACAGAGAAGCCAGCTATAGGTGCACCTCGTTTGGCTTGCTTTGAATTATGTCTGTCTCCTTAAGATGTGTGCTTATCTGAGAGAAACAAAACATTGAAGTGATTCATTATTTAGAGCTTATTTGTACAAAAATTAATTCCTAATATTGAAGACCCAACCACAAAATGTAAATCTTAATATAAAACAGGTCTTGATGCAATGTAGTTAGTTCTTCCAGGCTGAACAAATCAAAGCAGTTATTTATTACTGAAGCAGGACACAGTTAGACACAGCATGGATGAAATTGTCCTCAGTTTATACAAACAAAAAGTATTAGCCATAGGTCATGTGTATAAGACAGGGACCTGGAGCTGTTTTCTCCTGAGAACACACTGGGCAGAGACTTGAAGCTCTGATCAGTTATCTCTTGATGTCTGGGCCTGGCTGGCTGGGAAACGGTGCTGAAGAGAACCATTAGGAGAAAATAGATTGTGACAAAGCTCCCTGTCTGTTCTCTTTTTTCCTTGACTTAAGAAGATTGTCATAGTGTTGTCGCAGTGCTCTGATAGGAAAGGGAAGTGTTACAAGTCTGAACTGTGCAGACAGCAGTGGTGTGTCATACAAATGTGCAGCTCAGTTAAGCATTGAGAAATAGTGATACATGAGTGCAATCCTGAATCTCCCAGCCCCACTTCCTGAAACTCCACAGAGCTGAGCCCAGTAAAGTAAATAACTTCTGATTTGAAATGAGACTTTCACTTGCTTAGATATCCTTTAGACTTTTGCAGTGTTCTTTTCACTGCTCAGCATTTTCCTTTAGCCACCTTGAGTCCATCTTTGTCAGATAACAGTTATTTAATCTTCTATTTTATATTTCTTTCCTTTTTAGTATTGGATAATATATATTGTTGAAATGGTCAGTGATTTCTTTTAAAATTGATGATAGCACACTCATTTCAAACCTTTTGATTCATTTATTTGATTTAGTATTTCTGGTTTTGCTTCTAAGCTTGGACTTTTTAAGTGGAGTTATATGGATTTGTTGCTGTGGTACCAATAATTCCTTATTCATAAAAGATTCAGTAGTATAGCTGGCTTCCAGGCTAGTAAAGTCACTCTTGAATCTGTAAAATTGTATCTGCATGAGAAAAAGGTATTACACAAAAATATTAGTTATGACAAAGAGATTTTTTTTCTTATGTAGGTGGGAGTCTTAATATGTCTGCACTGAGAAAATACAGTCCTAATACAGTTGCACTGAGAAAAGAAGCATCTGATTGTGGCTATGCAGTCGTAGTAAGTTCTTTAACCTGTGGCACGGGGAGTAGAGGAGCAGTGGGCAAAAGGAAGCACACATAATTAAGTTTTAAATTCTCTATATTCAGAAAGAACATAAAAGGATGTTATAGAAGACGATGTGTTTCAAGAAGATAAGAAATGCATTTTGCCTAATTTTTGGCATAACTTCAAAAATATGTATCCTGGCTAAAAATGTAAAAAAATCAAACCCATCTAAATAGACATGGTTGGGATATAGGGCAGAAAAGAAGAGCCTAAAACCTGTTTTCTAGAAATAGCCATTCTTTGGCTTTCATGTGAGGTCACTATTCTCTGAAGTAAGTCCTGGTTCAACTCTTCAAGTGGCATTTAGGCATTAAAAACTATTAATAGATTGCTTGTAATGCTTACATTTATTTACTAACTGTCCTGTTATACTGTTTTCCAGGATTTTTTTTTTTTTTTTTTTTTTTTTAGTATGAGGATTCTTAACAAATCCTAAACAACACCAGCTGGAACTGCTAATGAGACTGCTAATGACACTGAAGTTACTTAGTTTCTTGCTTTGGCTGAACTTCGTTGTTCTTTTGCATCTTAAATCTGTAAGACATCTGACCTTAAATCTTCAGTATAGACAGTCATAAAAAGATTGGTATTGATGGCTTCAGTTGATGAGTGGATTTAAAGGCCATATGTGTAAATTAGGATTGGGCTGAGACACCTTACAACAGCCTGTTGACCAGCGGGACAGACTGTATAATATATCATAGTCTGTGGAGAGGGTCTTCATGTCTTCTCTCTTAAGTGATAAAGTTCCCAGTAAAATAGGGTATATTTTGTTAAGTCAGTTTTGCTTTTCATACACTGATAGTGATACACCAGAAACTTAAATTTTCATTGTTTTCTAATTTTTTAAATCTGAGTCCATACTGTCATATTTTTTGTAGAATTATAAAAGGTTTATTCACTAAAATGAATACTTTTGAGGAATCAATTTTGTAATGTAAATCACTAGACAAAACTGTTGAAGCTTGACTTCATTGACAAAACCTGTAACTTTAAAGGAAGATTATTTTCTTCAGGAATTTTAGACCCTTTTTTTGTTGGTCAGCTCTCATGTCATGATTTTTGAATGTTAAGTTAAAAAACTAGCTGGGTCTGTCATTGATCTGTAAGTATTACAATTTGCTTTCTTAATGCTTTTAAGCTCAGAAGTCAGTACATGTAAGTTACATTCTGAATTTTATGACTTTAGTTCTTTGTTCATCATTTTGTCACCTGGCAAGTGTAATTTCAAAGGATGTTGGCCAGTAATCCTTTTTTCTTACATTGACTTAACATCTGTATCATTAATCGATTTACAAGGAAATTGTTACTAATCTGCAATACAAATACATACTGTTACTAATATGAGGTGAAGAAAGTAATTTCAATTCAATGTCAATTTACTTCATGATGGTGTCATTGGAAAGGCTTTTTTTAGACTATTGGAAGAATATAAGAATCTGGGACAATAATTAACTTTATACATTTGTCCACTTGAAAATATTGCTCTAGTATAGAGATGCACAACAAAGAGGCATAGAATGTGGAAAAATCTTTAAATATCTTCTAAAATGTATCCTTAATTCATGTAGTGTAAGCAGAAATAGTTAATGGAATATCTTAGGCAAAGTGCTTTGATGTACTTCTGATCAGTGTTCAGAATTTACTTTCTGCATTGCCAAAGCTGAATATGAGTGCATGTGTTGCATGACATGAATGATACTGATTTGCTTTGCAAAAGTATCATTCTCGACACAGTCCCTTTTATTTTGTCTGCAGCTGTTAATAATTTAAGTAATTCAACTGTATTTTCATTAATTTTTTTATGAAATAATTTTATATTAGACTTCTTTATTTTGAAAAGGCCAGTTACTGTCTTTTGAGGAGAACATGGCTAGCTACTGGTCTCAGTAGATACAACCATAAAGGTTTAATATGTTCAAAACTTTTGGCAAGCTTTGCAAGAATTTTATTTCGCAAAGGGTAAGGCTTAAAGAAACTGAAAAACTGAGTTATTGCCACTAATGTAGCTAAAGTTCAAGCCATTCTGTTCATGTCTTAAATAGCAAATTTTAATGTAGTTCCAAGCCCTTGAAAAACACATTAATAGATTTAAACTAAGCAATTTACAGTAAGGATAACAGATCTTCTTCTTCGCTGCACCATTTATCTGGTTTCATCAATGAGTATTTCTGGACAACTCTTACAGGGTAATTACAGGATAGCCTTCATGGAATGGACAGCAGACAAGCCAACACTCATGGTGATTCTTGGCTGCAAACTGTGCAGTGGGAAGAAGCTATTAACAGCAAATTTACAAGCAATGAGGCTTAGAATAATAGATTGCATTGATACTGCGTATTGGAGGACAGAAAAATCAAGTAAATGCTCTACTATATGTAAAATATCAGATGAGACAGAGGAGCTTTTCTTTCAAGATGGGAATTTTCTGCATTGTGCTATGTAAAGCAGAGAATAAGAAAAAAAACTCCCAAGAAATCATAACCAACTGACAAAAAAACCCCCTGTTAACAAAGGCAACTGCAGATACAAAAAGGCATGTAAGTTGTACAGTAATAAATTTCATACAAGAAAAACAGTAATTGTTTTGTATATGTTGAAAATCCAGTTGTTAGTCTTGGTGTTTGGAGATTCTTCTTTTTCTTGATATAATTTTAATTTTGAATGGAGGGAAGAGAAAAAATGTGTAATTTGGTAGAAATACTGTGAATTTTTTTCTTTTACTTTATTCCCCTACTTTAAAGTGTTTGCAGTTTTTACAGAGTGGTCTGCACAGTAAAAATTACTGACATAAATGTTAAGAATATAGAATTTGATCAGAAGTAAGTGCTGACACCAAGTAAGAGGTCAGCTAAGCTGAATAACAGAATTATTTCTGAGTTATGAGTATGTAATTTCTATGTATTTCTAGAGTCCATTCAAGCTTTCACTATAAGCTTATGTAAAAATTACTTAAATTGAGAATTGCAAATCAGATTTAGTGTGCAAATCTGCTCAGTGCTAGGCCCTTAGACACTATGTTCGGCATTACAGAATTGGTCTGATCTTAAGTGTTAGACCCTCAGCTTTCAGTAATTAAGCAATGCTAAAGTAGAATATTGGTGAGGGTAAAAATTATGTATTATGTAAAACTGACATCAAGAGAATATCTACAGCTCACTGTTCTACATTGCAGCAGTAAATTGATGTTTGTAAAGGATTTTATAAATACCCAATTAAATCTAATATCACTCACTTACATGGGAATAGCGTCGTGTAGCACAGCGTTCTCAGTCTTTGCAAGCAGATAGGGTAATTTGGATAGGAGAGGTGGACTTTGATGTGAGGGGAAGAGCTGAGAGGACCACAGGGCTCAAAGGTGTGATTCTCTGTCTCCTTGGTGGTCCAGTGTCTAACTGGATATCTGCTGGTGGCATGGTGGGTGCAGAAGCTGATGCTGGAGCCAGACCTAGTTCACATCCTTTTCCATTACTAGGACAACAGAATGTGCTATGCTTCCCTCAGGTTTGCACATGACACCAAATTGGAGGGGAGGGAGGTAGGACTTCTAATAAGCTGACTCTAGATGTGGGAATGGGGTAACCAGCAGGGACTTCCTGATGTTCAGCCAAGACAAGCATGAAGTCCTGCACCTGGGCTGGAATAATCCACTGCTCGGGCTGGAGCACTGCCTGGTCAAGTCTGGAGCAGCCTCATGGGAAACACAGGCAGGACAGGGGTCAGTGGCCCACCCTTGCAGCAGCAAAGATGAACTGCATGTTGAGCTTCATTAGCTGGAGCACAACCTGCAAATCAGCAGGAGTGCTAATTCTCCTCTGCCGGGCATGTGCATCTGCATCTGGAACACCCACTTTCAGTCCTTTCGTTTAAGGTGCACACTGTAAAACTTGAGAGTCCAGCATAAGTCAACTAAGTTATTTCGGAAGCTGTAGCTTAACGACAGGAGGAGACACTAAGGAAGCTGGTCGTGTTTAGAAAATATCAAAAGAGAAGACAAGGCTGAGGAGGGGGATCTATTTGCAGCCTTCCACTCCCTAAATTTTTCATGGCTATAGAAGGTAGAACTAGATTTTTCTTAGATGTGTGCAGTAGAAAACTAGAAGGCAAAGGTGACAAGTCACAGTCGGGGAAACCCCACTTAGAGAAGAGGAAGAGAGGAGGGGAGAGGAGAGGAAAAAATCACCATAGGAAAATGAAGTTCTGCATTTAGTTTTACTATCTTTTGCAATTAAGCAGCCTCACTGCACAATAATGTTTGCCTCGCTTCGAGCAGGGGTTTGACTAGGTGACTTTGTAGGTCTGATGCATTTCTGTGATTCTGAATTGTATAAATGAGAAGGCAGCAGTGAGGGAACTCTGGCATGTTTTGACAAAGTAATTCTGGTCTGCAGTGAAATCAGGAATGTTTTGGTAATCTGAGTGCTGTGTACAGGAGCTTCTTTAAAGTTTCATAATGGAATTGGTACAAGCAGGAAAAACTTTTCTACAGAAAGAGCAGAGTATTAGATTCAGATTAATTCTCTGTCAACATGCTGGGTGCTTTCTAAGGCTGTCACGTATACCAGTGGACATTTTTTCCCCTGAAGATTGAGTTTGGATATATCTGTTAGTCCTGAATTGACTTTGCTTTGAATGACAAACACAATAAATAAGAGCTAGGATCCTGGTAAATGCAAGACATTTAGTTAGAGATGAAAGGTTCTATCAAGAAAAAACTAATTTGGTTTTATCCTTGCTCCTCGTAAGTATTGCCAAAAGTATCTCTGCTTAATCATAAATTAGTTGGTTATCTTTTCCAAAATTTAACAGTGTAATATGGTGAGATTGTAACAATATCATGCTATGAGGGAAATTGCATTTGATTTTAACTTCCCAAAGTAATATCCCTCTTGAGGAAATCCCCCAGTCAAGTCTTACTTACTAAAGTTGCTATTTGAATCTTACTTTGCTTTTCTCAATGGTGGCTGTTACGTGTTGATTCTGGAGCTATTGGTTGGACATGGTTTTATTTGATGTGTTTCTGTATCTCGCTGTAGAGTGGGTGGACCTGATGTGTTCTGCTTTAGGTCAAGTGTGGCAACAGATGTATGAAAGTGAACGCAAAGTACCCGTTTTCTCGGGAGTTAGACAGCAAGTGTGCTGAGCCTTCTCAACAGCTTACAGTAGATGCAGGAAGTAAGTAGGCTCATTTAGGGTCTTCAGTTTTAAACAAATCAGAATAATTATTTTCATCTGGTCTTGTTTGAGCCTTCTAGTGTGTGGCTGAAAGAAATCAAATACATTTTCCGTATCAAATGTGTTTCCAGAGTTTCTTGTAAGACAGGTAGTGTAGTACCTCCAATGCACTGGAAAGGACTGAAAAAAGTCAGTCACAAGATGATAAAATGTCATGAGACAAAAAAGCTGCACTGTCATTTTTAATTTTTCAGGTTGTATTTGTCTTTAGATCTGCTTGTGTTTAGAGTTCATAAATTCAAATATATAGTTTTAGAAAACCTGCTAATATTTTTTGTTGGTTTTTTCACATTTTAACAGTGTTGCTAGTTACCAAATTTGCCTTATCATATGGTGTTCTGCACCTCAGTTCATACCACACTAAAGCGGAAAATCAGTCAGAAGAGGTACAGGGAGGTGTAATGAGCAGTTCATCCACTTTGGAATACACCCCTCTCATTGCATTTTGCAATGAATACGTAGTGACAATAGTAGGAAAACCTTCAAGGTGTTGTAGTGCTGCTTGTAGTATGTCTCCTCTATGTTCAGGTTGTTGGGGATTTTTTCAGCATTTCTTCATACCCAGACAATTATCTGATTTCCAGGATGCTGACATGGTTTAGGGCTCTTTTGCACTATTGTAACATTGTATTTTGCCTCTCCTGTTATGTGGAAGAGCTTTTTTAAATTTGATTGCAGTTTTGCTAATGCTCTCTGTACCTCCGCCCACCAAGACAGCAGGCAGCTCCATCCATTAGAGCTCTTGTACCAACAATCACAGCAGGGGTGGAAGCTAAGGACGCATGTCCGGTGTCTAAAGTTCAAACTGTTGAGTGTCCTAGATAGTGAAACTGCTTTAAATATTTAAAATTGTAGATCTCTCTGATCCAAACTTTCTATGTGTTTCATGCCTGCTCTTTGAGCGATTTTTCTCCTTTCACAATCTTTCAAACTGTTGTATTTATCTGCTTCAGAATATCTTTAGTCTTAACCTTTTGAATGTAGGAGAAATCTGGATCTGAGGAACAGCTCTTCTTTTTTCCTTCCACCTGTTTTTAATTCGGATATAAATATAAATGTATTACTAATACATGAAATCTGCAAAGAAAATAATTGGTTTTTCCCCCTCTCGAGAGCTCTTATTAGTGTACTGTGTCCAGGAACACTGGATATTGCTTTAAAAAATGCTCTGTGTGAGTTTCCTTTACCTTATCCTTTGTGTACTGTCAGCTCATTTATACTTTCACTGTCTGTTTTCTGATAGGAAATTGGTCCAATACAGTCAGCAAAACACACACTTTCAGCCAAATAATTAATACTTATCTATTTGTACAGATGAAATCCTGTTGTTCAGGTAGTTCAAAACAAAAACCAAACTGCCGTGCTTTTAACAGACA
This sequence comes from Acanthornis magna, assembly GCA_036785705.1. Classification (NCBI taxonomy): domain Eukaryota; kingdom Metazoa; phylum Chordata; class Aves; order Passeriformes; family Acanthizidae; genus Acanthornis; species Acanthornis magna. The sequence continues at coordinate 9,409,791 of JAWUZG010000034.1, forward strand.
TGAGTTTATTTCTGGCGTCATGGCGTTTTTTTGTTTTAGATTGGGGTTTTTTGCTTGGTTTTGAAAAGCAGATGTATGGGGTAGATGTGTTACCAATTTTAGTGCATTTTATACTTTTCGTAGAAAGAAGTTTTGTCTTTTTCTGTTTTTCACAAAGTGTGCCACAGCTTAGACCAAGCTTAGATGAGATAGTACCCGAACTCTAATCTGCTGATCAAACCAGGTGTTAGTATGTGTTCCCTGTTCATAGAACTTCACTGAGGGGACCTGAGTTGTCAGCTCAGTTGGCTTTGTAGGGACGATTAATAATCCTTCAAAAGGCCAACTCAGTTCACAGAACATGGATGTCTTATTAGGCAGCTCTTTAAGTGTACCTTCACTGATTATCTACTATTTCCATCTGTCAACCTTTAAATAAATCAAGGTCTTGCATTTTAGTCTATATATGGGAAATATTGAAAATAGTAGTTAATTTCTTGCCTCATGAAGGAGGAGAAAGACTTTTGCAATCACATCTTACTGGAGGAGAGTCACTGACTTTAATCTTTCAGAAAAAATGGCAGAGGAGTAAAATCTACTAGCCAATACCAAAATTGTCTTTGGCACTGCATGCTATAGAACTTGGGTGCTATAGTAATGAGTACTTCCTGTTTATTGTGCGTTGAATGGTCACCACTAATTTTAGTATAAAAATAACTTTCTAAAATTCTGATTTCATTTTTTTAAATTGGTTCTTTGTATTTATACTTACCTTACATATCAATGAGATTTTTGGGTTTGGAGGTATAAAATCTTTGTCTTTTGTTCACTGGGGCTTTGTGACGTGATAATTGGTACTTGGTAAAGCAGAATTGGAATGTGCATTTATAGTAGTAGTTTCTATTGTTGGCATTTACAGATGATGGACAAAATTAGTTCAGTCTACATAGACTTGTTAAATAACACTTCAGTATTGACCTGGAACTCAAAACCTTCAAATGTTTCCAGACTGAAATTTATATTCTCTTTTGGCTTCATATCACATCGCAGCTGTACCTTTAGGTCTTGCTTCTTAATGTTAGAATTCATGTGTCAAAAAAATCTTTCATTTAGTGGAAGAACCCATCCCGTTGGGTCTGTTAGTTTTCCTTCTCTGCTCTGTATCCATTTTGGTAGGATGACAGTATTTAGAAGGCTTTAGCAAGTGTCTGTTAATCTGAAAACTGTTTTCATTACAAGCCAAGCTAAAGAGGACAAAAGGATTGTGGGCTGTTTGCTTAGGGTTTCTTGGTTGGTTCTTTTGTTTTGGGGAATTTTTTTATTTTTTTAAACGAAGGGGGGCGACATGGGGACAGTAGTATGTAAAATAACAAAAATACAAGAGGCTTCTTAAAAATTTTTTTAGGTGGTCTTTGTACTTCAGTCAGAGGGCTGTTTCTTGTGTTCTGTTTTTCTTTGGAAACAGTTGTTTCAGGGAGGTCAAACACAGACACATGCCAGTTGAACTGCTGGAAACTTAATCTGCTGAGGAGCAAAAGGTGAATTCTGTCAAATGTAAAATATAAAAATATTAATGTGAAACATACATTACATGTCTTTTAGGATTGTTCTTTTTTGATAAAAATGTAAAGGCAATCATGAGGTTCAACAAAGGCAAGTGCAGGATTCTGCACCTGGGGAGGAATAACCCCAAGTACCAGCCCAGGCTGGGGGATGACCTAGTAGAAAGCAGTTCTGTGGTGAAGGAACTGAGAGTTTTGGTGGATGAAAAGTTGACCATGAGCCAGCAGTGTGTCCTTGCTGCCAGGAGAGCCAATGATATCCTGGGGTGTATCAGGGCAAGCGTGGCCAGCAGGTCAAGGAAGGTGATCCTGCCACTCTACTCGGCCCTAGAGAGGCCACATCTGGAGTGCTGTGTCCAGTTCTGGGTGCCTCCATGCAAGAAAGACAAGGAGCTACTGGAGAGTGTCCAGTGGTGGCTACAAGGATGATTTGGGGTCTGGAGCATCTCCTGTGAAGAGAGATTGCAGGAGCTTGGCCTGTTTAGTCTAGAGAAGAGACAGCTGAGAGGGAATCTCCTTAACATATGTAAATATTTCTTGGCGGGTGCCAAGAGGATAGTTCCAGAGTCTTTTCCGTGGTGCCCAGTGACGGGACAAGGAGCAATGGTCACAAACTAAAACACAGGAAGTTCCACCTCAGCATGAGGAAGAACAGCTTTTCATTGAGGGCGGCAGAGCATTGGAACAGGCTGCCCAGAGAGGTCATGGAGCCTTTTTCTGGAAACATGCAAAACCCACATGCATGAGTTCCTGTGTCACCTGCTCTAGGTGATCCTGCCTTGGCAGGGGGCTTGGACTGAGTGATCTCCAGAGGTTGCTTCCAACCCTAACAATTCTGTGATTCATAGCTTCACAGCTGATAGATTAAATCTGAAGCCAAATTTCATTTGAGTTGTGAATGCAGTGGGTATTATACCTTTCCACATTACTGGGCAGAAAATTTGGCATCTAAAAGGACTACATGGAATATATTCCTGGAAGAAATATGCCTACAAAATAGCAGTAAGAAATCCTGTAAAATAAGGAACTATACATTTCTATTAAAAAATCCATAGGCCTCCTTCAAATGAAAAATAATTTAAACTGGAAAAAAAAGCTGGCGACGTGCAGTTGAAATGTTTAGTCTTAAATCTAGTAAATTTAATGAACCTGCTGAAAATCTTTGAAGTCAGTAAAATTGTTGGGAAAGAACTGGAAACAGTTTTTCTGATGTTGTTTCTTAAAATTAGTTCTGGAAAAACACTAATACAGACAATTAAAAAATGTGTCTTGTAGTTGCTGAGATTTCATGGAAGAAAGCTGCAGACAGCCATGCATGTGCCACAGTAGCTTTTGGCTTTTCTGACAACATGGATATTTCCATTTATTTCATTTTATTGTAACATCTTGTATCTATGATTTTAGATATTCATCTTTTGTTCAGTTGAACAGTCTGAGAATGTGCCTTTTCAAAATACCTTGTTGTTTAAGTACCTCATCATAAATCACTTCTCTATGTGACTTTGCAAAGTTAGAGTTTTGTGTAAAGTTTTGAAGAAGTGTGTGTGGGGGTAAACTTCTAAGTTACAGAGATGACCTTCACCTTACATTTGTGCTAGTTATATAGTCTGTGTTCTGGATACGAAAGCTGTTAGGAATGTCCTTCAGCTATCCCCTAATTGCATATCAAAGTGAGACTTACCTGTGCACAATTCTCTTTCACTACAAAATGTTCCTTGATGGACCTTGCTTTTGTGGAGTAGCTTTTAAAATTGCTGTTCAAGGAGGTTTTTCATTCCTTAATTGCTTTGTATGAAATTTTAAAAAAATTACTCTCTGGACTACTACTGGATACCTGGGGTAAACATGAGACCTGCTGATATGTAAAATACTGCACTTGTGTAAGACACAACATGAGCTCTCTCCCAAATCTAATAGTAGTTGGTACTGGTGGTCTTATTTTTTTGAACTTAATTCAAGTTAAAAACAAAAAGAGAATATACATACTTTACAGATTTTTTTTTCTACTTTTTTATCCTAGGCCAAGTTCAACCTGAAATGCATGTGTTGTAGCTGTATTTTATCGTCGTTGTTTAGTTATAAAAGATAATTCAGACAACAAAAACCATCATCATGTAAAAATGTCCCTTCATAGTAATTAGTACACTTGTAGCAATAAGATGCAAGAAAAGATGGAAATGTGGCTTCTGCTAAGTAAATGTATTGTGGGTTATATACTATGGGTAGAGTATTTCATAGGTTGTGGTACTGGCTTTTGTTGTTGTTGAATTGATAGGATTTAAATAACTGGCTTTTTCTAAAATTTTCCTTCCTTCTTGACCTTTCCTGTAGTCACCCCTTGTACCTCCCCACTGAAATGTTTGTGGGAAGTTTATTGGTTTGGGTGTGTGTGTGTTTTAATTTCTTCAGAGCCTTAAGTGGTCACAGTCTACCAAACTTTTTTAGTTGCTTATATTGAGATTTAGATGATATCATACCCCATGATATGTGAAGAGTTCTGTAGAATTCTCTCTGACAGTTTGAGTTTTAAGTGTATGGAATAATTTGCCCACTGCTGTTCTGACTTAGGCCATTGTGTAGCAAAAGCTGTAGATTTTGTCTTGAGTGGCTGTAATAGAGTCCATTATTGCATCTGCTGCATGCCAAGTATTTTCTTTAGTAGCAGTCTCATCTGTTGTATTTTAGCTCATTGATTCAGTGTAAAATCAAGAAAACACAGTTTTTAAAGTAATTTTAAAAGCTCCAGTAAACCTTCTACCCTGTTAGAACAGGATCCTCTTAGAATGTAGGATCTTAAAAGTCATTGGCCAATTTGTTCCAGAGCCTGAAGCCTGTCAAGTTTTCTAAGCAAGCTTAGAAATGGAGCACTATTTGTTAAATACCACACTCTTTGTATGAGATACTGAATAACGAAGTCAGACTTTAATTTTCCAGAGCCTCTTCCTGCCTCTCAGGACACTTGCTGTGGAGTTCAAACATTGTTTTCAGGCTGGTGAGGTAATTCCTAGTGTACTCTCTGCATGCGGATGCACATCTGTTAACTTGTATGGGAATTACACCAAATTCCACTTAAATTCACAAGTACTTTTGTGATATTGGTTTTAATTGGTTCCCCATAGTTGCAGGTGCTGAAGTGACCAGAATATGATAAAAGGACAACCCACACAGATATTCCCTGTGGTCTGTATCTTCAGCCTTGATTTCTAAGTGAAATTGAAGTGAGATTTTCTGCAGTGTGCAATAATGCTTACAAGGTGATTTTAAAGTATCCTGTGCAGCAGAGTCTGTGTACAATGCTGCCTTCCTTTTAAGGAAAAGAGAGCAAAGATTGAAGGTACAGGTGATCCAAACAAACAGAGTGAACTAAAATTCTCAATTACCAAATACTCTCCAGTTAAGAGACAAGGCTCTACTATGCCAGTGCAAGGTGAACTACTAATATAAAATGCTCTTGGTCAGGATTGGCAGGAGTTTCACACTAATCGAGAGGTCCCTGATGAAGATCTTGCTGTCTGGGTTGTGAGAAATTCAACTTTCTTCCCTGGAACCTGTCTGGAATACCTATTATCTTTCCCTACAGTAACCCTGCTTTGATAAATCTGCCTGAGCACCATCCTGTCCTCTCAACTAGGTTTTAACTAAAAATATACATACAGAAAATCTTCAGGTTTTGACTAGAAATATCTAAAGAGTCCTTAAATGCAGCTGACTGTTTGCAGTAAAAAGGAGGTGGTAAAAGTTTGAAAGTTGGCCGCTTTGCAATATAAAGTAGTAAAAGGCAATTCAAACAAAACCTGGAAGTTCAGTCATGATTGTGGAAGTGAATGTGTTTAATAAGATTCCTTTCCAGATATTTGTAGTCAAGCAGAATCTTTCTCCGTGGTGACAAAATGAAGTCTGTCATTCTTGGCACTGTTGCCTACATCTGTATAACTGCCACTAAAAAAAGCAGTTGCCTCAATATCAGTAACTTAAACTATAATGCTATAGTATTTGAGGAATAATTTAAGCAAGCTATTAATTTAAAACTGAAAAAATTATATAGTTCTAGTTTTAAAAATTTGATAGGAATGAAAGATGAGTCTTCTGTAATGTGTATGGTATGATGGGGGCTTCAGGTATTTGAATAGTCAGAAAATCTGTTTTTAAGGACAAGTATTTACATGGTTCTGTGAAAAGGAAATGTCACTAAGTGGAAAAACAAAAGGCAAGGCACTTTACCTACAAGCAGCAGTTTGTTATTAATGCAGTCAGTGGTATGTTTGGAAAGTGTACCGGCTCTCGCTTCAGGCTTACAATACTTTATGGTGCCATACCCATGAACAAAAAAAAGTATTTTTTCATTGCAACTCAAAGCAATAACTTCTTTTTAACTTAAAGGCGCCAGAAAACTCTTTTGTCTAGTCTTTCACTTTGGGCAGCACGTATCTTAGCCTGAATTTCCAGGTTAACTGATTTTTTTAATATTTGTTTTTTTCTTTTACTGTTCAACAGATAAAGATAACTTGTATGTAGAAATAAAATGTGTTACATAAAACTATATTTTGAACCATGTATGAATATACCTTAATTAAGAGATCAGTATTTCATACATTTTTATCCTGAAGCATGAGGCTGGTAGCTTGTTACAGACAGTGATGCAGTAGAGCTGATATAAGCAGACAGATGATGCATTTTGTTATCTGAAATATTGTGAAGGGCTGTGGGAAAACCAGTATGTGTTTAGACTTAGGAGTAGTTTGCCTCTTTTGTCTCTGAAAGCTTCTCTTTTTTCCAATTTGATGTCAAAACATTATGCTGTGCCTAAAGAAACAGAAGGAATTAATGTTTGGTTACACTGCTATGTATTTAGGGCCACTTACATCCTCATGTCCTATTTGGCAAGTGGAGAAGGTGAAACTGTGCTGCTTGTCCCTGCTTTCAGCTCCTTGGATCCCAGATGGTGAGAAAGCAGCACTGTCAAATGAAGGAAAGAGGAAATATGGGCGAAAATAGGAGATGGCATTCTGAGAAGTCAAGCCTCGACTTACGAGCATTTTGACACCTGGCAAGCCTTGACCAGCAAGCGGGAATTTAAACCTGCCCCAGTTTTAGCTGCTTTTGTTTATTTTCAGTGAGGCTAGCTGTCTTCTCCTGCAAACATATCCTTTCTTTTCTCTGTGCCTAAAAAAAAAATAAATTAATCTTGGAATGGCAACATAAGTCTGAGTTCTTTTTGGCTCAGTCTTCTCAGAGCATCTCTTTGTATTATAGATAGTTGAGGTCTAAGAACTGTGGCAGGAAGTAATGGTTGGACAATCAGTGGGAAGGCTCAAAGTTTTAGAATTCAGACCACACATAAAATCAGTATTAGTTGAAACTCTTCTGAGAAAACATGAAACACTACTTTGGTGCTCAAACTCAAAGCTGGAATTCATAGGCAGCAAAACTCACAACCATCATGTGAAGCAGACTGGAAATAATTTTCCTAAAATTCACATGGTATACTAAGACAGTTTCATGTATCTGGTCCTTATTCCTCAATACATAAATAAGTCAGAATGCACCTGTTTGCTCCATCTTAATTCTCAGCTTCATTTTTCTGATTGTTGGAAAGCTATTCTAGGAAATTCTTGCGGTTGCTTGCCAGGACCATACTTTACTTGTGGGACCATGTGACCCGAACAGTAGTAGTTTGAACTACCTTGGAGCCTTGCAGAGCAGAGTAGTACAAACTTCTACTATCATAAGGGTTAAGGGGATGCGTTATTTAGTGTCCTTTCCGCTGCCTAGTCCTCATTGCCTTGCTTTGGGAAGAAAACAAGGAGGGTAAGATTTTTGAATGAGAGGAAAACAATTGTAAGATTGTTTTAGTGAGAGAAGGAAGAGCTCGTGTTGAAGGAACAGAGATCATCTTTTCTTGCCTTTTGCTTTGGGGTTATATAGGTGAGAATAGCAAATGAGGCTCAGTCCTCACAGATAACTTAATGTTGTCTTTTGGGGTTTTTTTTTGTACTTAGACATTTGAAAAAAAAACAAAAAAAATATTTCTTTCTCAAACTTCTGGGGTATTTCCACCAATTACTTATGCTTTGTCCTCTTAATCAAAGTCAAGCATTGCAGCATTGAGTAGCAACTGGACAAAGACACAAAAATGTCACTAGTTTTCCCATGATCAGAAACCGCAGATCCTTAGGTATGCCTGCCCATGGCAGGGGCTTTGGAACTAGGTAATCTTTAAGGTCTCTTCCAGCCCAAACTATTCTATGATTGTATGATATGGTCAGTCTAACTGGTAGCCGTAGATGACCAGGATTGTATATGTGACTCAGAATTTTAGTCAGTGAGCTATTTGCAAGTTTAAGAAATAGGGGTTTCCTTGGTGGCTGGGAATGAAGGGACTTGCAGAATGAGAATTAGATGTAATTGAACAAACAGAATTTTAGAGGGTAAAGGCAGCATTTCAATATGTAGCTCTCTGGAACTGGAAAGTATGGAGGAGTATCTCTGCTGTAGTCTGTTCATAACGTACTCTATTTCCTTAAGAACTGGCTTGGGAAGAAAAAAGATTTCTGACATAAATTCTAACACATAATTTTATCTATTTCCTAATAAAATCTCTATCAGCTTTGAAATAATACTTTTAGTTAAAATGTACTCCCACTTTCAAACTTGCTCTTTTTATTCTGTCTGAGTCAAAATTTGTTTAGGGAATTCTTGGCTGGTTTTAGACTTAGTCTCAGTCTGAAAGGAAGAGTTCTGCTTTATGGGAGCATTTCTACAAGAAGATAGGAATGATTAAATTCTAGATTCAGTGACCATGAAATCACATCACACTGCCATGGTATTGAGTTCAACATTTTCCTCATCAAAGAGATCTTTTTTTGAAAGGCTGCCTTGAGTGCATTCTAAGGATTTTTCCATCCCTAATTATTATGAGCTGGTTGGAAGAACTGTGCATAACTGTTTTCTTGTGAACTGATGGATGAGTATGCACTGTACAGAGTTTGATATACAGCTAGATCATGGTATAACATTTAATTGTTAAATATTTTTGGATTGAACTTCACAGATAGTCAATGCCTTCAGAAGACTTCTGCAGGCCTACTGAGGAGTAAGTCTGTCTCACTTTCACAAATGAAAAAAATTCATGAAAGTGAGTTTTTGATTCATCTGACTTAGTTTTGTTTGTTTGTTTCTTTATTCAAGAGCTAGTGACACAACAGCAATAAAAGTTAAAGCTGTTTAATATATCAATCTGTATAGTGCCCAGATGAAGCAAATCTTTATTCTAATGTGAAGAGTTGCAGTAGGCACTTCCTGCTTCAGAACTTTGTGCTTTCAAATTTCTCCCTTCAATAGTTATTTCACTAATTCAGTACACTAGAGATACGTCACAATATGACTAGAAATTTTGTGAGGCTATTAAGGCATTGGTCATAAGATGCCTAATTACCTAGAGTTCGACTTATTAAATACGTAGATCCAAATTTAAAGAAAAATAAATATAAGTTCATAGTGGATTGGTTTAGAGCTTTCAGACTGTTTCTTAAGGCCAGGTATTATGCTCTAGGTATTTAAGGGATTGGTTTTCAGTTTATGTTTTTCATTCAAGTAAAGTTACTTTAGAGGAGTGAAAAAATAAAGAAAATATATTCTGGGCTGCAGATGAGATGAACTGTAACTCCATAGCAGTTTATAACTTTAAATGCAGCTTGCTGTGTATGAAGAGCTGTATTGATTTGCTGCTTAAGATGCTGGACATGCATGTGTGACTGGATTCTAAATGAGGTCTGGAATTCAAATACTTTTGTTTCCATGTGTTGCAAATGATGGGAACAATTGCTTTTCTGACTCTGTCACTGTATTTTCTTAAGCTAATTCTGATCCATTTCTGTCTTGTATTCTCTGATCTGCTTTTGAAATGAGTATTTCACTTAAATGCATGCCTCTCAATCTTTAAAAACATCTTTGAAACTTAATTCTGCAACATATTTTTATTTTTGATGCAAAAAGGTTAATAATGTCTTCAATCCCAGAAGAACTGTTTCTGTGCTGTTTCTGACTCATCGGCTTTTGGTTGGATGTTAATCTAGTGTTAAAAAGAAACAAAAAAAAACTCACATGGAAACAGACAAGTCCAAAACAGTCACAAAACCAAACCTCATCATGTCTTCCATCATAAATTTCTGTAGTTGATTTCTCGTACATTTTCTAACTTCACCAATATCTGTATGATGCTTAAAAATAGGAAATTTTATTTCCATCTGTGACACACAGAAATGCCATATGAACCTACAATTTATTGATGGGTTCCAATTAAACGTATTTCGTCCACACTGCTACATTCTTGTTTTGAAGGCATGGTGTAACAATTTTAAAAAAATAAAGGCAAAGCAAACAAAAAACTCACTTAAAATTGAATCATAATTTAAATATTGCCTTTTATTAAGGTAGATAATGATTGTGGAAGATTTTAGCAAAAATACCTAAATGATTTGTCAGAGAGGGAATGTATCTAGGTGTATGTAATTGCTTCCACATTTTTTCATTTTTTAGAAGATACTTTTTACATGTTTGCAAGGTAACTCCCACTCAGTGGCTGGTGAAGTGCTCTAGTTTAAGCAACATAATGAGCAGCTAGTGAGGATGGTTATCCTGGCTGCCAAAGGGTTTCTCAGAGTTGCAGTGACTGCCATATTAATGTCAAGCTGTCATGGGACTAAGTGACGGTTTTAAAGTGTGTTTGGTGGGTTCGCGGGTAGCTGGGTTTTTGAATGCTATAGCAATGCTGGCTGTTTCCTAAAATACTAAGACACAAAAGGTGAAATCCAACTAGATCTGTTTGGCTGTGCACAATAATCATGAGTGTGAGGTGTAAAGGAGGAACTGCCATTTTCCAAGAGGATTGCATCATTTAGCTTAAGACTGAATTTCTGCCTAAGGTGACTGACATACCCAAGATCCTTGTAAGTTCCTCCATAGAAGAGTAATCCTCTTGGCCTCTCCCAGAGTTACTGTGTGGTGGATGATACAGTAACAATCATCTAATCAAGATGCTTTTACAGTTTATCATTAATAGGTGTTTTTGGGAGGTGATGATGTTTGAAAATGTAATGTGACTCACTGCAGTGCAGAGCACTAATGGCTCTAAATGAAGACAAAGCTGCTATTCATTGATTATTAAAAGTGCTGTATAGAGAACTTTGGAAAAGTAGATTTCAGATATGTCAAACCAGCCAGTTTCCAGAGTTGTTGAGATTAGACAGTTAGTGTTTAACTGTCATCTGTAAAATTTTATATTCTCACTTGAAAGATGTAATGACCCCTGTTTCAAGAGCACTAGAATGTATGTAGAACGTAGAAGCCTTCAGAGCAAGTAGAATTTTGCTGTATTAAAGTTTAAGGCTATACATTTCTTAATTGGTTATCCATGAGATTCTGAAGGGGGAAAACTAGTGTTTGATCACACAGTCATTCAGTCTAGTGCTTCCTAGTGTCGAACCCTTTGCAGTGCTGCTAGTGTGAATTATATATGTGACTCACATATAGTATGCACATTTTTTTTTCTTTTTAATACATGGCTCATTTAGCAGTACATTATTGCCCATTTTGCATGGAAGGAGAATAACCCAGAGGCCATGATAGTTGAGCCAGTGTTAAATAGCCTTCATTTAGTATTGCTTTCTAGAAGATATGTGAAACTCGGTCTAGTAGAATGCTGTAAAGTGTTTCAAGGTGATCACTGGGGTTGACAAAAGAGACATGAATAGATACAAAGAGTAAATTTAGATAGGCACATAAACTTGTACAGCTTTTGAGTTTGTTTTGCACTCAGTGTTGTGTAGACTCGCAGTGGAAACAGAACCTGTGTATACCCTGTAGGTATAGATAGGATTCCTGACACATCTGCTTTATTGGGTGTGTTATGTTTGGATGCATAGGCCACTGAGCAAGCAGTGAATCTTTAATACTAATCTCATTTCGTAGTAACAGCTAATCTTTGCATTTCAGTAGTTGTTCCGGTCTAATTTTGCTGCTGCCTTTCTGGTACTGCCTTGATCTTCTGTACTATTTGATACAAGTTTTGAAATCACATGCTGCACCATGCACCAGTTTGGCTCTCAGTGCTTCCACTGTCAATGAGGAGATTTCTGGCAATAGTTTGCTACATTCTTGTCAATAGTGTGATCAATATACTGAGTCCAGCTGTGCTTGCTATTCCAAGGTAGCTTCTTAAAAACAGTTACCTACTTTGTGGAATGCTAGTATCTCTTTTTTTTTTTTTCTTTTTTCTTTTTTTTCATATTAATCTGCTTTTGCTTATCTATTCCAAAGTAAATTTAACATCAAAACACTGTTCTGTGCATTTAAAAATTCTCATTCTAAGAACCAATACTAAGTTTTTAACTTCATGGAATGATAAGGTGTTACATCAGTATTTACTTACTGTTTAACTGTGTCTCTGGGTGCAGAAGTGCATGCAAGATATATCTTCAGAGTGGGAAGCCTTTTACTTTTCTTGGTTGTTTGGGCAAATGGGGTGCACAAAAATAAGCAATCTTGCTGTTTAAGTCTTGATTATTTTAGAAGCTTTCTTTAACTGCCAGCATCTAAAAGCAGAGAAGAGCGACTTTTCCAATAATACTCTTATTTGGCAGACCATATGGATAAAATTATTTTTGGAAAGAGTTTAAGTAGAAAAAAAATAGATGACACACCAGCTTTAGTAGATTATGCAATACAATGATTATACAAATTATTCACAGAAAGTGGAAATGGGAGTGACTTAACATACAGCAACAGATAAGTAACATGTAAATAAAATACACATTTGACTACAGAAAGTGTCTAAAGCTGCTTATAGAATTTTCATGGAGGTTAGAAGTTATACTGATTAAAAGAATACTTGTTTAAGAAAACATGTAATGCAGGAAGTCAATTTTCCTGCTGTTGAAAAGTTAGCCTTATTGTTTAAGTAATCTTTAAAAACCTGATTCTGACTTAATAATACACTAATTTGAGCATTTTTATATTGCCTTTTTTATTATTTTCCAAAATCGGAGCAGTCTTCTTTGTTCATGGTTTTTAACATACATTTTGTTTATAATAAGTAATATTCATGGTTGTTGTTGGTGGTACCTAATATTTGGAAGGGGAGGTGTCAAGCAAACTTTATTTCCTTAATTCTTATACCTGTATTTTTCACGGACTATTGTCGGACTTGGTGGATTTACAGTGTAGTAAGTGCATATACCTATGTCTCTTGACTGGGAATCAAATGTCACAGATGTTGGTGGTGTTATACAAGCATGACCTACATGTGCCATGTTGTGAAAAGACTGGAAAAACATTTTGTTTTTTTCAATCAACAACATGAATTTCAGTCTAAAGTAACAGGTTTTTTTTAATAAGGTGCCTATACTTACATGGTCATATGGTTGTGGTTTTTTTCCTTCTCTGTTTCCTAAATTGAGAAGATGAGAAAGAAATTATTAATACTCAGTGCTGAATATGAGAAATTTAAGCAAATTAGCATGGGGAGAAGAGAACAGTAACGTAATTGATAGTGCATCTCTCCTGTGAGGAAAATCTGAGAGAATTTGGTTTATTCAACCTGAAGAAGAGAAGGCTTTGGGATGACCTAATTGTGGCCTTCCAAGAGCCTACAAGAAATCTGGAGAGGGACTTTTTACAAGAGCATGTAGTGATAGGACAAGGGGAAATGCCTTCACACTGAAAGACAGTAAGTTTAAGTTAGATATTAAGAAAAAAAAGTTGTTATGGGGGGGGTGGTGAGGTTGCCCAGAGAGATGGTGGATGCCTGGTCACTGGAGGTGTTTGGGACAGACTGGATGGAGCTCTGAGCAGCCTGATCTACTGACAGGCGTCCCTGACCGTGGCAGGGAGATTGGAACTGGCTTTACGGTCCATTCCAACCCAGGCCATTGTGTGATTCTGTGACTGTAAGAATGAAATGGAAGGACTTTTCTTGTTGTTCTGGGGTTTTTTATGGGATGTTGGTAACTTACGTTGATAATGGCTAAAATATATCCAGTTTTGAGTAGTAGACAGCTTGTTTGGCATCATACCACCATTCTGACAATAAGGAATATGCTTTTCAGTATGTTATCCTGGAAAGAGAATACATTCTACTGTCAGAATCAGTGACATGTATTTGTTTCGTGGGACATTGTAGAAAATACACCAGCAAAACAGCTACTGACAAGTGAAGTAAACAGCATGTTCCTGAATCACAAAGCCCATTTCAGTTATATGTTTTTTTATATGTTCAGTGACGAACAAGAAACCACCTCAAGCGTCTATTACAAAGGTGAAGCAATTCGAAGGCTCTACGTCTTTTGTCAGGAGAACGCAGTGGATGCTCGAGCAGCTACGCCAGGTCAATGGTATAGACCCTAATCGGGTGAGTTTGAACAGTTCTAGAAAATTAAAATTGAGCTCTTATGTAACTGATTTGTGAACCAGGCATTCTTTCTCTGTTCAAAAGGCATCTGGAAATATAAGATACTGTTTTAAGTGCAAATTCTCAATAAAGAAATAATTCAATGAAATATGTGAACTAAATTTTAATGGGAAACATGGGAGGAGACTAAAACTCAGTCATATGGGGTTCTTTCTTCTTGTTTTTCCATACTTTATTTCCTACTTTCTCTTATCTTTCTAAAGAGCAAAGTAAGAGCCTTGTTTGCTTCAGCTATAAGCCTCTTGAGGTCTGCTTTGGCATGCAGCTGTGCTGTGAGATAGAGCAATAGGTAGAAGTAAGAACAGAAGAGGTTACTGAAGTTCAAGTTTGTGAAATCTTGTGAATCCTGATTTTTTTCTAGGACAGTCCTCAGATATTTTGGCATTTCTTATGTTACAAAGTGTGGTAGTGTCCTTTAGCTGCAAATGGCAAGTGAACACTGATTTTAAAAAAAGCTACCAAAAATAAAACAAATCAACCTTATATTAAATAGTTGTGGAATTATTCCTTTAATTTGGGCTGTAAAGCCCACCTTGAGCTATCTCAAGACAGAGTTGTACTAATACATTATAGGCTTACGAATACAATTCTACAGTAGTAAAACAACATAATTAGAAGTTAGAAATGTGGCTCATATCATGTGATCACAAAGAGATTTAGTGGGTTCTTTTTATAGCAAAATATTTTTATGACTAACTCCCTTGGTTGCTTCAAAGCTGTGCTCTGATCAGCCACCTAAGCATATTAACTATGAAGCACCAAATTCTGTTACTACCCAAGTCTTGGTTAGTAACTAAGTACCTAGTACCAAGTCCAATTACTACCTAAAGTCTTGGTACAAAAAAAGAAGCCCTTGGCCACTGCCCTATGAAATGCAAGGAGTGGAATTATATTTTCTCTGGGTAGAGGAACTATGAAAACAAGAGAAATGACAAATAAGGGATATGAGTTTTAGGCCCTTTTACAGCATCTGCTATGTACATAACAGATTGAAAGTCCTACCACATTCTTAAGCTTAGAAATGTTCTTTTCAAACTTGTCTTCCTGTGAATTCCTAGTGTCATCAGTTGGAAAAGAACATTTACATGAGATTGCAAAGCAATGTTTAGCAAATATTGCTGAATATATACCTCTACTTCTTGCATGAAATCCTTTTATTTTGGCAGCTGATGCTGGTATAGAGCTTCACTTTGATTTTTTTCTGGGAAGGGTCTTCTGTTCATGTTATTCTGAGTCCTTTGCAACACATTGTGAAAATGCATTTAATACAATAACTAGGACTTGTTACTTGCTTAGGTTATTTTTTTGATTGAGCATGGAGAGCAGAGTTAAATATTCTATAGTATAGTGTGACCATAGATTTTGTGTTGAGAAGCATAAATGCTTACATAATATAGAAGACACAAGTAACTATATATCTGTAGGTAGCAAGGGTTTCCTATGAGAATTTGACTTTTAATGTTTTGATCTAAATTTTTCTTTTTCAGATGTTTTTATCATAGCTGACTATTCCTCATTAAAAATAACAGTATGAAAAAAAACCAAACTTCCTGCCTTTTTGGTCTTTTTCATCCAAAAATATGCAATAATAGCAGGATGGTTATGAGTTGCATAACCTTTCTGCTTTTTGCAACAGAGTACATTTAAAAAAAAAAAATCTTTGTCCAGATCATTTCTAAAACTGGAATAATAGCAGGGTGTTTTCTTTTCTTCTAGGATTCCCCAGAATTTGATTTACTGTTTGAAAATGCGTTTGACCAATGGGTAGCAAGCACAGCCTCAGAAAAATGCACATTCTTTCAGATTCTACATCACACTTGTCAACGATACCTTACAGACAAGAAGCCAGAATTTATCAACTGCCAATCTAAAATTATGGGAGGTAAGTGAATCAAAGTTGTAATACTTTGCAGTTGGACATGAAATGATTTGCAGGTGATATATTTTGTGTTCAAATAAGCTTGCAGCGTAACGACATCTTGAAATGATAGGTCTGAACATGCTAACTTAGCAGTAAACTTCTAGGCTTTAACATTTCTCCATCAAGTACCACTCCATACTTTTCTGTTACTGTTTTGATTCCTGGTTTTCAGCTCTAAAGGTTGCATGCCCTGCCCACCTTGTGAGAAGTTATTTTCCTCCCTCTTTTTAAGCAACCTTGATTTTGATTTGTCTCTCTTAGTTCATCCCAAAATGTTTCTGGGTGGCCTGAAACATGAGCTAAAAGCTTCTTCTGCATTACTGTTTCCTCACAAGTGGAAGTGAGTGGCTGCATGGTGCCTAATTTTCAGCTGGACTTAAACCATTACACTTTTATAAGTCACATATCTTGAGGTGAATTTCCAGAATTAGATTACAAAATGTCTGGTAAGGTAAAAAAAGTGGGGTCAATATGTGAAATAATCAGTATTAATCTACTTCCTGAGTAACAAAACCTGTTTTGGGGGGATTTTCACATATTTCACCAGGTATTCTTTAGGAAAATCAAATCGTTTAGTTTTTCCTAGTTACTTCTTTAGTCTGAAATTTCTGAATATAGAGGGGTTTTTTGTGTGTTCTAAACCAGAACACTTAAAACTTTTACACCTCCTGTGTTCAGTGGGTATAAAAATTTATTTTTCTCAATGAGCCCACAAAGTGTAAAAGAGAAGTGCAAGCTGACTTGAGATTTCATTTAGCTGGGGTTTTTTTCCTCCCAATAGGCACAACTTATAAGTATAGGCAGCATTACTCATTTCTTTGGTAATTCACCTCTCATACATCTAGAATACATTCCTGTATGTTATTATTTAGAAGTATTATTTTGTGCAGAGACCTTTATGTGTTCTTTTTTTCTCACTATTATTTTGTGCCTTTCCTCTAAAACACCATAAATTTAAGTTGAAGGGAGAAGCCATCTCTGGTTTGGTGCTTTCATTTTAGCTGCTGAAACTGATACAGATAACTTTGTCAATCATCATTTTCTTTTAGTGTCTGCTCAAACTAAGAAAAACCATGCAAAATTTCTTGTGTCTTCTCTCATTAATTCCTTTTCCACATTAATAGGATTTCCTTTGTTTTCTTTTTGGTGTGGTGGTGAGAGGGATCTGTACTAATGGGTGGGGATATACTCTACAATTTTTCCATTTCAAACGGGAAGTCTCATGTTGGTTATCAGTTTGCTGATGTTTCTCGCTTCCATCCTTCCTGCAAACAAGTTGTATTAGTAAACAACCACACATTTCGCCTTAGAACTTATATTATTCTCCTAACCTTGACCTGCCCAAAATTGAGTTCTTGGTTCAACCGACTCAGTTATTAACTTTACCCTAAATAACTGTCATCACAGTGGGAAAAAAAATTGCCACTGAGGTTCATAAATATCTGCTTTTTCAACACACACTAGACCCTACCATGTTCCATGAAGCATACCCATATTCTTACTTTGACACCTTCCTATATACAGTGGGAGTATTTAGTAATCTTCTGATAGCAGGTGGTGACCATTTCCATATTCCTTGAACATCATTCTGACTCTGCACAAATCCAGTCTGGGTGTGTACATGCACAGTGCAGCGTACAGACATCCTATAGGGACTAATAAGTCTCCTCATGGATACAGTGCTTCTGCTGTTCTTCACACTGTCAACTTTTTCCTCACACTGGGTGATACATTCCTTGTGGGCAGGTTTTGATTTGACAGAAACTGTAACAACTGTAAACCAAGTAATAGTTGACCCTAAATTTCAGTGGCTTGCTGTGTGTCACTCTCACTGAGCCAGCTGTGTGTATCAAAACCCGTTTAGTCCAGAACCTGAAATACCAAGGGGTATTCTCTGGAAAATATGGTGAAATGGGTTGTTGATCTCAAATTCATCCCTGCTAGAGAAAGCAAGGTCCAAATGTAGCTAAACAAACCAAAGAACATACACCTGAGAACAAAACTTGAAAGTTACTATATCCAGTTGAGAATTTACAACTTCCATTTTTTTGTTGTTACTGTTTTGTTGCTGTATTTTGCTAACTAGTCAAAGCAGTATATTCAAATCATACTTAAATCTTAGTGTGGCCAGATTTCAGATAAGGCTTGTCACTTCATCCCTCAACCAAGGCAGCATAATGTTTTAAGTGATATTCTTGTCAACTTTCTGAGGATGTGAAAAGTAATACCTTTCCTTTTGGATGGTTAGCCAGTTTAACTTCTAATACTCTACGATTGTTAAAAAAAATAAATTATTAGAATTATATATGCATACACCCACATGCTTTTTAAAATCATTGTACAGATATGCACAACCTATGTGTAATGTATATCTTGTAGTTTATGTGTGTTTTCAAAAATTTTTTAAAAAATAGCCCCCAAAGAACACTTTTTTCCCAAGTGAAACTGAAGATGAAAGAACTTGAAGGGCTTGTTTACAAGTCTGCTTATCTTATTGAACCTTACTCCTTCCTAAAGGATAAGAGTGAAGAAAGTGAAATTCTCCTGTTCTGAAGGAAGTGCTCAGGAGCTTGGATTTAAGTAAATAAGGGTGTTCCTGTGGAACTCCAGACCCTTTTTGTGGCCTTCCTCCTTTTACCTCCTCTCTCTCTCACACACACACTTCCCCCTACAGCCAGAGCCCTGCCACTGACTCTTCTGCAGAATCATTTTTTGCCTTTTTTTAATTTGAGTGTCATGTAGGAGTGTAGTCTGCAGAGTTAAATAGGCTAGACTGTTTTCTGTAACTTGATTAATGACATCAGTAATCGCAGCAATAATGAGAACTGACTGAAGGTGTGGGTGCTAATTCTGAGAACAAAGAACAAATTCAAGTTTAGGCAAACTGTAAAAAGATTCCACCCACTAGTGTCTTAGGCTAAATATTTCAAGTTTGTCTTTTGTTTAGAATTTATGTGAGCCCTCTCCATAGCTTATGTGCATTCTGGGTGATATTTTGGAGAGGAAAGGTAGGCATTGGGGCTAGAGGGCTTTTTTTGCTGAGGTAGGAAATATTTTCCCCTTTTGTACCTTTATAATGTACAGGTTCTGATACTGGAATGTGTCTAATTTGGAGTATCTTTGTGTTATGTTGTTGTTTGGTGGCCATATTAGGTTGTTTTGCTTTTACATCAGCAATATAAAGAGCAAAGTTGGAGATGGCTGGTGTGCAGAAATTTCGTCACTGAGAGGTTGTGTTAATTAGAACAGTTTGATTCTTGACATAACGTTAAGCTGACATTGAGGATGAATTTGACTCTCATTTCTCAAGAGAGGCTTGAGATACAGCATTTGAAGCTCTTCAGAGATTAATTCCGGGCCTATAATAAAGAACAAACATTTGCTGCCACCTTTAGATACATACTAGAAATGCATTTGGTTTTAAGCTTTGTCCTAGTTATATGCGTTGGTATTTAACAGTTGTTCTGCTGAGTTAATCAAAATATTATGGGAAACCCAAAACAGTGGCATCTTTACCTTTGTAACCTTTCCTGTAGGACACCTTGGAGGGATTATTAATGAATCATTCTTTTTTTCTCCAAGAATAAAATGCCAGTGCAAGACCAGTAATGAGTACTTTTTCCATACAGTGTTTCTCATCTTGGCTTACCACATTTGAGACCTGGTAAGGATACAGTGGTGTATACCCTACTGAGCAAGATTAATGACTGACCAGAGGAGAGGAACGAAAACTTGTGTTAGGAATTGCCCTGAGCATCCTGATCGTGGCATCCCTGTCCTTGGGGGGGATTTGGAACTAGATGATCTTTAAGGTCCCTTCCAACCCAGGCCATTTTATGATTCTGTGAATTAGGATGGGAAGACAATTTTTCCCCTCCCTCCTGCACATACCTGGTAGCTGATTGATTGTTTCAGTTCTTACCTGACGGACATTGAAAGAAGTGTGTTTTTGAACATACTATTCTTGCAGACTTTACTTGCAAATTAATTACGTTGATAATTAATTTGACCCCCCAAAAAAAGGATTAATTTGCGATACATGTTATTTTGATGGTGTTTTGCTGATCTAAAATGACCAATCAGATGACTCTTAACCATGCTTCCATACAGAAACAACGATTTTTTTTTTGCATTTTATTTGGGTATTTCTTGCCAGCATATGCCAAATACTCAGTTATTGTCAGTCTAGAGATTAAAATATTAGAAACTAATTTTCTGCTGCCAAAGACCATTTCAGGTGCTTGCTTTTATGCCCTGCGTATTCATGTCAAGATTAATTCTGCTTTCAGTTTTATTTAACTGGATATATTTTAGTGATCTTAAGCATAAACGCTACGTGTTGAGATTAGAATGGATAAGAATAGTTGAAATCTTTTTCCATAGAAATATGGCATATAATCAGAGCTCTAAATTGACTTTCTAGAAGGGGAATATTGTAAAAAAAAAAGTACATTATGTTCCTGCAGAATCTGTAGGGATATCTATAGGGATACATAAATTGAGAAGGGACATTTATGGTTATAAAGGTTGGTTCCTTTTTTGATCTGTATAACTCTGAGACAAGATAATGTAGAAAGCATTAAGCAATATATTTGCTTGCCCTTTCTGAAGATTGAAGGTCTAAATGAAGTGTTTCCTTCCAGATGCAGAATATTGCTGTTTGCCATAGAAATGGGATTCTTTTTTTTTCTGTATCAAATTGTTATGTTTGGATGTTTACAGAGCCAGATTGGAGTTCTGTGCTTTGTTATAGTTACCAATTCTGAAAGTTTCTGGTTGGTTAGACTGTCATTAAGTATAAATATTAATAATTATTGAAAATATTACTTACTTAAGTTAGCATTAATTTTTAAAATGTATTAGATTAGAATTTAAAGTGTTCAAGTTTAAATATTATTTTTTAGTTTGGAAAGCAGGTAAAGGTTATGTTAATAAGAAATTGACCCTAGTGAGGTATTTCCTAATTTATAACCAATATACATTATGCAGTAACATCCTGTCCTGGCATCAATGGCAGTATCTAAGAACATTAATGGGAGAAGGTAAGTTTTTCAGAAAGACATTTGTGACCCGTCCATTCAGCTCTTAATCCTTGTTCTGTATATTCTCCAGAACTCCTAGAGTTGTAAAACAGAGTTGCTTTTTTGTTTCTTTTGAAGAAGGGAAAAAAGCAGTCCTGGGTGATAGACAAATGAAATCTGTAAAAGGGAAAATTAATTTCTAATTCCAGTAATTTGACTAAACTTCATATTTTAATATACTGTATTGATGTAGGAAGGCAGAGACGTGAAACTCTATGGTGATGTTGAACCCTAGAAGAAACCAAAGCGGGTGAATGTAGTTGGCTTGGAAAACTATAAATAACACCCTTTTCTTTTTTTAAATTTAATTTGAACATTTATTAGCACTAAAACTGGATAGGAATATTCTAGGAATAGTAGGAGGATAAAAAAAGTTACTCTGCAGCTGGGAGGTGATCCGTTTGTTCCACATTGTAATAAAACATAATCCTTTCCGGGTCACCTGGAGTAGAACTTCCAGATTCAGGAGCGTGGTTAAAGGAATAAAGAAATAAAGACGTAATTTTAGTTGTTCTTTGTGCTATTACATAGTTAATTTTGAGTCCAGCAAAACTAAATCTACAACAAAGAAATCCTATTAAGTATTGTATTGCTGAACAGTGTTCCCTCCGTATTTTCATCTCTCCTCCATTTCAGTCCTATGTACATTTTTTTTTAAAGTCTGCTGGAAATGCTGTTGCATAAAATAGGGCATTTTAATTCTGTCTAATTTTGTTTTCCCCCCCATGATTTTAACAGTCATTCTATCCTAGCTTAATTATATATATATTCAACATCCACGTTTGAATAGGATGTTAGTCCCTACTCTTCTTTGACTTCAAACAAAAAGCTAGTTGTTGGGTGTCTAGCATCTTTTATTTGGGTCTCCAAAAGAGCATGTATATGAAAGCTTGCTCCTCACCCAGGTTTCTAAGCTCTTGAGATCTCTTAACATAAAAAAAGGTAAATTTAAAATACAAAATTGTAGGCCATCAGTCTGAGTAGCAAATAAAGAGAAAAATGTCATCCAGGCTACATAAGTCATTTGAAAAATAATACAGAATTTAGTTACAATGAATTGATATTTTGATATTCATGGATTAGCATTATTGTTTAATATAAAATATTAAGAAATAAAACACTGTGTGTAGTCTTGATGTTGTCTTAGGCCAAACTGTTTGATTTTTTGCTGTTTGAAATTACTTACGAAAGGATTGTTTCAGAATGCCCACTGTGACACGTTTGTAATTTTCTAAGTAGGTAATGTATTGATTTTCTTTCTCTTCACAGTATTTAAACTCTCTCATAAAATGCAAAACAGATTGGATCTACATCATCTTCACCTGCTGTAGACTTTATTGCATTACATAATTTTTCTTCATTAAAGTAATACATAGTTGATGGATCTATATAACATTTTCTGTTCTTTCTCCACTGCCAGACCACTAATATCAATTTTTTTTTCTATTTGCTTTTATTTATATTTGACAAAGATACAAAATTACTACCTTTGCCAGATACTGTTTCTGCTTATCAGTACATATCCTCAGTTTGCACACCTATTTAAACACTATTCTTCCTTTGTTTCCTTCTCTCCTCTTTCCTTCTCCTCTAAAGGCTAGTGCTAAAATGATGCTTTAAAACTGGTTATAGATTTGGGCAGGAAGGTACAGAGCACAAAGTCTCTCAAGAGTTGGCTTAAGGCTGCCAGTTAGGAAAATCATTGCTAGTCTGACCTGGACAGGCTTTTAGTCGCATGTCATTTCACTTAAGACAAATTAAGGTGTGTCAGACCCCCTTTATCCCTCTTCTGGGACCATAGCAGACTCTTCTTCATTCACTGTGAACTTCAGCTCGAGGTTAGTTGGCTGTTGAGCACCTGGATATTGCTCTACAAGGTTCATGCTTGATAGTGATGCAAAAGTGAAAAAATTCTAGTCCATCAGTTTCTCATTTAGAACATTTTCACAAAGTTGTGATTTAAAAAGCTGATGTAAACGAATCATAATTCAGCTAGTGAGTACTAGCCTTAATCTAGTTACAACAGTCTTGAAATCAGAGCATTTACTCAGGTCCTCAGATAGGCTTTGCAGCCTCTTCTGAGTGTAGCTGTGACGGTATTGTTTCCAAGACCATGGATGGCTAGCAGTCCACATCTGGAATGGCTACGTAGGCTGCAGTCATTGCAGGAATCTGAAATATACACACATTTTTCAATCAGTCAATTCAGAAAGAGCGTGTAGCTTTCTTTTTTAGCTTTTTTTGGTGGTAAATAGGTTAAACCCAAGGCTAAAACAAAAACTGGGATGTTACCCACTAGACTGATTCTGCTCTTTTTTTCCCATCTTAAAATGTACCTTGCAAGTCTAAGGAGCTGATGTGGCTAATGAGAGCAGAGGAAGAAACTTATCTCTGTTGTCAATAAGGCTTATCTTGTTTTGTTGCTTGTTAATGAAGATGCTGAACAGTCAGGATTATCGTTTTAGCTCCTACATCCTCTGTAATTGGTAGGACCTTTTTAAAATATAACGTTATGATACACATGGTATTGTTTGTTATTGTTAGAAGTAACTTGCAAGCATCTGTTTCACTCCCAGGCTTATAGGTATTACTGAACTACTAGCAGGAATAAAATAGGCTTTTTCTTCATATAAGAGTTGTGATAAATTGCCCTCTTTTGGCCTTAAAAGTACAAGGTTTCCGATACACAAAATAAATCTTATACGGATATAAATAACACTGAGAAGCAATGAGCTGACAAACTTGGGTTATATTAGAACATACTGCAATATGAAATATTCCTACAATAATACTACAATTGATACTGTAGACTTTATTTCATGTGTTGCAAATCAGGAAGACTGAAAAGTATGAGGTCAAATCTGAATATATTTATTGAGGTTTAAAGAGCAATTATAATACACTGGGATTTTTTTCTTTTTTCTGTCTTACATGCTTTGGACAAAATATGAGATTGATAAATTTTGATCTAAAAGTCTCTTCGCATCAACATAATGTGCAGTATTTGCCTGCCTTTTTATATTGACAGCTGTTCCTGACCACTTTTGGTATTGTTGGATATTAAAAGATCCAGATGTGTCAGAAGAAATTGCCTACCCCATATGAGAACAGGGGAAAGTACTGTAACCAGTCTTAATTTGAGATAATTTCTTACCCTGAAAGCTATGTCACTTTTTGGGGCAGAAAAAGATTTTTGAAAAGGTGGAACCAGTGTCTCTTGGGAGTACAGTGACTTAATGTTGCATGATTGGTAGAGGCTAAATTAAGTGCAGAATATGTACCACTTTTATCATAATAGTTACCAGACTTGATAACTAATGCTTTTTTTGAAGGTCATAAGCTTTCCAGATTTGGGTGCAAAGACCTACACAAGTGGTTTGTTTACTTTCAAAGAAGGTGAAAGTCCATAGAAATCCTTATGCTTGAAAGATAAATTGAGAAGTTTATGTTCAGATTTAAGTTCAGGTTCAAGTTTTCAAAGTTGTAAATCCAGTGAAGATTCTACCTTTTAGGAATGTTCTGTCTTTCAGATCACTTATTCGTCCTTTCTGGATAATAATTTAAATATTGAAATTATGTAGAGAACATTCCATTCATGTGGTACAGGATTTCATTAAATTGTAAGAGTATATTATCTTATAGGATTACAATCACAGAAGTACTGTTTCTGTAATCTTCTGTTTACTATCTCAAGCTGTTTAATAAGGCTTTCACGTCGCTGTTTAAGAGAGGTCAGAAATGTTTTTTCTGTTGGGTCTTTTTAGTGGCTTTTTCCTCTTATTCAGAAGAGCTCTTAACCAAGGCTATCATCACAGCACCCATACACATGAAAGGATGTGTAACAGTTGGCAAGGAGGTGACAGGGATGAAGAAGGAGGGGAAGAACATGTTTGTCCTGTGGACATTTATAATCAGCTGTTGTGTTACAGAAGTGATGGAAAGCCTTGGGCTAGTGTTAGTCTAGGAAATGTAACACCCTGGTAATGATGATGTTAATAAAACAAATGTGCTTGGCAAGGAGAGGCAGTTTATGAATGTGTGAAGTGCCACCATCAGTTGGAACTTCATCAGTCTGAATATGTTGATTTTGTAATACCTTTTTCTTCCTGAGATAGATGCCTAGAGTTCACTTAGTACTTTATAATTATCGTGGTATTTCTTGGGGATCATTCCAGACTAAGTTGTTCCTTACTGTGAGCAGTTTCATGACAATTTTAGCAGTGGAAGAGATTTTTCCTTCATGTCTTCAGTGCTGTGTTGCAGTAATGAGCAGCTCTTAACTTATTTTTTTTGTGGTGTAATTCTTTCTTCCAACAAAACGTATCATTTTGGTTGGTGAATGTAGCTAATATGTGGAAGTGACCTGAACCCTGACAGACTAGGAGAAACTTTCAGATTAACAAAACTTCTAATTTCCTCTTGAGCTTCCTGTGGTCGCGTCATTCTAAAGTGTTGTTTTCAGTGATTCCGTGTGGTTTGGAGTGTGGAAGAAGAGATGGTTTTTTTGTGAAATGCTGTCTATGAGAGCAACATTCAAGTTGATCTTTATTGACAGTAGTTGACTGAGACAGATGAGCGTAATGTGCACAATTAGCAGAGAAAACTATTCAGGCATAAACATAGTCACACCACCTAGGTGATTTGGATGATGCTAAAATATTTCCCTTAAATGTATGGCTCCAGAGTTATCTTATCCTATATAAAATCTGTTTCATCATTCTGAATATTTGCTACAGAAAAATACTCTGATTTTGAATCGAACTTGTTTGGATATTTCACCTTGTGATCATGAAGAAATGTAGTAAGTACAGCATTTCACTGCTGGCAGAAATGGCTGGAAGGATTTAACCAAGAAAAACCCCATACCTTTTCTTTATAGGATGATATCAATGTCAGTAAAAATTGACATGGGAGTTACCACATTTCCAGTGATTTTACCTGTCAGCTGATCAATATCAGAAAAACTTGCAAGTTTTTTCAGTGTTCACAACTCTCATAACTCTCACTTGCATCCCCAGGGGAGCAGCATTTAAGATGAATGTTTAAATTTGGCAACCCATTCTCGAACAGAAGCTTGCCATGGTGCATAGCTGCTGTTCTTTGTTTTAATTACATGTTCTGCCTCTTGTCAGGTTGGTTGTAATTGTGGTATTGCTTGAGATCCTGCTGAATTCTAGAACTTTTCCAGAATATGCCTCTTTAATTCAAAATTGTCATAATGGATAAATATCACTGCATAGTAAGATTTTTAGACATTATTGGTTTTATAATCCCCAAGAAAATTGCCCTTTCTAGAGAACAAAGCAGGCTTACTTCCTGCAGGGTTTTCAAAGTTATTGCATACAAAGTTTTTTCCAATTTGGATCTTTAGAGATTAAGTTTTTCCCAAAGGTGCAAGTTTATGTGAACTTAATAATCTTGACTCTAACAATTTGTCATTAATACAATACTAATCACAGAATTGTTAGGGTTGGAAGGGACCTCTGGAGATCATCTAGCCCAGTCCCCCATTTCATGTTAACCATCATGATTGAATGTAATGTCATGGTGATTTTAATTTGTCAATATTTATCTGTAAGAAAATATTTGCTTAAAAAGAATAAATTTGTTAAAAATGCAGAAAAAGTAACAGCATAATCTACAACCCTCACTCCCCCCAATACTAACAACATCTTTATGAGAGTAATGATCAGAGACAAATTCCTATAATGAAATGACGCAAAGGTATGTTAAATTAATTTTTCTGATTCTACTGCTTGAAATTTGAATCTGTAATTAGTTTAGCGGTTCAATACTATGAATAATTCGCTTACTATCACTGCTGTGGAGTACTGAATAAAACAAAAGAAAATCTCAGTAGAGCAGGAGGTATTCACATTACCAAGATACCTCATCAGTGAAAAAGATCTTTTTCATTTTGCTCTAATGGTCCTTTATGTTATTTGATATCACTATTTAAAATAAAAGGGTACTAGCATCAGAGATAAAACTTCCTTTTTCTTACGAATGTTGCAAGAAAGCTTGTTCTACTTAACTGCCCATAGAAGTGGTTTTTATAGTCCCTTGCAGAACCGTAGCAAGGGTTGTTTTTTTGTAATACAGCTCTTTCTAGATCTAAGATTCTGCAAGCCACACTGAGAAATGCAAATACACTGCGTTTGCTAAGCAATAAAAATACTGAACTGTTGAACCCTTAAGGTTATTAGGTAATTGATTTTGTAGTTTTTTTGGGGGGTTGGGTGTTTTTTAAGACCTCATCTTCACGACTTAATTAAGTTTTATTTCCTATCCTCTGCAGAAGCCATTCTGTTCATGTGCTGCTTTCGGCTTTTGGTCAGCTAATTGCTGTGTTTCAGCCTATGTTGATTTGCTTTCATTTCTGTGTTTCTGGTTTGCATATATTGAAATATAGGAGTTAAAACAGCAGAAATCATCCAGATAGATGTATTTGATATGTTAGAGATGATACTGTTTGAGCTAAAAGTAGGGGTGGTTCTTTTTTTAGAGAGGTTTATGGAAATAATTCAGTCAAGATATACGCAGAGATACTCTTTGACTCAAGAAACCCCCAAAGCCACAAATAGTTGTAGACTTGGAAAATATACTAGATAAGTATCACTATGTATTTACTTTGCTCTAAGCATCTGCTGATTCTTGTGTTTCCGTAATTTCATAATTGCCCGTTGATTTTTGTTAATGTCTTCAGAAGTTTTTCTGAAATGTAATGAACATTCTAATCAGATCAGTGCAAAATGAGTCTTTTGTCTTTTCTAGCAACATTTTGGTTTAGGAATGGTGTTCCCCACTTTAGTGCTCCAACCAAAACTGTAACAGCAGTCACTTCTCCACTTGCAGCTGAAAGCGTGAAAGGCAAAAGTCATGGGTTGAGATAAGAAAAATTTACTGAAAACAACAATAAGATAAGAAAATTAAGAGTAACAGCAAGAATACTAATAACAAAAGTGTACAAAGAGAGGGTGGTTTACATGCAAAATGCTCATGGAGCTTGGGACAATGAAAAACAGTGGCAGACAGACTGTGCACCACGCTTTTTCCGTAAGTGGAAGGGAAGGCCCTTTTTTCCAACAAGTGAAAGACCCCTTTCCCCCATCCCTGGACATGTAAGATGGTATTGAATAACACTGACCTTGGCCAGTCCACTGCTCTGGACTCTACCCCCCATGGCTACTATGAAAAATTAA
Source organism: Acanthornis magna (assembly GCA_036785705.1). Taxonomy (NCBI): domain Eukaryota; kingdom Metazoa; phylum Chordata; class Aves; order Passeriformes; family Acanthizidae; genus Acanthornis; species Acanthornis magna. Next base: position 9,438,002 of record JAWUZG010000034.1, read on the forward strand.
CCCAGTCCCTGGCTGAAACCAGAGCAATCAGTGATCCCCCTACTTCAGTATTTGCCAAACAGAATTGCCAGCTCCCTGAATGAAACATTTGCAACATTTAGCAGGTTAAAGCCTGGTTGTCTGAAGGAGATCAAGCATCTGGCTTCAGTATAGTTTCTACCTGTAAGTAGATTTATTAAAGTGAAATTAAACTTGAATTGTAATAATAATATGGCATAACACATGTTACTGTTGGGAGGCATTAGTAACTATAACTCAGGAGTGAGACCCTCTGGGACTTGTTTTGGCTGTTGTGAGTGCAAAATAACGTAGGAGTCATCTGATTTCTGGTATGGTCAGGATAGTTTTTTCTGTGGGGCAAATCCCAACACTCGAACATGGCAAGAAGTTTTGCAGTGGAGCTGCTTGTACTTCAGTAGATTTAGGGGAGGTTTGGGGAAGCCTGTGTCAGGGGTATTCACGGGCTGCAGACTGCAGAGCCTGCTTACTCACAAGCTGTTGACCAGCACTTCCAGTAAACATACTTAGCTGGAACAAGTATGGATTCCCACACAATGGGTCACACCAGAGAATTTCTTCCCCCTCAGATTCCTGCTACTTAAGTCACAGTACCTTCAGGTCTTGCATAAAAAACCATTGTCTCTGCTAGAGGGAGAATCTACCAAAACCAAAATTCTAAAATAAGTCCTTCATTGACCAAAAGGCACAAAAGGACATTAGATTAAAATGGTAAAATAAAAGGTCTCGTTTTGACTGGTATGAACTGCCATACAGGTAGTTTTGGTAATTTTCTCCAGTCTATCAAGACTTTTTAAAGATGTTTCGACTGAGTTTAGTATGAGGGAAATACTGTGGATCTTCGCTGTGCAGTAATTTTGGGTAAGTGGCTGTCAAAACCTTTTATGAAAACCGGGATGGAGGTGAAGAAAAAAGGTTTGTCAATTCAAAATGGGGAAATAAACCCCAAATCCTAGCAAAAGAAAAACACTTCCTCTCCAGCCCCTCCAAAAAACCCAAAAGCCAGAAAATAACCTGAACCATTTCAAGATATGTAAATTACTAGCAATCTATATCAAGCCTGGAATTTGAAATTAATCCTTGGCATGAACAACTAAGACAACATCCCATACGAGAAACCACATTATGCGTAGGACTGAGGACAAGTGAGGTTTTCATGAGTTTAAATTCTGTTTGGATCCATAGAGAAGCTTTAGTATTTAAAACTTACTTGAACCAGGTAATAATTCTGTGCTGAATCACTAATTTTAGATGGAAATTTAAAATGTGATCTATTTTCAAAGTTGCCTTTCAAAGCTATATTCTGCATTGGTCACCTCCATTTTTGAAAAGTAATGAGATAAACTAGAAAGTAAAATTAATTTCTAGCTGTAATTAGAAGTAGCCTTAAGGTTTCTTCCACTATTCTATATCAGGAAACCTAGCATTTATATTCATCTCTTCCCCTCTTAGGTTTGGGGTTTTTTACATTTTTAAATTTAAACTGGCTTTTCTCAATGTTTTGAAGTAACTTGAGAAGAAAAATAGTGCTATACTATAAACTCCTTCCCTATTTCAGAATACTTTTCCACTTAGAAAAAACATTTCTGTGATGCTTCCTTCTTTCACAAGGATATCGTCATCCTTAAGTGTCAGCACCTTTGTCTTCTCCCTAGAGTATTTAGTTTTGACTTGATATTTTAATTGTTCAGTGCTTTTTGTTCATACTCGATGAGTGCCTAGGCAGATAACAAAACACAAAACAGAGAATGAGAAAAATGCTATTCTTTGTATTTACAACTGTTACTTCCAAACTTCCGTTGAATTTTTACTTGCATTAGTATATCTGAGCATCATTAATTTGTATAGGAATATAGATGAATTATGTTGTGATGGAGATGATCATATTAATGAACTTGAACTGACTGTTACAATGCTTTTAGCATTTATTCAGTGACACAGATGTCGTTCTATGCATTTAAGTGGGATCCATAAATATCTGATTCCTAAAATGAAAAAGAAAGTTTTCATTATGTAGATGCAGCTTCTTAATTATCAAAGTTAAATACATTTATTTCCTTCTCAGAAGTAGGTAGTTGCTAAATGTTTTATTAATACATGTACAATTAAAATTGAATGCTTGCATTTGCAGATCAGTCACTGTAGAGTCTTATCACTAATGTACAGATAAATCCTTGCATTGAGCTGGAAAATATTTGATATGGCTAATAAAGAATGCGATGAACCTTTTATGAATGTGTGATAAAACAAATGATGCAATCTAAATAATGGTATCTCTGGAGCCCAATTAGTTTCTTTGCATACTTGATTGATGACAGTATTCCTGTATATTTCAGGTATTGAGTATGGTGGCTAAAGGATGTACTTTTCATTATGCATGATTAAAGTCCTCAAGCTGATTTCATGGAGTGTAAGAGCCTCTGAAACAGCTTGAATTGTAGAGTATCCTGAGTTGGAAGAGACCTACAAGGATCATCAAAGTTCAGCTTCTGACCCTGCACAGGACACCCCAAGAGTCACACCATGTGTCTGAGAGCATTGTCCAAGCGCTTCTTGAGCTCTGTCAGGCTGGTGCTGTGGGCACTGCCCTGGGGAGCTGTTCCAGTGCCCAACCACCCTCTGGGTGAGAAACCTTTTTCTAATACCCAGCCTAAACTGAAGAGATCAGTGCTTGCCCCTCTTCTTACACTCATGAGGAAGTTTTAGACTGCTGTGAGGCCTGCTGTCAGTCTCCTGCAGGCTGAACAAGTGACCTCAGCTACCCCTTGTATGGATTCTGCTCTAGATCCTTCACCATCTTCGTAGTCCTTCTTTGGACACTGTCTAAGAGCTTTATACCTTTGTGCGTTGTGGTGCCCTAAACTGCACATAGAACTTGAAGTGAGTAGAGCAGGACAATCCGCTCTCTTCCCCAGCTGGCGATGCTGTGCCTGATGCCCCCAGGACAGGGTTGGCCCTGCTGGCTGCCAGGGCACTGCTGACTCAGATTCAACTTCACGTTGACCTGGACCTTTCCATAGCACTGCTCTCCAGCCCCTCATTCCATAGTCTGTCCATGCATCCAGAGCTTCCCTATCCCAGGTGCAGAATCTGGCACTTTTTGAACTTCATATAGTTGGTGATTGCCTAGCCCTCTAACTTGTCAAGGTCTCTGTCTTCGAGGGAGTCAACAGCTCCTCCCAATTTAGTATTGTCTGCAAACTTACTTAGTATACATTTTAGTCCTCCATCCAAGTCCTTTTCAAAGATGTTGGAAACTGAGCCCTGCAGAACCCCGCTAGTGACAGGTCCCCAGTCTGATGTCCCTCCGTTCACTGTAACCCTTTGTGCCTGCCCCATGAGCCAGTTGCTCACCCATCCCGTGATGGGTTCATCCAGCTGTTTGCTGGACATTTTGTCCAGAAGGGTCCTGTGAGAGACAGTATCAAAAGTTTTACTGAAATCCTAAAGGATTCCATCAGCATGGAAAACAGTTCTCAGGATATTTTGAATCAGAGTAGTTACCTGCTAAAGAACAGCTTAAAAGTTTTACAGGTTGTAGATGTTTTATTCATAGGAATGATTTTCCAATATGTCCAGTGCAAGTGTTGCTATTCCTACAGTGATCCTAATACAAGGATGAGGCATAGTCAGTCATACCAGCAACCACCTACACATGCTCTAGAAATACACTGATGAAATTCCATAGACTACTGACATGTGGGTTTCTGAGTTGCTCATAGATTAGAAGATATTTTTTTAATTGTTTTACTGACATTCCATTGGTAAAGATTCTCCAAAAGTAGTTCTTCAGAACAGTCTCAGAATAGCAGCTTCTCTGCAAGTCACTGCCCATGAGAAAATACATCAGATCTCATCTGGAGAGAACACAATATTGTGTTAGCTAGAGTTAAAAACAATTACTATATTTGTGCCAAACTTTCAAGTTCATTCTTCTCTGCTGAAAATAATGTGGAGAAATAGATACCAATCTTTGGCCACAAGTCCACAAATATTTTTAGGAGTATAGAAAATAGAGAATATTTTTGTTCTGTGGTTTCCTATTGACATAACAGAAGGTCAGCAAGGTGTTAAATTCTGCTCTCCAGCACATTTTAAGACTTTGGAAGATGCTTAATTTTATAAGGTTGTCCATGTAGCCTGCTTCCCTTGAATTCAGCAGAGACTTTGTATTCTTGTAAACAACAGATTTAATTCAGTGTTGGGAGCTTTTAAAACTCTTATCCTTGAAAACTAACACTATACAAGAGGCTAAAACCACTAGGTCATACCACCAGAAAAGGAAAACTATTTCCAGTGCAGCATTGCTCGGTGCATGTGTTTATTGGAAAAGCTGCCTGAACAGAAGCCAAAATAATAATCTCCTTAAAAAATTATGAACAAAATAGCAATTGACTGAAAAATTTTAAAGTAAGAAAGTGTGCAATATAAAACGTTGTTTGGTTTTACAATACACTCCTCAGTGTCTGAAGGGAGATCCCTTGAAAAGATTAATTTCTGTCTCTGCAAAGTTCCAGCTCACAGTACTGTTAGATATTAATCTCTTCAACAATAATGCCAGCTGTTGTTATATTTCTTTTCTAAATGCAGCCTCTTTGTTCCATGCAACAAAAGAAAGCAACCCCAAACCTGTAGCAGTTCCACACCCTATACATCCATTTTTTAAAACTCCTGATGTGAAAAACTTAACAATATTGGTATGCAGGAGGCCAGGGTGCTCTTTTATTGGTATTTCTCATATTGACTCATCATCTGTGAGTCACTGTGTGTAGGTTCTTGAGTCTCTCCCTCACCTCCAAAGTTTAATACTAGCTGTGTTTCAGTTTAATAAAATTGTAAGGCACTTTTCTGTATCCCAGGAATTCCTGCATATGCAGTTTGTACTGTGCTCCACAGGCTATTCAGCTCCATAGGCAACCTTTAGTTTCACTATTCATTGTTTGTTTGGCCTTTCTAAGGAGAGGATTATTATTTAAAAACTGGGTCTGAAAGGGTCATTTGTTCCTCTTTTTTCTAATGAAACTGTGTACTAGTTTCAGCTGTGTTATTTTTTTTTCACAGCGGCTGGTACAGGGCTGTGTTTTGGATTTGTGCAACACAGGGTTGATAATAGAGTTGTTTTTGCTGAGCTGGGCTTGCACAAAATCCAAGGCTTTTTCTGCTTTTTGTATTGCCTTGCTGGCAAGGAAGTTGGGGGTTCCTGGGAGGTTGGCAGGAGACACAGCAGGGACAACTGACCAAAGGGATATTCCAGACCATATGACATCATGCTGAGTACATTAAGTGGAAGGAAGAAGGAGGAAGGGGGGGAAGTTTGGGGTAATGATGTTTGTCTTCACGAGGAGCTGTTACTGTGTGATGGGGATCTGATCACTCTCTACAACCACCTGAAGGGAAGTTTGTGGTGAAGTGGGGCTGCTCCAGATACTACATCAACTCTAGAACATTATAAATTAAATGAATGGTATTTAATACAAAGCATCTATGTACTTTGAGTGCTCTAATGGTTTCTTTTGGTGTTGCAGGAAACAGCATACTCCATTCAGCAGCAGACAGTGTGACAAGTGCAGTACAGAAGGCAAGTCAGGCCTTGAATGAGCGTGGTGAAAGACTAGGTCGTGCAGAAGAAAAGACAGAGGAGCTGAAAAACAGTGCTCAGCAGTTCGCAGAAACTGCACATAAGGTAAGATTTCGGCAGGATACAATTCAGTAGGCTAAAGTCACACATTTGGCTCTCAGAGTTTATTGAATGAAAGCATGTATCTATAGTTGTGTAAAGGCTGGAGCTTAGCTCAGGGTATACATCAAATCCTGATTCTAACAGCTTCTTCACCTTCTTTGCCTCTAAAAAATCCCTGCCATTTTTTGGTGACTGCACAGGATCTCCAAATTATGAATTCTGTATAATAGAAACTCCTCAGAGTTGCCTGCCAAAGACACATTTCTCACACCAAAAAAAAAAAAAAAAAAAAAAAAAAAAGAAAGTGTTGTTTGAGGAGAGAAAGAAAAGTGTTGGATTAAGTTCTTTTGTGCTGAAATGTATTTCTAGTGTATCCCTACAAATAATATTTTTTTGAAAGCATGTTAGTAACCAATTCCTTGAGCATCAGAGGCTTATGTCAGTTAAGTTTGAGTCATTTATTGGTCATCATTTCAATGGTAGCAAATGAGGGAATTTTAATTGCCCCTACCAATTCTGTTTTCTAGGTGACTTCCCAGAGAGTTCACTCATCTCAGCTTTGTTAGCATGCTATAATCTACAGACAGCATTTTCTTATTATATGGAACCTAAGCCTAAGCTCTCTGCTTGGTTTGCAGTCAGTTTGTCTACACATTTTATAGAGGCTTTAACTCATGTTATCTCTTTTTTTCTCCCTCTTATTCCCTGTTAAGTCCATTTTTGAATTATTTGAAATGGAAATAATCAGTAATCACAGAGGTGGAAAGGCAATCAGCCCTTTATTTTTCATCATTATGTAGTGGCAGAGCTCCTGAATAAGTGTTTTAAATTACTTGTCTAGAATTTCTGATTGTAGTTAACAATCAAAATCATTGGATCAAAATTACTATTCTTTAAGCATGTCTTTGTTTCTGGTCTTTCTCTAGCCTTCTTTACAGACAGCAAAACAATGGAACATTGGGAAACACAGCTCTGGAAGCAGATAAATCCTGCTTCCTCTGCATGGCAAAGGGAGGCTTTGCCTATATGTCCCAGGAAGGGGAACGACTGCATATCTGTCTGCAAAGAAATTACGGACTTTGGGCATCTTTTTGAGAATTTCTCCTACAAATTCTTCTCATCCAGACTAGCCAAATTAGGTTGATACAGCTGTCATTATATGTGATATCTCTCTAATTAATTTTTTCTTTCTTTTTCAGCTTGCTATGAAGCACAAATGCTGAGATACTGCCCAAAGTTGAAATCTTCTCAAGAGAAGCTAAAAGGCTACATTCAGCAACTTTTACAGGAGATCCACTCTTCTGTGTGCTTTTTCCTTCCCGTTCAGTGGAGATGCATTCTTTCAGTTTCTGTGCAGGAAAAAGTGTTGCATTTCTACCTTTTTGACTTACTTTTGTTCCTCTTTTTTAATATGCTACACAGTCCTGCAATACTTTCTACCTGTTTTTCAGTTGTTACAGGAGTGAAAGCAAACATTGAAAAAGGACCAAATGACAAGCCGATCAGGATTAAAATAGTAATATTCTTCCCTGCTTGTACAAAAAAAAAAAGATTGAACTGATTGTGGACATGTGTGGAAATAAAATCCAAAGGAGTGTAATTTTCTTCATTTAATGTAGCATCAGCAGAATGTGAATGTTAGAATTAAACATTGGGGTTGTAGCTATAGTGGAGGACAAATGGCTTTGTCCTGGGAAACAGAAAAAATTGTTTCTTCTACCCAATGTAGGAATCATTGCATGTGCACCAGCATTCAGAAGTTCTGAATTTCATTCATATCAACATTTTACGTATTCCTATTTTCACTTTCAGACTGGTTATTTGAATAGTATACTGAAATCTAAAGAATGTATGCTTGAGGTTTCAAAATTGAGGAAAAAAAGTAATTCTTACATCTATACACACATGTCTGTGCCTCAAGCGCCATCTGCAATTTAGCAATCTGATATAAAATAACATTTCTTTTTACCTGTGGTGGTGTGGCTAAAGGCCCATGAAAATGAGAGTGCAAAGGCCTGGGAACATGAGAGTGCACTATTTTCAAGACATCTGTTTTTCATAAATTCTACAATAAGAGTCTTGGAACATTTCAGAAATTTCTCTGATTTTAATGATTTTTGTGTTAACAAGTTGTCTGATTTTTAATATAGAGGCTTTCAAAAAGCTTGTTGGTACACTAGAATCAACTTCTAGTTTGAGTCTCAGCTTTCACTATGTTATCACTGGAAGGGTGACTCTATTTCGTCTGTATTCATTATATGCAATATATGCACTGTATTTCTCTTACAAAAATAAGTAGGTTACCTTTCTCCTCCGTGCTTTCTTAATGTTTTTAAGAGGGTCTAATATGCTTTGAGAATGAAAAGAAAAAAAAAAAGATAAAAATATGCTGCTTTTTTTTCTTTGTTTTAAACTAGTAAGCTAGAAGAGAAATCCTTACAGAGGTACAGCCTTCATCTTCTGAAAATGCCTGCTCTTCATTTTTGCCCTCATGTTACCAGAGAAAAGCTGGCATTGTATGAATGTACTGTATTCATTGTAGAATATGATTTTTGCATTATTGATGACACAATGGTCTAAAATCCCCAGAGCAGTGCTTGTAAGAGAGATAAAAGCTACTGTTGTAATTGATAATATTTTACTTACTGCAAGCTGAAATAACTGAAAATCTCTTGGAAATACCCATTTTATAAGAAGATGCTTGCCTTTAGGAAAGTATTCTCATTTGAACTAAGGACACTGTCTAGTTAGCTGATGACATTCAAACTGTATCTGTTTTGTTTTGGGTTTTTTCCTGTAATTTAAACAATTTTGTATGAAGCTTTTTATTTAATTTCACACTGGGAGTTGAGAGAATGGGTCATTTGTGTAGTACCATATGATCACTTAGATCTATTCAGCACCATCTCCAACAGTTACCAAATCTAGCACCTACAACTGAAATGGAATTTGGCCACTTCTGTTATAAATCAGAACAGGTTCATTAACAACACAAGTTCTGAACACTCGGTTGAGCTATGTGTAAGTAATGCTTGCCCTGGAAATGTCTGAATGCTATTGTAATGACTGTGGGTATTTCTGTAAGTAACCTGGAAAATGGTGTCTGACTAGAAATTAAACTTCTGCTAGATACAAAATGTTAGGCTATTTTGTTTGTTTGTTTGTTTTTTTAAGATGGATTATGAATCAGTCAGGGAGTGCATTTTTGATGACGTAGCTATTTTCTTGTCATATTTTCCACTCTGTTTAAACTATATTCTGCTGCTAACCTCTCAATTCTTTCTCTTGAGAGAAGGAGGTAGATTCTGAACTGCTGCCATCTGGCTGGTCTTCTAAACGTGCAAATAATTGGAAGAAATGTCTAAAACCCAGGTCAGAAAAACCTGAAAATAATTAGTTGTCTAAATTCAGAAAAAAAGGCATCGATTTTCAAGTGTTTACATAAATATCAGCTGGACAGGACAAGGTCACAATTGCACTGCTAAATTCCAGACCTCTTGTGAGTTGAACTGTACTAAAACATTGCTTTAGTCCCACCTGAGTTTTTCAGCATTTTGTATTTTTTTTATATCCTCCCGTTAAGTGTATTGTTTTTTATCATAACTCAGGACTTTAATCCAGCCATTGAAAGCCATTTACTATGGGAACTTTAAGTAACCTAGTCTTCTGAATGAAGGAAAAGTGGTTTGTCTGTTAACTTTGTTCTTGCTGTTCATTAAATAAGGTTTGGTAGTTTTTAGAAAAAAATCAAGGTGTATAAATGTTTATCCAAAGGTAAATCTTAGAGCATTGCAATTTCCTTCTGGAACTTAGCTTGTAGTGTATACAACCTAGTATTATTAGATAGTCATGTACATACCATATACTATGATTCAGGTTAATGTTTCATATGAAAGAATGTATTTGTAAATTGTAACAATATTAATAGTTCCTTTTTTAAAGTTCTGAACAGAATAAAAATAATGTATTGTTAGACTTGACTGCTGTACTGCAAACTCTGTCTTAAAAGGCTACTTTTGTGTCTAGCAAAAGTTGTGCATTATGTGAAATATTAACAAAAATGTGCGCTCTTAAAATTGATCTTAAAGTTAGGTAGGTTTTGCTATGATTTGCCAGAATTGTAATACTTGCTGATAACTATTGTAACCAATTCCTTGGAAGTTCTCAAAGATGTAGAAATTATTTTGTGCCATTCTGGGGAGAAAAAAAAAAAAGTGGGACCTGCTCTCTTGGCTCACTACTGGAAACCCTGATTTTTGTCATTAAATACTTTAACTGTGATGAAAACTGTCTTTGGATTATTTGAGTTCTCTATTCAAAATACCAGTATTTTGAGTTAGATTTTTATATTTCAGTCTGGCAAAATTATATTGAATTTTAGCAAAACTGAATAAAAATTATTTTCAGCTGTAGTGATAAAAGTTTTCTCTAGAATACATTAATTAAAAGAGAAGTAGTGGAAGCTAGGTTAAAGCATTTCCTGTCCAAGCAGATTCCAGACAATAATTATCATAGGTTAGATTTACCACCCTACCCTAAAGGCTGTATAGGTTAAAAAGAATTCTGATAATTTACTGTCAATTTGCTATGGAATGCTTTTTCTCAAATTGTTAGTGTTTTCTTTTGGCTATCAAATTTTATTAATACTTTTTTTATCAAAGCAGAGAAGCAATCCATTAGATTCAAATGAGGTCTACTTACACAAGACCCATATCCAATTATGAACTGACTTCGCTGCCATCTCTCTTTTCACCCTTAAAAGTGATCCCTAATATCATAATCTCAAAAATGTATTGTTGGCAAATACTGTCAACTGTTCAGTTACTGTAGTTACTAGGTAAGTTTTGCTGGAATGCGTGTTATCTATATATCTGTGTTGAATACTGTACATCCCCAGTGCCTCAATGTATGAACCTCTTGGTAAAGGAAATGGATTTTTTAGATCAATTTCACCATGTCATTTTTTTTTCTTGGTGTTACATTTTTCATAAATCATCAGCCTAATTTGTTGCTGTGTGTAAATTAAGAAAAATATGGTAGGATTTTGTTTGTCATCTTAGAGTCATGGAAGAAGCTCAAGCATGAATGTGTGCTGATTCAGTATGTTAGAATTTCTAAAAGATATGCTAATATATTCCTGAAGGGATGATATTTGACTGAGAAAATCGAATTTCAGCTGCGAGTCACAGTATCTGTGAAGATACAGATACTGCTTCAGGTAGTGAGCAGGAGTGCTGTCCAGTATTCACAGAGGATTGCAATGTCTCAGATCAAAAATGGCTTTCTCTTATTTCAAAATTAGTCCCTCATGGAAGTGGTCATCTACCACTGGGGTGTAATGACATGAATTTATACAAACTGTAAGTTCCCTAATAATTCCAAAGCCCCAACTTCCACTTCAGAGCACATCATTACAGCCTGTTTTTGTGCATCATCTGGAAGCACTGCATGGTATTTTATGTCTGTTTCATTTATATTTTTTTATTTGAGCTGTTACTGTCTTTTTGTCTGCTGTCACCTCATAAAGTCCAAATTGTGGCAACATTTTTTACTCGATACTTAATGTGATGGTGGCTAGCTTTGGCAGGGGTTGGCATGGGCCTGAAAAGTAATTCTCTATTTTTACAATGACTGAACAAAAATAAACCAAGTGTAAAGATCTGCTACATGGAGACATAGTCTTATGACAGATCTTCAGTATTCAGGCCAAATATTCAGGGTATAAAAGTAATAGGCAAGTCAGGGGGCTTTAGAAGTGTAGAGAATACATATCTAACAAAATTCTAATTGATATTTTACACAGTTTCAGAGGTTTCTGTTAGCTAAAAGGGTGATAACTTATTCAGAGGACTTAAAACCTGTATTGTGTTGAAATTCTGTTGCTGCTAAAGAGGGGGAAATAGTTTTCATCTGTAGTATTCTTTTCTGGACAGAACAGAAAGAAATTGTAAAAATAAGTGAGAAAACGTTTCATATTATATTGAGAAGGAAATCTTCAGCATGTGCTACTAACAGTAATCAGCATGCTGGGTTGCAGCCAAACCAGTTGAAGTTTTTTCCTCTTTCAGAAAGAATAGACATAGGAAAGCTTTCTTTGGTTTGGCATGATCCTAGAACTAGGACTTACACAGAAAGTGCCTTTAGTTGTCAGAAATATTAAGATTTTAATGAGAATCCTTTCCAAAACTTTTACCAGCTATATGGAAAATAGCATTTGGAAACTTTTATTTGTTTCTGTGAGAAACAGAATAAAACATAAAAGGAGAAGGCTGTGAGATCCTTAGGTAAGGTTGGTGTGATAAAAAAGGTTGTTAGATTTAAAAATAGATTGCTGCATTCGTTTGAGGTTTGTAAGAGACTAGCTTGGTCAAAAGTATCCCAATATTACTTTTTATGAGTAAAGAAGTGTAAGCACTGTTCATGCTGCCAATGAACAATGCCTAAACCTGAGGAGAGGGTGTGAAAGATGAGGGGTGGATTAGGGACTTCTGCATGACCAGGTGAGCAAGTCAGAGGAGGTGATGAGGTAACTTCTGAGAGACTCCCAGGGAAGAGGGACCAGGAGTTGCTTGGGAAGATGCTGCCATCATTCCCAGTGTGTCCCCTCCCTCCACTTCCTTTTCCCCCAGATTTATACACTGAGCATGATGCTGGATGGTATCAGGTTATCCCTCTGGTCAGCTGGGATCAGGTGTCCTGCTTGTGTCTCCTTCCAGTTCCGTGTACCCTCAACCCCTTTGCAGGTGGTACAAGACACAGAAAAGGCCTTGACATTGTGCAGGGCCAGCTCAGCAATAACTAAAGCATCCCTCAATTATCAGCACTGTTTCCAGCACAGATCCAAGCCACAGCCCCTTACTGGCTACTACAAAGAAAATTTTCCTGGCCAAAACCAGCAGACCATTTAATCTTTTCTCACAAATGGGTAGGGAACCATCTGCAATTTTAACAACACGTTCTAGCAAATTTTTTCAGGACAGTTCTGAGGGGCTTTAAACTACATAGAGAGAAAAGGGAGTGCCCTTGGCCTTTATCTTACCTGTTCTTTTCTGGTGCTTCCCCATGTGCAGTTGTGCAGCATTTGAGACAAGCAGAAAACAGGTCTGTTAAAAGTCAGAGCACTGAAACTGTGACAGGTATTATTCTTCACTGAGGCCATGAACAATTGCAGAGCTGCCAGTGTCTGACTGAAATAATAGCTGTATATATAGGATCATTTGTAAGACAGATGGCTGAGAAAGGTACCATTTATCTGCCAGGCAAGTTTTCATAACTTTTGGCATCCATTCTTGTCAAAAGCATCATTAATGGTTAGCTATTTGCTAATCACCTCAACTTAGAAGGTGTTAGATGAAAATCCTTTTTAAAAAAAATTTGTAAGTCTATTCAATATGGCAATCTCTACAATGGCACTGCAAGAGGAAGAGGGGAGAGGTTGTGTATATATATTCATTGACTGGGTAGGCTTCATAGAATCTGTTCCTCTGTCTGGCACATGTGGTACATGTGCAAGGTTATTTACGGCTTCCTTTAATACCCCAACTGTCCTTCCTAGTCCCAACTTTTGTATAGTCTTAAATATTCAGTGTCATGTTTTTGTCATATTGCTCACTTGAAAGGATTTTGTCGTAAGCGGTGGCTCCACTGCTGAATTATCAGGATTTAAGGCCAGCATGAAGTACAGTCTGTAGTCCTTACTCCTTGGGGTTTGAATAGCTCCTCTTGCATTATTTATTAACTGCAGATTGTTGCTGTTTGTTGATGAAGATGCAGGCATATACTGCACATAAAATGAGGATACTTCACATCACAAGGGCAAATTTGTAATGAAGGTGTTTCAGCATGCCTGAAAAGATTTAGGATAAGATTTCACAGTCAAAAATTCAGAGCACTAGATCACCAACTGAGGTGTTTCTTCCTTATTCTTGCTAAAGGCTTTTCTCTAAAGTTTGTGGTGAAGCTGTAATAAATAATACAAGGTATTTATCTTGAATGTAGTGTGTTTCACCCTACAAGAATTCAAAGAGAAATGTCAAATTTCATATAGGTATAAAATAAGGCCTGGAAGTAAGTAATATACAGTAAATTAATGGATCAGAATAGAATTGAGAGCTGAGATTATAAACCCCAGGTCCTTCAGGTTTATTCTATGATAATCCTGAAATCAAAATTTCAGGATTATCATAGAAATATTTCTAGTTTCTTGATTTGTTAAAAGAATTAGATACAAAAGTATGCTTCTGTCTATCTTGGTTTAACCCCTCATAGCAACCAAGCACCATGCAGCCACTCAATCCTCCTCCGGCAAAACTGGGAGAGAATCTGAAGAATAAAAATTAGAAAACTGTGGGTTGAGATAGAGACAGTTTAATAGATGAAGTAAAAGCTATGCACACGAGCAAAACAAGACAAGGAATTAATAGACCATCACTCCAAATGTAGACTAAGGACTCCTCCCTAGTCCCTTGGCTTTAAACGTTGAGTGTGATCGCATGTGGTCTGGAATATCGCTTTGGTCAGTTGGGGTCCCCTGTCCCAGCTGTGTCTCCTCCCAACCTCCCATGCACCCCCAGTCTCCTCACCAGCCTGGCACTAGGAGAAGCAGGAAAAGGCCTTGGCTCTGTGTTAGCTCTGCTCAGCAATAAAAAAAATCTCTATATTATCAACCCCGTGTTCAGCACAAATCCAAAAAACAGTCCTATGCTAACCATTGTGAAGAAAATCAACTCTACCCCAGCCAAAACCAGCGCACTCGCAGACACTTTTTTTCCTTCCTGCTCTAGCAATAGAGTATCTTTCATGGCACGCAGTATATGCTGCCTGCAAAGGTCAATCTCTTGTTGCGAAACATATCTGGAGAAAGAGAGGCACCAAAGGAAAGCTGGACAAAAACAGCAATAAAATCTCATTGCTGCTCTATTTGGATTTTGCACTGCAAGAAGCCACCAGCTTTCAGGCTGAATGCCTTTGTATCAATGAAAGAATCCAGTTTGAGGTATTTGGGGGAAGGCTGTATATGTAAGCCTTTTGTCATAGGCTTCAGCAGCTGTGAGGAAAAAATGTCTGTTGCCTTGTGCTCAAACAATTCTCTGACATTCTCTGATTTAGTGTAAGGACAAAAGGATCTCTGTGTCAGAGATGCACAGTGCTTAGTCACTGTCAGCTTCCATTAAACTGCCCTTTTGAAACACACAAACCCTCCCTCCTAAAAGCATGTAACAAGTCATTCAAGGAAAAGAAGATACATCCTAATAAACCATCAGAAATACTCATATTCTGCAATGCTACTTCCTACAGGAATTCGTACTTCAAACAGTATTTCAGGTAGACAAACCTGAGCAGTTTTTTTATCTCAGCAGAATGAAATTAAAACATGCTTCATGGTATTTTCTGTCCCTTCATTTGGAATTTGGTAATTGAGCATTGTGATTCTCAGTTGAAGGGTATATTACAGAAGAACAACATGGTATAAATAGGATGAGAGTACTTACAGAAACAAGACTTAACCACTACCCATGGATGTGCCCCACAGGCAGTCATGTAGTGAGCACTGGAGGCACAGAAAGACCAGTCATGCTAAAGAAAAGAGAATAGACTGGGCGACCTTGAACCTAAATGGGCAACAGAACTCAGCATTTCAGGTTGTGAAAGGTATGTGATTTGTAGCTGTCATGAAAGAAATAATCAAGGCATTCATGTAGAATGCATGATCTTCTAGAATTTAGGAGAAGTTAGAAAAGTAGGGAGACTTTGTTTTTTAACACCAGCTTAGCTGTCTCTAATTAGCAGCACAGGTGACTTTATTCTAAGATATGCTCATAATGGCTTTAACTCAACGATTTTCAGGTGCAATGTCCTAAGCTGTAAGCAACTTTTCCATTCCTAATCAAATGCTAATGTAATAGAACTTAGTTTAACCCAAATGAAAGGCAAATGGATGTCCTAATTTTCCTTCTAACTGGTCAGAAAATACTTGGTCATCCCTGCCACATGAAAGATCTTTGCAGTGTTCACAGTTTAATATTTCACCAGCTCTGCTAAGATTGCCTGTCCTCTAGTGGGGCTAAATAAAAGCTTCCGATATTTCCTGTCTTCACATCTGGAATTTTTCAGTTCTGAGATTTTTATTTTTTTTAAATATTATTACTAAAATAACACAAACTCTGTGTCTCAATTTTGTTGTTATACATCATCATGGATTTAGTGACTGACAGCTTGTGCTATGAACTGCAATGACTTGTCAAACCAATGTACTGTTATCAAGTTCTAATCAAATTCTTTATATAGGTAAATATTAATTCCTCTCTTACTAGAAATCATATTAAAATCTGTTATACCTTTGACATTCCAAGGTTTGTAAATCACCAGAGTAGCGTTTAGCCAGACAGTGATTCCCCAAGTTAGACTGCAAATGCAGCTACTTGTGTCAAGGGAATCTAGAAATCTCTCCAAATAAAATAGCTTCAGGATTTTTCTTGCTAAATCAATGTAAAACAATGATGGAAATGCTTTGGGAATGGTAGTAATAAGGTCTTTTATTTATTTGAATTGAAGAGCAGGGTTGGCTGGAATCCCTAGAGAGTACAGGGCAGAGGCTTTCCAGGAGGCGATGATAGGTAAGGGTTTGTATAATCATAGACTCCCTAGGCAATTTCTGTGCCCCAGCTTCAGCTCTGAGATTTTTATGAATTGTAGTACAATACATTAACGCATTTCTGAATGGGATGTACAGAAAGCAGCATGTTGTCTGGGGAAACTTTCAAAGATTTCATATGATATGTCCAAAACAAAGAAAACATGCAAATGCACAATGTCTTTTTATGAAGACTAGAACATGCATAGAGTCAAGTATTAACAACACATTTAATGGGTCAAGTTAGCAAAATCACACTGGTATATGAAAATACTTATTTGCCAGACATACCCAGGAATAACTACTCATTATAAAAATGTTATCATTTCAAATGAAAAACAACATCTTCAGTAAGAAGAGGCAAGTCCAATAATTTTTATCCTATCAGCTCTAGCTGATCGCTAGAAAACTTTATAGGCACAGTATCAGAAGCAATTCAGATACCAGGAGGTAATGAGTTAATCAATTGCATTCTGACAATTTACTGGGTTCAGGCTTAGCCATTAAAGGAAACCTGCTTAAAATTACTTTAATGGATATCAAGCCTTTGTGCTTTAAGCAAGCATGGTTTATTTCACAAATATAAGTCTAAGAGAATCTACATGATTGTTTTTTGTAGCTTGACTAGTAAGTTCAGCTTGCTTGACATGGCGTGGCAGGAATCACATAGCCATAATTTAATGCTTGTCATTTTAGTTACTGCAATTAAAGTAGTTTGCATTATCATTCCTTTTCTCCCTGTTCTGAATTTCCCCTTAATACAGTGTATCAGTTCTCTATAAGTGCAGATTGATTTCCTGAGTTATGTGTATTATTTCTAGGCATTAAATGAAAATAAACATTTACCTGCTTTTACTGCGGTAAACTCTATTTGTAAGGCCAGTATTTCTGTGGGTTTTTCAAGACCCTCTCAGAAATATTTTGAGGAATGACATCGACTGGAAAATATAGTGCATACTGCAATAGTGACTTTTAACGAACATGAACTGTTCTGTAGAGAAAAAAATAATCCTCTATTGCTAGTACTGAAAGGACGTGCAACTATACTCAAACTTCTGAGAGTGTGGGAGGGATGTTTTAGAAGTTCACAATTTATCGAAGGTTGAGAGTTACTTGAGCCAAGTGCATGATAGAATGCAATTTTTTCATGTGAGAGGAGATGCTGAAGAAAATTATTATCTTCCTGATGAAGTGTCATGAAGGACTGTTCAGCAGTCACAATTATTTTGAGTGAAATTCTTGTAAATGTTTTTATTTATTACAGTGTATTCTTAATTGGTTGGTTTTTCTGCGGCTCTTTTCTGTGTATTAATCATATTTTGTTAATCTTCTGTGTATATCTTATTAATTAAGGCATAAATAAGTGGTGCATTTAACACTAGGTGTGCCTTGAAGGACTATTTTGCTAAAGTACATGGTATTTTGTGATGGTCTTTTATGTATAGTTGCAAGTTCATTCTGTGATGTAGAAAATAACTTTCAATTTATTTGTTTGGCCTCTTAAATGTTGTAAACTAAAAATTCCATAGCAAAATTTATTATTGCTGTAGGTGTTCTTAGCCTGATAATTAAAATTGACTTATGGTCAAGGATGCCTTTGGACAACCTGGATTTAAGATTCCAGTTTTTGGAGTGGTACAATAGCTTGGATATAATCCTTGAGTTAAGTAACAAACATTCCATCTTCTCTTTTGCTTTCCTTTTATTCCCCTTTGAAAGAAAAGAACCTGGCCGCACAGGACGGTGCTGAGCCACATATTCTGATGCCCTTTTGAGATGGCCGAGGAAAAGAGCAAATGGGATAAGTGGCACAGCACATTTTTCTTCAGTGTTGACAGAGCAGAGAGATTGAGACTCCCCTGCCCAATATGATGAATTGTGTTATTTAGAACCTCTTTGAAAAGGTTGAACAGTTAATATTGTTTATGTCTCAAAGTGTGAATTAGAGGAAGTAGAACCTGAGAAATAGATTACTTCTGAGATCAATTTCTTGCAAGGAATGCAAGAAAGAATTTTTTAAAAAAATTAAAAAGTAGGTCTTTCTGTCCTAGGATTAAGATTTGAAAAGTGAGGGGTTACCAAAGTCCAATTGTTCTAAGAGATAAAAAGGGACTTCCCAGGCTTTCAGGAAGAGACATGAAGAAATCTATTTTCTTAACTGTAATGGTTGTTAAAGTTAGAATTCCAATGCCAACTTAAAATCAGAGGAATTAAAGATTAAATGTTTTAGTCAACATAGCTTTGGGTCACAATAGAGTTAGACATGGCAATGAATGCACTGGATCAACTTGTCATGATAATTAGTCTCTGCAGGCACAGCAGTTACTTTCAATTTCCAATAAATTACGTGTTTATTGATTTGCAAAGAAAATAATGCTGCATCAACACTGGCAGGAGGGAGCCTCTCTTTGGAGGTTTAAGGTCTTTCTTCTTTGGAGAGGTTTTTATCTCCATCTCCCTGGCTGTCTATTCACTTTTTTCAATGAAAATTACGTCAGTTTTATATGCAAACATTTGTCTCTCAAGTACTGTCCCTGGAGTTTTGAATTGACTGCAAACTTGTACAAGTCTCATTCACACCCAGCTAGAACTTGTTCATGGCTTTGTATGGAAAAGAAAACAATTCACAAATGCACAGAATGAGTATGTAGAATTTCTATTACATATGCACATGCAACATCAAAACCATGCCCCAATACATCATATCTGTAATTTGTAATATGACCACAATGTGACTTAATTTTCACATAAAAATCCTCTGTTTTCCTGCAGAATTTTGTATCCTGTATCCCAGTTTTTCATTCATATCTCAGTAAGATGAACTAGGAAACTCTCAACAACTTAAAGGTTGTCTAAGAAAATTATTAGTGAAACAGTAGGTTTTTGTCTATGTGCTAATAAATCTTTAACAGTTGGCTGTGTTATTAGTGTACTCATCTATTAAATTGTTTTTGTTTGCCTATTATAGTGATATTAATTTTAGTTGAAAAAAGCTCTAAAATCCTTAAATGCTTTTGGATAAATTGTCTTACTCTTTAGATACCATATAGGGAATATTAGTATACAGTTAATGCATTACTAATTTTTTTTTAAAAATAGAAAAAAATAGAACAATTTTTCCATCAGTATTTAATTTCCTATTTCAGATATGTTTCTGAACTACAATGTTTTATTAATTGCTCTTTAAGCTGAGATAGTTGGTCAGGCTATGTTGGAGATAACTCACTCTTTTTCCCTAAACATCCTTCACAAATAATGTGCCTTCGCACCTTGCTACAGTACATAACTGCTATTGATTACCTGCTCTCTGTTAAATTCAGCTTCTGTTCAGCGCTAAAGGGCACATACAGAAGTTCTGACAGATTGATCAGAACTTGCAGAATGAAGTTTAAGGAAATGGTAGCTCTGACCTTCAACCGAGAAGCCAATCCAAGCTGCTGTGTGAAGTTTGTTCTTTAATTACCCAAGTCATTGTATTGATGTTTTCTCTAGCTTTAGAAATATATATACATGGCATTTATGAATGTTTCTATAGATACACACCAAACAAAGGTACACAAAAGGGTGTTAACTATGCCTGGACAAAAAGAAAAACAAAAAAAATAACCAAAAAACCAAACCAAACAAAAACAACAGCAACAGCAACAAAAACAAACAAGCCCCTTTCCTTCCAAAAAAAAAAACCCCAAAGAGGAAAAAACCAGGAGATTAAGTTTTACATATATAATGGGCAGAACTTGAAAAATGCAACAAAACAGCATACTAGGTGAGTGTAGTATTTAGTGAGTATTCAATGATATCTGAACATCTCACAAAAGAAAATAAAGAGGTACCTAGAGGTATTTCATTTGACAGCCTTCAGCTAACCCTTAGGTGCCGTGAAAATGTGGTCATTGGGAAAGAGCAATAAGAAGTGGTTGTGAGTGGTTTAGTTACCTGCGTCCTGAAAATATCTTGGAAGTGTCTTCAATCTGTATGTTGGAATTTGCAAGAAAGCCTTGAAAAGGACTGTCTGTGCTGTCCTTCAGAACACATCATGGTATTGGTGTTGGGGTATGTGCGTCATAAAACAGCACAAATTGATAATGGTCAGACACCCAGGGCTCCTCTAAGGAAGAAACAAAAGGAGGAATCTCTTGGATATGGTGATATGTTCTCATCTGGCTCTGTAACTTGGCAGATAACACGTGACTAGAGAATTTCATGAAGAGTAGAGATATAAAACAGGAGGAGGAAAAAGGAAAAAAAAAAAAAAGAAAGCAAAAAACCCCTCTCCCCCTGTCAAAACCCGATCAGGACAGATTTAGCATGATTTCTATCCATTTATTGTATGTTTTGCTAGACTTGTCATTATTGAAATAATGCAAGATTCATAGAGAAGGTCGAAGAAAAGTATTTAACCAGAGTCCTAGAGCTATTTTCCTGCTTATAACATGGTGTGATTGTACCCTGGACATCTAAAGATTTCAAAATGTTAGGACTGATGTGCTCAGAATTTCTATTTTGACATTGGATGTTCAGAGAAGTTCAGAGATTGTCTTATCATTTTGGTGAAGAGAGAAGAATGGTAATAGTGTTTAACTTCCAGCAAGTGCTAGCATAATAAACAATAGAAAAAAGGTTCAGACACGGATTCTCTGATTGCTGAGTCCTCATTGTGAGCAACAGACAGGATATTGGCAAGAAAGACCTGGATATTGGTTTATTGTATCCCAGGTTATGCTGGCTCCTCTTGTTATACATAAAGCTTAGTATGCTTTATGTATATGCATATATGAATGCATTTAAGTGGCAATATCAGATGCTGTTGTTTTCGTATCATTGCTATTTGTTGTTGCCTTCAGTGTTACAGAATAAAGGGTGTTATGATGAGAGGAATAACACCCACTGTAACTTTTCCCCCTGTCCTTTCCAAGAGTCTATTATTCAGCAAAATATTGTGTTTCTGGGCCAAAACCAGCTTAGGTCTCATCCTCAGCTGTAGCTCCCCTGCTTGCTTTAGGGGAAGGAAGAGTTTGTCTGGGTTTTTTCCTGCTCTGTGTTATCCATATAGAGATAGAGAAAAATTCAGATAATTTTTCTGCACTAGGTCACTACACTACACCATCACAGGTGAAAGAAAGATCTACTGCAGATGAGAAAGTTCTCTTTATTCTGGTTCTTCTCCTCTTTGATAACATATGCTTTCATTTCAAAGCTAGAAGAAGTCATTAGAGAACTGTTGGTGATTCAGGAAAAAAAAACTTTTGACCCTATTAGTCCTTTTACAGCATGTGATAAGTAAACACTGGATATCTTTGGCACTGGTGTCTGCAAGTGCAAGGTAGAAATCCTCAGACAGGTGTCTGCATCAAGTAGACTCAAACAATGGGCTTGGAGGATACTATTTCTACAGGTGGGAAGAGATGACTGGAACAAAGTATAAGCAATGATGTGGGGAATTAGAAGTGGAGATGACTTCCTTGTTGATTAAAAAAAAGGTTGACTCCTTACTTTTTTGGTGTCTTGAAGTATATGCTGCATTAGCTGATGCATGCCTGATGTTTAGAGATCTTTGAATTTCAGCTCTGATTCCAAGAAATGTGTGTACAGAAACTGAAAATCTTTACATTTAAATCTTTGCACTGTTTAATTGACCTTTTAGAAATGAACCTAAGTACTTGTACGCTGTAGAGAACATATCTGAGTAAAATAACCAAGTTGCAAACTGAAAACTGGTGCTTAAAGTAGTTGCAGGAGTTTTATTCCCTGACATCATCATCATACTGTGACTGAAAAAACCTCAACACGATGTTAGAGTGTAGACAACCATATCCTTATGGCCTGCAAATTTTTTTAATTCTTACTCCTTTTACAGTACTTTGGACGCATTTTTACAAGAGGACATTTTGGTGCTGGAGCGTGTCCAGAAAAGGGCACAGAAAAGGGCAATGGAGCTGGTGAAGGACTGGGAGTACAAGTCTGCTGAGGAGCATCTGGGGGAGCTGGGGTTTCTAGCCTGGAGAAAAGGAGCCTCAGGGGGAACCTTATCACTCTCTACAACTGCCTGAATGGAGGCTGTAGACGTGGGAGTTTATCTCTTCTCTCAGGTAACACGCGACAGGCCAAGAGGAAATGGACTCAAATTGCACTAGGGGAGGTTCAGATAGGATATTAGAAAAAATGCTTCACTGACAAGAGTAATCAGGAATTGGAAAAACTGCCCAGAGAAGTGGTGGAATCACCAACCCTGGGGGTGTTTGAAAGGTATGTGGATGTGGCACTTGGGGCCATGGTTTGGTGATGGTGCTGTGGGCTGGATTCAATGATCTTGCAGGTCTTTTCCAGCCTAAACTATTCTATGATTTATCAAGTTGCTACCTTTCTGCTGTCGCCTGTTAAAGCGAGTCTGAGCAGCAAAAACCTCTGTGGTTTGGTCTATTATTAGATGCCAATTTCTGGCTGGTGCTGTACTGTTGGGAAAGATTATTCCTCTACATCAGCGAACTGGAAGCACAGTGTCTTGGTAAATGTATGAGAGGTGGGAGGAATATTGCTGCAGTAACTCTTGTCTTTACCCAAAGAAGCCTTCATGTGCACACAGGTTGTCTGGTTAGCCCAAAACGCAAAAGGCTGGTGGAGCTGTTCAGCTTTTGCAGTTTTATTGTAGTCATACGGAGGGACCTGGGATGCTGAATAGGTAATTTTGCTCAAGATCTGGTAAGTGCATCAGTTCTTCAAAATAACACCTTTCAAACACTCATCCAAAGAGCCATGTTGCCTTCATCAAATATTTTTAAGGAGCTTGTCATGAAAGTTTGTTTTTTAACAAAGCAAAGGTGAGATTTGTGTCTTAAAAAGCTGCCTCGTGTATTTGACTAGCACAAGAATATATGGCTGGGAAGCACAATAGCTAAAGCCTCAACATGACAAGAAATATGAAACAAAAACCATCCGGGGTATTAGTTATATTTGAACATATTTTTTTCAGCAGAAAGTAAAATGTTTGTTTAAATAGATGCAATTTTCTGCCAAAGTAGTTCTGTTGGCTTTTTTTTACCTGTTTTGCTTGTTATTTTTTCTGATATCTTACCTGAGCAATTTCCTTTCTCTGGCAATAATTTACTTTTTCTGGAACAGTTCCTTTCACCCAAGTGTATTCAACATTCAAACTATCAGTGCTAGAGGGTGCTGCCGTTATCCTTATTCCCATCTCTTTTGCTTAATATAGTTTCGGCATTATTCAATCCCTAGCACTCTCCTCTTCATCATTTCTCTTTCTCTACGTAACAAACTGTACCATTCCTATGGTTTGGGGTTCTTTTCAATTCTTTAGTTTTCCAGGAAAAAAACACCCCAAACAACTTATTGTTCATGATGTCACAAAACCTTTTTGCTATTTTTGCTATGTTCAAAATTTTCAATATTGCTTGTGTGCTTGCTCTCTCTCCCACAAAGGGAGGTCTGACGTGAGCAACGAGTAGCCTGGAACTGCAAGGTAACAAAAATGATCTGTAAAATGTAAGCAATGGGGAAAGTCTGAATGCATTCAAGAAAATCAGACAATACATGATGACTTTCAAATATATAAAAAGATAACATGAAGAATAAAGGATTAAAGTGTTTCATAATAGGTCGCTTTGAAGCAATGGTATTACAAATGCAGTAAAGCAGATTTGAGTTAGACAATAGAAAATATTTCTTAATGGTGCAAATATAGTTGAATGGGCATTACTAAGAGTTCTGGAAACCAGAAATGATGGAGCTGTGATTTATTTTCTCTTGGGGCAGATAACCTCAATATCCTTTTCATCCATATCATTAATGGTTCCATGACTTCTGATCTCTTTTCTATTAACTGTTCACTTAAATAGATTCAATCAAACTGGATTTCACATCATCATTATCCTTGTACTGGCTCCCCAAATATACCCATTACATCATGAATTAAATTAGATTAGTGACCTTTCCTTGAGGACTGCTATAAAGTGTCAGTTCAGTACATGGCACAGTAGAAAAATCTATTGAAGTTACTCAGAAATACATCTCTCTCTCTCTCTCCAAGGTTCTTTGGAAATAAGGAGGAAAGAAAAGTATGAAGGTCAAAGATGAGGGAAAAAAAGTAAATTGATTGGCTTGTTACACTTCTGAAAATTCATGGATTATGTCACTGAACATTGTAAGCAGGGTCTGAAGTCCACAGTTGCCTTTAATCAAAAGTGACTTGTTAACATCTGTTGCGGTGGCACAGGTCCGAGTGGACCCAGAAGGGCGACTGCAGGGAGAACAGGGCCAGGAGGGTGATTGGTGGCAATAGGTTTGAAGCATCACCCTTCATGGTCATGGTGAGAAATCATGATCCCCTGCGGCCCCTGGTTTGCATATGCAGTTCTGTCGCTCCTAAATGGCCCCGCACTCTTCCCCGCCTCTATTTTCTTTATTTGGTTACGTTTCTAGAGAGTTCTCCCCTCCTGTAATGTTTATAGGGTCCCCGGTTTTGGTTCCTCCCTCCGTAAATTCCTATTTATTGTACCCCCTTTCCATCTTCTTTGTACCACCCCTTTTCCCCCTTCCTGATTGGTTCCCGGTGCCGACCGCTCCCTATTCCCTGCTCCCTTTTAGACCCTTGCCCGCCTTTGCTTGGGGCTTCGAGCCTCGGCCTTCTCCCCGCTCTTGTTTCTCCGTCCCATTTGCATTGCACCCCAATAAACCTTTTCCCAAGAAGATCCAGACTTGAAGTCCGTCTCTTCCATTCCTGTTCCTGGCTCGTCAGGTCTCACCGAGTCTCCGGGCGCATTATCCCATCAGCTCTAGTGGACGGCGATCTCGGTCTTTGAAGCTGCCGAGCACCGCCTGAGCTAGCTACCGCAGACGTGGACTGCTTCAAGTGGCTCCCAACGCGTGGCACGAATCCACGGGATGGCACTGGATTCCAGAGGAATATAAACGCCGGACTTTGGCGCAGGGGCGCCTGCAACCCTGGAGACTCACAGGCTCTATCAGTCCCTCAGTGCAGCATGCTACACTTCGGCACAGTGGTGCTCCTAGGGAAAGACAGCTCAGAACCCCGCTGATCAGATTTTTGTTGCCGCTGGGAGAAGGGGTCGAGACGGCGACCCGTCGCGAGTGTGAGTGTAAATGAAAGTCTTTTCGGTTATCCTGCCTCGGCTTTTTGTTTTATTTTTCCTTTTTCTGGTAGGCGGGCAGGAACTTTTGGGGAAACTAGACATGGGATGTACAAGGTCTCGCCCTCAGGAAGAGATGGTGACCCTCATTTCAGGGATCTTAGGGGAGGGGAAGCATAAGATTTCCAAGCCTCTCCTCCGAAAATTCGTTAGATGGATTTTTATTTATTTCCTCCAGTTTAATTATGAGTTGGTGAGGGAGCTTTCTTTCTGGGATGAGGTGGGGACTAAGTTAACAGCTCTAAGCAAGACAGGGGACCAAAAGGTCCAACGATTTTTCCCCCTACATGTTCGGATTTACCAAGCCCTTAGACGGGCTAGGGAAAGTTCTCTCCCCACTAACTCCCCCACCAATCTGTTCACCCCAGGTTATTCCCCAGTTTGCTCTTTCCCATCCCCTCCAGTTCCTAATCTGACTAACCCTTCTAGAGGGGATTGGGGAGTTGCATCCAGTCAAATGACGCTGGGTTGCCGCCAGCTCCCGGGCACTCCTCCAACCCTCTCTTCTCCTTGTTCAGGTGGGATTCGCAACCCCACTCGGACTCCTTCCCTAAACCCCTTTACCTTGCCCTCATCCCCGGTTACATCCCCCTTTAGTTTAATGGGGCAAGATGGCGCTGAGGCAGCAGACCGCCCCACCATCTTGTCTCCTCAAGTGCACGGTATTCCCGCCCTTGGCCCACAGAATTGCGGCTCTGGCCACCAGCCCGCCGGATAGGTTTCACCTTCCCAGGGTTCCCCAGATTTTCCCACTCTGCACGACTCCTCCCAGGGACCTCCCTCAATGACTTCATCCGGTTCAGCATCGGGCCCCTCCCAGGCATCGTGGGGTGTTTCCGCATCGGGCCTCTCCTCTCGTGTCGGGTCTGCCCCTCACGTCACGCCTTTCCCCTATGTCACCGGGAGCCCTGCCTGCTCTACCTCGGCTTCCGGTTCCCATGGTTACCCCATTCCTGCTTCCAGTTCCCACACTTTTGGGACTGAAGGCGGGGCCGGGGGGACCGGGGCCTAGGCGGGGAGGAGGAGTTGTCCGCCGCCCCTGTGTGGTTCAGCCGTACGGGTCGGCCCGCATGGGAGCTGTTTGCCTTCGGGCAGTTAAGGGAGTTGTGCAAGGCAGGGAAGGAGTTCGGCTGAAACTCCCCTTATTTTAAGTCCCTTTTCCAGGCCACTATGATTGCAGATACATATCTCCCGCACCACTTAAAGACTATTATGTCCTGTTTGCTTTCCCCCTGGGAGTATCTCATGTGGGAAGCAGCCTGGAAGAGGCAAGTGGGCGCTCTTATAGCCTTATATCAGAACACCCCAGAGCTCGTCCAGTTGACCAATGACCACCTATGTGGGGAGGGAAACTGGATGAAGCCTCAAGACCAGGCAGGTGTTTTACCCATCCAAGTTCTTACGGACTTGAAGCAAGAGGCCGAGCGTGTGCTGTTTCTTATTCCCACCGAGGGCAGCCCCAGTGTACCCTACACCCAGGTCCTCCAGGAGGAGTCCTTCATATCTTTTACGATCGCCTGTGAGAGGCAATTGGCAGGCAGGTCTGGGGGGCAGAGGCACAGCAGGAGTCATTTTACACAGTGGCGAGGCTTAATGCCAATGAAGCCTGTAAACATCTTTGTGAATGTAACTGAACAGCTAAGTTGTCACAGTACTAAACAGGGATGTGGCCTAGCAGAATTAGTGTGCTATTTTTCCTAATTTCCTTATCTTGTTTACACACAATAGTGAGCATGAATGTAAAAACTTCAAGTGTAAAAATTCTCAGAAAGGAATTTCTAGACTGGCTTTTGTTCACTACATGTAGAACATTTTAATAAATTAGTGGTTTGGATTGTATCTCCAAACATCAAGAAAGGTATAAGAGTGAAGCTTATACATTTATATTAAATACCTCTACCTTACCCTAATGCAGTTGAATACATTACATGGTTTTTGAGCTCATGTTTGACTTAGATGTTTCACATGCAATTTGTGCATGTCAGTGTCTGATGTAGCCTAGTAGGTCAAAAGTAGTGAGCTAGACATTTAGATCTACAAGATCTTCTGATGTGAATTTTTTCAGAAGCCAGTGATGGTAAGGAGCATCTCAGGATGTCCCACTCCCAGACATGTTTTATCCTGTAAATATGGGATATTATCTCAACTAACAGACAAGATGAAGATCCTGATAACCTTGGCAGGCCTTCAGGAGCTAAGGTACATGGCAGGTAGGAAAAAATTCCATTGCTCTTGCATTGCTCTTATCCTTAGCCAAAGAAACTAACTTCTTTCTGAATATCATACTGTATGATAAGCCTTAGTCACTTTTTAAAGTAAATAGACAAAATTTTAAATTTTGATAATTTAAAATTAAATAGACAAAATTCTAATCAATGCTAGTATTAATTCTTTTTTAAAATATGCTTCAGATGGCTTAAGTTACAAATATAATTTTTAATGAGTAATGGTTTGTTGATTATTTTAACTAAGTCCTACAACCATAATCCACATCTTGTGCCTTTATTTCCTACATTGTTTTCTATCAAGTTTTATAACTAGTTGATGATTGAATATATACCTCTTGCTATTTATTTTTTAAAACAGATTAACCCTGCAATGAGACATGTGGTTCTGACCTGTGATCCAATGTACCATATATTTTAACTCCTGTGAATGAAAGTAAGGGGATTTAATGAATGCCAAAAAATTAAATTCAATTGCTACTAGCTTTATTTTACAAAAACAAAACTGTTCAGAAACGAGTGATTCAGTGTCTGGGATTTTTTCAGTTTCTGAGTGAAACAGGATTAATTGCCTGATAAGATAGAGCATTAAAGAATTATTTTAAAGTTTAAATATTTGAACTCTGTGCTCTTATTTTATGCACTTTTCTTAGCTATATTTTAACATAAGAATTACTTCATTATATTTTTCAGTTTTAAATAGAAGGTCATGCTTGGTAAAGGTCTACTTTAAATCACGTCCATTAAAATGACTCCTACTGCTTTGCAAGTGATTGGAACAGTGGGTACTTTTGCTGAAATCTATTTTTCCTCTTTCTGTTAGAATGTATCAAAGAATCAAGAGTGAAAAAAGTGTTCTTTCTACCAGTGGCGTTCGAATGTAACAGGATAACACTTTAAAGCTATTTTCAGAAATATGCTTAAGGGGTTACATTTCTACCTGATACAGCTCTGTGGCTGATGGTGGGTGATTTTGTCAAATAATACTTACCGAGTTCAGGGATTCTGGATTTTTACTTGTCAGTGTAACCTGCTGTTTTCATAAAGCAGATCCTGCTTTTTAGGAGAAGGTGGTAATTCAAATCTGAAGGCATAAATCACCTTCAGATTTACAGGACTAAGCCCACACATTTTAATTAACTTTGTTCATGATTAAAATCACTTCCCTGTTATCTTCGGTGAGTGATGTGTTTGCACTACTGTACATGAGGGGAGAATTTGGCTTAAGATATCTTGATTAACAACTTTGTCCTCCTAGCTGACTGTGCAGAAGCAGAAGAGAACTCTACAGTTTCTTACATAAAATTGTGATTTATAAAGTATAGACCAAGAAGCAAATTCTGACAGAAATGAAAGGATACATCCCTCTAAGATATAGCTCAAATGTTAGGCATAAAAGATATGACATGTTTTCTTGCTTGCTCTCTCAGTTTCCTTTAGACTTTTCCCATGCAATTGCTTAAATAATTTCACTGTAGTCTTGAATATTAATGGTGAGATATGTAGGTAGCATTTAGGCAGGAGATTCAAGCTAGATTCTGACATTTGGGTTTTTGGGAACCCATTATGCATTTTGTAAAAGCAAGACTGTCATCTTCAACAGGCTTGATCATAATGCAGTCACATTCTCTCTGATCAATTCTCATTGCAGTATTAACTGAATGTGATATTCTTTTTCATTTATGTTGAAATAGATAAAAGATGCTTATACCAGTAAAAAAATGGTAATTTTGTTAATACCTCTAAGTCTGTATTTTTGAGATTTTTTTTGAGTATGCAAGTTTGATATAAATATGCAGATAATACATACAAGTGTATGTCTTCATGTGTACATAGACACTAAATTTGCAAGATCAGGCTTTTGATAGTTAGAAAGAGTCAGTCTGTTTATGTACTATCAACTTGTAACTAACTGAGCTTCATGGTTCAGTATTTGCAGTCAAGTCACCAACTTTTCTCCACAGATCTCTGGCTTAGTTCCAGGCATGAGAGTATTGCAGACGTAACTGTGCTGGAACATACATCTTTTTGCCCTTTTAGGTATAGTGGCTGAAGAATGAGAGAAGATGACTGCAGGGCTCAGGGAGGTGGTGATTTCCTTGGGGAATGAGTTTCTGTCCCTATTATTTCATCTGATGTGAGTGTGATTCTGTCCCTATTTCATCCAAAGCATTTCAAGTTGCACTTTTCAGGTATACATTGATACAGCTGGGCTTCAACCACAGTGGGTGTTACAAAATGTTATGCTGCTCAGAAACTGAGCTCCCATAAATTTTTCAATTCATGAACCTAAAAGTAATAATGTGGGGTTTTTTTTAGTCTACCAATAAAGTGGGAAATAATGTTTCACACCCTAGTAAGTACTCTGAAAATCAATACTTTTCATGAAGGACTTGGACCATATTGGGGGATAAACACCACAGAGAAATTGTTGCCAAACTCATCATTCACTGTTTGGAATGGTGTTTGGACGATGAATCACATACAAAGTAGGGACTGATAGCCTAAATGTTATGTTAAAAACAAAACCAAAAACTGCTGCTTTGTTGCTTCCTTACATGCAACTAAATGCCAAATAGAAAATGGGCATTATTAAAAGCACAAAATACCAAAGATCTGCAAGGAAATGCTTCTTGCAGTCATATGAGTTTTCTGGCAAAGTTTAGTAATTTGGTTGATTCTTTTTTCTTTCTTTTCTTTTAGTTCCAAATGTTGAAATTAAATTTTATTAAAAACGTTTTTATTCATTTAGAATCCTTTAAACTGCATCACAGTTTGTGATAAGATGTTAGCTTTTCTCAGGAGATATATTCCTTCTTTGTTCTTTTTTCTTCTCTCTTATTCCTATTTTTTATTTCATTTTGTTGCCTAGATTTCCAGAAGATACTGAATAACCCATGTTGTGTGACAGAGTAAGGGACTGAGCAGCTGAAGACTGATAGTACAAATGCAGTATTCATCTACAAGCCACATAACTGCCACTCCATTTAACAGAAAACAGGGTTTTGGGAAAAAAATGAATTTAAAAAATTCCCTTTTTAAAAAAAAATACTATTAAAAAGTTAAGATTAGGGCTTTCTGGTTGTCAGATTATTTAATGATACCAAGTGTTTGAAATTAAATTAGGGACAATAACTTGAGAGTTTATCTTAGAATTGTCAAAATGCTTAAATTATTATATTTTTGTACATATACACTTATATACATATATAATACATTTGCCAGCTATAGAAGACTGAGTTTGATCTAAGGAAGGGTGCACAAGTCCATGGGATCTGAGGAGATACATCCACAGGTCCTGAGGGAGCTGAGTGAGGAAGTGGCTAAATCACTACTGATCACATTTGAGAAGTCATGGCAGCCTGGAGAAGTTCCCACTGACTGGAAGAGGAAAAACGCAATCCCCATTTTTAACAAGGAAAATAAGGAAGACCCGGGAAACTACAGGCCAGTCAGTCTCATCTCAGCATCTGCAAGATCACGGAGCAAATCCTCCTGGAAACTAAGTTAAGGCACATGGGAAATAAGGTGATTGGTGGCAACCAACGGGGCTTCACTACAGGCAAATCAAGCCTGATAAATTTGCTGGCTTTCTATAACGGGGTTACATCAGTGGTGGGTGAGAGAAGGGCAACAGACATTGTCTACATTGAACTGTGCAAAGCATTTGGCACAGTTCTGCCGAACATCCTTGTCTCCAAACTGCAGAGACACGGATTTGATGATGGACCACACGGTGGATAAGGAATTGGCTGGATGCTTGCACTCAAAGAGTTGTGATCAACAATTCAATGTCCAAGTGAAGAGCAGTGACAAGTGGATATTCCTTGGGGGTCAGTATTGGGATGGACATTTTTAACATCTTTGTCAGAGACACAGGAGAGTGGGACAGAGCACACACAGCAAGCCTGCAGACATCAAGCTGTGTGGTGGGGTGAACATACTGAAGGGAAGCACAAGCACAGGCTGGGCAGAGAATGGATCCAGACTAGCCCTAGGAACAAAGGCTTGGGGGTGGTTTTGGATGAAAATCTCAAGAAGATTTGGCAATGTGTGTTCACAGCCCAGAGAGCCAGTGGTGCCCTGGGCTGCATCCAAAGCAGTGTGGGCAGCAGGTGAGGGAGAGATTCTGCCCCTCTGCGCTGCTCTGCTCTGCTCTGCTCTGCTCTGGTGAGACGCCACCTGCAGTGCTGCATCAGCTCTGGGGTCCCCAACACAAGAAAGACATTGACTTATTGGAACAAGTCCAGAGAAGGGCCACCTTCTGATCACAAGCTGATCACAAGGCTGGAGCACCTCTTCCTATGAAGAAAGGCAGAGAGCACTGAGGCTGTACAGCCTGGAGACAAGAAGGCTCTGGAGAGACCTTAGAGCAGCCTTCCAGTACCTGAAGGGGGCTACAAGGCTGGAGAGGGACTTTCACAAGGGCATGTAGTGACAGGAAAAGGGGGCTTGGCCTTAAGTTGAAGGAAAGTAGATTTAGATTGGGTTTTAGGAGGAAAATCTTTATTACAAGAGTGATGAGGCACTGGCACAGGCTGCCCAGAGAAATTGTTGACTCCCCATCCCTGGAAGTGTTCAAGACCAGTCTGGATGGCACTCTGAGTAACCTGTCTAGTGAAAGGTGTCACTGTCCAAGACAGAGGGGTTGGAAATAGATGACCTTTAAGAGCTTTTCTAACCCAAACTATTCTGTGATTATTTTTTTCAGATCAGTGTTGAGCTGCCAGTATACAATCAAGCCATACATACAAGCTTTTCTTCAACCATGGATGTTATGAAAAACATATTTCTCAAGGACAGGTACAAAAGCCTTTCATAATCACAGGTCTCTAGCAACTGAAATTTTAAGCGATGTATCAAATATTTTGAAAACAGTAACTTCATTTCGATATTTAATGACAATTCTTTTTCCGAAGTAATGGACTTCTATTAGACACTGAAAGGAAATTGGTCTTGTCAGACCTGGGCACCACAGATGTATTTTGAAAGACACTTGTTATACATGTGCAACTCTCATGACACTCCTTCGGATCTGCTTGCAGGACCTAACAAACATTCTTGTATACAGACTAGCATCTCTATTATTCCATGCTGTTATTCTGTTATCCTTTAGGAGAACCAACTAAGGTAGGTCTGTGACAATGAGTATTCAAAATGTTATTTATTATTTTCATTTTTCTGGTTCTGAAAGTTCTCAAAGTGGCCAGTTAAATAAAAGAATATTCAGAATAATTCTAATATTTTTTTAATTTACTTTCACATGTTTTGGTTTTGCTATTCTGAAAACATTGAATTGCTTGGTTTGAAGTCTGGTTAACCTGTTTTAAAAAGAAAGCCTTATGGTTTTTAAAAGAAATTAGAGCTCAGAAGAAAAAAAAAGTGGTGACATTAGAAGTGCAGCTTTATAAAAGGAAAGGCAGACATTGCCTCTCACTGAAGCTGGTGGAGACACACCTGAGATTTTCTGCTCTGTTTTGGAGCTATAGTTCAGAAGCTCTGTATTTTAATACTTAATCCAAATATAATGAGTAAAGCAAAAGGCTAGCTGAATAAGACTATTAATCTTTCTCTGTATGGAGAACGAATCAACTTCTAACTGTACTTTTTATTATAAAATACAGTCCTAAGCTCTGAAGTTTCTGCAATAAAGTCTGTTTTGACATGCTGCTAATAGCTGCTCAGATTGAAAATTTTCTTGTGTCACCACACCACAGCCCAGCTGGTGCAAACGATAGATGCTTTCTATTTTCTTAAATTGGTTTCCAGCCTTTGGATGACTTGCTATGCAAAGGCTGCTGTCCTAGAAAGGTCCATGGCATCCTTTTAAAGACTCGATACCCTCACATTAGTTTCCTCCATGCCTTTTTTTTTTGTGAATTAAGTCTGGCACAATTGTGACTGTTCGCTTTTGATTAAACATAGGGGACAAGACTGCAGTTCATTTACTACCTCTCAAGTAACCATGTCGAAGTGCATTATAGAGCATAATGTCTATGGAGGTGTTCCTGCTATCTGCACTAAGCAGGCACATTTGCAAATTCATGAGCTATTTTTGAAATTCATGAGCCATCCTCTACCCAGTTTTTCCTTTTGTTTTCTACAATAGAACATTCAGAAGATTCAAATTTTTTTTCTGAAAGCACATTACTGCAGCTTTTAAAATATGAAACCAAAAATAAAAGTAAAATATGTATATAAATAAAAGGTAAACTAAACATACATGAATGATGGTCTTCTTCCTTAGACACAATTCTTTCTTCCTTCAATGCATTTCCAGATTAAATCATGGGACATGTGCTATTTCCATTCATTTCATTTTTAATTTACCTGATTTTTTTTAGAACAAATCATTGTGCTATGTTCCAGTGACAAAATATTTGTCTGAGCTCATACATTAGCACTGGAATTGTTCCTGATTATGAATATATGATGATGCAAAAAGGTGTGTCTTTTTGTTCAGTCCCATTCCAGCGCCTGGGCATCTCACCTGATAAATCCCATCTGGTTTCCACAATGGAGAGTTTTCCTGGTCTCAGAAGAAGGGTGTGTGGACAGCAACAGGTAAATTATTGGACCTTTCTAACTGTAGGACTCAGTTTTACATGAACATTTCACAGACATCACCAAAACGCTTTTTAACCTAAGTATGTCCTATGCTGCTCACATGGTTAGGAGACAAAGTCAGAAAAGCAATTATTCCTCTCCCCTGGTCAGGGCAATGTTGATAACAGAATATACTCTAGGAGCTGGATGGAATTCTTTGCAAATTGACACATTGCGAAATCTTTCTTGTTAACTCCATGGTCTTTGTAAAACACAATAACATATTAGTGGAAATGAGTACTAATGCTTGTAAACTGCACTAATCTTTTATATATTGGTTATAACACGATGAGCTTCAAGAAAACATCTGCCTTTTTATTTTCTCAGTCACAGTTGACTGTCTTTGGTCTCACACTAAACTCGTTTTCCAGTTTCACCTAGAGAGCAGTGAAACGAATAAATACAAGAGATTGTGGGAGAAACTATAGGAGTTGCTCCATTTTCTGTAACCCTGCATTAAATAAGTATAGCCACAAAATATCAAATAAAAAGAAAATGAGCAATGGGGCAGGATTTCAAAATATCATTGATGGGGAAACATGAGAAAATTATACAAAGCAACTTAAAAATAAAAATCACTAATAAAACCTAAAAAAATACATCAAAAGAGACATCCCTACCAATTCCACCAGTTCCAAAGGGGAGGTTGCTCTTCTAAGAGTGTAAATTTTGCATCAATGTGATTTATCAGAAAAAGTTGCAAAAAAAACCCTACATTGTCTCTTACAGAAGAATTATGTCCAGAGCAGAGAGAGTTCCATTGCTCTGTGGCAACCTTACTGAGAAATCCATGCATCTTGCCATTTTCATGGGCTGCTCATTATCAAGGAAATGATTGTTGAGGTGGTTGCACAGACTGAGGAAGATTTTTTGTTAAATGCTATGTTTGTGAACTGACTGTGATTGAGGAATTTTCTATTTGTCAATTCTACATATACAGCCCCTAGCAACCTTACAATGCAAACAGCCAGCAGCACTGTATGTCTTTGCAAATAGATGAAGGCTGAGTGTAAGTGAACTTTCCAGAATTTTCCCACCAGTACTGCCCCAGCCCTAATTCTAGGCACGTTTGCCAGGAACTTCTCAGTTTGGGGAAAGAAATAGGGAATATTCTTCAACTCTTTAGCTGTCATTTTCCCATTTTTCACAGGGCAAGGCAATCCATGCAGATGCACTGAAATACCAATTTTGTATGTAACAATATTAACTAGGGCCATTTTGGTTTTTGTAGAAGACAGGTTGTAAAAACAAAATTAGAATAATTTAGCTGTTTTGCTGAATAGCTTCTTGCAGTGAATAGAATATTGTCTGTTTTAGAAAAAAAATCTAATGAGGGTGTGTGTGCAGAATTAAGTTGAAAATGTTTTGAACACAAGGTAAATTGAGTAAAGTCATAAACCAAAGAAAACTATCTCAAAGTAATAATATTAAGCAGGAAAAAATCAAGTTACATGTAAAAAGAGCATATTTTGAAACAGGAAATAACAAGATTTTTGTGTGTATATCCATGCAATATATATGCATTGTAGTGTGCATTATATTACACAATATATATATTGTGCAATATATAATAATGTACAATATATGTGATTATAAGATTCTCTAGGATATTTTTGTACTCAGCCCAAAATAAAATCAATGGACTATTGATCAGAAATCTCAGATGACAGCAGTCATTGAGACAAGCAGTTATTGAGACATGACTGACAAAATCCAAAGAAATGAAGGCTGAGCCTGAGGACACTTTTCTTCCAGGAATCAGATCACACAGAAAAGAACCATGTTAGATCCAAGACTCAAGAGCTGCTTTGGTTACCCAGGGAGACAATTACAGCCAGTATGAATGCACCGGCTGAGCTAGAACTGACTGAGGAGCTGTCTCCTTATCCAAAAGGCACAGACAGCTCATGGTGAGTTCCAGTGCAACTCCATCAGGACCCCTCATGAAACAAAACAAGTCTGCACTGACCTGCCAGCTGGGCTGCTGGGATGAGCCCAGCAGAGGCCTGGGCTCCAAGACTCAGATCACAGAATATCCTGATTTGGACGGGCTCATCAAGTCGAAGCCTTAAGTGAATGGCCCAGTACAGAGATTGAACCCACAGCCTTGGTGTTATTAGCACCATGCTCCAACCAACAGAACCAATCTCAGGGTCACACTCTCAGAGATCCTACCAGCCACACACTCGTCCGTACTTTGAGACTGCCACTGGCCTCATGCCTTGGGGCTATCAATATGGACAGCAGTGAGGAGGAGGAGGACCGTAAGGAGAATCTAGGAGGTGGACAGTAGAAAAATTTAATTTCTGAAATATTTAATGTCAAAAGATTTTTAGTCCTGCAATTTAAAAATTGCATTTAAAACATGCATTTTCTAATAATACCCAATTAAAATAATAGATGTTCCAGTATAATTTTTAAAAGATTAAAAGTGAAATGTTTTGGTTATCTAATATTAGGTATTTACAGTGCATGTGTGCAAAAAGAAGAAAATTCAACTGGCAAGAATAAGAATCAATACTTTAGAAATATGTGCTCAAGTTTTTATTTCCATGTCATCCAGCTGACTGACATTTACAGTTATATTTACAGTTATATCAAGCATTTACTACTAATACTACTAAAACTATTACATTTGGTATTGAATATATTTGCACCATAAGCACAGGATAAGATATCATAGTTTTGTCTCTATTACAAATTGGAGTAGGTGGAGCTGAGATAAATGCTGCTAAATTTGCATCCAGGTTTGTACACAAATTACTGAAATGGAAGAAAAGCTAGGATGTGGGTCTTGATTGGGTTCTTTCTCACCTCAAGCACAAATCTTGAAAACATAGCAGTGATCATGTTTTCCAATTTGTCAGAAACATTTATGGTCTCACACACCAGAAATAATCCTAAGACTGAATTCAAAGCAGTTTCCTTGAAGACAAAGAAATGAAGCACTGAAAAAATTCAAATTACTCACAGTATCCAAAGTGGAGACTATCAAGAGGATACTGTACTGGAAGTATGATACGAAGATGACAGTTTTGAACTGTATGGTAGATAATGTGACTAAAGTAAGGGTTCTAATTACCTTTTGGGCAAAGGAATGTCCATAAAAAATAATTAACAGTATCAAATCTGAAAATGTTTTCAAATGAACAACATGCAATTAATTAATTAGAAGCATATAGAAATGAAAATATAAAGTTTCATTTAAAATACCTTAGCTTGTGTTTCAACTGTTGGTTGATTTATATTTCTAAGCATTCAGAGACTGATTGCTTTTATATAGTTTAACTGTTTTTTCAGACCACTTTAGAAATTTCCCAGCCTCTGGGAATAAAGTAGGAGATTTAAGAGAGTAGTTTTTCAGCTTCATGGTACCTAAGAATGCAAGATAATTCTCATTTTAAGCATATCTATTTGCTGGATGGTTTATTCTTTCTATTTTGCAAGATACTATGATATCAAATGAACAATACTCATTTGAGTGACTGCATCTGCCAAATCATTTTATCGGTGTAGAGAATTTATCCTCTGGAAAGGATTGTATGGAAGGGAAGATTGCAATTTCAATGATTGTTCTTGCTGAAGAGCATATCTTCAAATATGTTTCCAAACATATTTTCAAATTAATGTTCCACTCGTGTACTAAGGTTGCTGAGGATGTCTCGTGGCTGCACTGCCTCCAGTCTGTTTTTGAAAAAGAGTTGAGAGATCCAAACACCTGAGACACAGCAGAAGGAATTTAAACTTTGCTTTTCATTCCTCCTCCTCATTGCTCTTCTCTCTGTTGAGAGTCTGGGCCCCATATTCTTTTGCTG
Source organism: Acanthornis magna (assembly GCA_036785705.1). NCBI lineage: Eukaryota > Metazoa > Chordata > Aves > Passeriformes > Acanthizidae > Acanthornis > Acanthornis magna. The sequence continues at coordinate 9,476,143 of JAWUZG010000034.1, forward strand.
AGGGAACATTTGAACTGAAGAGGACAAAATAATGAATGAATGGCTTGCACAACAGCAAGAACATTATTATTATTTTTTTGTCAAGATTCCACATGCAATGAATTCTCGGAAAGAAATTTTAAAAGCAAAGTAGTGATATTTCATAGGTAATTTTTTTGTCTTTTTTTTTCCCAACATGTCAATGTTCTGCACTTCCATGACATTGATTCCGGTAAAGGTTTTCTAATGTAGAGCCCTGGCAATCTGTTCGTTTTGCACACTTACCCTTGTAAACAACAATATTGATGTGAGCCAGACACTTGAAGATACTTCATAAGCTTTCTTTCACTGTGATTTTAGTGCACCTGTATGTTGACTTCTAATATCCCAGTCACTGGAATATTACAAGTCATCCCAGCCATGATGAAGAATGTTGATCTACTTAGATGGTTTACTCTGTGGCTAAAAAGTTTACAAGGGTCTTTAAGATAATGAATTATGACAGCACTCAAATACTGGTCTCCAGACCTGCAGCATTCATGGACAGTCCCATCTTTTATACAGCATAAAAGCAGACATAAGAATGTCACTACACCACAGAGGTGCTTTCAAAATGTAAAACAGAGCACTGCATAGACTAGATGGTGATAATTACATAGTTTGGTGTCTTAAGAGGCTTAAAAATGCAGTAAGACCTAAATTAAGTTGTCATATTGAGTCCCAGGCACAATGAAAATTTATTTCATGTCCAGGTAAGTTAAAACACTCTATCTGCATATTCATCATAAATCTACTTTAGATCTCCTGAAATTACGCAGGAGGAAAAATCATTTCCAGGTTCCTTAGGGTGGTGAAAAAACAGGTTTTTGAAGTTTGCTGTGACTGAAAGGTGACCTTGAAGCCTCAGAGCCAGCACTTGCTGCAGAGGCAATCGTTGCCACTATCACACTTTGGCTTCAGTTTGCAGCAGCACTGTAATACTGTCACTCCTGGCAGAATTCCCTATATGCATTAGTATGAAATGGTATATAAAAAGTCTATATAGTCAATAAAGACGTAAAGTCTGGAAAAATTGTAGGAAAACATAGTTAATTTGCTTAGTTCCCTGGGCTCATTAAATTGGCTCAATGACTGGATTTAAAATAACTGAGCTGATATATCAGCCTCAAATAATTTTTATGCCAGAAACAGCAGCAGTGTACTTTGTAACTCCAAAGCTAGATTTCCCTGTGACATACTGCCCTCTTGTGCATCAGTAGCTTTCTTAGAGAGATAATCCAAGAAAAAGACACCCATTTAATAAACAAAATTTCTCAGACTCTCTCTCGATCTCCTTGGACATCTTTTATTTTTTTCCAGAATGAATGCAGCTTAGCTCAGGATGGAGAGGCAACATGGACTTGGCTTGTCCAGCCTGGAGAAGTGAAGACCAAGAGAAGATCCTACCACCATGAGGGAAAGTGGAGAGCAGGTTGGGCAGAGTTGAGGGAGTAGGAACTCCTTCAGGAGCAGCAAGAGCTGCACTGAGTTTTCGGTGACCTTGGAAGCCAGTGAGTTGTCTGGAATCAAGCCTGGATATTTTTTAAGTTGCTTTCCCATCTTCAGCTCTTCTCTTTTTAAGGTGTTAAAAACTCTAATTTATATTCTATGACAGTATGAAAAATTTTTCTTTTAAAATCCCTTTTGCTTATCTGTGGAGAAAGCACTACAGGGAGGCTTTTATAATGTTAGAGCTCCAGCAGAGTGGTCACACTTTCATACCTGGGATTCTGTTCCTGTGTCAGTGATAATTGTTTTGTACAAAATAGAAAGTCTTCAGCCAAGAGAGGTTGTGTTATTTTAGATTTTTCCTGGCAGGAAAGTCACTTTTCTCCTTGAAGGTTGATATTGAATTAAGCATCCCCAGGCAAGAGAGGAAAAAAAAAAAAGCTGCTGGAACTACCCAATACAATTGTCCATTAAGCTCTGGTGAAGCAATGTCCTCCTTCACTCTTATTAAACAGGTGATTCTCAGGAATGCCAAGTGCCACGGATGAAATGAACTGTACTTTCACCTCGTAAGAGGATAGATGAGAGTTGTAGCTGCAGTTAATTATGTTTGGCAAGGACTTGTTGCGCTGAGGCAAGCCCTGCAGCTTGCGGAAATAAGAGGATATGAATGTTACTGCATCTTAATTTAGTCTGTCAAGTTTGGCAGTAAGCGCTTAAGCAGCCACGTTAGATATCAGCTTCTTTTTGATATGACTCAACTTTAATAGTGACACCCCAAAAAGATATTAAGGCTTTAGTACTTTTGAAAAATTATTTACTGTCTTTGGGTTTAAATTAGAAAACGATCTGGTAATTTAAAAGTAAACTGGTCTTACTTCTGGCAATGTTTGGCCCCTTATACCTTTATGAGAAAGAAAGAAAGAAAAATGGTAGCACAGCTATTCTACCATCAGTCATGTACCACACCTATGGTAGGAGCTTTCAGAAACAGAAGGAGAAGCAGAAGGAGCAGAAGCAGAAGAAGCAGAAGCAGAAGATGGTGGTGATGTGGAACAACCACTGACAACAGTAGTGTTCCAAATATTCACAATCTTTGCTAGACAATGCCATCACACCCTAAAGCAATTGCAACTTTTTGCAAGCCTCTATAGCTGAAAAGGCCTGCACACACTTTATGTATCTGCCAAGTGCCAAAATGTGTATAATAAAAGGTGGAAACCTGGGGGTTAAGTCTGGGTGCCTGTGAGGTTACTGTCCCTGAGCAGGAACCAGAAGTTATGTGAAACCAGAGGGTGGATTGTCTAGCTCAGGCTGAAGTGCGGGACCGTGTCTGGAACCTAAAGGCTGGAAGTCTTGAACTCCATCTCCCTGGTTTTAACTGCAAACGGACTGGACTCTGCCTGTGCAGAGTAGCAAAAAGGCTCTGAGTCCTCTGAACGATAATTCAGAACAAAAGTATTGCTTAGTACTGTCTAAAAGAATCCTAGAGAAAATTGCTTTCAATTTAAAGTTCTTCACTAAGTTGTACAAGGCAAACTTTATCAGTGTCCTAACAAAATTAATCCTGACAGTTCATGCAAAATCCCCCAGCTCCTAGTTCATTCCAATGCAATATTTTTAGCATCATCAATAGCATTCATCAAGAGGGTTTGGCGGTACGATATGTCCATGAATATAATTCTGAGCAATAGTTTTAAATCAGTTAGTATTATTTTCAGAAGCCACTTTAGACATAATTTTTGGCATCAGAAGTAAACTCCAACGTCTCCAGTGTATTTGTCTTCTGTTCAGCAGACCTGTCACAAGAAGCTGTATTCAATTTTAATTCATTTCCAGCTGTGATTAGAGGAGAGCCAATGAGAAATAAAATAAAAATTGTAAGTGCAGGAGTAAGAAAATAAATCTTTGCAGTTAGTGTTAAATTCTGACATGTAAGTTGATATATCTCAAATACAACTGGAAAACTATGGGGATGAAATACTGAACAAAAGCAAATAATAAAAGCGTCTCTAGTATCTTAATTAACAAAAAGAGAACCAACTTAACACTTGCCTATTTACTTGAATTAAAGCAGCAGCTCACTTACGTTATGATAAAATAATGACAGCAAAGCTGCCACTATTGTGTCTGTTTTTAGTAATTTGTTTTATGCAAATAATGTCCTTACTTTATGCATCACGTTTTGCCCAGCTCTGAAAAAATTGTGTCAGTGTTGAACCTTATCTTGTGTGTGTAGTTATACTGATTCTTCTTAAGAATTGGAGCCATTGCACACAGCAGAATTTGGCTCAGTCCTGAAACTTTTCTCAGTACAATTTGGCATCATCTTCTACTGTCACTTATTTAGTATTGCACTTGCTCTGCAAAGATATTATCTGGCCTGTGGAGTGAAATTTGCCCAATAACATTGAAGTAATTGGTAAAATCACATTTTCTTCCAGCAGAACACATAGCGTTTCCAATTACAGAGCTTATTTACTGCCTGCTTTCTAAGCTACTTATGCCAACTGTATTAGTAATCTTGCGGTAGGTACACATTTCAATTACGCTAGATTTCAAAAAAGTGGTGTTTATTAAAATCTACTCTAGCTGCCAAATTACAGTGGATATTTACATATCATGAAACCAATTTAAAGACCTGTTGCCTGGGTCCAGATGTAGAAAAAGAAGCAGTGGTCAAGCTCAGAGTGCTAACATGCATGAAGAAACCCTGGGGATATGGGGTCTACAAGCCACTAATACAGTATTTTGTGTGTACTATTATGGGATAAAGTATCTAAATGTATACTATGAAATGTGGTGATACGTGAGAGAGACCTTTGTACTTAATTTCATGCAGTGTGAGTAAATATGCAAACACATTTTCAAGAAACAAAATGTTTCTTATTTGTAAATTAAAGTGATGTATAGCAGACAGAACTTTGCAACGTGAATATAACTTCAATGTCCCCTGAAAGTTTCTAAGTGCAATTTGTGCAATTTTCCTTCTTGTGATAGAAAATGATGATGACAATAACTTTTTTGAGGGACAAGGCCACCCTGGGGAGATGTTTTCCTTCACAGCTCACCTCTGATGTTGCAAGTGTGCCCTACAGTGCCTGACAGCCTGAACCAGGTAAGGACAAAGAAACACAGGGGATGACCCTGGGACATCTAATAAATATATTTCCTTCAAGAATCAAGGAAAACCAAGCCTACGAAATGCTTTAAATTAGCCCTTGTCTTTGAAATAGTGAATATCTCAGTTCTGTCACTGCTTTTAGTGAAACAGAGAAATTAGCAGGGTCTCCTTCCAAAACCAGATGTGTCTGTTCTTGCCACTAAAAACCAGTCACATATTTGTGTGTCATGTAGCATACACTTCTCATTCCAGCTGTGTAGATTAATAGGCTGAGGTGTTATTTTCATACAAGGCTTATGTAAGAGCATAGATGTAGTTCTGAGGTTTGTTGTAAAACAGGTGTTAAATTTCTTTGTGCCTCAAGTGGTAATGGATATTTTACAATAAGGTAAGTGACTCGTCCAAGAAGAGACTCATGGTTTGAAGGGCTCTATAGTTTGATGAAACCATTGCATAGTTTTGTGGTCAACCTGCAGAATATACTGTCTGTTAAATGTTCCAAGTCTACTGGTAAGAAACTGTATTTTCTTTGATTTTTTGCCCTCCCAAGCATGGCTTAGTGTCAGTTGATGTCAAAATCATCTTCATTTTACTGGCATAGTTACATTACTGTGATAGCAATAGGTAACATCAGTGGAATGTGCACTTCCAGAATGGGCTAAGGTTCTTCTTTTCATGTGTAGCTCTGTCACATGTTTTGGGGCTGTGTGTTGTTGGCAGGAGCTCTCTGTAAATTTGTTTACTGAGTCCAAAAGAAGCAAATATGGAATAAAACCCAGTTTTGAATTCTCTGCTGTTGCTAAAGTTGGCGAACATAAATCTTGTAAACACAGAGAGCAGAGCTTTTGATTGAAGCTCAGCTCTATTTTACTGCTTCGCATCACCATATTGTTGAGACAGCATCACATTTCAACGTTTGCCAATGGGAACATTTATAATGGATGCACGGGTTTCATGCATGAAGAGGCTGTCTTTGCAGCTTTGTCAGGCAGGGACTGGAGAGACTCATGGTGGAAAGCAAGAAGAAATCGCCAGTCAGTACATGCTGCTGCACAAACAATATCTTAGAACAAGTACCTCTGGAACAAATTCAAAGAGAAAGTATTACTGTCAAAAGATTACTTGACCTGAAGGAGACTTATTTGCCAAATGGAAATGGATGATTTAACCATACCCACGTGCAGCAGTGAAGATTGCTATCACAACTATTGGCAGTTTCATTCCTGTAATGACCAGATGCCTAAGCCAAACATCACACAGGGACATAATTCTTGCAGCAATTATGCCACTTAATATTCCAGAGTGACCAGTGGTTTCATGGAGACAGGCAAAAGGTGCTGACTTTTAGAAAAGCTGTTGATTTTTCCAACTGCTGTTTCTTCATGGCATTGCATAAAATGCTAATTGCCATGACATTTGTTGAAAGCGTCAATCCTCATAATGAAACAGAAACAACTAATGTACTAATTCATAACAGCTTGTTCCACTGCAGATCTGTTATCAGTGTTTTTAAGATAATGAAATTATAATGAGAAGAATGTGTCATTTTCCAGTCAGAATTAACCACAAGCAGTTTTATCTGTTTATTAAAGCACTTGAGTAGTCCCCTTCATATACTATCTGGACCCAGACCCAATACTTATTTGTATTTCTTTCAGATCTTTTTTCTTTAGCAAGTAGATTAAATATCTCAGAATTACTTCAGTGAGGAGAGAGTCAAGAACAAGACTATCTTTAACTGTTTAGAAAACCCCAAAATACCTTTAGTGTTCTCAGCAGGTGTTCATTTGCTTGTCCATTTCTGAATTGCTTCTCTTTTGGTTTAGAACAGATTCAGAAGCTCAGAGTTAAGCCAAGGAGGTCACTTGCTCCACCTGCTTCTCTTCCTTTTAAAAGGGATAAACTGAGGGTTTTTTTGTTTCTGGGAGAGGGTTCTTGAAAAATTCCCAGCACCTGCTATCTCCTTTATCCTCCGTGGAGGCTTCCCCAGGCTGTATGTGCATGGATGCATGCACTCCAGCTGGTTAGCCTTCTGGTTCTCATCTTGGGAGGTAGCTAATTGTCACTGTCCTAGTTGGCCTGGTTTATTCCCCAGCTGGTTGCCATGGCATGAGCATTGCCACTTTGGACCCTGTCCCCCAGGTCCTTCAGTTTAAAGACCACCTCACCATGTTGGCCAGTCTGCTGCCAAAGATTCCCTTGTGTCTTCTAGACAAGTGGATCCCATCCCTCTCTAACAGGCTATAGTCACCAAAGAATCTCCCATTGCCATAAAACCCAAAATCCTCATGAAGACACCAGCCACAAAGCTGGTAGTTCGTTTGCTTTATACATCTATTTCTGGCTGCACCCTTTTCTCCAACCAGTCAAATGAAATAAAAGATAACTTGGGCACCAATATCTTATACTTGCGCTCCCAGGGCTTTGTAGCTTTCCTTTTCCCAAATTCCAGCTCACAGTGTCATTCGTGCCCAAATGAAAGAGGAGCACCTGAGAGCTGTCTAATCTTGACAAGTAGTGGAACTCTCAGCAGCACCTGAGTTCTGGGAAGTCAGCACACCTCTCACGACCCCATCAGGCCAGCAGTGGGAGCCTCAATGTTCCTCAGCAGAGAATCAACAGCTATGGGCACTTGTCTTTTTGTAGTATCCTCTGCGTCATTGCTATATTCTATAAACAAACAAACATTTTTAGTTTGATAGTCATTCAAAATAATTCAGTTTTTCATGCTTGTGTTGTAACTCATAAATATAATTAACAATGAGACAGCTCCCCAGTGAAATTTCTAAGCCTGGCATATGACTTTTATGGAGCATATCTGCCAAGGCAGGGAGCAGCTCTAGGCCCAGACCATGTAGGCACTTGCCTAAGGCAGCAAAAGAGAGACACAAAAATCACAGTGATAGCAGAGCAACTCCCCCAGGCACCAACTGGTCTGGTGAGATTATACAATCTTCTCAGCCTCAATAATGAGAAAATTTATCCCACTCTCTGGCTTCGTTTTCCCTCATCCTCCTGGTGGTAGAGAAAGGAGGTCTGGAAACATCTCAGCACGGAGCCAGAGAAGAACCTTTCTTCCTTTCATCTCGCTTCTCCCAGGCAGTCATGCTACATTGGGTCAGAAAGTCCAAGCAGGTGTTTGCAATTTTAACCTCATTAATTTTGAAACACTGCTGTGAAACCTTGAATCTGCCTGCGTCAAAATCATTAAATTATGATATAATTTCTGTATTACTGTACTGGTTTGGGCTAAGATAGTTATTTTTCTTCATATTATGGAACTGTGTTTCTGGTCTGTGACGAAAACAACATTGGTAACTCAGGAATGCTTTAGCCATTGTTCAGCAGTGCTTGCACAGCACCAAGATGTTTTCTGTTTCTCACACATCCACGCCAGCAAGTGCAATGGGGTGGCACTCCCCCTGACTGTAGAGTCAGTATAACAGAGTTGAAAGGAGTTGCTAATAGCTGCCTGGTCTGCATGCCCAGATTGTATTGGCTGCTCTGAGTGATACTTTCATGGCAATGAACTATATTCTAAATATTTTAACTACTGACTCTACAGGTAAAAAAATAAGCAATGTTTTCTTTCCTTTACATCCATTTTTGGTGAGGAGGAAAGGATATGTTGCCTTGGAAATGACATCCACCAAGAGGATTCATGGTTGTGAATATTGAATTGGAGAAATAACTAACTCTTTGGAGAATTTGACCTACTTTTATCTTTTTGGCATTTTACACTGGCTAGTTCCTGCTAGCCCTTCTCCCTTTCTCTCTCCCAAACTTTGTAAGACCATTGCGAGTTGCACTAGGCAGCAGGACAGACAAAAAGAAACCAAGCACTGCAGTGGTTGGCATCCCAAATTCTTATGAGCCTTATGCATCCAGCCTCACAATTTGACAACGAAGAAAATCATGTGTTGCTGTAAATTCATTGGCCATTAACTTTAGATGAGACTTTCACAGTGATTTCTGAAAGCTTGAGAAGAGCTGTTGTTGGGAACCATAATGAATTGTTACTAGGATTTGAAAGTATAATCTTAAGTAACTTAGCAAACAATTTCTAGTATTGGATTCCTTGAAATTTCTTCCAGAGGAGTAAGAAAAATTTTAATAAGACTGAATATATGCAAGAATTATACCAACATTTCATTTGGAAAATTCAAATGCTTAACTGTCATTGCCCTGCAGTCTTATTTTCACATCTGTTGTTTCACATGGGGATATTCTATATTGATATCCTTCTAAAATTAAGTATTCATAATGACTTCTGAGATTGGTACTTTATACATTTTAGCACCTCTGGATTTGTTTCAACCTTCTTTTCAATTGCCTCTTTTGGAAAGTCATGAATATTTGTTGCTGGCAGAAAGGAGTCTCATTTTTCAACCCTAGCTACACAGCCATCTGTGGTGTTTGCAGATTACTAGAATTTATCTTCTCCTATCCAGGGAATTTCTGGATGTTTCTGAATCAGAGAATTCCCACTTGACAGCTCTCATTACCATGTCCTTTCCTGAGCTGAATCTGATGTACTAACAAAGCCAACAGTAGCTGTTTTAGTCTTAAGGTGCTTTAAGTAAGGGGAAATGCATATATCTGGGCTCGACTCACTATGAGGTGGCACTTTTTAGAAAGGTTTTACTTAAATTATTTTTTATTTTATTGGTCATCATTATGTAGTGATGGGAAAATTATCTTAATAAAAGACCAAATTTAGAAAGGTTTAGAAATCAATGAGGAAGGAGTGCTGTTTCATACTATCAGAATTCTAGAGAAAAATAATTGTACATTAATTACATTTGAAGGCAATTGCAGACTAGTACAGACTGCAAACATGAGAAAAGGCAGAGAGAAATTCCCTCTTTTTCAGAAAACAAAGACTGTAAATACTTGCTATTTCAAGCATGACTGCTGAATCCACACACTTTACTTCACTGATAAAGAGATTTAGGATATAGCAGGTCCATAGCGTAGGACAAAGTAAAAATGTCTCCAAATTAGCTACCTCCAAGCTAGATAGAAGCAGTGGAGCAGAGTAAATGTAGCACATCACATGAACTGATTGGTTTTTCTGAGAGAGTAACCATTTCTAACCTGAAGGTAACTTGCTCCAAAGTACAGACAGAATGAGACTGGGATTTTCTGCACCAGATCATGTACACATTCAGCAGAAATATTGAAGCAAACTTCCTTAACTCTTCACAGGTTAAACGATCTAACTTTTTGTTGTGAAGGTAATTTTAATCTTAGTCTATCACTTTGTCAGTCAGTATGACCTGCCCTTCTAAAGACAGGAATTTACAAGCTTCCTTTTTATACAGCTTGCTGTCACTACTCTACTAGAGTTTCTAGGAGTTATATAATCACTCTACAGATTTTTAATAACTCTGCTCAGAAACTTTTCATTGATCTGAAGGCTTTTTGGGACTTGCTAATTGTTTAGGATTACAGATAACCTCATTATTTTAAGCACCGTCTCATAAACCCCACAAATGGACCAGAAAAGAGGAATAGCACATTTGCTTTCTAAAGATTTTGAGTAGGCTCACAGACTTAATACAATTTGCAGTAGAAAGCAATTTTCATTCATGAAGACTGTTAAAAATTTTGCCGTGACAATGAGATCTATTGCTGATCTTCACTGTATAGCTTGAACATCTTCTTGTAACCTCACCTACTACTACAAGAATGTGCAAATACTTGCTTTCATGAATTTTGTTCTGCATCATACAGAAAGGCAATTCTATCAGTCCTAAACAACAGCAGTGTTTTGTAGGAAAGCAGTAATTTAGTTTGTGTTATATGTATTATGTATATATGTATATACAAGGATGGTAAAATGCAGTTGTGTAATCTTCACTTCCTGCCTGAGAAGAGAGGTGAGACTGAGGAAAGGCTGACATAGAAAATGCAGCAATATAACGACATAATTTTAAAAGTATGCAAACTACTCAGTGACTGAGGACAGATCTACAGACCTACTGATCACTTTAGTTTGGGGAAGATCTGAAAAGAATTTTAGGGAGAAATCCAATACATTCCCAACCTAAAGCATTAATCTAGTTTTCAAAGATGAGAGATCTGAGGAGAAGAAAAGACCTGTGACCCTGAAACCAATGACACATGAGATGTGATTGCTAATACATTGTATTATATATATATTAAAATCAGTCAATGCACGCTGCATCAGAAATCCAAGAACTGAGCATCAAATGAAAGTCTGATTAGGAAACTTCTCCTTTGGCTTTGCCATTTGTTTGGATTTGGAATTTCACATAAAAGAATGTTGCATCCTCATTGCATTCACATTTTATTGAGATATCTGAGATTAGAGTGTCAGAATGTGATAAATTATTATAAGAATTATAATTACACCAGAAGCTTCTAAAACCATGGTTCTGAATTGTCATCAAGCATGAAACTTTTGTTCCAGCTTTGACTAAAAAGTCAAGGTTTTGCTTATCAGGACTTCTATATCTAAGTAATTCATTGGATGTCCCTTGAAACTGCTTGTAGTTCAAGACAGTCGCAATTCAAGTAAATTTTTGTGAGGCCACTAGATGGTGCCACATATATTGTTAAACACCTCAGAAAACAAAGTTCTGGGGAAAACCAAAAGAACCAACAAGCAAAAAAACAAGACATAATAGTGCTTCATTAAATGGCAAAGGTGTGTTTAGATATCATTTCCCATAGTCTCCATCCTGTCATTTCCCTCTACTACCTCAGATTTTTCTCTTCTTCTGTGTTTGAAGAAAGGGACCACACTTGTGCATGGCATTTAGTATAGCCCACAGCTCATTGTTGTCTTATAAAATGGAGATGGGAGTTGCACATTGTGGCACTACTCAAGGCATATTTAGAGTTAATTCTGCAGTGAATATAAATTTCTAGCTGTTTAGATCAGTTTTCAAGCTGACATTTCATTGTGTAGTAGTGTCTGTGAGACCTTCTGATACGACACCCAGCATCAGCTTGAGACTACTTGAGAAGTAGCTGTATGGTTTTATTTCCAATCTAATTTTAATTTTGAAAGTTCTGTTTATTTTGTTCTATGCAAAATCTATTTGTATATGTTTACTTTGGAGAATGACCAGGAAAGTCAGTGAAGCTATAAATGGAGGAAAGCAAAAGTGATCAGTCAGATAAATTGCTGAATATTGAAAAGGCCAAAGTAATAAAAAGTAACATTATAATTCATAGAGTATGTGAGGCATTAAAAAGTCATGCAGGTTCAGATTTTGATCAATATTTATTGCAGACAAAAATCAAAGAGAATCTGATTATTTTTCATTACAAATATGGTAGAGAAGATAATAAAATAGTATAAACTTACTGTATCCTTAAAGACTTCATGAAGCTAGGCTGTTTATTTACTGTTCTCCATCAGACTCAGTCAAGGCTGACATTTAATGGAAGACATTCTCTGTGCTATAGAAAAGTGATGAAGGAAGTGATTATTATTATTATTATTATTTCTAGCCCCATCCCAGTATGTACTTACATGATGTTGCCATAAGAAGTACATTTTGTTGGATTATTTTGATTGAGGGTTACAGGCAGATGCATTTCTTCCCAGTATTTCATCAATTGCCAGCTTAATCAGTTACATATAATTTGTGTATTAATTCAATTAGTCATATTGAAACCATGGAAGAAAGCTCTATTTCCCTTAGTGATGTACAAATAGGCAGAACAAGGTAGGCCTTGACTGGAAGGCCTTACTGTTTAATTTCCATCAGAAATAGCAGAGTTTTATTGCAGAAAAATAGGCCACAGCATCAGATGATATTTTCCTAGCAGATATAGCTAGGTGCAAATTTAGATATTGTGTCTTAGGGATGAGACAAGACAGTAAAAAATGAAGTGAGGGAATATTTTCAGGAGATAAATGTACTCATAGTCCTCACCTAGATGAAATATAAGGAAGCTGCACCTTTGCCAGTGAATCATAGGGCTGTAGACATATAAGTCACACTAGGAGCTCAGTGTTTCCATTCTCTGGTTTATAAATACATGACTGGGTATTTTCATTAAATATAGGTGACAATAAGTTGGAGCTTAAAAACATAGACAAGGAAGTTATATTTGCTGAAGCAGATAAATAGCTGTCAAGTGAAAGCGGTGAAGGATTGTATCAACAATAATTCGGAGACTATTAATAAGAGAAGTCAAAACTGGAACGGTCCTACAAACTAGAGAACCCGAGCATTAAAACTACACGAGCAGGCATAAAATTACTTCATATATGTTTAAGTCATCAGACAGAGTTATTCCTCTTCCTTAACTTCTGCTCTATCACCAATGGTGGTGAGGCATTGGCCATATTATTCAGACCTTGAGGTGGCTACTAGCACAAATACATTTGTCCAGATGTGTTCAAAATTCTCATTTCCAAAGTGACCTTTCAACTTACCTGTCTGCCCCACTATGTCATATCTGATCAGGAATGTGAGCTAAATTGGCAAATGTCAGTTAATTAGAAAGGACCTTCAGCCTCTGATGCCTTACTGCTGTTGGTTCATTACCAGTGCTCTTTAGTAAGTCTGAAGAGTATGAATAATGTAGTATTTTTTTACATACAAGTTAATGTCTGTGTTTGTTTATAATTCCAAAATTTGAGGAAACACAGAAAGGGAGTGCCAGTTCTTTTACTAATAAACCAAAGCCCAGATTTGTTTTCAGTTGCAGAATCTCTTCAACTCCCCTTTAGACAGTCTTAGGAAGACTGCAGCTGCTCCCCTCAGCCTATTCCTTAAAACTCGAGAAATCCAGCTCCTTCAGCTCATTGTCAAAGAGCCCACTTTGCATCCTCTCTTACCATCTTGGTGGCCCTCCAGAGCTCTTTCTCCACCTGGTACATGTCTTTGTTCTGAGGTCTCAGCCCTGACTGGGTACACCAGAAGTGGCCTCCTGGGTGCCAAGCAAGCAGCAGTGAGCAGCCACTTCCCTGGGCTGGTGGCTGTGATCCCTCTCTGTGCCTGGCACACAGACAAGCCTGTCGCCACAAGAGTGCACTGCTGACTCATGTTCAGCAAAAATCAGCAAAATTATCCACTGACATCCCCTCAGTTCCATTAGAGGTGTAGCTTCAGATAAGCAGATAACTTTCAAAGGGAAATGTTTGTATTTTGGCCAGACCTTTCCTTACTGTAACTTCTGACGCAGCTGTCAAGTTTTGGCTGCCAGCTTGTGTGCCAGTGACTATTTAGTGTGCACAGAGCAGGAGGTGTTAATAAAGCCTGATGAGTAATGTGCAGGAGAGAGCCCCTGGAGCAGGTATATCTTAATTTTGGAAAACCAAAAATAATTTTAGGCATGAAACTTCATAAAAGTGATTTTAGTGTGGCCCTGAGATTTCCTGTTGTTTTGGATGCTTTTTGCATATAGAGGCAGAAATTTCACAGAATCATAGAATATGGTGAGTGACTTCAGCTGCTCCTCATACCTTGATGCCCTTCACCATCTTTGCTGCTTTCCTTTGGATGCTCTCTAATACAATGTGGTGGACAAAACTGCACAGAGGACTTGAGGTGAGGCGGTCCCAGTGCAGAGCAGAGTAGGACAATCCCCTCCCTTGCCCAGCTGGTGATGCTGTGCCTGATGTCCCCCAGGACACAGCTGGCCCTCCTGACTGCCACAGCACTGCTGGCTCATTTCCAACTTGCCATCGACCAGGACCCCCAGGGCCCTTTCTGTGGCACTGCTTTTGCCTGGTTGGCTGCCAAGGGCCTCCAGGTCCTGATGGGGCTGGGGCCATTGCTTGGGTGTCCCTGAGCTCAGGAACCTCCCTGCGCAGCTTGATCCAACCCTCAGCCCTGGACACACCCCAGGCACCACTGCTGTCACTGCCTCTGCCACCTTCACAGCTTCGCCTCACCGACTTTCTCACTAGCCCTGGAGTATATTATAGCTTAATAAAAACACTGATATCTTAGTAGTGGGCCAAAATCCAAGAGAAGCATCCTATGGCCAAAGCCTGAGGCAGCTGTCTTGGCTAGAAACCATAAAGTTCTTCATTTTTCTCAGGGCCTTCTATTCATGGTCTTTCAAAGTGCCTTTTTAGAAAACCAACCCTAAACAGAGAGAGAAAATTGAGCTGAACAGATTTTCACTTGACCAGAGGATATAAAAATGATTAAAATAGTTGTTAAAGTCTAAAGCTGTGTATCCAGAAAGCGAAGGTCCACTTTAAATGCCCAGTCTACTGAAATGCTCCAAATACTTGGATGTGCTACAAGTTATTCTCATTGCAAACCGACTGGTAGCTGCAGGATACTGTCCTGTGGGAGGTGACCTCTCAGTGAGAGTTAAATTTTAAGCCTGGATAGGGCCATCAAGGTTCAGCCACGTGTGAAAGGATTGCACAAACAAAACCTCTTACACAAACAAAACATCCAGCTCGGTCTCCTACATTCACTGCCAGTCATGTCTATGATTTTATTTTTTTCAGAGAATCCAAGCATGTTTCACAAATTTTCATCCTGCTGGCAATAATGTGCCAGCTCTTTTTAGGACAAATACATTATTTTGATTAGCCTGATGCCATTCTAGAAATGCTACTTTCTCCTGAGGCATTATGCAGTTTTGTTTATCTCAAGTGTTAAAAATGCTTGAGTGACCTTTGGCCCCTTCAAAGCCCTGGTTTTATGGTATCTTACTGAACTTCGTTGGTAAATTTAGGGAGCCAGGAAAGTATGTCTCAGGCTGCCGTCTTCAGACTTGTCACCTTCTCACTCTGAGCTGTCTGTTCCACAAGCAGTCTTAGGTGTTTTCCATCACCTGACAATAGAAATATGCTTTTTTTCCCCCTATCATATAACGTTATTCAACTTTTACTTTATCCTGGATAATTTGTCAAATATTTATGTGCATTTTACTCCTGATTTTTATCATACAATCAACTAGACCAAAAATATAATCTCTGTTGGTTTATTTTCTAAATAATCTCAGGAATTTAAACCACTTTAAAATTACTACTTCCCAGGTTACCATCTATTTACCCTGCACTTATACAGAAGTGAAAAAACATTTCTGCATTTTGATATTATGCTTTACCTAAAATTGCAGTAGTACTAAACAGATTATTTTGATGTCCAAGACCTCATAATAACTCTATGCAATGGTCTTGATAAGCAAATTACTTATTCTGAATTCCCCTCATTTACCTTCTCCAATGGAGAATACCTTCCTAGTCTTTTCTTTTGAACATCACTCATGTATGATCTCTTATATTCTGCACAGCCTTCTCTAACCCGAAAACATCACTTCTCCTGTAATTCTATTATCCAAACAAAGCAGGTCTATGTTAGAGGTTTCTCCTCAATTTTTGCAAAGCAGAAGCATATATGCAAAACATTTCTCACAGGGGTTTGAATAAAATTTTAAAACATAGAAACCTACAAACTCAAATCTAGTTGCATGGAAAAGACATGTTAGTCCTATACATACCCCATTCCCAGCTTTGATTATGACAATTTGCTGGAGAAGAGATAACACAAGATGATCCAGGAAGCAAAATCTGACACCAACAATGAGTAGTTTAGCAGTTGACCCGTGTGAACTGGTGCCAGAGCAGATATCCTGTCCCTTATCATTGTATCTTGGGGATGAGTCTAGAATTTATGGGGTCTTGCATTGAGTGCTTCTCTATTGCTGATATGGTAAAGGTGTGAGTATCAGTTTTAAGATTTTGATGAGAAACAGTGGGACAAATATTCAGCACATGCATTCCGCAAAACTTTATTAGGAATGCGAGAAAGGAATGTGGGAGTAAGCAGGTTTGGGATTACTGTGGTTAAGCAGGATAAAGCCAGCGGAGTAAATTAAATCAATAGCTGAGATGATGACAGAGCTCAAAACAGAGAGTAAGAATAACACTGTCACAAAATCAAGAGCATTTATAGTTTGAATGGGCCTTCAAAGGTCATCACTGAGTGCTGAATCACTTTACTCATGTGCGTTCCTAGCAATGTCACGCTACCATCATAATGTTGCATCAGCCTTCTAGTTTAGTTATTTTGACAGCTGATGTCATTTCAGCAGCTTGCATGAGTAAATACCTTCATTCCAAATCAGTCTGCAATCATATGGCACCACACTGCTGATTGTTAAGGAATCAAACAAACACTTCTGGTTACTGTATTCCTGTATTGCATATTCTTCTCACACTTTGGCTCCTTAACATTCAAAGCTCTGCCATCTGCATATCACAACTACATTATAACACTGCAGAGGGCACTATTGGTGCATATGAGCAGCTGTTGAGAAAACCCACAATTTCATCTGCATGAAATTAAGACAGGGGATGTCCGCAAGTATGTATTTATTCATTCACTAGTGTCAGACCTATTTGGTCTTGTGATGCTAAGGGCCTGGTGATGAAATCACACCTGGCCAAATATCCTTAGATGTAAAGAAAATGGAAATAAGATTCCAGTAGTCAATTCAAAATTCTTGTATATTTAAAACTTATCTAAAAAAACCATGGCAGAGGGAACCTCCCCCCACCCCTAAAACTCTTGCATTCAAATGATGGTTAAACAATTAGTTTTAAAGCTCTGTTCATTTTTCTCTGGGATGTCTTAGGTTCAAGATGCCATCGTTTGTGTGCACCTGTACCTATTGAAATAATGATTTCAGTATTTAAATAATAGACCAGTTTTTAAAAACTTCACTTGTGATTTAAATAGATGTACTAAACCACTATATAGAACACACTCGATGCACTCTCTGATAAACATTCAAAGAGAAGGCTTGCTCCTATTTCCAAATCAGTATAGCGCTACGACTTTAGGCAAGTAAATCGTTCATGTATAACTGTACATTGGGTGTGATTGCTAGTAAAACAATTTATAATTCTTGGATGGAATGCCTTCTATCAATCCTAATATTTTTAGGAAACTATTTTAGTATCTGCAGTTGTTGAAAATTTTGCTCTTAAACTGATTTCTTTTGTGTTTAAGATAGAGAGTTTAGATGGACTTTTTGGAATTCATTATGCAAGTAATTGGTCTTTTTTTTTCCTGCAGATCATAAGTGAGCTGCCAACTCCAGAAGTGTTCATCCTGGAGGTATTTTGCTGACATCAGTTCTCTGCCGTATCTACTTTCTTAATATCTAAAGGTGGTCTTTAGCTACTGGAAAGACATGTCAACATGGCTTCTGCATCATTATATTCATGAATGTATTTACTTTTATCCCCGATAGACATGCTCTTCTGAGGTTAGAAATTAATTTAGAGAGATTCTGTACACCCCTACCAAGGTCAAGCCCGTACAGATTCAGACCTAGACCTAAATCTGCCATGTGATCCGAAAGGAGGGAGCTCAAACTATTTTACAAGTCTATTCCCAAGCTTCTCTTTGGCTTATGTAAGGCTTATTTTATACGATTGGCTTCTGACAGCCATTCATAAAACTTGCAGCATTTGCTATCCAAATAGCTTCCAGCCACTGACATTATATCCTCTAGCATATCTGCTTACATTCTGCTGTTGTCCTACTTCCAGACACCATTCATCTTTGAGTGCACAGTTTCACTAGATGCATTAGTTGCTTGCCCTGCTGATATCTTCATTGAAAGCATTCAGATATTAAAAACAGCAGCTGCCATTTAAGCAAAATATCCATGTGATTTGATATGTTAAAATACTGTAGGTCTCTCTAAATCTGCTAATCTTAAACATTGCGTAAGATTGCTTACTCACTGGCTGTTCATATTGCTTTTACTGGATTATTGTAAAACTATGTAAAAATTAAGTTAGCTTGAAGGAAAATTAACAGACAGCACTAAACGTGCCCATATTAACTATTTTACAAGTCTACTGTTCAAGTGCCTGAGATGATTTTTTCATTAACATTAAATCCCCATAAATCAGCATATTTTATGGATGTACTGAGTGGACCCAGATGTTTGTTTCTATTTCCCTTCCCCACCCCAACGCCCTATGCCACATTTATAAGACTATTATTCTAAAATTGAGGTGGGGGAATCAACCTGGGTTAAAAATAATTCAGCACAAGAATAGGTAATTAAATGGCTTCTGCAGTCTGTAGTTGCACTGTATATTTATTCTACAGCTCTACAAACAATAATTGTGGTGTTAAAGAATAAAACAGCATAGGGTTGAAAATATGTTTGAAGAGGAGTCAGAGTCTCTTTTGTGTAACTGCTCAGGCTCAAAGCATTTGTGAAACTCCTTGTTTTGTGCTACCTTAGATATCATCACCAGGTCTGGCCTCAGCATAAGGTTTAGGAATAATAAAGCTGAAGTATTAGATACCTTCTTACCAAGGTACCACATCAATCAGCATTTCATATGTGCGGACTGTAAGACTATCATCTTGATTCCTTGAAAACTTCAATAGGAAGTGCTTCAATTTGATATAAGAAGGACACATGCAGCATTTTTTTTTAAGCATATCCCTTTCAAGATACTATTTCACATTCATTTTTTAATGGTGGGTAAGCAAACGAAATTTAGCATTATACATCACTGAATTAGTTTTGTTATCAACTTCACTGGCATTAGTACGGATATCACCATCTTGGAAAAAGAAATGCAAAGTTATATTACATTGCATTTAATATAAAATATTACTTGTCTAAAGCCCAAATCGGCTGTAAAGTACAGGAAAATTATGCTCATCTGTCCTTTAAGTCTAATTTATTTTTGAGTAATATAGAAAGTAAATTGGAATTTTGTCAAGAAGGTTCCTGAATCACTGTGTTCTTTGTTAGAGGTCCTTATAACTTTCTTATGCTTAACACTGTTATAATTTTACTTGGCAACCCTTGCACTTTTTTTAAAAGTAGGTTAAATATGAGTCGTATTGTTATAACATGATTGTATCTCATTCCAGGCCAAGATGTTGAGCTTGCAAAACACAAATGAAATCTATCTGCACAGAAACAGTAAGTCACTTACTTGAATCTTTTATATTTAAAATTTTTTTAAGTGCTGGAAAAAATTATTTTCAACACATGAAAAATATCAACAGAAAGGGTAGATTCAGGGAATAAATCACAGAGCTAGATAAAATAAGATCAGAATAGTTCTATCTTTGTTGCACATAATTGCAATGTGACCTTGGAGTCCATCTGCACAGTACTTTCCATTGATTACCTATGACTGAACAATTCATCTCATTGAACCTCAGTTGTATAGAAGTTAGATAGCTGTTTTAAGTTATTCATCTGAGTTGTATTTATCTCTCATCAATACAGACATAAATACACCATTCAAATGTGAGGAACCTTCCTTGGAAACTTTCTCCATTGGCAGTAGAGAAAATGTAGCTTGATCCAAACGCATCCATTTAATCTAGGTAGGTATGTAAGCTAAGCATTACCCTAGTAGCTCAATGGATAATATTGGTTTCTTTCTGCATGGTTTGTCTAAGAATTTCAGATGTCATTAAATTAGGAGGATGAAGTAGCATCCTCCTACTGATGCTGTAGTTGTACTGAGTACTTTGTCTTTAGGAACCCTTAACCGCTCTTTTTTAACCCCTACTGAATCCAATATAGGAATGATATATATCTACTTCTGCGTACTGGTTTCAGTTGGGATAGATTTAATTTTCTTCACAGTAGCGGTTACAGTGCTGTGTTTTGGATTCAGTATGAAAATAATGTTGATAACACACTGATGTTTCAGTTGTTACTAAGTAGTCCTTACCCTAAATTAAGGACTTTCAGGACTTTCAGTTTCCCATGTTCTGCCAGTGAGGAGCTGCACAAGAAGTTGTGAGGAGTCACAGCTGACTGGAACTGGCCAAAAGGATATTCCACACCACAGAACATCATGCCAAGTATATAAACTGGGGGGCACATGGCTGGAACATGCCAGTTGCTGCTCAGACTGGATATCGGTCAGTAAGTGGTGAGCAATTGTATTATGCACCACTTGTTTCCTCTCTCTCCCTCTCCTTTGCATTACAATTATTACTATTATTATTATTATTTGCTTTATTTATATTATTATTTTGTTCTCATACCAAACCAAAGATTTTACCTTTTTCCAGTACTCCTCCCCATCCCACCAGGGGTCAGGAGGAGTGGCTGAGGGACTGTGTGGTCCTTAATTGATGTCTGGGGTTAAACCATGACATTTTGTAAAACAGTTTCATCTTCGTGCCTCTTCTGCAGTATAAGCAATGCATACTAAACAAATGAAAAGCTGATGTGATTTAATTGACATGGAATTTCTCAATTCTGCCCTGATGTTGAGCTCTATATGGACACTGACATACTGTAATTACTGACATGCATTTTGTTGCTGTAAGGCCACAAAGGCCATATACTGCATTCTTAAAAATAGACTGCATTCTTGTCTGATCTAGTCATGATTTTGGCTGAGACTGCAGTGCAAAATAAGTCCCCAGGCCTACATACTTAGGATCAATATGAATATTAGTTTAAAAAAATTAAGACAGAAATTAACATGTGCTAAAAGACAAAAACCTTGCTTCTAACGGACATAAATCAGTTGCTTTAGCAGCTCATCCCGTTGGGACACCTAAAGGCAGTAGTTCTTATTATGGACTAATGGGCTGCAAAATTTCAGTGTAATGACAGAAATTTATTTCTGGCAGATTGACAGAATTTTGTTATTTTGGGGAAGGCTGTAGGGGTAACCATAGCATAAAAGTAAGGTCAACTCCAGTCAGACAATTTTTAGTAACTGGAAGATTGTGATGGTTGCCTGGCAACTACAGCAGATGTAAACTAGCTTTTCCAGGTGACTTGGGAGACTTACGGCATTTTCACTTGTGGTATTATAAAAGATTGCCTTTTAAAAGGGTCTGGCAGTTGGAAAGGTAAATGGATCATGGTTTACTTGGCCCATGGTAGATACAGAGACTGGTTGATCTGGCTCCTTTCTAACATGTTTTTTTCCATGTTTCCATGAAGTGTCAACATATCATCTAACTCTTGAAATTAAGAGACACAGGCTTGATTTTTTGCTGCATTGGATAAAACAAAAACATATGTGGGCTCAAAATATATCTCCAACTTCCCAGCATCATTCCTTAAGCAATCCCCTTAATCTGCAGAGGCTCAACATGTAATAGCTGGGACCCACCCTCTATTTTATGCCAATGCTTCCATCAGTAGGAAATTGATGCAGAAAGCAGTCGCTCCTTGTGATCAAGGAAGGACACTTAAAAGAATAAGAATGTGATTTAAACTTTAAAGCTTCTCTGTTTTGCTGGGTTACTCCCATTCTCTGGGGAATTTCTCAATACTTCCCACTGTTTCATTAAAAAAGTGAGCCAACCTTTGTTAAAAAAGGAAAAAAAAGCCAATCTGAAAGTTGAAATACTTCTTCATGTGATTTAAATTGAAGTCCAACTTCTGGCCCTACACAGGACGATCCCAAGAATCACACCAGCAGGTCTGAGAGCATCGTCCAAATGCTTGGTGCTGTGACCACTTCTCTGGGGAGCCAGAGACATTCCAGTACCCATTCACCTTCTCAGTGAAATACCTAACCTAAACTTGCCCTGACACCCGCATTCCTACAGCTCCCTGTTGCCATACAGTATCTGGTAACAATTTCACACATGATCCAGAAATAGGTCCCTGGTAAGGAATATTGCTAAATATTTGCTTTGTTTCATTCCTATTCTGCCAGTATAATCTGAATATTAGCTGTTCTGAAAAAATCCTACTAGTCCGGTTTCCTGATAATAGCGTATATCATTGAAATGGGTGAGGCTTCACTAGTCTATGGTTCTAGCTGATATTTTTTACCAAACCCCTCAACAAAACCCCACTACCTCTCCTTCCTTGCCTGTCCCTTCTGAAGGGTTTAGTGCCCCACATAATAAATGTCTGTAGAAAAAGTTAGTTTTCAAAAACAATAAACAAGCCTGTGTACTAGACTACTATTCCTTGTACATGATTCTCCATCATCAATGAGATGCTGTGTTTTTTAGCATTTCCCACCCACTTTACCAGTTATGTCATCAAATTTGACCATCTGACCAATCTGGCAGCTCATTTGCAAAGAATGGTGGGTAAAATAGCAGTTACTTGAAGACCCGCATGCTATTTCACTTGTCAGTGAATGTATTTTTTTTCCAACAAACGTAGGATTTCCACAAAGATTTTCATTCATGTCGCCCTCATTTTATGCTAGAAATCATCCACGTACACACTTCTTCAGAGTATTGTTCTGAATATAACTTGAGTTAAATGTGTTGCACTAATCCATCACCTATTTTGAAGCTATTTAGACAGCTGCTAACAATCACAGTACCTAGTATTATGGAATGTTAATTCCTTTTAGTGCCACAGATGCTACTGTTAAATAACTAATGCGTAAAAATAAAATATAAGATTAATGAATTGTATGTACCACATCCAAGGCATGGCAAGCATTTTTAAACAGTCGTGTCTGTGTTGAGCAAATTTACAAAATGCATTTCTGGTCACAAGTGTGTTGGCAGAATTAGACAGCCTTGCATAGGCTTACACAAACATGCTTCCCTGAAAATATCTTCACTGTAAGTCTTAAAACAACTATGCTGGGAAACGTTGTGATGAATTTGGGGACCCATCTGGAGGTGAGACAGGTAGTAGGTAGGTTGCAAAACGTTATGACTAGCCTTCATTCAAAGCAGTTCATAAGTAGTTCATAAGTAGTAATAGACTTACATAGGGCGTTTGCCAGACTACTGAAAATGGCAGAAAAACTCAGAATATTCAGGAACAAAAAAATTTTAGTTATACATAGTCGCACTAAATTCTTCATCTCAAGATATGCTTCTAAACACTGCACTAAAATGCACTTAGAATCTATTGTAGAATTAAACTTTCATTCCTGATCTATAGTTTAAAATATGGCAAATTTTACAGTTAATTCAATACTTTACCCTTCTTTACACATATTTCAACAAGGGTAGAGGCAATCCTTGTGTTGGAGGAAAAAGCTGAGACAAGACAGGCTTACCTTGATTAATCTCAGCTCCTCTTGGACTTTGGTTCTCTGCCTCCCGTGCTGGACATGAGGAAGCTAGCGTGGTGTCATGCTGTGAAAAAAATTATTTCCCAATGCCAGTTCAGGGAACTAGAAGGTGAATGTAAGTTAACCTCCACACTGACAATTTACAAAGTGCAATCATACACAAGAGAATAAACTGCAGCATATAATGTTTAGCACTTCAGAGAGAAGTTCATGGAAAGTCATCTCAGAGGCATTTTTATCCAATGTCAGTTTTATTTCTCTAGTACTTTAACATTAAGCATTTTCTTATGTCAATAATGTCTCATAATGAATTACACTTCTTACACTAGACTAACCAAAGAATCAAGAACATTTTTTTGCATTAAACTGGAAGGCTCCATTTTTTCTCTCCTCATTTTTTTTCTTCCCATTAACTTAAAGCTACTTGTAGGCCATGCTTTTTGGTATCAGACACTAATATATTTACTCATCTATTGTGTGACAACAAAATGTTAAGTAGGTGATATTCATTTAGAATTCTTATTACATCAGAAGTTATCAGTATATGGTTTACAGTGCATTATTTGGGAGAGAAAAAAAAGAAGTAGAAGAAAATAGAGGAAACTTTAGGTGCTGGAATACACCTTAGTGCAGAAAATTTACAGAAACATTTTGACACAGAAAAATTAAAAATAGATTAATTCAAGAAAAATTTAGATGAAGTATGGCAATTCCTATTTCCTACTAATTCATGCAATGACTTTGCACATCATCAAGGTAAAAAATATTTCATGCATAAAGAAAAAGAAAATAAAAAAGAGATTAAATAAGAAATATAAGAAGGATCATATGTAGGTATGTTTGCTATATTAGATATGTGGCAAAACTAAGAGATCCCACTGATAAACTAGCACAAAATGAACATCCAGCCTATGCATTCATAAAATTATAAATGGCACAGTGAAAGGGGCTGTTCTTGAGTCTCCCATCCATTGCACAGCTAACTATATGGAATAGCAGTCTATTATACTTGTCTGAGAGCTTGCACCTGGGTTTTCTTCTGTGTGATTGTCTTTGTTGCAGGAACATCAAGATCTGGTGATTTTTGTCAGAATTAGCTGCTCCAGAAATGTTTCTTTGCAGCTGATGGTTACTGAGGAGGAGCATGGTATGTGATGCTGCATATAAAACATTGACAGTGCATACGAAAAATATTCACATTACTTTCTAGATATCAATCAAAAGAAGTCCAAGCACAAAACACACAGAATTGGTGCTTTGATATTTGTACCTGGAACCCAGCTACACTGATCTTGAGACAACAGTCCTTGTTTTTTTTCCAGCCTTCCATTCAGTACTGGGCAGCTATCATTCAAAATTCTCTTTCTGAGATTATCTCCCTGTCTGTCACATAGTTGATACTATCTGCCTCTAAGAAGACAGATCTTTGCTAGTAGATTGACAGTAAAATAATATGACATTTTCTTGCAAACTCTACTTCTAGGCCACTTAAAAGCAACATAATATTCCTGCAGTGTAGGCCTGCCTTTTTCCCAATTGAATATTCACTGGTAAAATTTGATACAAAAATTATTCAACAAATTTTAGCTCTTCGTCTGTAAGCCTCAGTACAGACTGTGGTTCCTCAAAAGTTTTGATTATTTTTTGAGATCGTTCAAATAACTTGCCAAATATTTTGTGTTTCTGTATATTCTGTTGGTAGTTAAAAAACATTGCATAGCTGTCAGTGTACACATTTTTTCTCCTACAGCCACAAAAAAACTCTTCTAAGAAAAGAAAAAGATGCCAAATGGTAATTCTGACTGACCTCTCACAAACACTTCTCTTTGACTTAAGGAACACACTGAGTGACACAACGAGGCACTAGCTTAAGTATTTTGATGTAAAATACTTACTTTAAGAACAGCATTCTTTATAAATAGTGTGCTTGCTTAAACCAGATGACCTAACCTTATTTAACACAGTCCTCGATATAAACTCAGTCACTTTTTGTTAACTTCAAACCTCTGGCTACTCCCTCAGATTGTCTCATGACTATCTGAGAGCCTGAAGCCAGAGCCACGAAACTGACAAACATTGCCAGCCCTGAGTGTCAAAGGACGCCTTTCATCTGCACACAAGGGCGAGCACCAAGGGTGCTGCAGATTTAGATGGAAAAATATTTATCAGTAGGAATCTGAAATCCAGACAAAATCTTTTGTACTAAGGGCATAGGTATTCTTGTGCCAAGGTGTTAAACATTTATGAAGGCTTTTAAGGAGATATGTTGATTTTCTGAATGGTTTTGAAAGTGTTATCGGGATACATCAATAGCTTTTGACTGTTTCTAGTTTAGGAAACATACTGTGCTTTTCACCCCAGATCACCTTGCAATTCTCACATTCATCCTTATGTGACATAATGCAGCTGAAACCAGCCCTGGAGCTATTATGCAATGCTAATGCCTTTTTTGTTTATAGTAGAAATCAGCCATTTTCTGTGAAGCCTGGTTGTTGCCATTCTGAAGCATCCTACAAAATGGCATAGACATTTTCTCTGTTCATTCTAGCAGCCTTACAAATACAGTTCCGTGGAAACTCAGAAAGAAGGGCTTAGCCTAGTTAATGGTGCTGATATTTCAAAACTAATTATAATTAATAATTTGTTTTGTTATATTTGAGGTTATACCTTCTGTACTTGGAAATATCAATAAAACTGGTATGCAACCCTTTTTTAAAAAATATTTTTGAACTGTGATTAGAAAAGTAGATGTTTTGAAAACATTAAAAAAATTTATGATCATGTCAGAAATCAGAAGCCTATGGCAAGAAGAAACTGTAACTAGAATTTACAGTTATTTTCTCCTAGTGAAAATCAAGGGGACTTTTACCCTTTACTTCAGCAGAAAGGAAGGTAAGCCTCCAACAAAATTATTTTTTAAATCTCTATCACGGGTAGCAGGGAACTCAACAAGGAAAGTAGAAACAACAGCACTCTGCAGGTGAATGAGCAGATGAATTATTTGCCTTGAAATGGAAAAAGCTGTTCTTAAAACATTAATCACTAATGTTCCCTTTCTAAGGGTTGTTGGGGTGATACAATTGAACATTTTCACGTAGCATGTCTGCTCTACTGCAGTGGACCAGTGAGAAATAATTAGTGCAATGGGCTTTTTTTTTCAACAACAAGTAAGCTTGCTAAGAATATACTGGGAAGAATAAAAATTCCTGCTGTTGTGCTGTGTTGATCTTTCATGCTAAAACACTTCTTTTGTGGTCATTTTCCCAAACTAGTCTGAGTAACTGGGCTCCATCTGCTGTGTAAGTGGCATATTACTTTAGGCATGATGTGTTACTTCATCTGTCTTTATGCTAAGTTGGAACATGATCCTGCATTTAGAGAATTGGGAGAGCACAGATGAAATGTCTTTCCTGACAACACAGCATTACAGAGGAGGGTATAGACAGACAGGTTTTTTTTCCTTTGTTGCCAATTATACAAGAGTTCAATTCAATCAATCAGCAGCTTCTTGGATTCCTTGAATAGGGATTCTTTTATGCAAATTGTATACGTTTGCTCTAAGCTAACTTTATTACTGTAATAATTTAACTAAATAATTTACTTTAAAATATTTTTGTTGTCATTTGATAGTTGTTTCATCCTTTTGATCTTTGGTTTTAACATGTATACCATTTTCCACTAGAAATTTTCAAGTTTAATACCTTATATGTCATTTGAGAGTTTTGCAAGAGAATATATGAATTTGTCCTGTGAAGTCTTCTTTCATATTATACCAAAGACAATGTACAGCATTGTACAATTCTATATTTTATATGTTTTCATCATCTGTTAATTTGAACTGATTTTTCAAAGAAGGGCTTTAAGACAACACAGAGAATGACATCTAGATGGCAAATTTTACAACAAAAGAATTTTTTCTGTTTTATCCACAAATGCAATGTCATTCTTAAAGACAAATTTTCATTATTCTCATTGCTAATGATCTGGGCAATTGTCTCCACCTTTGGATAGCATGTTATCATTTATTTTGCCTGCAGAAGTTTGGTCAGTAGCAATAGAAGACTGTATTTTCTAAACTGGCATTGTTTAGTCATGGTTTCTAACTGACAACGGCATGGAATCTAAATGCTTTGTGGTGACTTAAGCTTGCTTTAATTCTCCAAATTTCAAGAAGTGATAGATGTTGTCAAAGTCAAAAATGAGTCACAAGATGGTGAGCCCATGGGATGTTAGGACATATGGACATTCATATTATCCATCTGCTTTTACTCTAAAGTTAAAGAGCAGGTGTGGTCTTTCAGGCATAGTATTCAGTTGATTCTGAAATATTGTGCAGATTGATTTTTATTGTCAGTTGATTCTTTACTGTGTTATTTATAGTGGCTCTTTGGGTCAGGATTAACCTGTTTAATAGGTTAGCAGCTCATGAAGATTGATTTTAAAAAATGCCTAACTTCCTGGTAGGTTGGAAGCAACATAATATGAATCATTACATTGACAGTTTTATAGTTTTGCTGCTAGTAGACAAATAGCCTCTAATGTATCAGTTGTTACACTAGGGTTATTGCCCATATTTCCATGTTATATCAAAATATCCAAAGAAAGTAGAAAGAAGGGATATTGCACTGTCTTTATGGTTATCTAGTAGTGTGAAGTACTTGCCTGTCCTTATGTAGGTGGCAGAAATGTTATTCAGGTTTTCATGACACATTTTCAGAAATTTATCTCAGCTGCAGATATTTAATAATGATAAATAAAAAAAAAAAATTAAGAAAACTGATCCACTAAACACCAGAAGCATTGACTACAGGTTTAAACACATTAGAATATGCAGCTCTGTGTAAGAGATAATTTTTCTACAGACCTTGAAGATATGATCACTCATTAAAATTAGTTGAAGACTTTCTATAAAATTGAAAAAACATTGAATCATTAGACACGGACAAAGTTTTTACTCTTCAGTGAAAAGAATTTAATAAAATTAAAACTCCACCTTCATGTATTTTATGCCTTACATTTCCTTCAACAAGGATATTTCCAAGGAGCCTTGCCCACTGCAAATGGAAAATACATCCTGCTTCTGCAGAGCTAAGAGATCAGAGAAAATAGTGAGAAACCTGAAGAATTTAGAAACTGCAGATAGGGTTGTGTTGCTTTGTTTATATGAATAGTAAGAAAGGTAAATGATGTAACTGAGTTTAGAAATCACTGAGGGGAAAATGTTTTACATGAAAAGGTCACAAACACTGCATTTTGAGAAAGAAAATTAAGCTAACATTTTTTTTTCTCAGATACTCTGGAATTGTTTTTACAAGGACCCAGAATTCTGAATTTCTAACTTATGTATGTTTCTATTATTTCTAAAGTGAAGAGAAATATTGGCAGTTATCGTATACCCAGGTTTCCAAAATCTGTTTTCGTTCTAGCCAGAAAATAGAGACAGTTCATGGTTGGGGATGGGAGGGGTTAGGGAAGAAGAGTTTATTGCTTTCTTCCATTCCCACTAACAGGGAGGATAGAAAAGCCAGTGATAACATTCAGCAATTTTTTTTGAGAGATGTGATTTATTTACAAGTGCATCAGTTCTTATTTTCTACAGGGGTATAAAATGGGAAGAAAAGAGCCCCACCTTGCAGTGGCATTTAGGTCATCGGAAAAATGGGGATTCAGCTTGGGCCAGCAGAAAAAGCCAAGAATTGTTAAGAACATGGGAAAAAAGGTAAGGAGTTGCCATTAAATTAGTATCTCCCATGGTTCCTATTAGATAACTGGTTTAGCAGTATGAGGTATAAGAAGTATAACATTTTCCTCTGGAGAAAACAAGAAATTATAAATTTTGTCAGCTGTCCTTTGAATAAAAGGCATCTCTCTTATTTCAAAAGTTATTTCGTAATATATCGTCTTTCACTGAAGAACATTTAGCCAGCCACTCTTTATATAATGGTGAGCTGCTTTGGGGGTTTTTGTTACAAATCTTACCCAAATTACAGTAGTTGAAGCCTAAAGACATTGTGACTGAGGATGCAGGCCAATCTTTTTATTAGGGAGAGAAACCAGCTTTGTCTTGTCTTTTCTGCATGGGCCATATGGAGGTGTTGCTGTGCCCTCTGTAGGAGGCATACATCCCCATCCATCCATCTTTCCGCCCACGTGGAGGAAGCCATGGCAGCTCTTCTGGGGAAAAGGCAGCTGGCCAAGCAGAATCATCCCCTGGGCTACATCCAGCTCCCACGATACTAGAGCCATCCCAGCCAGAGCTGCTCATGGCTGCTTTAGTTGGAGCTCTGAATATACCATGAAGCTTGGCAGAGCTCCGGAACTGCCATTTTACAGAATATTCTCGTTCTAATACCAGTTTGCAAACACAAACAAACACCCTCCACACACGTACCTGCATGTTGATTCTTCTGAATTTCTTTAATTTAACAGTTCAGACTGCACAGATCCTGTGAAAAATTGAGTAAAATAATTGCATTTTGGAGGGATTTCCTTCTACAATTATTACTAAGAATGTGTCTATTCCTTTTGGTTAATTGAGCAAACAATGCCCTTGATAGCCATTTCTTTTCACCATAGTCAAAGGCAAGATAATTAGTTAATTGCCAGAAGGGGTTGTTAACTGCTGTAATGAACCACTTTTGAGGAAATTACTGCTACAATGCCATTAGATACTGCAAGCATGCATGAAGGGGAGAAATACTGGTTTTAATATTTCTCTACTTTTATTCCTGCAAGTATGTTGTAGCACATGTATTGTTGAGCATGAAAATAATTACCATTTTGAGCAAAATAATTATCTAACTGTTAAGAATTATTCTTCATGTGGCAGAATTGATATGCATGTAACAAATTTTCAATTTTCAATACAATATTACAAATCCGTTAATCTTTTATCTTAAAATATTGACCACTTCATCCACCAGATCAAGATCAAAATAGCAATGCTTTGCTACTATTTACATTATGAAGTACAGTGTAATGTATTTTTATGTTATATACACAAGAGAATTTTAAATAAAACCCTCATTCTAATCTACACCTGATTTTGTAAACAAATTTGGACCAGACCTAAAGGTTTGCATTGTGCTGAGGAACCATATGAGCAAGCTTAGAGCTTGCTTTACCCTGTTTTGACCTAGTCAGAACACAACAGGTTTTGTGAACATGAAGGAGTTAATTTTACAAAATTTGGTTTTCTTGGAGAAATGATGGCTATAGGAAGAATCCATAACATATACTATTGTCAATAATTAAATTGATGTTTTTATTGTCTGTATTCCCCTTATAAAATTTAAACAACATAATGCAAGCTCTTTGCTTACAACATAAACTGATCTGCCAAACAATAGGATTATTTCAGAGAGAATGTGATTTTATATGGCTGGGAAAAAATGAAATGTTCACAGAAATACTACACTGTGAGTTGTGAATGTTCTTAATATTTCATCCAGGGTTAATTCCTGTTCTAGCTCAGTTTAATCACAGAATCATAGAGACAATTAGGTTGGAAAAGACCTTTAGGAATACCAAGTCCAATCGTAAACAGAATGTAAGGTGTTCTATGCTAACAGTCCCTTATATAGGAATCATACCATAGGCACCTTACATTGCACGGCCATGTAGGTAAGATGGCCCATGAGGTGCCTGTAGTTGACTTTTACTGGCAAACCACATCCTTTGGTGATGGAACATGACACACATCCACGTGTATGTTAATTTGTGTTAATAGCAAATTCTTACAAAATTCAAAAGGATAATAGTATAAGCAGTGATCCTCTGTTAAAAACTTTGAAGGCAAGAAAATGATTTATCTGGGGAATTTGGTACTCCTCATTCCAAAATTATATTGGGCTTGTGGAGGATGTTCTATACATCATTATTTATTTTATGTTGAAATAAGAAAAGTTTTCCAATAAGTGATTTCTATTAAACAAATAAAACTTCAATATCATGGGCTGGCAATAATTCTGATGTCTGGGTTGTGAACATGCACTATGAACTATGGCATTTGAATAAGTTAATTTTTCACTATGAATATCACCATCATACATAGCTTGTGAAATCTGTGAAAAGGTAAAAGGAATTTAAAAAATGACTGAAAAACATCCCAAAGATGCAATTGCTTACTCCAGCTTATATTGCCTAAAGATTAGGAAGATCTGAGGTTCCTCAGTATTGAGTGGTTATTATTCAGTAGTTCAGCATTGTCAAGTTTGATATCTCGTACTCTATGACAATGCAGAACAAGAAAAGTAAGCTGAGTGCTGCTGGAAATGGGAGGAAACTCAGCTTTTAACCCTGGGGTGTTATATAAGAACTGCATCACTCTGCCTGTCCAAGTTCTGCTGGCATCAGCCAAAATGCTGCAGGAGGAGCTATCCACCACCTTGACATCCCATG
This sequence comes from Acanthornis magna, assembly GCA_036785705.1. Taxonomy (NCBI): domain Eukaryota; kingdom Metazoa; phylum Chordata; class Aves; order Passeriformes; family Acanthizidae; genus Acanthornis; species Acanthornis magna. The sequence continues at coordinate 9,508,113 of JAWUZG010000034.1, forward strand.
TGAATCCATAGCTAACAGCTACCACATCCAGAGTAAAACAGGTCTACTCTGCAAAAAAGAAAGAATCAAAGCAGCCAAAAGTGGAAATAGGGCAAAGGCATTTGACAGTTCATATTTAACAAACTGCATGTAGTGGCTTTTTTCCTTGAAATTTAACTGGTCTTAGATACAGCAATTCTATTTTTTTTTCACATTTTGACCTTCTAGAAAATGTCAGCAACATTTGCAGATGACATTTTGTTAACAATATTGTTAGCCTAGATTGTTTTCATTTGAATAATTGCATATGGTAAGTATGGGGAGGTCTATCTTTCTGTTTTCTAATGTGTCTGTTAGAGAATTGCAGAATGGTTTGTGTTGGAAGTGACCCTTTAAAGGTCACCTAGTCCCAGCTCCCTGCTTCCCACGGGCAGGAACACCTTTCACTAGACCAGGTTGCTCAGAGTCTCATCCAAGCTGGCCTTAAACACTTCCAGCAAAGAGGTACCCACAACTTCTCTGGGGAACCTGTTCCTGTGTTTTACCCTCATTTAAAAAAACTTCATCCTCATATCTGCTCTAAACCTACCCTTCTTAAATTTAAAGTCATTGCTCCTTGTCCTGTCACTCCAGGCACTTGTAAAAAGCCCCTCTCCATCTTGTAGGCTACTTTTAGGTACTGGAAGGCCACAATTAGGTCACCCCAAAGCCTTCCTTTTTCCAGTTCTCTCAGCTTTTTCTCAAAAGAGAGGTTCTACATCCCTCTGATCATCTTGGTGTATCTCCTCTGAAGTCAATCCAACAGTCCATGTCCTTCCTGGGCTGGGGACCCCAGAGCTGATGCAGCACTGCAGGTGGGGTCTCACCAGAGCAGAGGGGCAGAATCTCTCCCTCTTCCTGCTGCCCTCACTGCTTTGGATGCAGCCCAGGAGACCATTGGCTCTCTGGGCTGGGAGTGCTCATGGCTGGGTCATGTCCAGCCTCTTACCCACGGCACCCCCAACTCCGTCTGGGCAGGGCTGCTCTGATCCCTTCATCCCCAGCCTGTGCTGATACCGGGGGTTGCCCCAACCCAGGTGTAGCACCTTGCACTTGGTCTTGTTAAACCTCAGGAGATTCCCATTGGCCTGCTCCTCAAGCTTGTGCAGGTCCCTCTGGATGGCATCCCATCCTCCAGGCATGTCAACCACACCACTCAGCTTTGCGGGTGTCATCTGTCATCCTTCTGTCATTAATGAAGACACTAAATTACACTGGTCCCAGTATGGGAGGACACCACTTGTTACAGATGTCCATTGGGACACTGCGTCATTGATCACTATCTTCTGATTGTGACTGTCCAACCAATTCCTCATCTACGACACTGTCCATCCATCAAATCCTTCCCTCTCCAATTTAGACAGAAGGATTTTGTGGGGGACAACTTCAAAGGCTTTACAGAAGTTCAGATAGATGAATAGATCCATATTTATGATAGATCCATAGTCCTTCTCTCATCTACAGACGGGGTCATGCCATCATAAAAAGCCACTGCATTGGTCAAGCAGGACTTGCCCTTGGTGAAGCCATGCTGGCTGTTTTGAATCACACCCCTGTCCTCCAAATACCTTAGCATAGCTTTTAGGTGGATCTGTTCCATGACTTTCCCAGGCACAGAGCTGAGGCTGACAGGTCAGTAGATCCCAGGGTCCTCTTCTTTAGCTTTCTAAGAGATGGGTACAATGTTTCCCTTTTTCCAGCTGTTGGGGAGGAAGAAATAGGAAAATCTTATACAAATTATTACCTAGCAAAAGATGCTGAAAATATAGAAATTACAAGCGAGATTGAAATGAAGACAAGTTTTGAGATACCAAACCCCAGTTACTGAATAACGGGAAAACAATGGTATGGCCACTGAAGGCTCAACACCCTCTCTGATAGAACAACACCCCTCATTGATTAGACAATAGTCTCTGCTTGCTCCAGGTCCAAGGGTCAGAGCAGACCCTACCAATTCAAGCAGAGAATACAAAAAGCAGTTTTAAGGGTTTAAAATGTAACATCGTATGGTAATACAAGGATGCTCATAGGCTGTATGTAAATGCTATAGAATTTGTATCTTGTTCTATATTGGTTAGTGAAAATTAGAATATTCAGCACAGAACACAATTTATTGTATTGTAAGCAGCGACCACAGGACCCTTACACCCTTAACCCTTACCCTTAACACTTCTATACACCCTTACCCTTACCATTCTGTATTCTGTATTCACATCCCTTACCCCATTCCCTTTCCTGTATCCTCTCTCTCTCTCTCTCACCTCTCTGACCTGCTCTGGGCCGCGCCTGGCAGTTCATAGCAGGTCTCTTACCCCACGCGCTTTATCATAATAAACCTCATGCTCTACCGACTGAGCCATCCAACCGGCGCAAGATTTCTACACCAGCCACCTGGGACTTCACCTGATTGCCATCACTTTTCAAATATCATGGAGAGTGGCTTGACAAGTCGGTTCTCACAAGACTCTTGGATGCATCTCATTGGTTTTATGCATATCCTTGTTCCTCAGGGGGTCACAAACTCCTCTTACAGTGGAGGGGAACTTGCTCTCCCAGTCCCTGTCTTGCAGTCCATCCACTTGACTACATAGAGCTTCTCTATCTTTAAAGCAGCTGGTAGGTCCTAGAGAAACATTACTATTAATTTATTTGATGTTTAATGTGTTAGTATACTTTTAAGAAAGCATTTGAGTGAGTATGAGGGTATGAGAAATTATCAGAGCAATAATTTGTTCAATTTGTCCAAAGTCCTATTCTCTAGCATTTATATTGTTAGAGCTTTTTTTCTGTCATGCATTTCCCAACTTAAAAGAGGAAAATGAGTGGGCATGTAAAATTATACACCAAGACTTCCATTCTACTGTGAATGAAACAACATATTTGGATCTTGGAACAAATACAGTACTGAGAGAGATGTATTTAAGTATTAAAGCAAGGGGTTATTAAAACTGTACAGAGAAAGACACAAAGACTAGGGTTTTTTAATTGTGTTCTGACATATAAGAACATGGGTAACAATAAAACTGAAAAGATGTTATGGTGAAAACAAAAATATCTTTGATGTTGAAAAGAGAAAAACAAACAGTTTTATTTGACTAGGAACTCATGAAGATTGTTTATAGGTCTGAGAAGATACAAATTGTGTTAGTACTGACCAGTATTTTAATGCTGGTATATTGCGTTGATGAGGCTGAGATGGAAATTAAGTCATTAGATTTGAATGGAATGTGTTTGATTAAAACCTTGAGTCACATAGGATAATAAAGGCTCTTATTAGTTGTATTACGGTCCTGCCAAAGAGCTGTGTTGATCACTGATCTTGGATGTTTGGATTAGTATAAATATTCAAATTGTATTGGGGTATGTGTAATTTATACTGTTTCAAACTCCCACCTTGGCCTCTGATCCCTAAAATATATATCAACATACTCCATACTGATTTTTTGCAAGGAGAAAAGCACAATTTGAACCATTGCCCAGAAAAAAGGTGAGATAGTGAATCTCTTCTAATCTTGCCAGTATTGTTACTGAGGAACTGCAATATAAAACTTATCACAAACTCAGAGTCTGCCAAGGAAACTTCTGTGATAGTACAAAATTTTACATGAATAAAAGACAGTCCAGAGGCTATAGCACCAATTTTATTTAAATATTTGAGAGTGATTAATACACAGAAAGGCAGTTTACTAATGCTTTACCCATTTGTAGATTAAACAAAGGCTCATTAGCTCACATGAGACAGTTCGGTTATATTTTTAGCTACAGTATGGCTGGTGCAATGCCTCTTCTTTTAGCATTTTCATTTTGCATTGCCTTCAGTCCTGACATGAAAGTTAACATTAATCTGCCAACTCATTCTGATTGGATTGCTTTGGAAGTCACTCCAAAGTCACAATGGCTAAATGGGATGAAGCTGTAAGACAGAAATGCATTGCAGTTAATACCTCTGCAGTACTGAAGCTAAGCCAAGGCCAGCCCTAATTCCTGAAAGAAAACAAATCCACAATAATCCATCCCTTAATTCTGAACAGAATGGCATAATGCCAAAAAATATAAAACATGTATTCCTTACTAAAACACTGCGTCTTATTCCACCACGGTTTCTCTTGGCCTTTTATTCACATAGTTTGAGGTCAGCGAGCAGCATACATGTGAAGGTGTTATCTGTCCTGACACTTACAGCATTCCAATGTTCTCCTGAAATAAGAGGACTTGGGGAGAGAATGGTTGCTGAAACAAATAATTTCAGGTTTTGTGGCCACAATTAGAAGGCAAAAATTAAGATAACTCCTAATTCCCTCCCCTCAGAATTCCTCTGAGAATATTTTCAGTCATTTAATCCGTCTAATGTCCATCTGGCTAAAACTGCAACTGGTATTGATTTTTCATAGTCTGAGTCAAAATTTGGTTCTGCAAGAATCAAGGATGATCCCATTCATGTCTAATTAGTCTCAGTTTTGAGATTTTTATTAGCATGCTGATTTTAGCTCAAACCTAGACTGTGTTACTTAGAACTTGTTCTTCCCTAAAGTGCTTTTGTGATGATAACTTATTGTGACAAAAAGAACCAGTTTAGACATTTCTATCTTCATCCAAAAATGTGTCCTCATGTAGAAATAATCCTTAAAAATATGTTACTAATGTGAAATGTCCCAAAAAACAAATAATCACATTGGGATGAATTAGGTGGCTAGAAAGTATTTCTGGAGGTTTGGACTAATATAGAACCCCTTAGGATGCCTTTGTGGTAGTCTTTTTGCAATGTAAGCCTCATAAGTTATTAAAATACATTTTTTCAACCTTATGTTAAATCGAAAAATGCAAAGAATTTCTTCATTACCTGCTCAGAGCTGAAAAACAAGAATAAAGAGGTGAAATGCCTCACTTGTTTCAGGGCTGGCAGGCCTTGCTGTAAATGGAATCCTGGTAATTACTGTAAGGCCTTGAAGTTGCACATCTCCTCAAAGTGTCAAGTATTTCAAGAAATTAAGTTGCTTAATAGAGTACTGGAAAAAAAATCTGTTTTCAGGCATTAGATATAGATATATAGAAAAATATATTTTTACACCTTCTTCTTTATGAATCCAGTTTTAATCCCTTTCTCTGACACTTCATCAGCTTTGTATTATTTCTGCTATCTTTGGTAAGCCTGCCAGATTGTCATGATTACTGGGGAAAAAAAAGTCTGTGTGGCCTACAGAATTTTATATAAGAAGAGTATTTACTGCAAACATTTCAGAATGAGTCAAAACATGGCATGACTTGTCAAATTTGGTGCCGAAAGCTGAACAAGGTTGAGCTTTCACCTCCCACCATGTTTTGACCCCTGCGGTACACTTGAGTTTGGTGCCATTGTCAGTACACAGCTGGGAAGTGGGGGAAAGCACTAAATAGCCACAAGCCAGTCCCTCATAGCCTGGCAGGTCTGCCTTCAATGCTGCATGATGACATTGCCAAACTTGATGAGAAAAGAAATACAACTTCATGTGCAGCCTGATGTTTGAAACCAGCGCAATCAGCTCATTGGTACCACGCCGATGCAGCTGTTTGCTGCTCTTTAGGTGGCTCTGACTGCAGCTCTGTGGTAAGCACTCACCCACATACATGCATGTAAGATAATATCCATGCCTATTGTTAACATCTACTTTTAAAGGTTGAAAACCCTACTTACCTCCAGCAAATGCTGCAAACAATTGATTCACAAGTGAACTATAAATAATGTTCACAACACAGAGCCCATGCAACTCAGTGCTTCAGTGTTACTGAATAGTCAGAACCTGCTACCTCTGGTAGCTATATATGTCATGCTCGTGACAGGTTTAGGCTTCAGTAGCCCAGAGCCTAGGATCTGGTATGTGTTTTGGAGCTATAGTTTTTGCAGGTTAGTGGATACCAGCCACAGGGCCAGGTATGATGTGGAAACTTGAAAATACGAAGTGTCCGTACTGACATTCTAAATATTACCATAAAATATATGTGCTTGGAGGAGATGAGGGGAATGACTGACAAGTGTTGCCAAATGTAAAGCCATTTAGGCAGCTAGAGGCCCAGCTTCCATCATGTGGAGGACTTTTGGTGTAGACAGATTTTTGAAGGAAAGACAGCAGGCGTGGAAAAGGGGATGAAACTGGGTTTAGCAAGGACAGAATTTAGCAGATAAAGCTGCTAAAAGGTTCATATCAGCATCAAAGGAAGTGTGGTAGAAGATGGCAGCACCTCTGGAAGGACGTTTCAACCATGCTGATTTACCTCACCTGAAGTTTGTCAACCCGGCCTTGTGCTGTTTCTCTGCACCCTTCCCTGCATGGTCAGAGTGTTTGGCTGGATGATGGCTCTAGGAGAGAAGGATCTTCCACGTATTTCAAGCCAGAATGATGAAGTAAGTCTCCAGTATCACCATCACAACATCACAGCCTTGCAGTCAGTTCCATATTTCACAGGAACAGAATAAGAAGAGAATGAAACACGTGGGTTAAGAAAGTGTCCCAGCTACCCCAGTCTGGTGTAGACAGGGTCAGCTCAGTGTCTGCTCAATGCCCCATTATCCCCCATTCCAGCAGGATTTATTGTCTTGGAGGCAGAAGCACATGAGATCTTGGAGGTAAGAGTCTAGTAGAGGTGTGGCTCTCTCTTTATTGTGCTCCATCTCCCACAGTGCATTCCAGAACCTGGAGTGCTGTGGTGCACACATGTCTTCATTGCCTCTACATGCAGCCAGCTTGTGTTCCCTCACATCTAGTACCTCTAGATCAGTGTGACGAGAATGTGTTTACTTTATAGACATTGAAAAATAATCACTGCATTTAGACTGTGTTTCTTGTCAGCTAGCTTGGCAGAACAAAGCAGGCTGCTGTGACCTGTCCTGGACTCTGTACACCTGTAATGTGAGTTGTTCAGCTACCTGAACACTCTAGGTGGCTAAGTTAATGCACAGATCTGTGCATATCAAAGAGCTGACTTTGGTGCTAAAATTTCAATACATAAATCAAGCTGCAGACTAAATACTTGGGGTCTAAGCACTTGTTCTGAGGAATTCAACAAACAAAAGGCACAATCTTCTGATTATTCAATTTTTTAAATATTTGCCTAGGCAAAGCTACTTTGAAGATCATTGAGATATTGCTGTCAAAACCCAAGGTTAGAGTAATTTTTACAACTCATGTGATAAATTATATCTTTGCTATATGGGAATGAATAATTTAATATAGAAACACTGTAATCTTGAGTTACAATTGGAAAAAAAATCAGCGATTGCAGTCCATAGCAAAATTTTAAATGTTTTTATTTTCTTATGGTACTGCAAAAACACCTCCATAAATTCTGTGGGAAAATGCTGAAGCTTATTAAATAGAAATGCTACCAAATGTGTAAATGGTTGAATTGCATTATTTTGATCTGAATCCAAAAGAAGTATAAGTCCATTCTTTTGCTATCCTAACATAGCACCTGTAATTCAAATTCAAGGTCTGTATTCCGTGTTTTTGAGCTCTGTAGTAAGGACAAGAGGTTTGAATGAATATGGAGTCCTGACTTGACCCTTTGCCCTCTGCCTTACCACATTCTACTTATTATTCTGTTTCAATCTGCCGTTAAGGGATTCTCCCATCAGCTTTCAAATATCTAAGCATTACACATAAAACTGTGTGTGTTCAAATAAAATTAATCTCCAATGTGCCACTTTATTTTTAGTGTACCAGTTGCTAACCGAGAAAAATAATGTTTGAGCTGTTCTTGAAGTCAGTGAAAAGCTTCATATATTCTCCCCTGAGATTTGTCAGTTTTGGGGTTAACATTTGCAGAAGAAGATTTAAAATCTCTGCTGATTCTGGCTGGCAAAGGATTACAATACGTTTTTTTCACAGAAATACTGTAGATTGTTCATGTTCTTTTGGCTTTTCTAGGGCATGGTTGAGGACTTCTAAACCTGTTGTTTCTTACAGGATATTGAATTTTGTTAAATTATGGCTTCACTGAGGGCTTTTGAGATATTTTTAGCAGAAGTGGAAGAAAAAGAGGTTATTAAAAGGGCAACTAGCAGATGATTTGGCAGCATTACACGGAAAGCATAAATACTGTCTTCTTCCACTGTGGCTTCTTGCTGTTCATGTTACTCTAACCAAAATATGTCTGATATTTACTTTGATCCATTTAATGTCACAGAAAGGGAAGGGGAAATTAGATAGTTTTATTTTAATTTTTTTTAAACAATCACATTTTCTTACGTAAACAAAAGTTTGATGGCAAACAACATTAAGGCTGCTTGAGCAAATATTATAGGAATGATATTTTCAAACAGTTGGGATTTAAATTATATAAAAAAAAGTATTTGTTATGGTTATTCATCAAATTATTTCTGCATACACCTGAAATGACTCCACATTTATATGGTTTATCTAATATATCCTCATATTGCAATTATTGCAATGACATAGCCTCAATTAAAAGACCTTACAAAGCACCTCCAGGTGCTTTGGACAAAAGAATTCCATCAGCCAGACTCCCCATTGCCCTGAGCCTTCAGTGATATTATCTGTGCATAAGATACTGCTAAATTACTGTCGAGTCTTGCAATGGTGTAGAAAACTGTGTAAGAGCTTGGCAAGAGGCAGCCTCTTGGTGGTGATCTCCTTCACACCTCACATGGCCATGGTTCAGATGCAGATAAGTGGCTGAAGAGCAATGCCTGCGCAAGCTAGTTCAAAACTGCACAGACCTCGAGAAGGGCTTAAAGAAGCTTGAGACTAACTCGGAAATCAATGAAAATAAAAGGATTCCAATACTATCAGACAGATTTTTTTTTCTTTGGTGAAATTACAGACTTGATTTGACAATTACAGACAGATTTGAGAGGATGTAGGATTATCTATGGTAAAAAATTACATAAAACACCGTCAAAGTTTTAGCTGTCAGTTATATTATATCAATTAATTTAAATGCTAAGATCTGTAATGGGAGGTTTTTATCATGCAAACTGATAGATGCAAAAAATTAAATTAGAAGGGTATTACATAAATGAAAGAGTTGGATTTTGGTACAAAATGGAATTAGATGTTAAGTGGTATTTTGCCTAGACAAAAATGCTGTAGAATCACAGAGTTATTTAGATTGAAAAAGAGCTTTAAGATCATTAAGTCAAACCATTTACCTAACTGCCAAGTTTACCACTAAACCATGTCCATATATGCCATACCTACATGTCTTTTTAGAAGGACGTGTAGGGATTGGACAAGGGGGAATGGCTTTAAACTAAAAGAGTGCAGATTTACAATAGATATAAGGAAGAAATATGTTTACTGTGTGGTGGGTGAGGCACTGGCACAGGCTGCCCAGAGAATCCACGGATGCCCCATGCCTGGATGTCTCCAAGGCCAGATTGGATTGAGCTCTGAGCAACGTGGTCTAGTGGAAGTTTTCCCTGTCCATGGCAGGGGGCTTGGAACTGGATAATATTTAAAGTCCCTTCCAAACCAAACCATTCTGATCCTGACTCCTGGTTTCTTGGCTTCAGAAAACTTTTTTATTATGAACAGGAAACAGAGGAAACAGTTGTACTTATTTTCTTCCTCTTTGTTTCCTTTTATATACTACATGGTGGTAAACCTAGATCTGGATTAATTCCTGACACTTTAAAATCCCGTATAAATCTTCTGGCAGCAGCAACAGAAGATGCCAACTAGCTTTGCTGGAAATGGCATCCCAGCATCGTGTGCAGCTGTCTAACCAAAACGAGGACCAGGATTATCAGAAGTAAATAATGATTCTGTTACCCATATGAAACCTCTCCATATGTCAGACAGCGGGTAGAGCCATATCTTCCAAATCAATATCTAAATGTGTTGGAAGGAGTATATTTAACATCTTTGGAAGATCTCATCATTTAGGACAAGGACTGCTGTTAGGTAATGATAAAGCCAGTGAGTGTTGTCTTATGATACATTGCCTTTGCCCTACAGACCTTATCCTGTGAGGAATGTTTGCAGAGATCCCTGATCAGATATTACATTTCTTGCGCCACAAAACTAATTGAAAATATATTGTGGGGTTTCGTATCTTACAAGAGGCTCCATACATTCATCTTTATGAATTCAGGTTGTGGAAAGAAGCATGATTCTTTCACTTATTAAGAGAGAAAAGGTTTGAAAATATATCTTCTTTCCTTCTGTGTCAAAATGATACTGTAGGAAAACAGTGGACAGCTGAAGTAAAGGTTAAATGGTTTAAAAAAAATCAGCTCAGAACTGGTCAATCATAATTTTATGTCTCATTATCTCTCTAGAAAAAACCCCGAAAAGTCAATTACTCTGTAATTTTGTGAAAATCTGACTGATTTTTTTTCAGGAACACCTTTGCATTGTGCTGTGCATGCCAATTGTGGCAACTTCAGCACAAGCAAACATGGAATCACCTGTCACTCATTTCTTCCAAGCCAATCTAAGAGACAAAACATGCCAAATGATCTGTCTGTGCAATGTGGAAGAAAAAAAATATGTTGTGTGCTCCTAAACACTATAATTCAGATTTTTATTATGCAGGAAAAAGTGCTTTTATAGAAATAAAACTATCACCACCACCAGAAGCCCAAATACTTGCATGTGCTCTAATGTCAAATTTTTCTGTGCAAAGTAAGTATTCCAGATAGCGAAGAAAAAACTTCTAGGAAAGGAGCAGGCTATTTCATACAGAGCGTGCACTTTCAGCTCAAAGACAATTTTATAATGGATTCAGGAATGTGATCATGCAGTAGAACACACTTTTCCTACAGAGCTAGACTAGGAAATATAAAAGGCAGAATAGCACATGAGTACTTTTCTCACCCAGTTATTCAACTGTTGTGGGAAAAGTCTCCACTGCGCACAGTCTTTAGCCTCTTTGTAAGACCATATGTTTTTAAATAGCACCAACAATCTCAGGTTTTTAACAGAGACATAACAATCCAGGAGAGCATGTCAGCAACTCACAAGTGTTTCTGGTAAGCAAGAAGTCATATGTAATATTATGCCTAATCTTTCAAGGTCATAATATAGTAGGATATTGATGTATTTTCCAAAGTGGAGCTAGAAATGAACATTCTTATTAATAATGAATATAGATTCTAGAAGTATATGCATGAAAGTATTATACAATTGGTGATATATATTCTGAACCAGATTGTTTAGAAAATTGAGCACATGTTCAGTTTTACAGAAACAGTTTTGGAAAGCTGAAAAGAATACAAGAACACTAAATACAGAAAGGAAAGCCACTTGTGTCAGTATTTTTAATGCTGGTCTCCTTCCGCAGTGTAGAATGGTGATTTTCTTTTCAAATGATTACTAATGAGATGGAGATTGCATGCCTCTATTTTTAAATCACAAGGTGTAATTGTGTCCTTAAGGAATGCCACTGGATAGTGCAAAGTAAAAGATCCCCTGTGTGCAAGGACTGTTTTAGTTTCACTATTCTTTTGGACATCAATGTTTCTTAATTAATAAATACAGAGTCCAAGTTAGGATTGGATTGGATTAGACTAGGGCAGTGTTTAAGAAGAGAAATAGCTTTATCTCCTCCTTTCACTCCAAAAAGTATTTGTTTGTTTCTTCCAGCATAGAGGAGTGAAAATCTAACCATGCTCATCAGCTGTGTGGGTAATTACTGGATTTGCTGTCCACTCACTTTACTTGACTTTATTTTCTTGCACCAAATTGTGTGTACATCTTCCCACTTGATGAGTTTGGAAGAAACACTGGGAACCTGCTACTTGAAGTAACTTGGTGTCAAAACTAGGGAGGAAGTTGCTAAAAAATAACCTGTCCTACAGAGAAAAATAGAGCGCAATCTGTCTCAGAACTGTGGAGAAGTCTAAAACTCATTATGTGCTTGTGCCACCCCCAGTAGCAAATAGCAGCTCCTAAGGTGTGTGGAAGGCCTCAGGAAATCGTCACTGGATACTTAAGGAATTTACTGACTTTCAGATTGAAGAGAACACTGAGGAAGGGCAAGATGCAGAAGGTAGGTCAGCAGCATTGAACTCTTTATTACACTACAACAGCTGTTGCTATCAGAGCAAAACCATTTCCATTCCTCTGATTCCCAATCTGAGCCCGAACATAATCCTATGGCCTGGCCAAGGTAAATAGTATATAGATCAGGCAGGCTATCACAGCACTTTTAGTAGAGGGCAGTTGTGTGAACTACACTGCTTGAAATGTCAAAAAAAAAAAAAAATTCTCTCTCCTAATTTACTATAATGATGTATTTTTTTGACTAATTATTTTTGTGAAGAAAATCCTCTCTTGCCTTATGCCATAAAATCACCATGAAAATGTCCTCAACTTGGTAGACTACACTATATATATTGCAAAAATATTCTCCACCAGTATAAAGAAGGGCTTTAAACATGTCACTCCTTATTAATATCACAACATTAGAAACCAGAGACAAAAGGGAGGAGGGCAAAATTGTTGTTGCTTTATTTAGAAACAAAGTACATGGGGAAAAAAATCTCTCACTTGTTACAAGGCACATGGTGATGTCACATTCCACAAAGATTTTGGTGCAAGGAATGTAACAGTCTGTATCTGTTAATTTTTATAGCACTTAACACTAACTGGAGCAGAAGGAAAATACAGTATTTCCCTTTACTGCTAAATATAGGAATCCTATGGAGCCTGTAGGTAAATTCTTGTTATCTAAGGAATCGCTCATTACTCAGTCAAGTCTGAAGAGGAAGACAAGGCTATCACACACTTTTGAGTTGCCTGATAGTGGCTATTTAAAAAAGTCTGACCCAAGCTCATTCTTAAGATACATTGCCTCCTTCAGTGTGTTCATGGGCACACCACTGTCTGCATGTCAGCTGTATAGCAAATGGCTCTATAACAGAATGATACCTGTATGCATACTGTGCCTCCCACAGTCTCCTTTCCTTTAAACAGAAACTGGAATGGTCAGGAAAGAAAAGAGCTGCAGTATAGTCCCAAGTTTTCCACGGTCTGTGTGGCTGGAAGCTGCAGAAGGAGCCAGTCAGCCTGCCATGTAAGTGCAGCCAAACAATGGTAATGGAATCTCAGTGCACTGAATTATTGGGTACATAATGGGGTGCAATCTTCTGTGACATGAGTACTTAGAGGAAAGGGTATTTTATTGATTTGGATCATAAATACCTTCTGGCAATATCATGATGCTGACAAGATAGTCAATTCTCTACCCAAATTCTAGTACGCACATTATATGTACTTTTTTTAGTCAGAAGGCTACTAGTTTTTATGTAACTTTTTTTGCCACACTTTTTTTTCACCTTGCCAGATTTATACCAGCTTTATTTTTAATAGAAATCTTGAAAATTGAAATAACTTAATTTGTCCTTTGCATAAGTAGCAGACATGGGAACAGAATTGACACCTTCAGATAGTGGTCAGTGCTTTAAAAAAAATATTTATTCTGACATCTCATCAAAGAGTCTGATAGCAACTGCTGATACCAGGAAACACGATGTTATCCAATACATACACATAAACAAAATATGCAAGGCATGAAGTTCTGCCTGGTTGAAATCTATTTCAACAGTTTTGAAACAAAACTATGAAATGGTGTATAGAATATGATCTACTTCACTGTTTGCAGTTCATGGGTAATAAATACTCCTTAATAACCATAAATCTGGTGGACACTTGAAACATAAAACACAATTTTCAAGTGTTTCCCTGATTTGTCAAGACTCTGGAATTAGAGAAGGTTCAGTCATACATTTGAAAGCACACAGCACTATTTCTGCCTCCAGCCTCTTCAAGACCATCAGAACACCATGTGAGTGCAGTTATTGACTACTGGACAACATCACTTGCAGGTTATTCAAAGCGTTTCTGGAAATTTTATGTTCTTGTGTAATTTCTAGAATGTCACCATACCAAGCCTGCTGAACTTAAGGGTTAAGTACTACGAAAAGAGGTATGGTACAAACATTTTGGAAATTAGACAGTTCAAATATTCTATCATGCTGAAAGAAAGGTGTTTCAAGAACAAGGGATCACCAGCTTTTGGAGCACATTTCTTAGGTGGAGGGTAACAGATGACTAAAGCCTGGAATAGTGAGATGGACTGTACTGAGTGTAGCTAGACAATGAATCACAGTGCTGTGGCAGGGAGATTGAGTGTCTTAATTTACAGTGATAAACTGAATCACAGAGCAGAATACTATGAAAAGTTGAAGATCAGTCTGTGGTCAGCAAATCCAAAGAAGGAAGCAGTGATTTCTAAGTTGTCGTCTTAGTCTAGAGGATTTTGGGGTTTGATGCATTCAGTAGATACTCAAAAACAAGCTGCATCTTACCCTGGGCCTAACTGCATAAAGACCTATGCAAATGTTTAATATTACATAGATGCTGTAGACATGTTTAAAATTTTGACAAATACATGTCTGCTTCCCACTTCTGCATCAGAAGCTGGGCATAAAAATGACTGACAAGTCATCTGACAATAGATTATAGTCTGCACATCTGAGGATTTAAATGTCCCAAGTAAAAAAAATTCCCCAGTCCTCAGAAGAACTGCAGAAGTTAAAAATTTCTCATTCTAATGCCTCCAAGGATTGAAATGTCCAGGCTCAGTTTTCCCCAGCTGCATACCCTCCTGTGTGAGTGATGATGGGCTCAGCCATCCATGCGGTACAGAGAGAGACAGTGCTCACATTACTCTGCTACAAATGTGTTGCATCCTCATGCCTCGTGGAAGAAGGGAATCTGGTAACCAAAGCTCTTCATAGATAGAAGCTGAGTCCTTGGCAAACTACTGGTTATGCTCTTTAGTTTCTTTGGTTGTGCTGAAATACTAATGGGGATACTGATTGCTGCTACAAGCATTTCAGAAATGGTTTTGATGCTGGGAAAAAATGTGCCCAACCCTTCCCAAAATTTGAAGTGTTATGTTGATTCAATCTTTCTTCTTTACTGGGGAGGAGTAAAGGCATTACTGCTTTGGGGATTAATGTCTGTAATTTGCTGATCTGGCAAGACAGAAGAATGATAATATGCTAAAAGCACAGCTATAAGAGTGAGAAGAATAGATCCCCTTTTTATCTCTTCATGTTAGTTTAAATTTCTCCTTTCCATTTGTACAAAGAAAGTCACAGTTTTAGTTTATATATGTTGAAAGTCTTGGTGCCATGATTTTTTTAAAAGAGGGTAATTCAATATTTGTATAAACAACACCTAAAGGTATTTTAACATTATTGTCATTTTTAATTAGTACTGTTCAGCCAATCTCCATTTACTCACAGATTTTGTAAACTTTTTTTCTCTAAAGGGAATTCTGAAAAATCTAAAAAAAAAAAATTTAGAAAAATCTAAAATTAACCTCTCCTGGTAAAGTCATGCAAAAAACATGGCCCTTGGGATAGCTGTAAAGTGGGGTTCATAACAGTACCCTGATTCCTGGTTTTTGCATATAAAAGTTACAAAAAGGCTAAGAACATTGGATTATATGAAAATAATATTGGATTATATGAAAATATATGAAAATTATATGAAAATAATATATTATATTGAGGTATATAAACACCATATGTCTGGGCTGCAGTTAAGGAAGAGAGAAAGGAGCTGCCAGTGAGCCATTCATTCCACTTAAAAAAATCAGTTGCTTGAGACTTGGAGAAGTAATTGTCCACCCCTCTCTCTTCCCCAGAGAAGGACAACTAGCTTAAAAATAACACTTAATTTTCAGCACATAAAATGTGTTACTATAGAAAAGAAAGTAGAATTAGTGTTCAGTTTTTCTTATAAAAGCTAGAAAGATCAAAGTGATCAAAGTTTGAGAGATTTCTACCCACTTTGGTGTAAATATTTCATTATTTTTCTGCTTGTCATATTATTTCTGTCAGCTTGTTCTAGGTTTCTTCAGATTGGCTGTGAGTTCTTGGCTGCATGCTAATACAGCTTGAAATTAGGTCCCATATGGTTCTGGACACCACCCAACACTAAAATCAGAAGGAAGGTTTACTTCTAATGGAGGAATTCAAATCTATCCCATACTCAGAAATCTGAAAGCACTCAAAGTTCTTTTTTGTCTGGGCTTTACTTAACATCAAGAGTCTAAACATAAAGTACATGATAAGAGGAAGACAACGCAGAGAGAGGAAAGAGTGAGTAGGCAGAATTCCACTCTGCAAGGCCAGGAATAGATTTGCTGCTGTTAGCAGATCTGCCACTAAACACAGCACACAATGCTGTAAATATCACAGCATGGCACTATCTGCATCTTACAAAAGATCACACCAGGGCAATACTGATGTGGTCTCCTCTACTGTACACAGCTCCAGCAAGAAAAGGCGGGAGAGTTGCCATCATGCCCATACATTTTATGCTGTGAAAAGAGTGCAAGATATTTTTATAGCTGTCTGGTTTCCCTCTTTTCCTTTAGGCATCTTTCCCCAGGCAGCCTTCCAAATGCAAGGCCAACATACAAGAAAAATAAACAAATAAAATAACTTGCACTGCACAGAAAACATAGGAATTTTAAAGAAACAGGTTAGAAATATGGGGTTTGCATGGCTTGCAGTTTGAAAGGTCAGAGAGCAGCTAAAACCTCGCAGCTAAGCTCCAGTGCTCACTGACAACATCTTAAACCTGCCTTCTAATGCTTTATTCTTGAAAGGCTTATAAAATAGCCAGTAATCACAAAATATTTGGGGAACTTGAGATTCTTTGCTTATTTTCAGTTTTTCTTCAGTGATGCTTCATTCAGGATCAAACTTTTATAATCTGTATGTTTTGCAGGCACATGGAGTGAAAAAGGTTTACAAAGCTCTTCAAAACAAATTAGATGGGACTGAAAGGATAGACATCATTGACCATGATGAAAGCCCATTGTCACTGGTCAAATTATTTTTTAATGGAATTGGATCCAAGTAATAATTTTAGAGGCCAAATGAAGCATTTCTTCAAGATTTACTGGGAAGTATGCATTGTTGCTATTGTCCTCTCTTCACTGCTGCCCATGACTCTTCTCCCAGAGCACTTCAACTGCTGGAACTCCTGAGAAAAATGTTTCCAGCCCGTTTCATGCATGAGCGGAAGGACTAGGAGAATCCATAATGTTGCACTGTTCTGGGAATGCAAGTATTGCCGGCACTAGGATTAGGATAGATGGGACTTATTAAGGCCAGCTGATTCAATGTAGGATTTCCACTCTCATCACATCTCTGGACAGACACATGTTCTTTTTGCATGGCTCACAAGGTTCATGCGAGGGACAGTATCGCAGCCCCATTTATCCTGAGACTATTGCTGTGACTAAAGACAGGATTTTCACTAATATAAGGCAACACCAAGATTTTTTTTTTCTCTGGAGCAACAGAAAAAAACAGTTAGGTAAAGGAAGATATTTATAAAGACAATTAAAATATAGAAGGAACCCCCCACATGAAAAGAGATGAGAAGTGAACCAAAAAAAGTGAGTGGAGCAAGCTAGAATGGGAAGTGGAATGGCAGGAATATTAGAAAGGAGGATGACTTAGGTATACATGACTAGGACTGGAGATGTGTCTTAGGAAGGCCAGAATAAGGGGAATACAAGCATTTAGACACCATCACAAAAGGCAGAAAAAAATCTGGAAACTTTCTGACAGGTATGAAGAGAAATCACAGAGAAAGAAGGAGATGTGAAACTGGGTAGAAAACTCCAGGAAAGCCAAATAACGCTAGAAAGACTTCATTATTGTTCAAGGTACCTCAGTTGTAGATATTACTGCTGTAGTGTGAATCCTACTTTGCTTTTTTATTTTGCTTTTCATGTCTCATCATGTAGAATCTTTCTGGTACTCCATACTTCATTGTGGCACTGGGAAAGGAAGAAAACACATTTTGCTGCTGATCCAAATCCCTCCAGTTATTCTGAATTTTGTCAGTTTTTATATTTATACACTGTCTTTGTGCACTGCTGTACAACTTTATCAGAGAGCTCATGGTAATATGTAGAAAATCTTTCCATAAAACTGCATTATATGTGCCCTGAAAAATCAAGACTTGAATGTTTCTATGTACACATTATCTAACAAGGACTATCTCACTGAGGTAAGAAAGAAAAGCAATGAGAACTCATTATTTGAGTCCTGATAGACTTTGGCAGCTCTACAAGAATGACAGACTTGTTTCTTGAAGGGCAGAAGGTCATGAACAAAAAGAAGATGGATGTACAAGTATAGAAGACAGAGTCAGCAATTTAATACCACATATTAAATTCCACACATTATATTCCAAATATATAATGCCACATATTTAATTCCACCCATTAGATTCCAAATATTTAATAGCACATATTTAATTCCACATATCAGAGGAATTACACATGTTGATTGACTGGGAAAGAGAGGAAGAAACATAGACTTTCTGCAGAAGTATTCATCAAGTGGGAAACACAAGAGGACAGAGCGGATGGTCATGCAGAGTGTGGGGTGAGAGAACACAGAGCTGAGGGAGATAACAGAAGGAATAATGTATGTTGGTAGATTAAAGAGTACAGAGCTGATTAATTAAGTGGGACTTGCAATATTGCACAATGGCATTACTGCAGGCAAAATAGAGAGCAGTTTCTTGAAGGGTGTGATCAGCAAATCCGGATTTTCTCAGATTTTTAACTTAAAATGTGCTATATCATTCATGTGTCAGGGAGGACAGCACAGATCACACCTGCACCATCCTCAGTAAAAGATACAGTGCCCAAGTGTTGTGGGTTAACCCTGACCAGCAGCTCAGACCCATACAGTCTCTTGCTCACTCACTCCAGTGGGATAGAGGGAAGAATTGGAAAAGTGATAACACCTGGTGATAAGGACAGTTTAATACGGAAAGGGAAAGCAAAACCTGTTTATGAAAGCGAAGTAAGGAGTTAATTCACTGGCAGGCAGCTGTTCAGCCATTTACAAGGAAAAAGGGTTCCATCATGCGTAAGAGCTACTTGGGAAGACAAATGTTCTAACTCCAGATATCTCTCCCACCCTTCCTCCTTCTTTCCCCAGGTTTCATCACTGAGCATGACATCATGCAGCATGGAATACTCCTTTGGTCAATTGGGAACAAGAGTTGCAGCTGTGTCCCCACTTTCTTGTGTATCCCCAGGAAAATCACTGTCAGGTTGAGGGTGAGAAAGCACAGAATCACGGAATGGGTCAGGTTGGAAGGGAACACAGTGGATCATCTGGTCCAACCTCCCTGCTCAAGCAGGGTCATCCCAGAGCACGTGGCACAGGTTTGTATCCAGATGGTTGTTGAATATCTCCAGTGAGGGAGACTCCGTGACTTCTCTGGGCAACCTGTCCTAGTCCTGAGTAACTCTCACAGTAAAGTTCTTCCTCATGTTCAGGTGGAACTTCCTGTGCATCAGTTTTTGCCCATTGTCTCTTTTCCTATGGCTTGGCAGCACTGAGAAGAGCCTGGTGTTCTGTAAGCACTGCTCAGCAGTACAATAACTAAAACATTGTTGTGTTATCCATACTGCTTTGGTCACAAATGTGGAAAATAGCAACCCACCAGGTGAGATGAAGAAAATTAACTCTATCCTTCAGCTCTGTGAAAAAAAATAGGGTCTCTCCATATGGGAGACTTACTGAGAATTAATTCGGCAAATAAAGCATAAGGAAAAGAAATTTAAACAGCTGCATGTACAAGAAAGGACTAGCAACATCCTGCCCTTACTTCTTGAACATGGTTTTTTGATGATCTGTGGGGACCTCTCTGTCACACAAATGGAGCTTCCTTTTCAGTATGGGTCTGGAACTGCCACCACCAATATTGCCAGCTTGCGGGGCAGTGATTGTCACGCAATGGGGGAAATGGCTGAAGCAAAACCAACCCCTTAGCACTTCTCCCCTGTGCACTTGCCTTCAGGGATGCCTTGGATGAGTGCTCAAAGATTATATAACCTGGCAGCAGCTCTTTAGGCTGGTTTGTGAGCCTACAATATCTGCCATAGCTTGCTCTGAATAAAATGGATGTACTCATTCAGAGTTATTTAAATACTGCTGTCATGGATGTAGCTTCTCTCAGAATTCAGGATTCATCAAAAGTTAATTTTTTTTTTCTAATTAAAACAGTTTGCAATAATTAAATTGTATGTGTCTGTGTTTCTGCTTTGAAAAGGCTAAATAGCTGGCAAGCCTCCTAAAGCAGGATTAGACTGCAGACCAGCTCAGACAATGCTTCCAGGCATCGAGGATGTACTGCAGAATCAGTTTAATAAAGTCTGATTAGATTACTTTCTCCGGTCAATTTGAAGCACTGTGGCCATGGGATAAATCATCTTTTTATCTCACCACACTGCTCTTTTTCTTTGCTGATTCATATTTTAAAAGCATTAAACATATTTTTTAAATATCTATTTATTTACAGATGCAAAGAAGCATAACCTCATTAATTCCCTGTTGTCCCAATGGAGTTTGATATTTTATCTCAGTTGAAAGGATTGACTTTGCTTGCAAAGTATGTACTCAGGTTTTCCTTCTTAATATATCTCTTTTTCCTCTACATAAATTACCTTGTTAGTATTACAAGAAAAGGGTCCTGAATCTCTTATCTTGATTTGTCAAGACAACCGCTTGTACTAAAAACAGCCATAAAGTTAGATGTTGCTGACAAATTACTAGTTTAAGCAGGGTGTTGAACTCTAGACATTTGTGTTAACATGTACATGGATCTGAATATCTTCAAACTTGATTTATTGCACGTTATGTGGAACAAATACGGAGTTATTCAGAATGGCTGAGTCTAGAACTCCTCTGCTTTAGTTCTCAATGTTTGCAGCAACAGAGGTTGCGTTTTGCTAGTTTCCTACCTAACGCCATGACTAGTAGAAGTTGTATTTAAGGATTTAAATCAACATAAAATAGGCCTTCCTCTGACCTCTTCTTAAGATGCTGTGTTATGCCAACAGACCTTAGCAGCCAGCTCAGCTCTTTGAAAACGCATTAATTCAATTTGGTTTGCCTTTCGCCAGTCTGTGCCCAGTCGCTTTTTCAGTCTCTGATCTGATGTGGACTTTCTCATGTTGATACAAAAATTCTGTTGTATTGTGTACATTTGTGTTCCATTTTCCATTGGAATAAAGAAACATTTCACCTTCTTCCAAGATCATTATTTCTATATAATACCATGTTAAGGAATAAATGGTGTTCCCCACGGACTCTAGAATAACATCCAGCAAAACCACTAGTAGTACCTGGAGGTGATAGGAATACAGAGTGTCTAAACCAGAGGTCATCTTCTATGTCAAGGACCAACCCTATGAAATGCTGCTTAAGTTTCTGTCTCACTGTTAAATTCTCAACAAGGGTTTTCAACAGTTTGCAGGCTCATTCAAGTGGAATGGCCTAGGATGAGCTTAAAAAAAAATTTTAAATTGGGCTATAATTGTCTACTGTAACAAGAATAAAGTGTTGTGAAAAATAAAAGGGAAAAATAGAATCAAATATTTTCAGAGTTCAAATTAAAATGTATTGTTGATGTTTGCATCACTAAGCTGATATTTAAAACAGATTATGCCCATGTGGTCTGTCCATGCGTTCTTGTGTTCATACATTTTAGTTTATTTTCTTTTAATCTAATTAACATATAATTTCCCTCAAATTACATTTATGCACTGTTTTCAAATAGGTGAGCAACATATGGACAGAGAAATAAGGGGGAAGAAAAGAGAAGCAAAACTTTTCACTCATATTTTCTGGGGAGTCCTCAAGGAATAGACAAGGAGCCCTGACACATCCTGTCAGGTTGCTGCTAAAAATTTTTTAAAAATCAGACTGCAGTACTCATGTGGTGGCTTTTTTAAAATAAGCTTTTTGCAATTTTCTCACTTGATACTAGCTGCCATTAATAGCTGGAGCACAGTAAATAAAAGATATAGCTCAAGCTTCCACAGGGAGATGCAACAACCCAGACACATACACAGTTTAAAAGCCTGAGACGTCGCATCTGGCAAGCCATGTTTCCTTAGCTTCCCCTGAGAAATCCAGTCTCCTGTGAAACCTTACGAAAATGGAACACTGATGCACTTTGAAGACCGGATTGGTGGGGCTCCTCTGCTTGCTAGTGAAATGTCACTAGATGCTGTTAAAACTTGGTTAAACCTTAGAAACTAACTCACTCAGCAAAACATGTTAAAATAATCTGGATAGGAGCCAGAAGAGATGAGACAGGATTATTTAAATCTAATATGTGTTAGAATACAGCTTAAGTCCTCTGACCCTAATCACTTTCCACCGGAGTACATCAAATTAGGATCCTGGGACAATTTACGTAGGAGTCTGAGTAAATGTACTAGCTTTGCCCTACAGAAGAATTCATGGCCTTTAATAACAAGTGAAAAAACATGGATAGCCTCATATTAGTTCCAGAGGCTATCTATATGCATGAGAAAGCCCAGCAGATAAACTGCAGCACTGGTTCTGACCCTGAAGTATAAATACAGTCAATGTTGAGATGTGCTGCACCTTTAAAAGCCTCTCATACTGCTCATTTTCACATTACCTCATAAAGTTAACTCTGTGTAAAAATATCTACTGTATGGTTTGCAGGCTTTCATTTTCTTTAAGCATTCTCCTAGAATATAGTTTTGTTTTCAAAACTGCTTTTCTCAGCTAATGGCATGGAAAAAGCTGAGGTGGGCTTGGATAACATGATCCTCTCTGCTGTGCATTGTTAGAGAAATGTCAATCAGGTCATGGTAATGACATTGCTTTAATGAGGGAATTGAAATTCTTGGGAGAATTGTGACATGGCAGTACTCAGAGGTGCTTTGGACCTCTTCAATTGCCTCTGTTACTGCAAATAAATGGGGTGCCTTGAAGTAACTAGAGATCACGAGTGGTGACACCTGGTGTTGGTTATTTGGCACGGATGCATTTATTCCTGTTTGTCCCCAGTGGGGGTTATTAGATAGGTTGGAGGTAAAGTATGATATATGGCAATTTTTTCACTTTCCTTTACCTGATTTTCCAGTTTTTCATTATTCCATCTATTTTTTCTTGGGCTGTTCAGAACAACACAGTTCTCAAAGCAAGACTGTGACCAGCTGGCCATCAAACCACTTGCAAATAACCACATTTCTGATAATTTCTGCCTTCAGCCAAATCCTTCTCTCTAAACTTCATTCACTTCATGAGGCTCAGTACAGCAGCACTACATGTGGGGTCTATGAGTTTATTATTGGAATTTCATGCAGGAGTAGCAATTGGTGTCATATAGATGTAAGTAAATAATGTTCAACGTTTTACTGTGTTTAAGTCATGGAAAACTAGTCAGGTAAGTAAGCAATTAAATCCACAGGGATAGTTCCTTAGGTACCTCGTAGCTGCTTTTTGCCTCTTTTTCACAGAAGTCAATGCAGCTAGCTTCTGCCTACTTAGGAATAGTCTATGAAACCAAATACACAAAAAATAGAAAACCAGTTGAAATAGCTATTACCTGGATCTAATAAATTTCTTTAAGATTTACAATGTATAATTTAAAAAAAAAAAAAGTAACATAGGAAGATTTGTGGTCTATTTTGATACTGATAGAAAGAATACAAGATGATTTTTTGGAGCAATGAGTTCAAAAAGAAATATACGTTTAGAAGACTAACGTGTATACAGTGGTGCTATTTTAAACTGGCAGCAGCTAAATGTTTCTGCAGTCTCTGACTTTCTGAATAAGATGAAGTTGCTCATCTCTGACAAGCTTTTAAAAAGCAACTGCAGCTGTGACCGTCTGTTTGTAAGTTAACATTTTCTGTTATTTTGTCTGAGTGAAGTCTCTTGCAGGGTAACAGAACTATGGAATCATTTCTGCACTCAAAACAAAAGCCAAGAAATTCCTGGCTTTTCACCAGAACTCTGAAGCATTCTAGAAAGAATTTTACCTGAGATACTGCAGTGGGAGCATTTACTTTTTTGAATGAAAGCTACTATTTCCACTTAGGAAGCAATTCCCATCAGCCTGTACATCAAGGACTTTTAAAAAGGTTCCCTATATCCTCACAAAATCCTTCAATTTCTCAATAATTAAAGTAACACATTTCTCAATGATCTAAATAATATACTAGAGATGAATAAATCATTTGGTCATAAGGCCACATTTGAATTTTTATTTATAGTTTCACAAGGGAGAAAAATATTTACCCTAATCAGTATCTCCTATTGTTCAGCTGTTCTTGCTAGGCATCGATGAGGCTATGACTTTACACTGTCTCTAGATCCAAATTCCTATTCATTTTGAGTCTTAGACGAGAATCCATATCAGAATCAGCCACAGCATCATGACAGTGAATGTAACTAATATCAAACATCTGTTTCAGATACCTGTCTCATTTCAATACAACTCCTCCTCTGGAAGAAAGAAATCCTTCAGAGGCAATGAAAACAAAGTTAGCTTAAATGCAATTCAGAACTGTGAATAGCCATGTAAAGCTGAAGAATTTTCTGCTGCAGTGGTTGCTACAACTCATCTCCAGCCATGTAGAGTAATTCTTTTAGCAACTGCAAAAATAATGCTACAAAGCTCGCTGTGCTCCCTTTACAGAACTGAGCAAAAGCCCACTGGACTATGGTTTTTACCTATCATTTTCTCCCCATTTAGATTTATAGCTACAGCAGGTCATGAATTGTATGAAAAAAAGTGTTCTCATAGGAAATAATTGTTATGCTGTAGAAAGCTGCAGTGTTTAATAGGGAACTTCCCAAACCTAAAATGACCAAATTCAATAGATGTCTTTAACGGTCAAGATGTCAGGACAGCAGTTAGTCTCAACTGTTAAATTAATCTCAGTCCACAATAGCTCCAGCAGATACCCAAACCAAGAATTTATAGTTTTCTCTCTTTCTTCTTCTCCCTTTCAGAATTCTCTGTTACGAATTCATAATGAAATAGGTCTGGACAGACTGGCTTAGGTTTGCTGTTTGTTGTGATGGCCTTTCTTATGTCTCTGCTTTCTGTTTCAAAACTTCAGCCCTGTTCTTCTTCCTCTTCTGTCCTCTTCCCATCTGTGTAACTAGCTTCATTCACAACTTTATACTTTTTCAGGCATGTATGGATGTTACTTTCAATTATTACAAGTTTCACAGTGTTTACTGACTGTTAAGTGTCTCCTTTGAAGTTCTGCATCAAGTAGGTAGACAGTTTTAAGGGGGGCTTGAAAGCTCAAGGCTCTGTTTACATATGGATGAGCCGAATTGGGGCCCAGTCTTACCTGATAATCATATACAGCAGCACGGGGGAGGAACATCTGTACTTGTGTTGAGGATGTTCCTTTACTTTCATTATTCCTCATAATTTGAAAGCATAATTTATTTCTAATGAAAAAATCCTCACCAAAAATTTAATTGCAGTTATTTAAACAAAGGAATCTACAAGATTTTGATGCAGGAAATGAAACTCTACTTCATCCTCTGTTAACTGCTTGTATTTATCTGACTTAGTAGATCAGATGTTTTAAATCTAAACTCCACACTGTTCGTAAAGTCATCTTGGATGAATAAAAAAGTCAAAACAGACATTGTACCTTAAAATAGTGAATTGTCACAGCTGGAAAAGTTTGTGGCTTCTCCTCAGCAGTGTGAAAAGAGAGAGAAAGAGAGAGAAAAACATCAGTCTGTTTATTCAAGCTGGTAGTAATCACAATCCTGCTGCTGTCAGTCTGTTCCTTCCTCCAAACATAGTGACTGGCAGTCATAAACACATATTCTTCCTTTTCAAAAGACAGACTTGGGCACCCTGGTTAGAGCTGCTTGCTGACAGGTAAAAGTTATCCAAGGATGTGATGTATTTATCATGATATGCACTTCATGCTTAGCATGAACACTCTCAAGGAAAAAGTGGAATTAGCTGTGTTCTGGGAGACTCATTACACATGTCAGAAACTCAGTCTTAATTCTGCGTCTTTGGATTTTTGCTGTTTAATTGAAAAATGTTTTTCACAATTGTTTAATGTTTTGAAAAATCAGGGAAGTCAGTTCTATGCACAACACATTTGAAAATGAATATATGATTATTGACATGGTATATAAACTTAGCTTCGGTGTGCCTTAGGGTTATAAACAGGTATTGGAAATAAGCAGGTGCGTAGTGAGATGCCACAGCAGCTCCTGCAGGACCATGGCACTTTGGTAAGACAAAACCTCTCAAAAGCAGGCATAATAAAATTGCACTAGTGTTCTTTAGCTGCAACTCTCACATTTTTGACAGCATACTCTGTAAATGTCAGATAAACAACTCTGCTTGCTGACTGAGGAGGTGCAGGCAGTGGAGAAGCAGGCAACAGATAAAAAGTGCACACCTTTTTAGCCAATCACTTTCACTAATGCATGGTATGTTTAAGAAATCCTTTTACCATAAGCTTGCTTGACACAACCTTAAGACTTATTACTAATCCCTCTAAAGGATTTTTTTCTTGATTGTCTAATGAAAGAACTCAAGTAAGTGTACCAAGCAAATTAAAAAATGAGGCAAGCTGACGGAAGCAAGCCAGAAAATCACGGGTGAAATAAAGGGGCTCAAGAGACTTTCAAATGGGATGGTTCACAAGGATAGGGGAAATGGTTGTTTAAAGTATAAGAATAAAGATGGCTTATGCAACTCCATGTTTTATTACCCAAATGCAGCTACAACACCATCTGCTCATAGTACTCTTTCTGCACTTTGGAAGAGGACTACCTCTGTCTCCCAAGGAGCTGGCCTGTGTCCTCCAGTTCCAAATGTAAATTTCCATTTCTTTTTTCAGCTGAGCTCCAAGGGTTTGGCTGTTTGAGAAGCTTCCACATCCAGAGAGTTGAGAGAAATATTCCATACTAAATAAAAAAATTTTACTACTGAGAGATGTATTCCAGCACTGCTTCCAGCATCATCAATAGAAAATATTCTTCCTTTTTACTAATTTGAAAATATTCAAGCTACAAAAAGTGGGTAAATTTGTGGTGGGTTGACCCTGGCTGACTGCCAGATGCCCAGTAAAGCTACTCAATCACTCCCTGCCTCAGCTGGACAGGGAAAAGAAAACACAACAAAGGGCTCATAGTTTGAGATAACAGCAGGGAGAGATTGTTCACTGATTGCCACCATGGGAATAAGAGACTTGACTTAGGGAAATTAGCTGAATTTATTACCAATCAAAATCAAAGTGAGATTATGAGAAATAAATTGTAAAACACCTTCTCTTCACCCCTCCCTCCTTCCTGGGCCTAACTTAATTCTTGAGTCTCTACCTCCTCCCTCCCAGCACCACAGGGCAACGGGAAATGGTGGTTACAGTCAATTCTTTATTTGTTTCTGCTGCTGCTGCCTCCTCAGGGAGAGTTGTCCTTTGCCTACTCCAGCGTAGGATCCCATCCACAGGAGACGTTCCCCCACAAACTTTTCCAGCTGAGTCCTTCCCATGGGCTGAAGCTCTTCATGATCTGCTCCAGATCCTGCCTCAGCACGGTCTGCACCATGGGCTGCAGGGGAATCTCAGCTCCAGCAGCTGGACCACCTTCTCCATCTCCTCCAATGGCCTTGGTGTCTGCAGAGCTGTTTCTCTCACTTACTTTCACTCCTCTTTTCTCTGGCTACAATTACTTCTGCCCAATAACTTTTTATCCTTCAGAAATATGTTCTCAAAGAGGTGTTACTGCCATTTCTGATGGGCTCAGCCTAAGCCACTGGCAGGTCTATTTTGGAACGGGCTGGCATTGGGTCTGTCAGACACAGGGCATGCTCCTAGCAAAGCAAAGAAACCACCCTTGTAGCCTCCCCCACAACCAAAGCCTGGCCACATAAGCCCAATATGAAATTATTGATGGTTAATTAAGGATTTGGGTTTGTCATAACACTAGCAAGTTAAAGGGGATGTCTAAATAAAGGAAGTCAAAATTTTGAGAATATACATAGTGATTCGAGTGAAGAAATGTTCAAATCAGGCCTGTATGAGTTTCCAGCTCCAGGCTTTAAAGTTCACTTTTGCAGAAGTGATAGGGTTGAGCCACAACTGCATGATATAGCAGTGAGAAAAATTGTCAAGACAAGTTCTAAGGGGCTGGGGTGTCTCTGAAAATGTGTCACACAAGTTAATGAACAATATTCAAAGAGACTCTCTAAAATGATGATTTCAATATTTGTTGTACATTCAAGATTTCAAGGTCAACAAAAACCACAATGGGTTTCTGCTTGCTTTTAGTGACTGCCAAAAAGGAAAACCTCTATCTGAGTGTAGGTAATTAAAAACAAGATGAGTTTGCTGAAAGCAGTGAAGACTGCACAAAGTATAACACACAGAACTACCAAAATATTTAACTCCAGCAATAAGCAACACTGAAAAAATGGCCATAATTACTCATATTCTAAAACTTTGGGATTCATTTAGATTTTCTTCTGTCCTCTCAGGTGCATGTTGTACACCATTACTGAGTTCTTTTAGACTTCTTTCAGACACTTCTCTTTGTGTCAGGCTTAAACTCATTTGCCACTTGGGATTTGTCTTTCTCTCCAAACTCTAGCACAAGGGATGGGCAATGTAGAGGTACAAAGATTTTTTTAAGTTTATTTTAAAGGGAGGAACATTTTTCAAAAACAAAACCAAAAAATATTTACTTCCCATCTTTAATTCTATTGATATATCCTATAGAAAAAAGAAGAGTATAGGTTTTTCAGGACACACAACTTGAGGAAAGCTGTGGTACCACATAAGTGTAGAAATTTTTTTTTTTTTGTAAGAAACCTTATGGGGAGACTGTAACTGACATGCTGGTTAAATCTAAATGTAGAAAAGGGCAATAGCAGGCAATGAGGTTAAGCAGAGATCTAAAGATTAGTGGAAGCAATAAACAGAAGGCTTTTAAAAATGAAAAAAATATTGAGAGTCTGGGAAGGAAAAAGATTTAGGAACTATAAAGTACAGAAAGCAAAAAGATGTATTGCAAATTGAACTACAGATAATGCTTCAGTACATATTTGTAAGTCATCAGAATACCCATTTTAATGTAAATAACAATAAAAGGCTCAAGAACTGGTAACTGACAAAGTAGGGACAATAAATATAGCTAGTTTCATAAAGTAATATGTTTGCTGAAGCAATTTTTGTATTTAGAAAACCTAATATATTTAGTAGTAAAAGAGGTTAGCTTGAAGAAAATAGAGAAGGCTAATGAAAAATGATAAAGTGGAATTGATATAATAAAAAAACTACTAAAATAGTTTTATGATATTTAAGTAAAGTTCAGAATTTTGATATTTCACAAAAGATTTAAATGAGGAAAAATAAGGCTTTAAACATATTTATAGGTTTAGTTTCTGGTTTGGGTTGGGTTTTTCCTCTTTTAGGAATTTTTAATGTAGAATATTTATTTCACAAATTTAAGATTCTTAAAAATACAGTTTATTCTAAATGAAAAACATGTATAAGAGAGGATATTTTTGCTTCAGAGTGCTTTTTTTTAGAATACAGAATCAAGTTTGCAGTCATTTAAATTGTTGCAATTTATTGCCTCTTTAATACCAGTATGCAAATTAGTTTTGCTCACAGAAGGAAGTATAAGTAAGAATACAGAAGAAGAATAGGAGACAACTTCTCTGTTCTGAAATTGCTGAGTGAACATTGATGCTAAATTAATGAGCTGATTAAGTGGGTTCATTATATTCTCTTTAAGAAAGCCAAGGAACCTTTCTTTAATAGTTAGAAATTGCAAAGTTGTTTTTTATGTCAGGTCTCTTTTGGAAATAGATATATTCACCAGTGTAAGTAGAAAGCATGCTTCTGAATTTGACACAAAGTTAAGGTTGGGAAAAGCAGTGCTGCTGAGCACCCACACCACTGCCAAGACTGTTCCCAGTCTATGACCTTGAGTGCTCAGCTTATGGCCTGCTTTTCAATGTGTCCTTCCTAATACAAACAAGAGTGTCTACATTGTAAGAGCTTGATGACCTGTCCTTTTCTGTGCGCTCATGTACACACACACAGGGTGGATGACGTTGTAATGTTCTGTAGAGAGGTATATCTAGCTGATCTAAGTGTTCTTCAAATGTATAATAGGGATTGGGGCCACAATTTTTTGTGTGAAAAAATAACCACTAAAGCAAAAGGCTCTTCATTTTTTTATATGAAAGCTAGTGCCCAGCTTAATCACAGCTGATAAATCTTTGTATTCTCTAGCTTGCTATTATTTCATATTGTGAAATAGAGAAGAACTACTAGAATGAAAATTAACATTCAGTCTTATAATGTATAAAATCCAAAACCGTTCATAGATGTACTTCCTCTGTCTGATGAGTGGCCCATAATTTAGTTATGTATGCAGGTTATGAAGGGAACTCCTTTGGTTTGTTGCAAGTTGAGGATCAACTCCAAGTAAAATTCCCACGCAGTTCCACATTTACATCATGCAGATCATACAATCGCACATACTCAAAGGGAATCAAGTCGTCTTTTTTTCCTGCTGAGTTATTATAGTGTAAAGGACCCTGTGTCATTAACCATTTTACATTCTGTGGACCTGTACAAGAATTTTCACAAGAACTCATGTGCTGTGTTTGGTGTGCCAAAACTAGCACACCTTGGGTTAGAATCCTGGTGTGGCAGCTACAGACTCCTCTCTTGTAGCCACTTGTCCTACTTACACTTTAATATCTTTTCACACCAGCTCTCAGAGGGCCATGCAAACTTTGCAAAATTGCCTAGTTTTGTGCTGGCCCTGAGAGCACAGTATCAATATTTAATTTCCCCAAATCAATTCACTTCTCTGCTTTGGACAGCACAGTGGTTGATACTGGTTCATTCATGTTTAAAAGGCAATTCTTGTATCATTTTCTCACTTCAAGGAAGGTTACGTAAGGGAGCAAAAAATTACACGAAGAAAAAAGATTGGGTCAAAAGTAAAAATTTGAAAGCTGTGTGTCAGGTGTAGCAGAAAGAGATATCGAGGGAGCCAAGAATGGGAATCTGAAGGTCAAATGGAGAAAGGACATGGTGAAACACTGTTCCAAGGGAAGCATGAGACACAGGAAAAATCCCAGCAGAGCAAGGATGAAGTCTTGAGAAGCATAAGAAATCAGCTTGGCTGAGATCACTGACTAAACTGAGATGTTTAGACATCATAGTGTCTATGCATAAAAATAGTTGGCAGCATTAGTAATGTCATTCTCATTGGTGACACAAGAGAAAAATAATTTTGTTTTTGAAACTACCTAACCAATGTTTCACTGACATCCATTTATGTAGGTGGTATTGTTGTTGCAGACATATTTTAGACAAATAAGATACTACCTTACCTTATAGAACAGAATACTCCAGTAAAAATATTTCAATCTGGCTACAAATGATTTCCTAGATTAAAATGCACAATTACCAGAAATAATTAAGGGTAAAAAAGATTATGTAAGTAAATGAGGAAAATCAATTGTGTATTTCTTGATTTCTTTTTATTCTAATTTTTTATCAGTTAAAACATATTTATCTTCCTTTGAAAGGCAAAACTTAATGTGAAAGTGAATAAATTAATTTTTCTCCATTTCTGTCTGTTAATGTACAGTTCCCATCTCCATTAAGAAAATGCAACCAACTGATAAATTTTCAGAACACACTTCTACACAAAGTAGTTCTACATTCTTGCACTTGTTTAGCTTTTCAGTAGAATGAGAAGAGACAAATAATAACTGATTTTGAGTTGAAAGGAGAAAAAAATCCAAGTCCTGCCAGCTGGTGGATATTTTGACCAACTCTCCTTTGGCAAAAGAGTCAATCCAAAGCTGTCCAATAGGAAAGAGGCAATATAGAAACACATGGGAAATTAAATTTGTGAATAAATCTGAATATAATATGATTGAATATAATAATTAATTGGTAGAAATATTTAACCTTAAGTTTACTGGAAAAATACAGATGCCTGTCATCTATGCTGTACTGCAAAGCCTTTCCAAAGGATTTTCTGAATTATACAGTTTAGTAAACTGGCCCTGCTTTGAAAAATAAGTTAAAAATCACTAAGAAGGAATAATCATTTAGAAAGAAATTATTCGTCTGTGGTTTCATCAAAACCATTTAGATTTTCATGGGGCTCGACTTTAGCACATGATTTTTAACATATTCAAAAGTTTTTGTCTGTCTATTACATTTCAATTTATCTAATAAATTTCTTTGACAGTGAATTTTACTTTTATTATTAACTTAATTTTTTAAAACCCCTTTAAGAAATTAATATTTTCATATACAATCTTATACTGCCGTGGAAAGCTGTTCCAGTGCCCAAACACCCTCTGGGGCATGTGTTGTTTGTGTGCATATCCAGGGTTGCCCCATCCCGGGTGTAGGGAGTTCTGTATAAGGAGTTCTGTATAATGGCCTGCAACTGATAAGAGCTCTTCCATGCTACTTATTTCATTTCAACTCTTTGAAAAATATCATTTGAAGTGAAGGATTTCCCTAGTAGCTCCTGGTCTCTGGAGTATTGAAAAGTACATCAAATTCCATGAAATATCCATGCAAAACCCTTTTCCAAATAATTGTTTGTTGGTGATGCAATGAGATACATGTAGCATTTCATATGAATGAACAAAAACAGGCAAAAAGAACAATAAAAAACCAAACCTGTACTTTTTCTGTTTTCATCTCAGAACTTTTCTGTCCACTCTTAGGTAGGGAGACCTGCTCTCACTGTAAAGACCTACTTTATTTGCTTGTAGAAAATCTGAATCATTTATAAGCCATTTTGAAGCTATGTTCATCTCTCTTAGGCAACTGTCTCAGGATTTCACTTTTTATAATAAAACTATGAACTTACTAGGAGTAAGAAAAGATAGTTGCATCTGTACATGCATGGGATATCTAGTTTCATAAACTGTCTTCTGTCTAGTGGTTTTAGTTTTGTCCTGAAATTTTGCAGACTGCTTTAATATTCTTTTGCCAGTTCTGAAATTACAAGATACTTGTACCAAAAGGGGTTTGCAAAAGAGATGTGGACAGCAATTCTAGTCTTCTTTATGTCAGTGAAAAATAACACTCATTTCAGTTTTGTCAAAGTAAAAAACAATATTTGAAAATTAAATTATATTTGGAATTAGGTTGAGCAGTATAATTTTTATAAATTCATTGATTTTACATCCAAAACAATTAATTGCATTTAAAGCAGAATACAGCTAAAAATTGCCTCTGGATAAGGACTTTAATCCATGATAATCCAATCATAGGTGTACCAATGCAATATATAGCATTGAAAATAAATAATTAAGAAATAAATCAGGAAATATCAAGCAAAACACATTTCCGTTTTTTGTTGTTTTTCTTTCTTTAATGTTTCCTAATGTCCCAAATCTAAACAAATGTTGATAATACTCTCAAGGGCATTGGAACAGGAAGGCTTCAGAAAGGTGACTCCAAAAAAGGAGGATTTTAATAATATTTAATCTGAAAAACTAGGATAAATTCAGCTTATCCCAATTTGTAAAATCATTTTAAATCTGATGCACTGGAAGAGGATAATTTAATTTTAAGAGGTCAGGAGTTTGCCTAGATGTGTACACTCTGTGCATATTTAATAGGTGACAAAGTTTGAATTGAAGGAAGTTTGCCCTTGTGTATTGTAGGGTATTGTCAAATGCCCACAATAAGACCCAGGGCTGAACACACAGTTTTATGTGTGGCTTTCCTAGATTCATACACCAATTCATGGTGTGTTTAAAAACGAGTTCAAAATATCTTCCCATCTTCTTCAATACCGTGTAATTGATGTGTAAATCTCAGGTGGCTTCTTGTGTGAGGTATTTGAGTAAAAGGTTTGACCTCCTGAGAAGTGAGATGTTTTTAGGGATGACTTCTAGATTACAGTTATGGTCAAGACAAGATGTTATATAATCTCTTTCTTGGCATATTCAAAATATATTCATCCTTTAAAGAAGTATAACAGCTGGTGTTTTCAAGGTGTCAGCAAAAACTAAGATTCAAAGGGTCAGCCTACAACTGAGCTCGTCACATTTTATTTGCAGCTGCTGCAGCAAAATGGAGGGAAACCCAACTGAATCAAAGAGGTTGAATAACTGACAATAAATTAATTTTTTAGTTGATGCAAGACTGAGCTTGTTTCAGATTTGGTCATGATTGGTTCTGATTAATCTCTGCTAATTTTCATAAACTTTAGGGTATAGATGAAAAGACAAGTTTTTGAGATGGTGCCCTTTTCTGCTCTTAGACAGAAGAAATTCATCAGTATTGTTTTTCTCAAATATTTATTTTCCATAAAAAGGGAGAAGGAGGAATCTAGGGCATTGTTTTTAATCAAGTAGAAGCTTTATTATATTCCCTGAGGTAATAGCGGTTTGGTTTTCACCCTGTATTTTCCTATGTAAGGCACTGACCATGTTTCCAGGTTCACTTTTTTTCTGTTGATACTTAACCCTTTAAACTTGTGGTAGAAATTCAAGATCTGAACACAGATCTTAAGAAATGTAAATGCCAATATGTGTTTTTCTTCAATTTGTTATTCAGACGGACCCTATAGGAAGCTTTGTCAGAAACAATAAATTTGCTGGGGTTTATCTTTTTTTTCTTCAAATGCCCCTTCCCTTGCCTGCAATGAATAGCAGATTCTTAGCTTGCAGCAGCTTCTACCACACCAAAAGTTAATCAAAAAACATATGTTACCTGTGCTGTCAAAAGCAACAGAAAGACTATGAGGGCCTTTCTACTTTCTGTGCTGTCAGGCATAGGTTTAGATGAGATAGATTGGATGTTGCTTAAACTTGCTACAGGCATTTTATCCCAACAGCTCTCATCTGTTTCCAGTGAACCATTTTATCAAGGTACTATTTCACTGGAGTGTGAAGTGGCAAAAGTTATTCTCATACAAGCTGTTCAGTTGTAAATGTCATTTTGTTTTGGCTTTTATTGTTGCTGTTTTATTTTATGCATAATTACAAGTTATAATATCTAATATTTACATGGAAGTTTTATAATTTGTTCCCTACAAAGTTATGAAAAACACTGTCTTGATGGGAGGAGCTTGGCTTGATGGAACGATCCAGATTTGAATTTCTGAGGTATTCTCATCTAAACGCAAATTACCTACTAAAGAAGAGACTGCATTTCCAGAAAAGATGTAATTTATTTGCTGTTTAGTGAACAGACCTTTTTTTAAAGTGTTTCTGTTATTTACTAGACCAAAGGAGTTCTGAGCAATACGCACTTTCCTAATTTGAAATGCTGCTTTTTGAACGTGGAGAAGTGCATATGTGAAAGGAAGCAAGCCATACAAACACATAAATTATTTTTCTAGTCCATACCAAAACTCCCTGTACTGTAGTTTACTTACATAATGTTTCCTTTTCAATTACTATGCAGTCAAGAAAAGCCAGTCATAAATATATTCACACACATGATAGTATGTGACTTCACTCATGAACAGAAAAAACCTACATGCTTTTCATCTGACAAAGCTGTCTTTTGAAATTTCCTGTTCTGAGAATGAAAAAAAAAAGGTGCAATCAATGGACAGAAAAATCTTCTATGATGTTTTTGAAAAAATTTCTCAATTACAAGGGGAAAATCATAATTACTTCTTCTCTAAGCTGGCTGGAATTCTCATGTTTCATACTCGGCTGTTATTTTGTTTTTAAACACTGATTCTATCAGACACAACAAAGCTTATGTCTCTTTCCAGTTTGTATCCTGTTTAAGTGTGTACAGTGACAGTGGAGCCCAGCACGCAGATGGGATTTCAGCAAGGAGATATTCACTGTACATGAGTAGATGGTGCAGACTGCTAGAAGTCTGGGTCAAGTCATGTTAGAGCCTGAATCTCTGGGGAGATAGTGCTACTTGTCCATAAGACATCGTGAATGCCCCATGGAAAGAGGGAAAAAAAGCTATGATATCTACCTAAAGTATCTAGGCAAGGAAGTTAATATCCATAAACTCTCTATGTATGAAAAAAGCCCTCATGTAGTGTTTTAAAGAGAGTGATCCAGAGTATGTCCAGAATTTACTTCATATTGAAATATGAGTCAAAAAGCAAGTAGCCTCCTGGTCTAGACATAATTAGTGCTTGTCAACATAAAGAGCTATAAACTTTGATGAGCTGTATTTTTTTCACACATGTAAGAAAATCTAAGTGAAAACTGTCTAACCTATTTTGGCAAATCTATCTTCTTTCATGTTAGCCAGAAGTACAGAGACCTTACCTGTTCCCCTGAAGAAACACTACTTTAAAGGAGTCTTTCTTTTCCATGCTATCATATGCTTCTTAAGTGGAACAGCTAGTGAAACTTTGAAAGTGGAACACAGTGGAGCTGAGCTGAATAATAAACTAAAATTTGCTTCTAGCCAAAAAAAGTTTAAATTCTTTTTTCTTCTTTTTTCTTCTAAGCCTCCATGTCTTTACTTCCTTGCCGTTCCCAAAGGACTGAAGATAATGGCCTTCAACACAGACACTGCAGAATGAGTAAGATGTCTGTAATGTATAATTCAGCTCGACTTCTCCAGTCTGTAGTATAAGAAATGGCACTGTTATCACCTTTTACAAAGAGCTAACATTCATTTATTGGTTGCATCTCCTGTTTTTTATCCTGTGTGTGCTAATCTGCATGGGAGAAAACATCGAAGGGAGCGATGAATAGACTGGACTCTCCAGGGAATAAGGATTATTTATGAAGTTACTCCAGTCCAGTGAACAGTGTAATTCATGTCAAAGTGTGTGACTTAAGCCCAGTGAATTACAAACTTCACTCCAGGAGAGGATTTGAAACCTGGAGTTCAAAGGAAAGCTGTGACAAGGCAGTGTTTAAAGTACATTTTCTAGCAAACATTTTCTACCACACGCCTAAAGGAGCCACAACTCCAAAACTCTCTGTGAAGCTTTTGGATCACAGATATTATTTATTCTTTCCCACTGTTTCACCATGTCACACAACTAGCTTTGTAGTGACAGGCAAGCTCATTTTTGCTCATTAACAAAATGAAGTTTTGAAATGTTTACAATTGGAGTGTCTGTGTGAGAAGTTACTATAAATAACATTCTGCAGAGGGTGTTGGCAGATTTTCTGGTTTATGTGATATTTTAGGATCAAAGATAGTATTTTATGGAAAAGCTTATCAATTTTGAGCATCACCCAGGCTATCACTTCCTGTTTGTTTTCAGACCGTATCTGTCACATCAACACAATGGTGCTAGCGGGAACTCTTTTGGTTGTGACTCAGATCATTCCGTTCTATTTCTGTTTCTCATTCAACTGCTGCCCTGCAACAAAACACGTTCTGGTCCTCTATATTTTGTATGCAGCAAAGGCAGGTCAGTTTCACAAAATATATATTATTTAAAATTGCCATCAAATGTTTATATATGTTCTGTGGATTTCATTTTGATTAATATATCACCCTGAAAGTATGTAAGAAAAATAAATGAAACAAGCAGGTAGCAGATTCACAGTAAAGACAGTTCTTCTTTATAAAATGTGTTGCTATGAGTGACTCTGAGCTGCCTTGTGGATTTCTTTATCAGGCT
This sequence comes from Acanthornis magna, assembly GCA_036785705.1. Classification (NCBI taxonomy): domain Eukaryota; kingdom Metazoa; phylum Chordata; class Aves; order Passeriformes; family Acanthizidae; genus Acanthornis; species Acanthornis magna. The sequence goes on from JAWUZG010000034.1 coordinate 9,545,584, forward strand.
TAAAAAGGCATATGGGCAAGTTAACAGAAGAAATATGGGACATTGAAGACTGTCTGTCATTCTTCTGAATTCCTTCAGATCCTGTGTTAGAAAGCTGCAGTGGTGGGCTGTATATAACATCTGAGCGTCTCCCAGTCATCTAACAAGCCAGGCAGGATTTTTAAAGGCAATCATCAAATATTCTACACAAAGTAACCTGGTGCAGGTATCCTGAATGGAACTGGGCTTCCTACCCTGTACCGTGTTTTCCCCAGGCTCTTGACACGTAAGCCACTCAGAACGAAACTAAACCCTATTTTTCCCAGGCAGCTTCCTCCCTTCAGGTCTTTCTTTTTAGTTCATGGTTTTAATTAATTTTTATCACCACCTTCCTTTTTTGGAGGGATGACAGCAAGGGTTATTTAGTTCTCCGCCCCTGTTTCTTTGCATTTTCAGTCCTCTCTTTTACCCTGGCTCTGCCACCTGAGGTTAAAGCACATGGTGGCCTCTCAGCTTCAGTCACTGGGGCAGAGCCTGAAGCTCTCTCCTGTGCATGTTGAGTTGGCTGATTGCATTAGGGTGGCTGTCAGCGCAGGGACAGAAGGTGGGCGGTTTTCAAGGATTTCTTCTCTATGCAAATATGGCTGCAAGAGCACAGTCACCCTGAGGACTGGTGGATCTGGGACACACAAGATTTTTATTATTTTTTCAGTATGGACCAGCATGAAGCAGATGAAAAACCATGTCATTGAGAAAACCAAATAAACCCTTGACACAGCATATTTAAGACAACCCTCTAACTGTACAAGACTTTAAATAATGCACTGATGTTCTCATTCTAGATATAGGCTAGCACGATGCTTCAAATCCCCTCTGTAAAAGTGATGTTTTTATTCTTCTTAACTTAGCTTGTCTTGAAATCCTCTTCTGCTACAAGACCCTCAGAAAGCAGAAATCTAGACAGCAAAGCCTACAAAGGCAGAGATATGTTGCTACTGCTCTTGTTTGATCAGGAATTCATAATTCTGGTACTTCTGTTGCTAATTTATCTCTGTTCCCTTCTCTAATCTGCTTCTTTGTGGCACCCACCCACTTAGGGTTTGTAATCCCAGTGGCATTCCATTAGATTTTTCCCAGGGGTCTAGATGGGTATGCCCTACAAACTCCTTAGAAATAATATAAAACTATTTCTTATTAATACCTACGTCTCAATGAGTGTATAGACCAGATGACAGTGCTCCTGTTTTGTCACACTGAACATCATTAGGTGTCTTTAAACATGTAAAACAGAAACAGCAGAAGTCTCAGCCTATGGATGAAACTCCAGAATTTCTGTAAAAATGTAAAACCATGTAATTTTTAATGTTGAAAAAGATCTCTAAGATCATCAAATGCCACTGCTAATCTAGCACCACCATGTTCACCACTAAACCATGTCCCTAGGTGTCACATCTACACATCTTTACAATATCTCTAGGAATGGTGATTCCACCACTTCCCTGGGAAGCCTTTTCTGGTGCCTGACCACCTTTTCTCTGAAGACGTTTTTTCTCATATGCAACGTAAACCACCCCTGGGGCAACTTGAAGCAGTTTTGTCTCATTCTGCCACTTGTTACTTGGGAGAAGAGACCAAACCCCACCTCCTACATCCTCTTTTCAGGCAGTTGTAGAGAGCAATAATGTCTCCTCCGAGCCTTCCTTTCTCCTGGCAAAACACCCCCAGCTCCCTCAGCTGCTCCTTATATGAACTGTGCCGCAGCCCTTTCCCAGCTCTGTTGCCCTTCTCTGGACTCATTCCGGCCCCTCAATGTCTTTCTTGTAGTGAGGTGCCCAGAACTGGACACAGGATTCGAGGTGTGGCCTCAGCAGTGCCAAATACAGTGGGTCAATCACTTTCCTAGTCTATTTCTGGTACAAGACAGGAGGTGGAGGGTGC